>CM014275.1:48380747-48402804 GCA_004135705.1 Alloteropsis semialata | reverse complement strand
AGAGATGGAAAGTTTCGGCACGAAAATCGGTGAAGAAGTTATGATGACAGATATGAATTTTGGAACAAAATGATATTTTATTCCAAAATTGGGGGCATGTGTTGACACCGGATTTTCGCACCTGACATGCTGAGTCAGATGGTGACGTGGTGAGGTTGAGACTGCGTAGTGGGCCCGTTGAATGGTCAAACAGAAGATGACAAAGAAGGAAGCCGACGCTGAGGAGGAGTCCGATGAAACAAGAAGTTCGATCTGATGATGGAAGAAGGGCGTGTCGGCTAAGAAGGAAGTGTATCAGATGTGGGGACTATTTCCTTTTCAGAAGGCGTATGGGAGTCCCGTTTTGTGTTAGGCTTAGTTTACTTTGTTCGCAAGTTAGTCTGGTCCGATCAGGACTCTCCATGACCAGGGTATAAATATGAACCCTCGTCCATTGTAAAAAATATTCTCACAATCAATACAACCCGGCTTCACGCCAAAAACCCTAGTAGTAGTTACCGACGAAGCTCATTGGTGGACGGGCTGCATCAGTTCTGATCTCCGGCTTACCAGTAAGTTAGTCAATTTATCGAACTAGTATAGGCTTTGAATTGAAGCGTATCGCCCTTTCTCGTTTATACTGTTCAACCGATTTATCTCTGGATAAGCAAGATTGATATAGATTCCCTACGTCGGAGCTAGATCAATATTGATTATCCAACATATTATCGTTTATCGGACTGCACTTTAAGTCTAGATTCCCTAGGTCGGAGCTAGATATCAAGATTAGGCTAGATTCCCTACGTCGGAGCTAGAGTAATCTTGGTTACTAAAGGCAGTTTTTGCGGTTTGTTTGGAGTTGCTAGATTGGTTTAGATCTATGCCATGTGAATCAATTCTACTTCTTCAACGGCTTCGAGCATTGGTCTTGGTCCGATTTAAGCAATATTTATCTTACAGCATCGTTCTAGGTCCGATCCTGCTTTGTGGTTTAATCTGGTTGTTCTTTGAGTATTGCACTGGTGTAGATTCCCTACGTCGGAGCTGGATCTTTGCAATACGATTAGATTAATCTTTGATTGTCATGCTTGGTTTAGATTCCCTACGTCGGAGCTAGATTCATCTTGACTAGTCAAAGGAAGCTTTGGTTATGCCTTATTGTTATTTGAATGTTAAGTGTGGTTTAGATTCCCTACGTCGGAGCTAGGTCATGCTTGATTATTTGGTAGCATATCTTAGAATCAGAACGATCCTGTTAATGTTTTATCTGCTTATTTGCTTAATCTGGTCAACACCTATGCGAGCATCTTGTTTAATTGACAGGTTGATGAGTTGAGTTTGACTATCTAGCTATCCGATCTGATCATAGTTGGAGAAATCTAGATTCCCTACGTCGGAGCTAGATTTCTCTAAAAAGGCTATAGTCCGATCGGCTGATTAGATGGTCCGACAAGATGAGTCAAACTGGCAATTAGGCAAGGTGGACAATGTATCGGCTTACACTTTGATTATTTGATATCTTGTTTAAAGACACAGCTGATCCATTATTTTACATATCGGCCTTGTTTTATGCTTTACTTTATTATCCAAAGGCTGATCTGTTATATCAATCAAGGTCCGATCCTGATTGGTCCGATTCTGAGGTCCGATTCGGTGTCTGATTGAGGTCCGATTACTCGGTCCGATTGACGTCATCAATGAGGTCCGATTTTGAGGTCCGATTGGTATCGGCCGACACGTGCCTGATTGGGTCTTGGCTAAAATTCGACGTTACTCCATCGTCTGAAATAGAGCCGGCACAATCAAAGAGTAATTTAACTGTTTTATTCCCTTGTCAATTTCAGGTCAAATTGACTGGCACGCTGCGAACCTGAACTGGAGTGTGGGCTGGCACTGGAGCGAAGCAGATCTCCCTGGTCTTCGTGTGCTGCACGCGGAGGATACGACCGCCGATTTTCCGCGTCAATAATATCATTTGAGAAAAAATAAGTTTTATGATGTACAAATATCAAAGTTTGCCTTAAGATGTATATGAAGTATGAGAAATGTATAGTTTATGAACAATGTATAATCTAATTTTCTTGAAATGCATTGATTTTTTTATGAGAAGGTTATACACCTATAAAAGGACTCTATGACAACTTTTATAGTTTTTGAACAAGTTTTTGATATTGTTATTGTTTTTACAAGTGCAGGAGTAAATACTAAGAATAAGTACCTAGAAATTTATTTAATAGTTAGAAAATGGCAAATCATTTCAAAAAAAATCCAAAATTGCTGCAAGGAAACATATAAGTTGTATATAACATATAAAAATTGAGTCCTTGTAATATGAGCAAAAATAACATTTTAAGGAGTGCAATCTAAGCAATGTTGCACTTCTTTAATATTAAACGCTTCAAATCTTTACGATTTTCTAGAGACCACACCTTAGATCCGATTGAGTTAAATTTTTTTTTGTTGTTCCTTGTGTGCTCCTGGACCCAAAAAAAATATCAAAAAAATAAAATAAAAATAAAAAATTTTTATGTACTGTAGCTTAGAACCGGCTGTGAAAATAGATTTTCACAGGCGGTTCGTGCCACGAACCGGCTGTGAAAATGATTTTCACAGCCGGCTCATGGCTAGAACCGGCTGTGAAAATGGATTTGATTTTCACAGCCGGTTCAAGCCACAAACCGACTGTGAAAATGATTTTCACAGTCGGTTCACTTACTAACCGACTGTGAAAATGTATTAGTGCCACTTTTTAAAAACCGGCTGTGAAAATACTGACTAGAAAAATCAATTCTGTAGTAGTGCATCCAGGCAAGACAAGAAATTTATTGCAAATAAATGCTTTGAGTTGATTAAGCCTCTACCCAAGATGGTAGGCACGTGTGAATCCTTTAATCACACGCTATCTTAATTATGGTTAGGTAAGTTTGCAATCACATGGTAGTATTTTTTTAGTTGATCGGAAGCATCAAATCACAAGAATATAAAGTGCTAATAATCGTATGGTGCAATCTATTGATATTTTAAAGTATGATACCAGGATAACTATCAAGTTGATAGCAATCTATTATATTTCTTACAAATCTATCTTGATCTCACAAATATCCTAAATATAATATATTATCTATGGATTAATGGATTAATAATGTATCTCTCCTACTATTTTGTCAGTAGCATACCAAAAAAAAATGCAAATATTGATGGCACATCTGCATAATCATTCATTCCAAACAGATGACTTTCTAGCTTGACAAAACTAGAAATGATTCGCCCTCCGGTTTACCCAATGGAGCGTACACGATGACGCTGCCATCATTATCATCTTTGACGAGCTTGAACATGTAGCGTCCAAGCTCCATGCCGATGCAGATGCTTGTTGTCGTCACGACGGGGTCGAATTGTTCCTCGGCGACATAGACCAAATGGAGGAAGGAAAGTGCAATGTCGAATCGGCCTAGGTGGTTAGGCCGATCAGCCTGGAGATTTCCCCTCGTTGCCGGCTTCAAACGCTCGCAGCTTCTGTACGAAAAAATGTAGATCTTTTCGAGCTGATAAGTTTAGGCACTAAATTGGCCCCAATCGGAGTCCAGACATAAGAGATATGGCCTGTGCAACCTACTACTCCTAATCTTCCATTCTTAAGAGTCCTTTGGATAGACCACGAGATTAACCTCTCAATCATCAAATGCTTGTCCCCAAGTCTTCTAGAATGAAAGTTCATCGAATGTGGACACACCTAAAGGGTGAATTGGGCTAGGCCAACCAAACCTATGGGCCTGGGCTGATGGGCCCACCGTCTTTTGGGCTCCCTTGGTGCTTCGTCTTCCTCATGAGGTGCACATCAAGTTCATGCAAAAACATCTATTTATATCATATTTTCTGTCATTTTACAATATAGTCCAAACACAACACATTTGCGAATACAAGGTTATTTCATATGCCATATAGTGGCAGGTTAGTATAAGAATTAAACAAATAATAGATTCAAAGTATGGCAGTATCTCCCTTGGAAACTCCACCGCCTCCACGAAACGAATCCAAATGCTGGTTATATAAACGCGGCTCCGAGTACTCTAGGCAGGAGGAGACGAGAGTAAGTTCTCTTGTCCTCCTAGCTTTCCATATATATAGCGTGTCAGCGACGATCTGCATTCTCAATCCTTCGATGGAGATTGCCGTTCAGTCGTCCAAGGTTGTCAGGCCCGCCTATGGCGGTAGCCGTAGTTGGGACGATCAAGGCGTGCAATTCGTCCCTCTCACTGCCTTCGACCAGCTCGTCAATGAGTACATATCTAGCATACACGCATTCCACCCACCATCCCCGACCAACGCCATCCTCGAGGAGGGGCTCGCCAAGGCGCTATCCGAGTACCGTGAGTGGGCAGGAAGGCTCGGAGTGGACCATTCCACCGGCCGCCGAGCGATCCTGCTCAACGACGCCGGCACTCGGCTGATTGAGGCGACAGCAGACGTCGCCCTCGAAGCCATCATGCCTCTGCTGCCGGGGACACCAATGGTGCGACGCCTGCACCCCCACAGCGATGGCGCGGAGGAGCTGATGCTGGTCCAGATCACGAGGTTTGCGTGCGGCTCCCTCGTCATAGGCCACACCATGCACCACTCCGTTGGTGATGGCTTTGCCATCTGCAATTGCTTGCTCGGGTGGGGCCAGGCCACCCGTGGCGTTGCCATCGACCCTATCCCTGTGCATGACCGAAGGTCTTTCTTCGTTCCCCGAGACCCACCCAAGGTGGAGTTCGAGCACCGTGGCGCCGAGGTAATAGCCCGAGACGAGAAGAATCTGTGCAGCACCGCCGCCGGCAACAATAACGATGCCAGCAGCGGCGATCTCGTGACACGCAAGGTGCACTTCAGCAGGGACTTCATCTCCGATCTCATGTCACGGGCGTCAGCGGGCAAGCTCCGACCATACAGCTTGATGCAGTGCCTTGTGGCGCACCTCTGGCGGTGCATGACCAAGGCGCGGGGGCTCACCGGCGGCGAGGTCACGCAGCTGCACGTCGCCGTGAATGGGCGGGGGCGGATGGTCCGCCCGCGGGTGCCGGAGGGATACACCGGGAATGTCCTGCTCTGGGCACACCCGGCAAGCACGGCACGAGAGCTGTTGGCCTCTCCTCTTGGGCATGCGTCAGAGCTGATCCGCCGGGAGGTGGCCCGTGTCGACGACTCTTACTTCAGATCCTTCATCGACTTCATGAGCTCCGGGTCCGTGGAGAAGGAGGGTCTTGTGTCGATGATTGACACGCCAGAGTTCCAGGACGAGGTGTACTGCATCCGGAGTATCCCATTCTATGACATTGACTTTGGCGGTGGCCAGCAATTTTTGTATATACCGAGTTACCGTCCGGTTGATGGTCTCATCTACATCTTACCATCTTCTCCTTTGGGTGATGGAAGCGTGCAAGTTCAGGTGTCTCTTTTCAGCCACATCATGGAGGCCTTCATGGACTGCTGCTACTCCCTGGCGGTGCCCCACATCCAATCCAAAATATAAGTTGCTGGTTTATTTTACCATCCAGCTATACAAATACAAGTTTAAGTTGTTCAGAATGTAATGTTGATGTCGTTGTACTAATATCCTTCTCTATCACTACTTTTTTTAATATTAAAGCAAGTACTGTTTCGTCCGTCCTCGTCTACGAGACCAACTCGTATTTGGCTATTCGCCCACACACACTCTGTTGACGCCTTTTCTGGTCAACACACTGAACTTACGCTAGAACGCGCGGATCCTCAACGGATCGATCGACTGCAGCAGGCTCAGGAGAACCGGTGAAACCGGTTTGTAGATCCGGTGAAACCGGTTCTACGGGAGCTGCTGCGTAGACCTAAGATCGCCGGCCCGGGAGGGACCCCGTCAGGGCAGGCGCGCCTAGGGTTTCTCTGAGATCGGCAGGCCACTCAGAGAGCCGTCAAACGCCGTGGAGATGAAGAACGAATAGAATTAGGGTTGGAAAAGCTAGGGTTTGGAGATGACAAAAAAGTAAAGGTAATAAATGTTTTGATCGATTGGATATGTCTCAATCGGCCGTGACCCTTCATATTTATAGGGTGGGGAGGTCGTACCCCACAAGGAAAGTCCTATTACAACTCGGATCTACAAAAAGAGTCCAATCCTACTAGGACTCGGGGAAAACCGGTTCCACCGGTTCCCAAACCGGTTCCACCGCTCTGCCTGTCAGACGGGCAATAGTGAACCAAACCGGTTCCACCGGTTTGAGAATCCGGTTCCACCGGTTCTTCCTGCCTTGCTGTCCTTGTGCCAATTTTGATCGCCAACATATGCCCCCTTTTTTGGTAAAGCTTGCGTACCGGAAAACATTTTAGCACAATAAAACACTCCTGAGGGCGATGTTAAACAGAATTCATCGGTCTTTTTATTCTAAGGGCGATATTTAAGACTATCGGCCATATAAATCAAGCTCTTTGCCAAACACTTGGATAATATCGCTTTAAGTATCTTCCATTAAGAGCTCTTGGCAGCTGCTGACCGTGCAAAGTCTCCACCTTATAAGAATTACCGAAGATCACTCTAATCACCTTGTGTGGACCTTCCCAACTTGGAGACCATTTACCAAACTTGTTACTCTTCGATCCTATAGGCAGAATTGTCTTCCAAACGAGATCACCAACTTGAAAAGACTTTTGTTTTACCTTCTTATTATAAGCCTTAGCAACTCGAATTTTATCCTTCTCAATTTCCTTCAAGGCCTTCAATCGCTTGTCGGTCACTTCATCAATATTGTCCATCATCAAATTATGATAATCAACAGCATCAAGATCATTTTGCTTAGCTAACCGATAAGCATTCAAATTCACTTCAACAGGCAAAACAGCTTCTTGACCATATACAAGCTCAAAAGGAGTAACCTTAGTAGCACCATGTCTAGATATACGATGAGCCCACAAAGCTTCAGATAAAACCTCATGCCACCTTCTAGGATTCTCCTCTATTTTTTTAATAAGCTTGATCAAGATCTTATTACTAGACTCGGCTTGACCATTAGCCTGAGCGTAGTATGGAGATGGATTGAGCAATTTAATACCATACATATTAACAAACTCACGAACTTCCTTTAATATAAATGAAGTACCTTGATCAGTAGTCAAAGTTTGTGGAATGCCAAATCTATGGATAATATGTTCAGTAATAAACTCAATTACCTCCCGATGTGTCATATTCTTCAAAGGTACCGCTTCGGTCCACTTTGTAAAATAATCAGTAGCCACCAACACGAAGCGATGTCCCTTTGATGAAGGAGGATGAATCTGCCCAACAAAGTCCAATCCCCATCCTCGAAAAGGCCAAGGTTTGATAATAGGATGCAATAAAGCCGCTGGAACCATCTGAATATTTCCAAACCTCTGACACTCCTCACATCCTTTGTAGTACCGAAAACAATCACCTATCATGTTAGGCCAATAAAAACAAGCTCTCCTCAAAAGCCACTTCATCTTAGGAGCCGATTGATGTATACCACAGATTCCTTCATGAACTTCACCATTGCAACTTTAGCTTGATCAGAATCTAAACATTTCAACAATAAATCTTCAGCTGTCCGACGATACAACTCACCATCAACCAAAGTAAATTTAAACGCCCACCGTCGGATTTTTCTGTCAACTTTATGATTAGGATTCTGCAAATACTCAACAATAGGTGTTCTCCAATCAGCAACTTCGTCCTTATTAATTTTGATTGCTCATGGACCGAAGTGTTGCTGTCAGCGGATGAACCGGTTTCTCCGGTTCTAAAAGCGGTTTTACCGGAATTTCCGGTGGAACAGTTTTCTGGATCCGGTGAAACCGGTTCTTCCTGGACAGATGACTCGGCTATGCAAGCGTCGGCTTTCTTTCGTAAAAATTTCTTTTCTGAACATCATAGCCAGATGCTTGCTGAGCCAGAGCATTCGCTCTTGGATTCTCATCTTTTGAAACATGATATATAGAGAATTCATCAAATTGAGCAATCATGTCCAAGCACTTATCAAGATATGCATTTAAAAGTCCATCAAAGCATTGGTATACTTTATTAACTTGCTGTACAACCAGCAAAGAATCACCGAATGCCTCTACATGTTTTACTCCCATGTCATGCAAAATTCCAGTCCGAATAATAAAGCTTCATATTCGGCTTGATTATTAGTGCAATCATTTTCTAATCGGTTAAGAGCTTCAAATTCAGCACCACTTGGTGATATAAAAACAATACCAATACCACAACCACTCTTACAAACCGATCCATCAAAATGCAACTTTCATGGGGTAAAAGTAATATAACCGATATCTAGATCATTATCATTAATGCTATGCTCAACAATAAAATCAGCAATAATTTGGCCTTTCATTGATTTCAAAGGTTCACAAGCCAAATCATATTCAATAAGAGCATAAGCCCATTTACCAATTCTACCACTTAAAATTGGTCTATGCAACATGTATTTAATAATATCGGTTTGACAAGCCACTATGCAAGTATTGGATAATAAATAATGCCTCATCTTGGTACAAGCATAATATAAAGATAAGCAAAGCTTTTCAATAAATATATACCTCGTTTCAGCATCCAATAATCGACGACTTGCATAGGTAATAATGTGTTCCTTCCCTTCGGTCTCTTGAGTCAAAACAACCCCAATTACTTGATCTTCAGTGGCCACATATAATTTGAATGGAACTCCTCTCCTACGAGCTTTCATAACCGGCGGCGAAGATAAGTAATGCTTAATCTTCTCAAAGGCTTCTTGCTGTTTTGCTCCCCAAGTAAATTCGGCTTCATCTTTTAACTGAAGAATAGGAGTAAAAGCATTGACCTTCCCAGACAAATTACAAATAAACCTCCTCAAGTAATTTACCTTGCCTAAGAATTTTTGCAAATCTTTCTTGCATGTAGGAGCTTTAATCTTCTTAATAATATCAATCTTCTTAGGATCTATCTCTATGCCATTCTCATGAATAATAAAGCCTAAAAACTTTCCAGCCGACACACCAAATGCACATTTAAGTGGGTTCATTTTCAATCCATATCGACGCATTCTTTCAAAAGCAAGTCTTAAATCAGCTAAATGAGGATTTAAACCAGCCGATTTAACAACAATATCATCGATATAAACTTCTATGATTAAACCAAGCAAGTCATAAAAAATTAAATTCATTGCCCTTTGGTAAGTAGCTCCAGCATTTTTTAAACCAAAGGTCATGACTACCCACTCGAATAAACCAACAAAACCTGGACATATAAAAGCCGTTTTGGAAATATCCTCTTCGGCCATGAATATTTGATTGTAACCAGCATTACCATCAAGAAAACTAATAACTTTATGTCCAGAAGCATCATTAATAAGCATGTCGGCTATAGGCATAGGATATTCATCTTTAGGAGTAGCTCTATTAAGATTTCTAAAATCAATGCAAACTCTGAGCTTACCAGAATCTTTTTTCTCAACAGGCACAATATTAGATAACCATTCAGCATATCGACAAGGCCTAATAAAATTTGCATCCAATAACCGATTAATTTCTTCTTTAATTCGGTCATACATATTAGGATTGAAACGCCTAGCAGTTTGTTTAAAAGGCCTAAAACCAGGCTTAATAGGTAGCCGATGTTCAACTAACTCACGGCTTAAACCACACATCTCTTGATAATTCCATGCAAAGCAATCAACATACTCTTTCAACAGCTCGATTAATTCAGTTTTATATTCAGCTTTCAAATTTTTATTTACAAACGTCGGCCTAGGTATAGTGCCATCACCAATGTCAATCTCCTCTAAAGGATCAGCCGACGTAAAGCCTTGTCCTAATTTACTCATGTCATCAAAATCTTCAATAGCTTCACACATATCGTTCTTTTGTGCCCGATAGTGCTCAAGTCTCTGCTGCAACCATTCTGAACTATTCATTAATTCAAATCAAATGGTTTAGCCGATACTCAACCGGCTTTAGAACAGCAGGCACGAAGCCATCTCTAGTACAACTGATCATCTCATAGTTAGAAATATCTAAACCTGTTAAGCACTTAACATGATCATGCATAGACATGGTAGAACCATCAGCCACTGCAACACAAGCCGATGTGTCTCCATGCACAACCTCAATGTCTTCGTCTACCCATTGAATAAGAAATTGATGCAAACTAGAAGGTACACATCTATTTGCATGAATCTAATCACGACCTAATATTAAATTGAAGTTACCTTGGGTCTCAGCGACGAAGAAAGCGGTATCCAACGTCTTGCTCCCAATGGTGAGCTCCATTGATAGGCTCGCCTCCTCCCACACCACTGATAGTCATGTTGGTCTTGATCAGCTCATCATCAAGTCCACCAAGCTTCTTGAACACAGCATAAGGCATCAAATTGACAATCGCCCCGGTGTCAACAAGCATCCTTGAAATCGGCTTCCCATTGATATGTCCCTTCATGTGCAGCGCCTTCAAGTGATTTTCAGAATCCTTTGGCCTTTTAAATATAGTTTCTTTTGGGCCAAAGTCTAAATGAGCGATCTCATCCTCCGGAATAATGTAATAATCCGAAGATAGGTGCACCACATTAGCATCAACATTCATATGTTCAGGTGACGACCCATAATCAAATAACTGTTCATCGTCCATATTCTGGGAATCCGATGACAACCTCTGATCGAATGCAGGAGTGACAGAAATTTCAGAGGCAATTCGAGATGAACCTGGATCAGTAGAAACCGGTTCCACCGGTTTTGATGCAGCAGTGGATGGCGAAGGAGATAGAACCGGTTCCATCGGTTTGGAATCCGGTTCCACCGGATTTTGCTCTGGAGCTTCGGTCTTCTTCCACCCCTTGTCCGGAGGAATCATAGGCCTGTACTTGTTGAAGTGCTCCTCCCTCTGCTTCTCCAGTGCCTTCTCTTTCTGGTCCTGAAAGCGAAGTCGCTGCAACTTCCTCTTTTGTGTTCGTGTCAAACCTGGAGGACACCATCTAGGCATAAGGTATTTAGTTTTATCAATTTCAACCTTCTTACCCACATCAGGCTCTGCAGCAACATTCTCCTGGACTGATGGCTTGACTTCATCACCAATTATCATAGGCATCTTGTCATCGTCTTTCAAATTTACTTGGAAGTCACCAATCTGAATAATATCAGCAGCAGTAGTTCTCTCCTGGTCGACCTCCATCTTCTGGACAACTTCTTCCATCCTCTTAGGCTGGTAAACTTGCTTAGGAGGAGAAGGCTGTCTTTTCTAAGGAAACCGGTTCCACCGGTTTGAGGTGGCACATCCCAACCAGATCGACGAGGAGCCGAACGGTTATCTACAAACCTCTCATGCGCTGGAACTCTATTATTACCCCATCCTGGATGAAAAGGAGGATGCTGCATAGGGTAATAAGGCACATTCATTCCATTGTGATCCCATGCCGGATATTGATGATTGTAGTACGGAGGCATCCATGGCATGTTTTGACATTGGTTCTGTTGATAATTAGAACCTGCACCATCACCCTTCCATCTGTTTTCGCCCTTGGAGGCGAAATTGGCTTCTCTTGGCGCATGGGTGACCTCTTCCTCTTTTTTGCTGGCCAATCCTCATCAACTGGCCTTTGATTTGCATATTTGGAAAACAACTGGTCATAGGTCACTTTTGGCTTTGCAATTTTGCCCTGATCCTTGGCCACATTGATTTTCCAGGTTCCAATCTCTGGACGCTTAGGCTTCAACATCTTCGAGCGCCCCTGACCAGAACCGGTGAAACCGGTGGAACCGGTTTGTCCTGTACAGGCTCAAACGGTTTCTTTGATGATCCTTGCCCCCCGAGATCCATGACTCTTGCAGTGATCTTGAATGTCTCTCTGCCATTGGGGGTCTTCTCACACACCACTTCTCTGACAATTGATTTTTCCTTCAAATTTTCAGGTTTTGGCTTCTCATCACCCACAACAACATTTTTTCCTTTAGTTGATTCGACTTGATGCGGCCGAACCAGAACCTTAGGAGGTTGCATCTCAAGGGTGTTGACAGGGAAAGGCTCTTTATCCACCTGCATCTCATGTAGTGTCAAACGTCCTTCATTTAAGGCCGATTGCACCTGTCGACGGAAAACATTGCAATCATTAGTAGCATACGAAAAAGAATTATGTAATTTGCAATATGCCCGCCTTTTGATCTCTTCAAGTGGAGGAATAGTATGAGACATCTCAATGTTTCCATTCTTTAACAATTCATCAAAGATACGGTCACACTTGGAAACATCAAAAGTAAATCGCACTTCTTCTTTCTGATTCTTTTGAATTGGCTTAAGTGATGGACAAGTGTACGATTTATTCTTAGAAGGCCATACAAGTTTAGCAACATACACATCTTCATCATCGTCCGAACTACTAGAATCATAAGTAATAACATGAACATTGGAACGATGAGTCTTATATGTATCCTTGTTATTTTTAATTCAGTTTTCAGCAACTAAAGCTCTTATTTGCACTTGATTAACCGAAAAAATGTTCAAAGCCTTCTATCTTTTCTTTAATAGAGGATCTCAAACCATTAAAAGCAACATCAGCAAGATCCCTTTCAGAAAGTGACAAATTAAAACATCGGTTTCTAGTTTCTTTGAATCGTTTAAAATAATCTACAACAGATTCATCTCTTTGTTGTTTGACCGATGTTAAATCTGTTAATTTCAACTGAACACTCCCACTATAAAAATGATCATAAAACTTTTGCTCTAACTGATTCCATGAATTAATTGAGCCGGGAGTTAATGAAGAAAACCAAGAGAAAGCCGTTCCAGTCAAAGATAATGAAAATAAATGAACTTTTATAGCATCATTAGAACTAGCTTCTCCTAGTTGAGCAATATATTGGCTAACGCGTTCCCAAGTGGTTTTATTGTCATCACCATTGAATTTCACAAAATCAGGAACATGCCAATTATTGGGATAAGCTACAGTATCAAAATTAGCAGAGTATGGTTTTTGATATAATCTAGAATTTCCCATATCAATGCCAAGCTTATCCTGCATCATACTAGCTAACTCGTTCTTCATCTTACAAAATTCAGCATATAAATTTGAACGAGCTAGATCAGATTGCACTGTGGCTGTACTTTGAGCTTGAGCAACATGAGGCATGTGAGTAGAACTTTACCGTAAATATTGGTCATATACATCATTAGAAATCCCACTAGAATTAACAGGTTGATTGGGTATAGGGGGTGATGTATAAGCACGTGTTCCAATATAAGCAAATCCATTAACCACCTCTGTATTTCGGTTAGGGACCACCGAAAGAAGAGGTGTAGTGTGCGGTACTAGCTGCTGTGTAGCCTGAGCAGCAGAACCGGTTCCACCGGTTTCTGGAACCGGTGAAACCAGTTTCGCCGAGGCTGGCGAAACATGTGTTGGCGGCGGTACCTTTCCTAGATAAAAATTAGGCGGCATACCATACATAGGGTTTTCAAGTGTTTTTCCTGGTGTAGCCGACATATTTGCATGCATATTCTCATGTTGCATAGGTGGTAAATTTTACGTATAACTAGAAGATTCTACCAACCTATCAATCTTATCCATCCTACCCGCAAGTGAGCATACTAATTTTTCGGTATGTGAAAATACAGCACTAAGCTCTTCATTAGATTTAAGAATAGAGGTCTCAGGTGGTTGCAAAGTTACATCGGGGGATTTCTTCCACCTTTTGATCTTTCATCGTGAACGCCGGCATCATGAAGTCTTGAGTTCTTGTCACCTTGCCGTGGCGATCCTTCTTGAGCCCCATCAAGAATTGAGTCTTGAAGAATTCTTGGGCCGCTTCAAACTTCAGGCGTTCCTCCTCGCTGATCTCCTCCATGGAGGGAACAACGATGTTATCCTTGTCCAAATCTGATATAGATCCCATCTGGCTAGGGTTTGAATAATCGGTTATTAAAACCAAGATTTTCAAAGTCCCCAGCGGAGTCGTCAAAAATGTGTTGACGCCTTTCTGGTCAACACACCGAACTTGCGCTAGAACACACGGATCCACAACGGATCGATCAACTGCAGCAGGCTCAGGCGAAACCGGTGAAACCGGTTTGTAGATCCGGTGAAACCGGTTCTACGGGAGCTGCTGCGTAGACCTAAGATCGCCGGCCCAGGAGGGACCCCGTCAGGGCAGGCGCGCCTAGGGTTTCTCTGAGATCGGCAGGCCACTTAGAGAGCCGTCAAACGCCGTGGAGACGAAAAACGAACAGAATTAGGGTTGGAAAAGCTAGGGTTTGGAGATGACAAAAAAGTAAAGGTAATAAATGTTTTGATCGATTGGATAATTCTCAATCGGCCATGATCCTTCATATTTATAGGGTGGGGAGGTCGTACCCCGCAAGGAAAGTCCTATTACAACTCGGATCTACAAAAAGAGTCCAATCCTACTAGGACTCGGGGAAAACCGGTTACACCGGTTCCCAAACCGGTTCTACCGGTCCGCCTGTCAGACGGGCAATAGTGAACCAAACTCCGGTTTGAGAATCCGGTTCCACCTGTTCTTCCTGCCTTGCTGTCCTTGTGCTAATTTTTATCGCCAACACACTCCAATCCATGAAAGAGCTGCAATTCGATGCTGATATATGTGCATGTCTGCTCGCCGCGGGGGACCTACGACACGCGCGGGGAGTCCCTGCCGTGACCGCGCTAACACTGTATCGAGTTCCATGCACAAGCCAGTTGACTAAAATAAAGCTTAAGCTGATGAAAACGGAAGTGCAATCCATTTATAATTCAACATGTGTTTAACTCAAAGGAACTACAGGAGCCTAGAAAATGTGACCTGTAACTTCTTTTTTTCAAAAGCAACAGGCCTGGATACTACGGCTGACTATTGGGTCCTTGACTGACTATTACTATGGCATCTAGCACGAACCAGAAGTGTCGGCTGCATTACTCCTAGTGACATATTCTTTAAGAAAATGGATAAATTTCTAGCCTCTGCGACCCTACACAACCAACTCTTTTATCTGGACCGTACAATGATATATAAGTAGACGGAAAAAGTCTAAATTACCCTCTCAACTATAACAAAGTCTAGATAACCCCTTCAACTATTTTTTGGTTCAAATAGCCCCCTAAACTATGTCAATTGGTTCAACTTACCCCTCAATTGAATTTTTCTTTTTTTATCTCCACATACAAATAGAGTTTTAAGTTCAAATTTTGCAATGTGATAGCCGACATCATAACTTATGTCAGAAAAATATATTATGATTTTTCAATTTTATTTTGATAGGCTAGTACATTTAATTATAAATTAATCAGAAGCTATATAAAAATTAAGTACAAAAAAATTATATAATATTTTTAAACATAATACAAGATGTTATCTGTCATGCCACAAAATTTGAACTGAAATCTATATCTGTGCGCGGAGAAACAAAATTTTAAATCTTATTAAGGGGTAAATTGTACCAATCAGCAAAGTTGTGGGAGTAAATTGAACTAAAATATAGTTTAGTGGGTTAACTAGACTTTTGACCATAGTTGAGGGGTAATTTAGACTTTTTCCTAAGTAGAATATCATGTATTTTTGTCTACAACTCCTTTATTTTTTTCCTCTCGGTCTTGAGTAGGGTTCATCACAAACTGCAGCACCCTGTTAGATGCAGACACACAAATGACTAGAGATACACGCACGTTAAATTTTAATAATTACTAATAGTACATGACATCATATACATTCACAAATTAGCTATTAAAGAGATGTCGCTGACAACAGCAATGTCATTTCACCCGTTAGTGATAGTTTATAGAGCCACGTGACCGGCAAGAAAATGCCACAATCCTTCTTATAATCAAGCCAGGAGGACCATTATTACCCCCATAAGCTGCCCATGCAAGACAAGAAAAATTATAGAAAACAAATCATTTGAGTTGGTTATGACTCTATGCAGGGACGACAGTAGTAAAGTATGGATCCATTCATAAGAGGCAATGTTAATTGATAAAGGCCAGTTGGAAGATATTACTATTTCTCGGCTTTGTTTATCGTGAGCATCAAATCACATGGATGTAAAGCATGATAATAGTGCGGTGCTTCCGGTTTATATTTTAATGTATACTATCCGGGTAGCTATCTAGTTGATATGTACCACTCAATTATTTCTATCAAACTGATCTATAAGTGATTTCGCCCTACGGTATACCCAACCGAGCACCATCCACTACTACAGCAGTAGCATCACAGGCGGTTCGGTTGCCCACATCACAGGCGGTTTTCAAAAGTGGCGCTGATAATCTCATTTTCACAGTCGGTTTTTAACCGGCTGTGAAAACTGATTTTCACAGCCGGTTTACGTCATGAACCGGCTGTGAAAATAGTTTCACAGCCGGTTTTGGACCTTCAAAACCCGCTGCGTCAGGCGCTATCACAGCCGGTTTTCATCCAAAAAACCGGCTGTGAAAGTATATTTTCACAGCCGGTTTTCTTCTAAACAAAACCGGCTGTGAAAGAGCATTTTCACAGCCGGTTTTCTTCCAACCAAAACCGGCTGTGAAAGGGCATTTTCACAGTCGGTTTTTTGTCCAAAAAACCGGCTGTGACAGAGTTTTTTCACAGCCGGTTTTTGCTCAAAAAACCGGCTGTGATGCCCTTTTTCACAGCCAGTTTTTGTTATTTTCACGACCGGTTTAAACCGGCTGTAATAACTATTTTTAGTAAAAAAAATAATAATTAGGCATAACCTGCGGCAAGCACAATATTGCAATATATCAATCCAGCAAAAACAAACAACAATACATCAACTCCCAATAATAATATTACAGTCTCACAATTTCCATACATTGAGTCCAAACATATCGAGTCCATACATATAGAGTCCTTACATAAACCATACATATATCGAAGTCCATACATGAAACCATACATATCAAAGTCCATACACCTAGTCCTAAATCACACAGAACTCACCACCTGGTGTCACAACATGGTCTAAAATAAATCCACATAGTTGTTCCTGAAGTGCCCAAATCTCACTAAGAAGCAACTCAGAAGTATGGAGACTACAATTCTGCACACAACACCATAATAGCAATATAGTTAGTGACAAAATATCAATGAATAATAAGAATTTTGTTTCTTATACTAAATATTCTGAAATTCAAGCAAGCTGCACTTTTTAACTAGGAGTACAACAGAAACTGTAATAGGAGTACAACAGAAACTGTATATGTGGCACTAAAGAAGATGCAAACAAAGTTTATTATACATACACACAACCATATCAAATTCCATCAACAACCAAAATCGCCTCAAGCAAAAATCAGTAATGATGATAAAATAAGTGATTTACAATGCACATTCTTATTTAACATCGCTAACTAAAACATATTCTGTCTTTATTCACAAGACAATGGAAATGTATGTCAATTAAAATTAATGTCTCATCATTTGTCAACATAATGTGCATCTCATTATGAAGGTTTTCAAATTTTCAAGTCTCAAAATATTCAGAGATGTACATACAAGTGGGCATTTCTAGAAATGCAAGACATAGAGGGATAGTTGATGGTAAGAATATCTATAATTGTTTGTTATCAAGAACGGGCACAAAAATAAATAGGACAATAACAATGAATATGAAAACTAAAACAATCGTTGCGTACCTGATCTGCTTGTTCTCCGAAGTCATCATTAGTTGCGCATAGCATATAATGCATCACATAGAAGCCGCATAGATTGTTTCCAGCCGGCTGCCTAAGAATCCATTTCTTTTCAATGATATCAAATTTTTTTTGAAAATGGCCTAAATATAATGCCCCTTTCTTCTTGTACTTGGCAAAAGCACTGCATACATTACGAAGAATTGGTAACATTAGATGGTAGATTATCTAAAATACATATACACATTGAAAAGAAGAAAATGGTTGTCCTGACTTACGTGTTGAGGAGGTTGATGAGAGGTTGGATGTACTCAAGCTTCCTCCGTTTCGAGTCATAAACCTTAATAGTGCTCTGATCAAGGCATATGTCGATGAGAACATGGTGAAATCTGCATTTAGGATAAACCAAATAAATCATTTCTAAAATTGACCAAAGAAAGTAGTGATTTGAAGACACTTACTTGCAATTGTATGAAAGAAGTATGCGCTTCTTGTCCTGCATCTTGAGCATTGCATTCACCAAGTAGGTTAAGCAGTGAGGCTTTTTAATCTCTACCTCATTAATAGCTTGAGGGTCTAACAATCCTACGTCTGTCGTGCCTTCTTCCTTCAACTTGTGTGCCACCATGCTACAAAATGAGAAACTTTTTAGACAAGGTTTATTCATGGAATAAGTTGTAGGAAAAAGATAGTTTAGACACTTACAGAGAAAATAAACTCATGATTGAACAATCTACGGCATTCTGCTGGTACAACTCATATAGCGACTCGAAATAAACCCAGAGTATTGCCTCTTTTGACTTGGACGCTGGCTTATGAAAATGTTCTTCCTTGTATCTCGCCCCAAACGCCTCACCACTCTGACCTTTGTACCATTCATGCAAATTCCGCATTCGCGTGGGTAATTGAGGTATTTGCCAGGGTTCCACAAGATCCCCGCCCGGTTGGAACGGCCATATAGGCGGCGCAGGTGTAAGCTTACCATCCTCTTCCAACTGTATAAGGTCTTCCTGTGTGAGGTTGTTTGCTTCTAAAAACTCTTCCCTTGCCTTCTTATTTTCCAGGAAGTTTTGATCGCTTAATTTTCGGTTGGATTGTTTACATATAGTGCGCCCGAAGTCTGATGGAGGCTTCCAGTTATTCCCTGTCTGTGGAACCATTGCTAATTTGTAGAAGTGAAGTACCGCCTCAATGGGTGGTGGCGCTTGGTCCTTTTCTGGCATTAGCGATGTTATACTCGCATTCACTTGCTTTTTCCTAGTGTCTTGGTTAGATTTGGTTGGCCTTTGCTCTTGCTCTTCCTCTTGCCCACATGGTGTATTAGCATACACTGGATTCTTAGAACATAACATAGCAGACTGCATGCTCTTTTCCCTTTGGCTCGGTGGCGTGCTCACCCTTGAACCTTGGCCCTGAGAAACACGTTTTTTGGGCTTGGGGCTTGCTGATCGACTTTCAGATCCTTCTGGCTGTGGGAGTGCATCATTGTCAAGAACAGGTGACAATGGACGTTCATCCGACTCACAGTCTGATTCTTCAGACTCGTCGTCAAATGAGATATAGCGCTTACGCCAAGCCACGAAGCAACCAATGTTGTCCCCAATTTTCTTCTTATCATCCTGCCCGGGGATATCTAGCTCCACTCTACGGAACCTTTTCTTAACAATGGCATCAATGGTGACTTTGGCGTATCCATCCGGCAATGGACGGCAATGCAATTGAACCCCTTCGCCCGTAGGCCATGCCTGCCCAACCGCAACCTTGGTCTTCCAGAATTTGTCCTGGACATATAGCTTGCATTGTCTTGGTTCTGTGATCGCATCCACTGGGAAAGACAGGCCTGCATCTTCCGCAGGAAGCCCGACACTTCCGCAACTACTATGGTGCACGACAGGGCTAGTGTGAATCTCACCGCCTTGTTCCGGAAGCGAACCTTGGTGCCGAGCCTGCTCGCTGAATTCCTTTCGAAGCTTCTGGGTTACTTGTTGAGTTACTTGTTCGGTTACTTGCTGGCGGACTTGTTCGGTCACTTGTTCGGCAACTTGCTGGCGAACGGCTTGTATCATAGAATTCCATTGGGACTCTCGTGCTGCCTTGCTCCTTTTATGGCTTCTGTATGTGCTTGCATCGTCTACGAAGGCAAGGCCCCAGGGAACAACTCCGGTGCCTCTTGTGCGTCCAGGGTGCTCTTTGTTTCCTAGAGCACGTGTAAGCACATCATTCTCTCTATTCGGAATAAAGAGTCTGCCCTCAACTTCACTTTGGGCTTGCTTTATTTTACTAGCTATTTCCCTGGATTCTTGTGTGCGGTAACTAAGGGAGCCATCAGGGTTGTAATAAGCACCACGAGCAAGCAGGTACCTCACGGCACGCTCATCCCAACCATCTGTCTCAAGCGTTGCACCAGAGCTTGTCACCGCTTCAGCCATCTCCTCCCAGTCGTTTATTTTCCCAAGGTACCCACGAGACCCACAATGATGGTGGCAGGTATTCTTAGAGGAATTAACTGTATTTTTTTAGCAGGTCTCTTGTACCTTAGGCCTCTCATAGTACTTACAGAAACGTTCCCAATACTGCTCCTGGTTCGGATAGTGTTTCCAGTTAGGCACCCGACCTTCCTTCCTCATCTTATTTAGTACCGTCCTAAAATTATTTGCTGACTTGCCCATCTTTTGCAGTACTTTGCACTTTGCAAGTGCCTCTGAGTTTGGATCAGGGAAAATGAAATGTTCTTTCATCTTATTCCAACATAGTTCCTTTATCGGATTAGGAGGTTGCATGTCCGTTTCCTTTGAATTCCAGCCATGATATATGATCGGAACGTAATCCTTCACTATGCGCCCTGCGGCAGTCTTGTAAGGCCCTATAATCTTCTGTGGTGAGACTGGCTCCCCGGTGATATCTACACGGGTGATTATCATTCGGCCTGTTGGCATCTTGTTCGGGCCTCTCTTGCCTCGGACTTTCGGTTCTTCCGACATTTCTGCCTCAGTCTGAACTGGCTCCTGCCAATACTAAACACTATTAATATCCAACGATGCACCTAATAATTAGGTTACTCATGTACACAATGACATGAATTACCTCATTCTCTGATAAGCTATCATTTTGTTCAACGTCATTTTGGTCGAGGTTGAGGTACGCGGAAGGGCTCCCTTGGGCACCATCACTAGCCCCTTCGTCATTGTGCAATTCATTCTCGGCCTGTCTTGCTCGACGAGACGTGAATCGGTCGAATCGACCCATGATCTGCGTACATGAGTATGGCTATGGTACTTAGATTGGGGCGGTCTGCCACAAAGGTTGGCCACTGACCATTACTTAACCTGTTTCAGTTACTTAATTCCAACTTAAATGTGTGATATTGCAAGAGAAAATGGATTATATGTCTAAGTTCAGAAGTTTTAAGTGCAAATTGGATGTTTCTATAGAAATCCTGTTTAAGTACCAAAGAAAAAAATTGTCTAGAAATTCCTACATCAATTTTATCACAGACATAAATAAAAAATAGACAAAAAAAATCTAATGAACAATTCTATTAGTCAAGGAGAGTCGTGGCCCTATTTGACGCAAGAGCTTAGTATTTTCTACGCTAAAGTATGAACTAAACATTTTGGGAAAAAGAATTAGAGTGGAATTTAAACAACATAGAAGTGAGACAAAGAAACACGCCAAAGCAACTAACAAACAAGAGAAAAAAACCTACCAACTATCATAGTTGTATTGAAGAAATAATAGTTGGAGGGCACTAGGTAGTTGACATTAATTAACAAACAATCCAACTCAAATATAGTGATTAAACAATATCCTAAATATTTCCAATATCCTAAACAATATCATTGAACAATTGTAGTCCAGACTATAGGACAGTGAAAAGATTATGGAGAACAAGCACTTGGATGAGATATGGCATGATAGGCATAAGCTATAGAGAATAACTAATGTCATTGGAAATTTGGGCAGCATTTCCTCTAGATTTTGAGTTAAAGGGACCACCATTCCACACAATCCATGACACACATGAGATTCTAATCCATAACATCCATGAGATATATATGTCAAGCACATAAGTCCATCCAATGATCAATCATACGTTTTGACAGAAGAGAGTGAACTTGAGATTGAAATTTGACAGAAGAGAGTGACACCAAGGCCACCACCCCAACACAGAACCCTTGCAAGATCATTACCAGTACCAGCTAGAATGATGGCTACAGGAGGCAGAGCTTCGAACTTCTGTTTCTGAATGGCATCTAAAACCCAGCCAACTTCTGGACCTTGCTGCTTGCTCAGCTCAAAAACCTAATGAAATTGAGTTAGTACCATAATGGAAACTGGCGTCAAGTTGTATTGTCAATAACTGTCATAAAATAAGAGATTAAAAAGGGAAGATGAAGCACTTGTGCATATACCACGGTCGTGGTCGCGGGCGGTGGGGGGCGCGGCGCGGTCGCGGGCGG
>CM014275.1:48298523-48377026 GCA_004135705.1 Alloteropsis semialata | reverse complement strand
CAAAGATAATTTCTCCAAAGGTAGCCTTCAACTGACAATTACGGCCTCATCATGATCGAGTCGCACGTAAGCTGGTTCGTCACCTTCTTCAAACACATGTAGCTCAACGTCAGGACCAAGAGGTGGCATGTCATGGTAGCCATTACCCTCTTCCTCGGTTCTATCTTCTACACCGACGATCTTTCTTTTCCCTTGAAGTACTACATGGCGCCCCTTGTTAGCTAGGTCATTTGCATAGAAGACTTGGACTACATCTTTAGCCCACACGAATGGTTCTTCTCTGTATGCTATGTCCTTGAGATCCACGACAGTCATACCATACTCGTCCGTGAAGACGCCCCTAGGAACTTTGACCCACTGGCACTTAAAAAGAGGGATCTTCAGTGCTCCGTAGTCTAGCTCCCATATCTCCTCTATGAATCCATAGTATGTCTCCAGCTTACCGTTGTTGTCGTAAGCATCAATCCGGACACCGCTATTTTGGTTAGTGCTTTTTGCATCCTGTTTCCTTGTGTAAAATGTGTATGCATTTATTTGATACCCTTGGTACTTGCATAGCGTACTAGATGGTCCGGCGGCCAAGGTATCTAGCTCAGAGTGCCCTGTTTCGACGCAAATCAATTTATCTCGCAACCAATTGCCAAAGAAGTCTCTATGCTGTTTCAATAGCCATGATTCTGACCTGCTACTATTTTTTGCTCGTAGTTCTCGTTTGTGCATCTCGACATATGGAGTGACTATGGTAGCTTGCTGTAGTACGGCGAAATGTGCTTGCTTGAAAGCAACTAGGTCATCAACATTGTGTGTTTGCTTGCCTATCGTGCCTATGCCACCTAGCCTTCCCTCATGTGGAGATTTTGGCACGCCCATTCTGTCAATATCCAAGTAGTATGTGCAGAACTCAATTGCCTCCTCTGTAGACCATCCGCTTACCATGCACCCTTCAGGCCTATATCTATTGCGGACATATTTCCTTAGAACGCTCATTAGCCTTTCGAAAGGAAACATCTGATGTAAGAAGATGGGACCAAGGACTCTAATCTGTTGTACAAGGTGGGTGAGGAGATGGACTGATATGTCAAAGAAGGTAGGTGGGAAATGCATCTCTAGCCTGTTAATAGTATGGATCAGGTCTGCCTGCATCTTGTCTAGTATTTGTAGATCAATGACCTTGTGTGACATTGCATTGAAGAAGGAGCACAACTTTATGATTGGTTCTCTTACCTTTGTTGGGAGAACACCTCTAATTGCAACAGGGAGCAACTGTGTCATGAGAACATGGCAATCGTGGGCCTTCATGCAGCCCATGTTGAATTTCTTCTCTTTGGTATTGACTAGCCTTCTGATGTTTGACGAGTAGCCAGTAGGAACTTTGAGTTCATGAAAGAATTTACATATTTTATCCTTCTCTTGACTGTCCAAGGTCCACGAAGCAACCAGAAGCTTCTTTTTGCCATCAGGTTGTACAATTGGATGTAGCTCAGGCCTGACATTCATCTCTTCTAAGTCCTGTCTAGTTTCCAATGAGTCCTTTCCTTTACCCTTCGCAGCCATCACTGTTCCAAGCGTGCTCTCCGTAACATTCTTTGTTAGGTGCATCCCATCAAGTGCGTGACGAACTATGAGAAACTTCCAATAAGGAAGCCTCCAGAACAAAGACATCTTTTTGAACAGAGAATCAGCCGGTGCGGGTACACTTCCGGCCCCCTTTCCAAGGACAACTCTTAGTTTGCTAACCATCTTGAATATCTGCTCTCCATTCCGGTATGTCGGAGGTGATCAGTCATCCCTTGTACCATCAAAGGATTTCTTGTTCCGGCGATAGGGGTGGTTAATTGGAAGCAACCTTCGATGACCCATGTAGACCATCTTCCTGCTATTGCTAAGCCATCTTGCATCTGTCTTTTCCATACAAACCACACATCCCTTATATCCTTTTGTAACTTGACCAGACAGGCAACCAAGGCCGGGTAGGTCGGTGATAGTTACAAATAGCAGTGCTCTCAATTTGAAGTGTTCTCGCTTGTACTCGTCCCACACCTTGACACCTTTTGTCCACAATGTCACGAGATCATCCACCAATGGTTCTAGATACACATCTATATCATTGCCAGGTTGCTTGGGTCCTTGGATCAATAAAGGCATCATTATGTACGTCCGCTTCATACACAACCAAGGTGGAAGGTTGTATATGCATAGAGTCACTGGCCAAGTGCTGTGTTTGCTGCTAACCATGTTGAAAGGACACATCCCGTCCGTGCTCAGCCCGAACCTTACATTCCTAACCTCGTTTCTTAATTTTTTCTTGTATTTAAAATCAAGAGCCCTCCATTGTGAACCATCTGCTGGGTGCCTGAGCTTCCCATCTCTAAGACGATCTTCGGCATGCCACCGCATAAGCTTTGCTGTCTTTGCATTTGCGAACAACCGCTTCAACCGGGGAATTATTGGGAAATACCAAACGACCTTCGCGGGCGGCCTCATGTTTCATTTGCAATCCATTGCAAGTGCTGATGAACACTTGTATCTTGAAGCATTGCAAACTGGGCACTCATCCAAATCTTCGTATCTGCCACGGTACAAGATGCAATCATTGGGGCACGCATGGATTTTTTGAACTTCGAGACCCAATGGACATATCATCTGCTTCGCCTCGTATATGTTCTTAGGCAATCCATTCGGGCTAGGAAGCATCGTCTGCAAAACTTCTAGCAAATCATTGAAACCTTTGTCCGACAACCCATTACTTGACTTCATCTCCAGTAGCCTGAGGTCCGCTTCCAATTTAGATATGGTACACCCTTCGTACAATGGTGTCTTGGCATCCTTTCTCATCTTCTCCAACTTTTTCAGATTTTTGTCATCAAGGAATTCCGGCTCCCCATCATGTATCATTCTGTCTAGGCCATCCAACATAGCATCTGAAGCTAAAGTCTCATGCATGGTTGCACCGAAAGTTTCCTGCTGTGTTTCATGCACCGTTTCTTGCACCGATTCTTGCACTATTTCCTGCACAGTTTCTTGCACCGTTTCCTGCTCTATTTCCTGCACAGTCTCCCGCACTGTTTGAGCTTTTCGTTTCCGCACGGTTGTAGAGGCTCCATCAGTGTCATTGATACCAACCTCCCCATGCTTATTCCAAATCATATAATCTGGCTTGAAACCCCTAGTTAGCAAATGGCATCGGATCTGCTCGATATTTGTGAACTGCTTCTGATTCTTGCAATCAACACATGGGCATGAAACATACCCCCCTTCCCTTGGATGACTGATGATAAATGCCTTGGCAACATCTATAAAAGATTGAACTCCTTTCACAAAATTATCACCTCTACCCAAAGAATCATACATCCATCCTCTATCCATCTGTGAATTAGAATAGAACAATTTTCGTACTTTAGTTAAAAGGCCCTAAAAAGTTTCATGAATGTAGCCTTCAACAAATTAAACCAAATTCATTTAAACATTTATTGGCCCCTAAATAAATAGCTAGTTTAGTTAAATACACTAATAATCTAGTACTTCAGACTATACCCATAATTTCAAATTTATGAAACGTAACAAAAAATGCTTGTAAAATTAAGTATGGATAGATACTAAGCTTGAAACAAGCGATTGATGTTCAACCTTTAGAATTCAGCACCATGCATGTAAGCCAATTCGACAAATTGATCTAAAATGGAAAAGACCGTCTTCCATTCATATTCAACTCAAATTTGATAAAATCTAACCAAGCAAATAAATCAACCATCAAACATAGGGTGTACGTACCCATCAAATAACCACTCTGGACTTGTGCAACCTTCAAAACTCGATCTCCTCCATGAATCAATAGGTGAGAAATGCCTCTATAATAATCAAAGAGCAACCACTTATTCATTCTCATCCCTAGTTTGCCAAAAACTAACCAATCACAATAACAACCTAAAACAATTATGTGCACATACCAACCTTTAACCATGGTGGAGGTGTGAAACCATCCAACTTCGGCCTCCTACACGAAAAAATTGGTGAGAAATGGCCTCTAAATTGATGAACACCCTCTCCATAAAATTCATCCAAAAATTGAAAATCAACCCACAAATGCATTGGTGGAAATGAGGTATAGCTAGAGACCAACCTTTTGGTAAGTTGGTGAGGTATATCCTTCAAAAATGGAGTCTTTTTGAGAAGAATTCGAAAAAGTGGCCGTAACAATGGTGAAAATGGTGTTTGTGTCGGGTTGGGGAAGAAGGAGGGGAGGGGAGGCAGCTGATATATGGGTGCGCCATTTTCACATTCGGTTTTTAAGAAAAACCGGCTGTGAAAACACATTTCCACAGTCGGCTAAAGAAAACCGGCTGTGAAAATGCATTATGAAAAAATCCTGCAAATGTCAGGTTTTGTCAGGTATAAAACCGGCTGTGATAGGTGGTTTTCACAGCCGGATTTTTAGCCGAACCGGCTATGAAAACCTAGCCCTTTTCACAGCCGGTTCGGCTAAAAAACCGGCTGCGAAAGCCACCTATCACAGCCGGTTTTTCCTTTCCCAGCCGCAGCACTAAAAAAACCGACTGTGAAAATATTTTCTGCGCCACTTTCAAAAAACCGGCTGTGAAAATAGTGACTTGAAAAATGGTTTCTGTAGTAGTGATCATCTTTGACGAGCTTGAACAGGTGGCGCCCAAGATCCTTGCCGATGTAGATGCTGGCCATCACGATGGGGTCGAATTGTTCCTCGATGACATAGACCACCACGACACGATCATGACCCCCATCCCACACATAAAGCTTTTGGTAGATATGGCGAGACTGTAAAAGCTCGAACTGGTCGGAACGTCGTTCTTCTCCTCGGCACCAAAAGCTGATGCCATGCTACGCAAAGGGAACACCAGAGGGGTCAAGGTTCAAACGATATCAAAATAATTCTAAACTACCTTCTCAAATTTGGTTGACGAAGTATCCTCAAGATCTTATCGAGATGAAAGTTGTGCAATTGAGAAGTCAATCTGATCGAGATGATGTAGCAAAGGATGCAGAGAGAACAAAAAAGGATGAAAGCAAAGAAGAGATTGATAGATCACACACAACTCAGACATATATGCATGTACACATGTTTATACACTACGGGAAATCTCATCTTTGCCGATTGCTATTTTTCGGGCACTCGGCAAACAAGTTGTTTGTCGAGTGCATTTTAAAAAACACTCAACAAAAAAAAAACACTCGGAAAAAATGGCGTTTGCCGGGTGTTTTTTAAAAAACACTCGGCAAAGAATATGTTTGCCAAGTGTCAAAAAAACACTCGGCAAACAATATGTTCGCCGAGTGTCAAAAAAAAACACTCGGCAAAGATATTGTTTGCTGAGTGTCAAAAAAAACACTCGGCAAAGATATTGTTTGCCGAGTGTTTTTTGACACTCGGCAAAGACAAATTCAAAACATATTTTTGAAGTAGTAAATCAATTCAAATTAAAAAGTTTTAAACTACAAAGTTGTATAATTTCTCAAGATATACAACTTTTAGTTTGGTCATTTTTTTCATTCGATAAAACGATAGTAATGTTGTTCACAAAATCTATACTTCTCATATAGTTTCCTGAAACTAGAAGAGAGATATATAAGATTGGTGAACAATGTTACTACCACTATATCGGATGAAAAAATGACATACATAAAAGTTATAGATCTTCAGAAGTTATACAACTTTGTAGTTGAACTCTTTTTAATTTGAATTTTTTTGACAATGAAAAGTATATTTGTAGTTCTCAAAATTTGAAATTTGAGTTTTTTCAAATGACCTCGGATGAAGAAACAACAAAAATGAGAGTTGTAGAGCACAATAAGTTATGAAACTTTGTAGTTGTCAACTTTTTCATTTGAAATCATCTTGTCAACGAAAAATTAAGTCTGAATTTTCTCAAATTTGAAATTCAAATTTTGTAAATGACCTCGGATGGAGAAATTACCATAATGAAAGTTGTAGATTTCGAAAAGTTATGAAACTTTATAGTTCACAACTTTTTAATTTGAATTCGTTTAGGGCCTCAAACAAGCAATTTACACTCAGTTTAGTATAATACTGTAGGAGTCGAAATGGATCCTAGACATAGGTGAGACTGTGGTGCAGTGATAGAGGAGGTTACACGCGAGGGAGAGGTCGCGGGTTACACGCGAGGGAGAGGTCGCGGGTTCGAATCCCGCCGGACGCGTAGCGAGGGAGAGGTCTCGGGTTCGAAACCCGCCGGGCGCCTAGCGCGCGAATTTTCCATGGAAAATGGCGCGACTTGCCGAGTGCGGTCGGTGGCCTTCCCACATTAAAAAATATTTTTTGCTATTATTTTTATTTTTTAATTCACAGAAAATAAACTTTGCTGAGTGCATTTTAACACTCGGCAAACCCTTTGCCGAGTGCCCGAAAAAAGGCACTCGGCAAAGAGTTGTTTGCCGTAGCCCCATGTGCCGAGTGGGCTTCGCCGTAGGCGGCCGACAGCAAAGGCTTTGCCATGGGCCAAAGGGCCTTTGCCGAGTGCCCGGGTTTCCCGTAGTGATAATGTGTACCTACTTCCATTCCATGTTAACTTTGATCACATGTATCCAGTTAGCTTGGATGGGAAGACAAAATGCTTCGAATACCTTCGACATTCTTTAGTGGAAACGTCAATGAGACATTGCACATCAACTTCCCTAGCCCCATTTACACAGATACATATCGAACAAAATTCAAGTTAGTAAGTTCAATTTTTATACTAATGGGTGGAATTTAAACCGGTTACAATACATATATTAAACATATCATTATAAGACTGGACTGGTATGTTCACTAAAATGTACCGGCACAATCTGCACTGGTACTTTTACTCATTTTTTAATCGGTTCAGCTAGAAGACCCTAGTCGGTTGATGCAACGTGCAAATACACATAACGCACCAGTGCCGTTGGTGCTGGCACGTATTTTCTTATACAAATGACACTCTCAAGTAGTGTCACAGACTGAGGCATGTCTGTTGGATGTAGACAAGTCCCGTAGTGCCAAAAAATGACTCATGTTGTATGACATGTGACCGGCAAGAAAATAGTACAATCCTTAGATTAAATCAGGGGGACTATTAGTCTTGCAAAAACCCATCCATGCAAGACAAGAGATTAATAGCAAATAAGTTGTAAATATATTTTAGACTAATTGGTGGAATTTTGAACTGGTTAATATATTTATATGAAAAATATTTCCAGAAAGCTGGACTGGCATGTGTTACTTAACTGTACTGGCACAATCTACACTAGTACATTTACTCATTTTCCTATTGCTTTGGTTACAAGACACTAGTTGGTTGATGCATCAAGCAAATGCACTCAATACACCGGTGTCGTTTGTGCTAGCACTTATTTTCTTATACAAATTACACTCTCAAGTAATGTCACGAATCAAGGCATGTCTATTTGATGTAGACAAATCCAATAGTGCCAAATAATTACTCATGGCATATGACATCATATACTTTCATAAATTAGCTACTAAAAAAATGTCACAGATAACAACGATGTCATGTCATCTCATTCTTTCGTGATTGTTTATGTAGACATGTGACCGCAAGAAAATAGTACAATCCTTCTGCGAAAACCCGTCCATGCAAGACAAGAAATTTGTAGCAAATAAATGCTTTGAGTTGATTAGGTCTCTATCCGAGATGGTAGGTATGTATGAATCCTTTAATAAGAGGCTATGTTAATTATTGGTTAGGTAAGTTTGCAACCACGTGGTAGTATTCTTTTTAGTTCTTGCTCCCCACCTAATCTAGTCATCCATCTAGTATAACACGTATCTCAAACACTGGAAGTTAGATAATAAAAAACTTGTGGAAGATATAAGATTTCCGGGTCAGATCTAATGTCTGGTCCACGCAATCCTGTCTAAGCATCAAATCACAAGAAGATAAATGTGGCAAAAATCGTATGGTGCGGTCTAATTATATTTTAATATATGATACCAAATAGCTATCAAATTGATAGGAATCAATTATATTTCTTACAAATCTATCTTGATCTCACAAATATCCTGAATATTTTAATTATCTATGGAGTAATGCATCTCTCCCGCTATTTTGTCGGTAGCTTACCAAAAAAAAAACAATGTAGAGATTGATGGCACATCTGCATAATCATTTATTCAAAAGTGATGTATTTCTAGTTGGACAAAACTATAAATGATTTCATCCTCTGGACACAACTCGACATATATGCATGTACACATGTTTATACACTACGGGAAATCTCATCTTTGCCGATTGCTATTTTTCGGGCACTCGGCAAACAAGTTGTTTGCCGAGTGCATTTTAAAAAACACTCGGCAAAAATGGCGTTTGCCGAGTGTTTTTTTAAAAAACACTCGGCAAAGAATATGTTTGCCGAGTGTCAAAAAAAAACACTCGGCAATTTGCCGAGTGTTTTTTTTACACTCGGCAAAGACAAATTCAAAACACATTTTTGAAGTAGTAAATCTATTCAAATTAAAAAGTTTTGAACTATAAAGTTGTATAATTTCTCAAGATATATAACTTTTAGTTTGGTCATTTCTTCATTCGACAAAACGATAGTAATGTTGTTCACAAAATATATACTTCTCATATAGTTTCCTGAAACTAGAAGAGAGATATATAAGATTTGTGAACAGTGTTACTACCACTATGTCGGATGAAAAAATGACATACATAAAAGTTATAGATCTTCAGAAGTTATACAACTTTGTAGTGGAACTCTTTTTAATTTGAATTTTTTTGACAATGAAAAGTACATTTGTAGTTCTCAAAATTTGAAATTTGAGTTTTTTCAAATGACCTCGGATGAAAAAACAACAAAAATGAGAGTTGTAGAGCACAATAAGTTATGAAACTATGTAGTTGTCAACTTTTTCATTTGAAATTATCTTGTCAACGAAAATTAAGTCTGAATTTTCTCAAATTTGAAATTCAAATTTTGTAAATGACCTCGGATGGAGAAATTACCATAATAAAAGTTGTAGATTTCGAAAAGTCATGAAACTTTATAGTTCACAACTTTTTAATTTGAATTTGTTTAGGGCCTCAAACAAGCAATTTGCACTCGGTTTAGTATAATATGGTAGGAGTCGAAATGGATCCTAGACATAGGTGAGATTGTGGTGCAGTGGTAGAGGAGGTTACACGCCAGGGTGAGGTCGCGGGTTCGAATCCCGCCGGACGCGTAGCGAGGGAGAGGTCGCGGGTTCGAAACCCGCCGGGCGCCTAGCGCGCGAATTTTCCATGGAAAATGGCGCGACTTGCCGAGTGCGGTCGGTGGCCTTCCCACATTAAAAAATATTTTTTGCTATTATTTTTATTTTTTAATTCACAAAAAATAAACTTTGCTGAGTGCATTTTAACACTCGGCAAACCCTTTGCCGAGTGCCCGAAAAAAGGCACTCGGCAAAGAGTTGTTTGCCGTAGCCCCATGTGCCGAGTGGGCTTCGCCGTGGGCGGCCGACGGCAAAGGCTTTGCCATGGGCCAAAGGGCCTTTGCCGAGTGCCCGGGTTTCCCGTAGTGATAATGTGTACCTACTTCCATTCCATGTTAACTTTGATCACATGTATCCAGTTAGCTTGGATGGGAAGACAAAATGCTTCGAATACCTTCGACATTCTTTAGTGGAAACGTCAATGAGACATTGCACATCAACTTCCCTAGCCCCATTTACACAGATACATATCGAACAAAATTCAAGTTAGTAAGTTCAATTTTTATACTAATGGGTGGAATTTAAACCGGTTACAATACATATATTAAACATATCATTATAAGACTGGACTGGTATGTTCACTAAAATGTACCGGCACAATCTGCACTGGTACTTTTACTCATTTTTTAATCGGTTCAGCTAGAAGACCCTAGTCGGTTGATGCAACGTGCAAATACACATAACGCACCAGTGCCGTTGGTGCTGGCACGTATTTTCTTATACAAATGACACTCTCAAGTAGTGTCACAGACTGAGGCATGTCTGTTGGATGTAGACAAGTCCCGTAGTGCCAAAAAATGACTCATGTTGTATGACATGTGACCGGCAAGAAAATAGTACAATCCTTAGATTAAATCAGGGGGACTATTAGTCTTGCAAAAACCCATCCATGCAAGACAAGAGATTAATAGCAAATAAGTTGTAAATATATTTTAGACTAATTGGTGGAATTTTGAACTGGTTAATATATTTATATTAAAAATATTTCCAGAAAGCTGGACTGGCATGTGTTACTTAACTGTACTGGCACAATCTACACTAGTACATTTACTCATTTTCCTGTTGCTTTGGTTACAAGACACTAGTTGGTTGATGCATCAAGCAAATGAACTCAATACACCGGTGTCGTTTGTGCTAGCACTTATTTTCTTATACAAATTACACTCTCAAGTAATGTCACGAATCAAGGCATGTCTATTTGATGTAGACAAATCCAATAGTGCCAAATAATTACTCATGGCATATGACATCATATACTTTCATAAATTAGCTACTAAAAAAATGTCACAGATAACAACGATGTCATGTCATCTCATTCTTTCGTGATTGTTTATGTAGACATGTGACCGGCAAGAAAATAGTACAATCCTTCTGCGAAAACCCGTCCATGCAAGACAAGAAATTTGTAGCAAATAAATGCTTTGAGTTGATTGGGTCTCTATCCGAGATGGTAGGTATGTATGAATCCTTTAATAAGAGGCTATGTTAATTATTGGTTAGGTAAGTTTGCAACCAGTTAATTATTGGTTAGGTAAGTTTGCAACCACGTGGTAGTATTCTTTTTAGTTCTTGCTCCCCACCTAATCTAGTCATCCATCTAGTATAACACATATCTCAAACACTGGAAGTTAGATAATAAAAAACTTGTGGAAGATATAAGATTTCCGGGTCAGATCTAATGTCTGGTCCACGCAATCCGATCTAAGCATCAAATCACAAGAAGATAAATGTGGCAAAAATCATATGGTGCGGTCTATTTATATTTTAATATATGATACCAAATAGCTATCAAGTTGATAGGAATCAATTATATTTCTTACAAATCTATCTTGATCTCACAAATATCCTGAATATTTTAATTATCTATGGAGTAATGCATCTCTCCCGCTATTTTGTCGGTAGCTTACCAAAAAAAAAACAATGTAGAGATTGATGGCACATCTGCATAATCATTTATTCAAAAGTGATGTATTTCTAGTTGGACAAAACTATAAATGATTTCATCCTCTGGTATACCCAACCGAGCCTACACTACGCCGCTGCCAGCATAATGTTTCTTTCAAACTGGTCTAGATCACATATATTGACACATGAGCATAATCATTCAATCGAAAATATACACATGCGTAATTTGCAGGACAAAATAAAAATGCTATAGTTTTGCTCACATACCATATTAAATTGTGTACACCTGGGGTATATTACATTTTAGCATGGTGTAGGTTCAAAAGGAAATTCGCCTAGTATATTTATAGTATTGTTTCCACACCTTAAATTTATTTTCATTTTGTGTGTGGCATCTTTTCCCAAAGATGTAGCATCTCACTATGTAAAATTGTGTAAATTGTGACACGCAAAGATCAACATAGCAGAAGCGGTGATGCCATGATTTTGATGTTGGGTATTCCCAACATAAAAGGTGTAAACGAGCGAGCTAACAAGAGTACATTAGTTGGTAAGGTTCCTTGTGGTGGAACCTGTCCAACCGGGTTTGGGTCCTTGGCATGGGTGCTCACATTTTTTGGATTTTTTTCCCAGACGTGCTGGTAGGGGTACATTTAGTGTGCATGTAATCATAACGGTGAGTGTGTTTGTGAGTGTCTAAGTTTGTGTTGGTATTTCACAAAAAAGGTGTAAACGGAACATATCCCTACCAGCATGTCTCAACTTTTGGATATGATAAGTAAAAGACTTGGTGGCTGACAAAACGTGATGTGTGAAATGGAGTATATATTTTATAGATACTTGTCTTTTTGCTAAATAAGTTGGGTATTCCTTGGAATACCAGGAATACCCCCTGGCTCCGCCGTGGTGTGACCCACATAAAGCCTAGCACTTGGGATGTGTCACTAATGACTCATAAAGGGCGACCAGCTCTTGCTGTTCGTTTGAAATGACGAACGGCTCAAAGTGGAAGGCCGTCACCTTGGTGATCATTTGACACATTTCATGAATACACCTAGAATACCTCTCATTTTGCCATGCTGATGGTTCAAAGCGGATTTTTCAGGTTTAGAATATATTCTTGGCTACTACAACTAGTGGAGAAATCGACATTAGTACCGGGCATAACCCCCCTTTGTACTAGAGGGGTGCCCGATACTGCCTCTCCAGTACTAAAGGCAGGTCCCCTATGTCATATTTGAATTTCTATTTCTATACGCTCCCAACTACTATACTATTGTACTACAACTAGAGAAATGGCCTTAAGTACTGGGTGGCAACCCCCTTTAGTACCAGATACTGTGATTCCCTCTTCGCAACCCTCATACAACAACTTGTTGTAGTCCTCTGACATGCGCCAAAACTTAATCCTCTCCTTCTCACTTTTGCAGTCTTTCTCAGCATCCCGCAACATCTACCCAAGATCATCATTCTCATCAATAGGGTCTTCTTCTGCATCACCCATTGTAGTGTCTCCAAAAGAGTCGGCTTGACCCTAGTTTGGAATGTTGTTATTGTCATCCTCCTTTTTTTCATCATCATCCATTAGAACTCCTCTTTCCCCATGCTTGGTCGAAACAAAATAGTTAGGCATGAAACCAGAAATATGCGTGAAGAGTCCTTCTCTCATGGTGATCCTTCTCGGTCTTGCAAACTTTGCAGGGACAACACATGAAACCCTGTGGAGACACGTCACCTGCCTGTACTCAGACTATGCTCTCTTCTCTCATGCCACGAAATCTAGATCATGATTTACGAGCAGTGGAAGAGGACAACATCCAGATCCGAACTCTCCTTCACATGCAAGATGGAGGCCATGGCTGCTGGAACGCCCATGGAGACCATGGTCAAGAAGGCAATGGAGGTAGCTGACAATACGAATGAACGTCTTGCTGCTAAGGCTGCCACCCAATCCATGGATGGAAGCGTCTGCTGGTTCAAAGTCGGTTAATGGAGATCCATACTACCAACCCCGGGATGGACGTGACATTAGGCCTCACTTGGAGCGAAACAGAATGAATCACGACACTCAGGGGACTCTCGACAACAATCGGGAGCACTGAGCCCGAGAGATCTACTACCGCACCCATCGCAGCCCATCGAGGACCAACCAGCGAACAACTACTGGGGCATGCCTCGCATACAACCCAGATCTGAGGAAGGTCTGGTAGTCTGATAAATTTCACCTAATGAGTTTTGAAAAATACGCCAAGGCTACAAATCCACAAGAGTGGTTATAGATCTCCTCGACCATTGTCGATGCCACGGGAGGCGATGATTGTGTCAAAGCAAACTACTCACCAACTACTCTACAGGGATCAGCCAAAAGATGGCTAATGAACTTGCCTGAGGAGAGCATCAAGTCTTGGAAGCATCTCTTGGAGACTTACGAGGCCAAATTCTAGGGCACGTATAAGCGTCCTGACCATGAGGGAGACCTCTTCAGCTGCATCCAGAAGCCCGATGAGACTCTTTGGGACTTTATCCGATGCTTCAGCGACACTTGCAACACTATCCCCGCCATGGTCGAGGATCGTGCGATCATAGCCTTCAGCCAGGGCTGCTGGGACGAGCGCACCACCGAAGAACTTGCCAGATGAAACCCCAAGATGGTGGCCGAGCTGTACAAGATCCTCTAAAAGACTGCCAAGATGGTGGATGCCCGAGCATAGGTGCATGGGACCCCCAATAGCCACAGCCGGAGAAGGAGGGCAAGAAGAACAAGCACAAGGGAAAGAAGCATCGGATCGAAGGCCAAGAAGTGTTGGCTGTGAAGACCAAAGGTAAACCCGAAGACCTTTCTGTATAATTGAAAGAAGCATCGGATCGAAGGCCAAGAAGTGTTGGCTGTGAAGACCAAAGGTAAACCCGAAGACCTTTCTGTATATTGCCCAATACATCGATCTATGAAGCATAGTTTTGCGGACTGCTCGGTGTACAAGAAGCAAAGGCAGGAAGAGGAGAAGCTGAAGCTGGTGGTCGGCCAAAACCGCACAGATCAACATCTGCGGTAGGCTCACATTAATGAGGATGATGGCGACCTAAACCTATCAGGTACGGAGATCATGACCCTATACGGTGGGAGCATGGCCCTGACCTCCAAAACCCAGGCTAAGTTGGTCGAGAGGCAGGTCATGAGTGCGAAGCCATCAACGCAAAGACTGCAGTGGTTGGATGTTCCGATCATGTTTGAAATCAGAGATCACCCGATCAACCTATACTTGGGTCCACTGCTACCGCTGATCATCAAGCCACATATTGGCCCATACAAGGTTGGACGAACCTTAGTTGACAGCGGTAGTGCCTTGAACCTAATGTTCACCAAGACCTACAACTGGCTTGGTTTCCCTAGGAGGGCACTGGCACCTATTAGCCAGCCTTTCTACGAGGTCGTTCCAGGAGTTCAAGCATACCCAATAGGTAGGGTCGACATGCAGGTAACCTTCGCAGAAGGGTCGAATATCCATTCGAAGTTAACCTTTGAAGTGGCTGATATTGAGTCTGCCTATAATTGCCTCTTGGGGCGGCAATTTCTGAAAAAGTTCATGGCAGTCACACACTTCTCCTACAAGATGCTTAAGATCCTAGGTCCAAAGGGGCAGATATAGTTGAAGGGAACAGGGTTGGCACTGCCAAGTACAATCTCAAGACCCTCAACATGAACAACAATGCCAGAGAGGTTGCTGCGACTTAAGTCTAACCCAACAAAAGGTAGAGCAAGATGGCACCACCTCCACCGCCGGTTGACCCCAAGATGTCTCGGGCCGCCGAAGAGAGGGCTGCTAAGGCCAAGATCCCAATGATGGGACATTCCGATAAGCAACTGACTACCTCTCCTGTAGCACCCGTAATACAGGAGAATAATACATCTGCGCTGCCGGATGTTACCATGCCTCCCGCAGCTGTACTAGGTCTTCCTGCAGTGGCTCTCACTGAGCCGAGCATGAAGTGTGTCCAGATTAGCCCCGATGACCCAAACAGGAAGACCCTGATTGGGGCAGGATTGAGGGAGAAATAGGAACTCGAGCTCATTTCTTTCCTCCAGGCAAATAGTGACATGTTCGCTTGGAAATCGTCCAACATGCTTAGGATCCCCAACAAGGTAATGAGCACAAGCTTGGCATACGAACTGGCGTCCGACCAGTCAAGCAAAAGCAAAGAAGATATACCCCGGAGAAGCGAGACGCCATTAACGAAGAAATCAACCGACTGCTCAAAGCCGGCTTCGTTCAAGAAGTCACTTTTCCAGAGTGGTTGGCCAACCCCATGATGGTGAAGAAGCCCAACTGAACGTGGAGGATTTGCATGGACCCAGTGACTCGGCATGCCCTTCCTTCCTCATCCATTCGGCTTCCGCTTCTTCTGCCTCCTTCACGAGCCTACGTATCTCCTCGAGGGAGAGACACCAGGGGAACGTGTCACCTGCTGCTCCCCAATATTCGGGTCCGGTGTGGCTGACCTACCTCCCGACCCGGCCACTGACGGCAAGGTTCCAAGCTCAGAGTCCGCCACCGAGCTCGAGGTAGAGTCGCCGCCCATCGCGCCCCTCTGCGACGGCTTGGACATCCTCCTCTACTTTGGTGGCAGCGGCGCTGTCCGAACAGCCGCTTGGATCGACGGGGCTTCATCCCTGAAGCCGGCCCTACCACCACCCTCCTCCTTCGATGAAGGTGACAAGGGATCCACCATGGAAACCCTCCGGCCACGCTTTCCAACAGCCTGGTGCTGGGGCTTTGGTGCCTAGTCTTCAACCTCTTCCTCCGAAGGGCTCAGGTATCCCTCTGTGTCGCTGGCCGCCCACGTCATTGGGGCGGCCGATGCCTTCTCACCGCTACGGTGCTCTAGCTGCACCTCCTCCACGATCTTCCCCGCCAAAATCACGCTGCCTTCAGGCTGCGGTGCAGGGGAGAAGTACAATAGCACCTATTCCTGCAAAAGGATGCAGGCAACAAACAGCCAATGGATGGCTTAATTAGTTGATGTTTGAAATCAGTAAAGAAAACAATTCGGGCCTTCATCTCTACCTTCCCAACCACCCTCCTAGCCTCTCGAGTACTGTCATCGCGACCCGAGTACTCGAAGCCATGGTGGCTCCCCTCCTTGATAGGCTGCACGAACCGCCTGCTGAAGTCACAGGCAACCCCCAACGCCGACAAGCCTGCCTCTTTCCACTCGGTGATGAGCTTCAACATCTCCCACACCACTTGCATCTCCGAGGCAGTTGGGAGCTCGGTCCAGCAATCTTGCACCATAGGTCAAGCCCCCCGTGTGATGAGGGATTTAAGTCTTGTGGTTCCCGACTAGGAACCACTCCGCATGCCAACCCTTGTTGGAGGTGTTGAGGGTGAAGTCGAAGTACTCCCCCTTGTGGCCTTGGAGGAGTATGAAGTCGGCGCCGCTGACCACCACCATCTCAACCTCGTTCGGCTGAGGCTTCAACTAGTAGAGGTGCCTCCATAGATTGAAGTGTGGGGCGATGCCGAGATACGCCTTGCAAAGGTGGATGAAGATGGAGATCGCCATGATGGAATTGGGGATGAGGTAGGTTACCTCAATCTTGTAGTAACACATGAGCCCACAGAAGAAAGCCCCGGTTGGGAGACCGAGGTCTATCTCGAAGAAGGACATGAAGAGCACCAACTCCGAGACTCCCTCGGAGGGGAATGCCTCCCCCTTGCAGGTTTTCCACTCTGCAATGATCTTCTCGGGAAGAACACTACTGCGCACCATGTCCAGGAGTGCCTCCTTGGACAGCTTGCACATCCGCCATGCGACCACCAGACTCGGTATCCGATCGGTTTGGGGAACTTTGGTGAGCTTCTTGGGGCCATCTCTAAAGGCACCGGGGTCTTCATGTGCATATGCGACTAGGCCTTCCCCGTCTTGGTCTTCCCGCGGCCGGCTCGGATCGCTTGAGGGCAGTGTGTGTGGATGCGGTGGCGGAAAGGGGAAGTGTGAAATGGAAGCTAGGGCAAAAGAGTGAACCCTTCTGCCATGCGGCTCCTCGATTTATAAGGAGATTGACCTCGAGATTTCATGAGCCTTCAATGGGATTTACCACGGTTAATGACACTAATTTTGCCCGTTACACGGAAAACAGACAAAAGAGTCTTTGCAACGGTAAAAAGGTCCCTGCTCTGGTAAGCTCTTCGATATCTTTTCTCCCTTTTTCACTCATATGAACCATTATTTTGCTCCAAATTAAAGTACCACTCGGCATGCCCCATGTGGCTCGACTCGACCTTCGTACTTAGGGACTACGATGTTGACGTGGCTACTCGGCATGCCTCACATGGCTTGACCGGCCCCCGTGCTTAGGGGATGGCACCGCAAACCTATCGGTGTGCCAGGTATGGCTCGACCGGCCCTCATGCTCAGGGGCTGGCACCGCAAACCAGTCACGCATGCCTCGCATGGCTCGATCAGCCCTCGCGCTAGGGGCTGGCACCGCAAACCAGTCAACATGCCTCGCATGGCTCGACCGGCCCTCGCGCTCAGGGGTTGGCGCCACAGACCGGTCGGCGTGCCTCACATGGCTCAAATGGCCCTCACGCTCGGGGGCTGGCGCCGCAAACCAGTCGATGTGCCTTGCATGGCTCGACTGGCCCTCGCGCTCGGGGGATGGTGAAGCAAACCAGTTGGCGTGCCTTGCATGGTTCGATCGGCTCTCACGCTCAAGGGCTGGTGCAGCAAACCACTCGGCGTGCCTCGGGTGGCTCTTCTGGCCTTCACGCACGGGGCTGGCGTCGTAAGCCTCCATTAATACTCTAACCGATCCTGAACAAGTCGTTAGAGTACTTTGGAGTCCCCGGACTCAAGCAAATGGGCATCGGATCATGTATGCCTACGTCTCTAAAATGTGCATGTAGCCTAGCTCCCAGCGTTAAGAACTATGGCTATTGAGTTTGGGCATCCGAGCGCGAATAGACGGGCTCGCGGGGGAAATTGAAAGACTTAGGGAAAGGAAGGGGTCTTTTATGAAATTTTTCTTTCCTTATTGTTCAACAAAATGGAAGCCCACCAAATGTATCAATGCTCTCGCAAAGAAGCATGGCCCATGAGGATTCTGCTTGGATGATGACTACTCGGCTAGTCTTAGATGGCTCAACTCGGCCCTCACGCTCAGGAGCTGGGCATCGCGTCCACTCAGCCGACCCTCACGCTCGGGGGTTGCTTGCCAAAATTAAAGCTGGATGGTTTTGTCATATGCTCCTGGACTAAGGCTAGCTTGAGCCGAGTCCTACGGAATCACCTTAAGGCTCAGAGGCTACGACCTACATACGAACCTCGCGATGCATCCTGGATTGTTCAACAGAATAGTGACAAGAAGACTAACCAAGTCGCCTTAAGGCTCGAGGGATAGTTCCATGAGCCCACCTCGCACTTAGTTTGTAAGGAGTCCACAAGAAGATCAAGACAATGTTACCAACCCTTGGACCGATTCCCTCAGAATCGCTTAAAGGCTCAGGGGCTACGGCCAACGAACGCACCTCGCGACGCATCCGTTGTAGACAGTTTCTTTTGTTTTCTCTAGTATCACACGACCTCGCTTCCAACCGGGATGAGGCCGACTTGTAGAAGGTGGCAACACGACCCCACGAGGTTGTTGCTCGGCCATGTACTACTCTAGGCCTTGTCGGGGATAGATCCCCAGGTACCCTTAGAACCTAGACTGGCCCCACCAGCAAGGGGCGGCCCAGGCTGGGGCTTAGCAAAAGACGGACCAGCCCATCTAGCAGGAGGTAGCCCAGCCTGAGTACATCCAGGCTGGCCCCACCAGTGAGGCGGCCCAACATGGAGGTTTGGCGTGCGGAGCACGAAACAAGATGGTGTGATCCGTACGACGCTCGTCGATCAGGATAAACTAGCCCAATATCTAAGAAAAGATTTTTGTAATCATTATGAAATCAAATTCTTGTATTCCGAGTAGTATTCGATCCCCAACCGACTTGTAACCCAAGGCAGCCGGACTATATAAGGTGGCCTAGGACCCCCTCCAAAACCTAGAACCAACCTAGATAGCTCAACCTTCGAATTCAATCCTGCACACCCAACACATGATGTAGGGTATTACGTCAACGGCCTGAACATGTTCAATCCTCGCGTCTTGTGTTACCATCAACTTCAGAACCATGATCCACCCCTCGACAAATCAACCACATAGACTTTGGACTAGCAGTGTCAATGGCGCCCCCACCTTTGATGCCGTTGCAAAGCTACCACGGTGTACATGCAGATGCAAGCAAATAACCATGCACCAGCCGCACAGGCGTAGCAGGTTAGATGTGGGTTGTGGTCATCAGCCCTCCTTTCAAGCCAACAGGGCTTCATGGGCTAGCCTACTCACAAAATGCAGGCTTCGGTAGAGACCCAATAACAAATTGTTGCAGGATGGGCCTAGTAGGCTGATAGGCTGATCCACGCCCGCTTGTATAGTAGTGCCACATTATTACAAGTGAATGTCATTAAATTCAAAATTCATTCATTTTTCTCATGTTGTTCACAAATGGTCGAGCATGGATTCATTGCGTTTGTCGAGGGCATTGATTCATTTGTGATGGCTGCCAAGTTGTTCATCACCAATAATAATAAGATGGAGGATATATATACTAACCACGCTTTGATTGTCAAATCAGAATCAATTAAAGAAAACTAAGCACATCCATTATCATTTGCTGGTTAGGGGCTACATGAAAAATTATTGCATTTGGAATAAGCATGGGGATGATGGTGAGAATGAACCTTAGAAAGGCATAAGGGTTACCACCAAAGCCTGCAATAAACCATGAAATTATGTAGTAAATTGTCGATAGAACCATGCAGAATCAGACAATGAAATCAAGGAGGAATCAGTCCAACCGAGTGTCAGTGAAACCATTCGGGGGATGTTAGCTGGTGATGGTGTGGTAGATGGCCTATAGTAGATGATACTTGATGGGGAGCCGGGATTACTTGATGCAAGAAATCTAAAAAAGTTGGAGCAGATAAGAAAGGATGCCCATTTGGTTGGAAGTACAAAAAATCCATGCATGCCCCAATGATTGCATCATGTATCACGGCAACTACAGAGACCTCTAGTGTGCGAAGCTTTACAAATACAAGTGTGACATGACTAAAGAAATGACATGCTATAGGAACAAAGCAGCCCTGCAAAACACCCCCATGAAGATTTGCACAAGTACATAAGTCATTCGAGGAGCAAAACTCATCAAGAGTCAGCTTGGCAGAAAATTATACAAGCAATACATGCCGATGTCCACGAGGAAATATCCGAGCAAATCCGACACTTAGTCTATGAGGCAGTTGAGGAAGCTCTTGCCAGATCTCTTGCCAGATGTCAAATGGTAGTAGAAGATGATGGCCTGGCTCTCACGAGCCCTGCGTTGATGTGGAGTAGTTGTGGAAGCACCGCTGTTAGCAGTCGAAATTGGCACGAAGGCCGTTCTGGCTGGGCGGACCGGTCTAACCGGTTTTGAGAGCGGTCTGACCGGTCCTCGCCCTATATCTGATCCGGCACAGAGACCGATCTAACTGCGGGTTTGTGATAGCGGTCTAACCGGGTTTGGCCGAGTCGTGTTAGGATTGGACTTTTGGGACAAATCCGACTTGTGGAAGGTGTTCTTTGCGGGGCAAGACCTCCCCACCCTATAAATATAAAGGGCCGTGGCCGATTGAGTTTTTTTAATCCAATCGATCAATCAATAATACCTTTACTTTTCGTATCTTCCAAACCCTAGCTTTTTCAACCCTAATTGCTGTTCGTTCTTCGTCTCTACGGCGATTGACGGCCCTCTGAATGGCCTGTCGATCTCAGAGAAACCCTAGGCGCGCCAGTCCTGACGAGGTCCCTCCTGGGCTGGTGATTCTAGGTCGAAGCAGTCAGCCCTAGCATACTAGTCTAACCGGGTTGCCTGGCCGGTCTAACCGCCCTGCCTGCAGAGCTGCTGCTGGTGCTCGATCCGTTGCGGATCCGCGCGTTCTAGCGCAATCTTGGTGTGTTGGCCAAAACAAGCGTCAACACATTTTTGGTGACTCCGCTGGGGACATTGGAAATCTTGGTTTTAATAACCGATTTATCAAACCCTAGCCAGATGGGATCTACTACAGAATTGGACAAGGACAACATCATAGTGTCCTCCATTGAGGAGATCGGTGACGAGGAGCGTCAGAGATTTGAAGCAGCCCAAGAATTCTTTAAGAATCAATTCCTGATGGGGCTGAAGAAAGATCGCCAAGACAAGGTGACAAGAACTCACAAATTCATAATGCCGGCGTTCACTATGAAGGATAAGAAGATCGAGGAAGTCCCTCCAGTAATTAAATCTCCATCTGATCTTGATCCTCTTGAAAAAATAGAAAAGATGAGTGCTGCACAACTACATACTGATGAGCTTTTATGCACCTGATGGATAGAATGAATAATTATGATAAGAGTAAATTAGATTCATCTTATGCTTATAATATTCCATCTAGTGTGCAACATGAGAATATGCCTGCTAGTTCGTCAGTTGCACCAGGTCAAAAACCTAAAAATCCATTGTATGGTATGCCGGCCAACTTTTATCCAGGGCAAATGCTGCCACCAGGACAGGAACAAACGCTGAACACGGCGACCCCGGTTAAACCGGTAGCCAATACCGGTCTAACCGGTCCTATGGTGCCCTTTGAAGAACAGCCAGTACCACTTGCTATGGTGCCTCCTTCGGTGGTTCCTAACCGAAATAAAGAGGTTGCCAATCATACTGCTTACTTCACTACACGTGCATATACATCACCTCCTATACCAAATCAAAATCATGGAATTCTGAATGATGTATATGATCATTATTTGCGGCAAAATCCTAATTACACACCTCATGTTGCTCCAGTTCATAGTACAACCATAGCGCAGCAAGAGTTAGTTCGTCCAAATTTATATATTGAATTTTCAAAATTAAAGGATGAATTGGCTAATATGATGCAGGATAAACTTGGGATTGATATGGGTAATTCTAGGTTATATAAGAAACCATATGCTTCTGTTTGATAATGTTGCTTATCCTGCTAATTGGCGTGTTCCTGATTTTGTCAAGTTTAATGGTGATGATAATAAGACCACTTGGAAACATATTAGTCAATATCTTGCTCAGTTGGGGGAAGCTGGTTCTAGTGAAGCTTTGAAAGTTCGCTTGTTTTCTCTATCTTTAACTGGAACTACTTTTGCTTGGTTTTCTTCATTAAATCCTGGCTCTATTAATTCATGGAATCAATTAGAGCAGAAATTTCATGATCATTTTTATAGTGGGAATACTTAGTTGAAATTGACAGATTTAACATCGGTTAAACAACAAAGGGATGAATCTGTTTATGATTATTTAAAACGATTCAAAGAAACTAGAAACCGGTGCTTTAATTTGTCTCTTTCCGAAAAAGATTTAGCTGATGTTGCTTTTAATGGTTTGAGACCTTTCATTAAAGAAAAAATAGAAGGCTTTGATCATTTTTCGGTTAATCAAGTGCAAGTGAGGGCTATAGCTGCTGAAAACCGAATTAAAAATTCAAAGGATGCATGCAAAACACATCATTCTAATGTTCATATTGTAGATTATGATTCTAATAGTTCGGACGATGATGAAAAAGAAGTGTATGCTGCTGAATTGATTTGGCCTTCTAAGAATAAATCATACACATGTCCTTCCCTTAAGCCAATTCATAAGAATTGGCAAGAAGAAGTGCGATTTACTTTTAATGTTTCCAAATGTGACCGTATATTTGATGAATTGTTGAAGAATGGGAACATCAAGATGACTCATACTATTCCTTCACCTGAAGAGCTTAAACGGCGTGCATATTGTAAGTTACAAAATTCTTTTTTGCATGCTACTAATGATTACAATGTTTTCCGTCGACAGGTGCAATTGGCCCTAAATGAAGGACGGTTGACCCTTCATGAGATGCAGGTGGATAAGACACCTTTCCCTGTCAATACCATTGAGATGCAATAACCTAAGGTACTGGTTTGGCCACATCAAGTCGAATCAACTAAGGGTAAAAATATTATTGTTGGTGAAGAAAAACCTAAAAATCAAAAAGGCAATAATACAGTCAGGGAGGTGTGAGATATGGGTACCCCTGGGCCCACTACCGACCGGGTAGCCAGTCGGCCTTGTCCCATGTCTGACAAGGATGTGGGCCGACCCCAGCCGGCCCACAAGGATCCCCAGCTTGATGGATAAGATTGGAGAAGACTTAGCCTTCAAGGCATGAAGAGATGTACTCGGATCCTACCCGGGTATCACGGAGAATACAAGGCAACCGACTCAGATTAGTTTCCTAGTCAGAGCCGGATATAATTAGAGATAATTGACTTGTAAACCCTAGGCCGTCAGCATATATAAAGCGGCCTAGGCCGACCCTTTAGGTCATCTTTTTCCCATTCGCCTACTGTAACCCTAAACTCACCGTTGTTCCCCGGAACTTCGTCGAGCAAAGCAATACAAGACCCCGAGCACAAGACGTAGGGTATTATACCTCCGGGTAGTCCAAATCTGTATAATCCCTGTGTCCCTGTGTTACCTCGAGCTCCCTAGTCCTGTTATCTCCCTTTGCCTACAAATCAACCATCCGGGTGCCCCCGGGTAGACTGCCGGACCAGAACTCCAACAGTTGGCTCGCCAGGTAAGGGTGATCACGGGGCAATACAGCTAGCTCGATGGCAGATCGTCGCTCCGTCATCTTCCCCGACTCCATCAAGGACTGTGCCACGCATCTTGACGGCGTCAGCTTCTTCGCCGAGATCCACTCCGCCGCCTCCGACTCGACCACGACGCCTGACGTCCCCACGCCGACCAGCTCCACGCTGACTTCCTCGCCGATCTCGACATCGGCCATCGACCCGCTCCAGCAGCGGCTCGATGCAATCTCCATTGACGATCAGGCTCTGGGCCTGACCACTCGCTGAAGGATCCCACCCCCAGACGAGCTCCTCGCCGGGTTGGATCGTGTCCAGGACACCATCACCGAGTGCACCGCAAGCCGCTCCCGCTAGGGTTCCGTAACCCTTCAGCAATCTACTTGGCCCGGCTCCGAGAAGACATGTCTCAGATCCGATCTGAGATCCTGCCCAAGCCCACCCAGTCTCCGGACTGTGGAGAGTTCCAGGTCGCCGCAAGTGTGCCCTTGCCAGCCCCGGCCGACATGAGCAATGACTTAAGCTACGCCACGCCTCTGGGGCGTGAAGTTTTCGTCTCTGAGGATTCTGCAACTCAGGACGGAGAAATCGACTTAGCCAGGGATCGCCGACTGGAGCGAAACGCTGGCCGAGCCCGACGCCGCACCGAAGAAGCCATCCTGCCCTAGGTAGCGGCCGGACACCCTGCAGCTCCCGCAGCCGCTGGAAACCCTGCAGCTGCTGCAGTTGCTGGTGAACCTACAGCCGCTGGAGAGATCCCCCAGGGGGCTCCACCAAGACAACAACCTTCGCCTCAAGGCCCTCACGGGGTCCACCCTTAGAACCTCGACGGAGCATTCGCCCGGGTGCCGTTCCGCACGCCCCAGGCTAACGTCGCCGCTGCTTTCACTGAACTGGGGCACATGCCAGACACCCCTGAGGTGCAGTGTGCCCGAGCTCAGCTAGAAGCCGCCCAGGAGCAGATCGAGCGATCGTATCGCGCCAGATCCCGGTCTGGGCGATCTAACTCGGCTTGCTCTTCTGGACACCGTTCTTCGGGACACCGCTCTGCTCATAGCAGATCGGATCAGGATCAGCACCGCCGGCGGAACCCTCCACTGCCAGTTGTCGAAGAAAAGGTGGCCCAAAACCGCCACAAAGGTGAAGAGGAAGAGCGGCGTAATACGCGCAACGCGGATCTCCGCCGTGAACGCTACCAAGATCGGCGCGACAGGTGCCAACGACACCAGCAATCTGATGATCTCCGTGATCACCTGAGAGACCACGCCCGCGACATCTGCGCCGACCTCGACGCTCGTCACCGAGAACGCGACGCGGCCGAGCTCGAGCATCGCGAGCGGTACGACTGGGACTACGGCCGACCCGACCGCCAGTCGGTTTGTGAGGCAGGTGATGCTTCAGCAGAAGAAAACAAGCGCCGCGTTGTTCACGAGCTCATGGAGCATGAGCAGTACGACGCAAGGTACGGCCCCCCGCAGGATGACCGCCGCTATGTGCGTGATAATGCTCGGCCCCGCGCCGACCAAATTCGACCTCCTCGCCACGACCACCGCAACGACGATGAGGAGGACTTCGACGGTTTCGCTGCCTTCTCCGCCCGACTCTGCGCCATCCGATGGCCCGAGTCCTTCAAGCCAGCCCTTGTGGAAAAGTTTGACGGTCGCTTCGACCCCAAGCTCTGGCTCAAGACATCCCACACAGCGGTCAAAGCCGCCCATGGGACCAACGACCAAGCCGCCGCCTACTTCCCTGTGATGCTAGGCAATGAAGCGCTCCTATGGCTTGAGGGTGTTCCCCAGAACACCATCGACAGCTGGGCAGACCTCTGCCATGCCTTCACCAAGAAGTATCAGGTGAGCTATACTCGGCCAGGCACCAGATTCGATCTGGACAACATCAAGCAGAAGAAGGGTGAGAGTCTCCGAGACTACTCCGACCGTTTCTTCGACAACCGAAACAAGATCGCCGATGTTGAGGACCGGGATGTCATTGACGCGTTCCGGTGTGGTCTTATCGACAACCAGCTATTCTGCATGCTCTTCAAAACCAACTTAGTCACGGTCTCCGACCTGATGGAGGTGGTCAACCTGGAGGTCCGGGCCGACCAGGCTGAGCAGGCACAGTTCAAGAACAAACAGAAGCACTCGGAAGACGATGACCGGGTTGAAAGCTCGAAGCGTCACGAGCCGCTCTGTGGGTGCAAGGCAGGCCCTGAGCCACTTGTAGTCCTAGCAGAAGAAGAAGGNTATCTCCCTTTGCCTACAAATCAACCATCCGGGTGCCCCCGGGTAGACTGCCGGACCAGAACTCCAACAGTTGGCTCGCCAGGTAAGGGTGATCACGGGGCAATACAGCTAGCTCGATGGCAGATCGTCGCTCCGTCATCTTCCCCGACTCCATCAAGGACTGTGCCACGCATCTTGACGGCGTCAGCTTCTTCGCCGAGATCCACTCCGCCGCCTCCGACTCGACCACGACGCCTGACGTCCCCACGCCGACCAGCTCCACGCTGACTTCCTCGCCGATCTCGACATCGGCCATCGACCCGCTCCAGCAGCGGCTCGATGCAATCTCCATTGACGATCAGGCTCTGGGCCTGACCACTCGCTGAAGGATCCCACCCCCAGACGAGCTCCTCGCCGGGTTGGATCGTGTCCAGGACACCATCACCGAGTGCACCGCAAGCCGCTCCCGCTAGGGTTCCGTAACCCTTCAGCAATCTACTTGGCCCGGCTCCGAGAAGACATGTCTCAGATCCGATCTGAGATCCTGCCCAAGCCCACCCAGTCTCCGGACTGTGGAGAGTTCCAGGTCGCCGCAAGTGTGCCCTTGCCAGCCCCGGCCGACATGAGCAATGACTTAAGCTACGCCACGCCTCTGGGGCGTGAAGTTTTCGTCTCTGAGGATTCTGCAACTCAGGACGGAGAAATCGACTTAGCCAGGGATCGCCGACTGGAGCGAAACGCTGGCCGAGCCCGACGCCGCACCGAAGAAGCCATCCTGCCCTAGGTAGCGGCCGGACACCCTGCAGCTCCCGCAGCCGCTGGAAACCCTGCAGCTGCTGCAGTTGCTGGTGAACCTACAGCCGCTGGAGAGATCCCCCAGGGGGCTCCACCAAGACAACAACCTTCGCCTCAAGGCCCTCACGGTGTCCACCCTTAGAACCTCGACGGAGCATTCGCCCGGGTGCCGTTCCGCACGCCCCAGGCTAACGTCGCCGCTGCTTTCACTGAACTGGGGCACATGCCCGACACCCCTGAGGTGCAGCGTGCCCGAGCTCAGCTAGAAGCCGCCCAGGAGCAGATCGAGCGATCGTATCGCGCCAGATCCCGGTCTGGGCGATCTAACTCGGCTCGCTCTTCTGGACACCGTTCTTCGGGACACCGCTCTGCTCATAGCAGATCGGATCAGGATCAGCACCGCCGGCGGAACCCTCCACTGCCAGTTGTCGAAGAAAAGGTGGCCCAAAACCGCCACAAAGGTGAAGAGGAAGAGCGGCGTAATACGCGCAACGCGGATCTCCGCCGTGAACGCTACCAAGATCGGCGCGACAGGTGCCAACGACACCAGCAATCTGATGATCTCCGTGATCACCTGAGAGACCACGCCCGCGACATCTGCGCCGACCTCGACGCTCGTCACCGAGAACGCGACGCGGCGGAGCTCGAGCATCGCGAGCGGTACGACTGGGACTACGGCCGACCCGACCGCCAGTCGGTTTGTGAGGCAGGTGATGCTTCAGCAGAAGAAAACAAGCGCCGCGTTGTTCACGAGCTCATGGAGCATGAGCAGTACGACGCAAGGTACGGCCCCCCGCAGGATGACCGCCGCTATGTGCGTGATAATGCTCGGCCCCGCGCCGACCAAATTCGACCTCCTCACCGCGACCACCGCAACGACGATGAGGAGGACTTCGACGGTTTCGCTGCCTTCTCCGCCCGACTCTGCGCCATCCGATGGCCCGAGTCCTTCAAGCCAGCCCTTGTGGAAAAGTTTGACGGTCGCTTCGACCCCAAGCTCTGGCTCAAGACATACCACACAGCGGTCAAAGCCGCCCATGGGACCAACGACCAAGCCGCCGCCTACTTCCCTGTGATGCTAGGCAATGAAGCGCTCCTATGGCTTGAGGGTGTTCCCCAGAACACCATCGACAGCTGGGCAGACCTCTGCCATGCCTTCACCAAGAAGTATCAGGTGAGCTATACTCGGCCAGGCACCAGATTCGATCTGGACAACATCAAGCAGAAGAAGGGTGAGAGTCTCCGAGACTACTCCGACCGTTTCTTCGACAACCGAAACAAGATCGCCGATGTTGAGGACCGGGATGTCATTGACGCGTTCCGGTGTGGTCTTATCGACAACCAGCTATTCTGCATGCTCTTCAAAACCAACTTAGTCACGGTCTCCGACCTGATGGAGGTGGTCAACCTGGAGGTCCGGGCCGACCAGGCTGAGCAGGCACAGTTCAAGAACAAACAGAAGCACTCGGAAGACGATGACCGGGTTGAAAGCTCGAAGCGTCACGAGCCACTCCATGTGTGTAAGGCAGGCCTTGAGCCCCTTGTTGCCCTAGCAGAAGAAGAAGGCCAGCAGGAGCCTAGGTTCCTTGCCGAGGAGTTTCACGATACACTGAACGATCAGTGCCCTTTCCACAAGGACGCGAAGCACAATCTCCACGATTGTCATGCGCTACTCAAAGAACTCGGCGCCCTGCCACCGACCAAGAAGCAGCACTTTAACAACAATGGCGGCCGATACAACAACTACTACCGTGACGGCTACAACGGAGACCGGCGGGATGACTACCGCCATAGAGAAGACCGCGACCGCCGCGATGACTACCGACGTGGCGACCGCGATGCTCCGGCTCGCCGGGACGATCAACGTCGCCACGACGATGAACGCCGACTATCGCCACGACGATGAACGCCGACTATCGCCACCGCCTGAAGCTCCCAGGCGGGCCGCCAACGGCGACTTCCAACACGCTGACCACCAGGTCAACATCATCATTGGGGGGCCCGGCGCCTTCCCAGATCGGCGCAAGGGCAAGCTCAACAAGCGCGAAGTGAAGATGGTCTCCACCAAGCCTGTGGAATACCTCCAGTGGTCAGAGATGCCCATCACATTCAGCCGTGATGACCACTGGGTGTACCTCCCTAAGCCAGGGTCCTACCCACTCATTGTGGCTCCGGTCGTCGACAGGGTCCTCCTCTCCAAGGTCCTGATTGACGGCAGGAGCGCCCTCAACATCATCTTCACCAGCACCCTCAACAGCATAGGGTTCAAGCGCTGAAGACCCGTTCTTCGGCATCGTGCCAGGAAAAGCTTCCTACCCGATAGGAAGAGTCGCGTTGCCTGTCACGTTTGGTACAGCTGACAACTACCGTTAGGAGTTTCTATACTTCGAGGTAGCCGACTTCAAGAGTTCCTACCATGCCATCTTTGGCAGGCCCATGCTGGCCCGGTTCATGGATATTCCGAACCATACATATTTGGTTCTGAAGATGCGGACTCCCAACGGCGTCCTCTCCATCCGTGGAGACATCAAGACCTTCTTTGAGTGCGATGGCGAGGCCCTCAAGATAGCTGAGTTGTCCCAGCAACTCGGCAACACCACCCTGCTGGCAGAAGAAGCCCCCAAGGCGGCAGCCGGTGAGCCTGTCCTCCCGGAGCAGAAGCAGCAGCCCACGGCACTGGCACCTGCAACAGCCCCTAAAGCGATCAGCTTGGGACTCGACGACCCCTCCAAGACGGCCCTCATAGGGCCAGGGCTCACTCCTAAATAGGAAGATGTGCTCACCTCCTTCCTCCGGGACAACTGGGACATCTTCGCATGGAAGCCATCAGACATGCCGGGTGTTCCGAGGGAGAAGGCTGAGCACTCCTTGGAATTGAGCAAGAACACGAAGCCCGCCAAGCAGAAGCTGCGTCGATTCGTTCAAGATTGCAAGGAGGCCATTAGGGTAGAACTGAATAAGCTCCTAGCTGCCGGTTTCATTAGAGAATGCAAACACCCCGAGTGGCTTGCAAATCCTGTACTTGTAAAGAAGCAATCCGGTGAATGGAGAATGTGCATTGACTACACGGATCTCAACCGCTACTGCCCTAAAGACCCCTTCTCTCTTTCGCGAATTGATCAAGTCGTCCACTCTACGTCTGGCTACGTGCTCCTGTGCTTTCTCGACTGCTACTCGGGTTATCACCAGATAGCCCTGAAGACGTCCGACCAGGACAAGACAGCGTTCATCACCCCGTATGTCCCATCAGAAGACCCCTGTTGGAAGGGAGACATTCAAGATTACATCAAGAACATTTGATCTCGGGGGGCAAGGACTGTCTAAAAAACCGTTTGAATCTGCTGAGCAGAGAAAATCGGTTAAACCGGCCCTGGAGGGCGGTCAAACCGCTATTCCGCATGGACGCCCAAAAATGTTGAAACCGAAGCGTCCGGAGATAGGTACTTGGAAGATCAATGTGGCAAAGGATCAGGGAAAAATTGAAAAGAAGAAGCCAACTTTTGATCAGCTGTTGTCCAAGTATGTCAATCAAAGGCCAATTGAAGAAGATCGGCCATCAAAAAAGAGGACAATGTCACCAAAGCATCATGAGAGGCGTGCTTCACCTCCTAGAGTAGCGAAACATCAGAAAGGTGATGTTGTTACATTGTATCCACCTCATAATCCATATCAAGCTATGCCTTGGGCTCCATCATTGTCAGGTTATTCATATCCTCCATGGGAGTCTAATGGGATGTGGATGCCCTATTATCCCATGCAATATCCTTCTTTTCATCCAGGATGGGATAATACAAGGAGACCAGTGCAGGAGCGGATTTCATACAACCGATCGACTCATTGTCAATCTGGTTGGGATCAACAGGAGCAGACCGGTTTAACCGGGTCCATAGGCTGGTTTAACCGGGTTCAGCAGAGGAAATCCATTTCTCCTCCTCGACAGGTTTATTGTCCCAAGAAGAAAGAGGAACTTGTTCAGAAGATGGATGTGGATCAGGAGAGGACTACTGGCAATGATGTTATACAGGTTGGCAGTATTAATGTAACTCCAGAGGACGACGGCAAAAGACCGGTTGTTATTGGCAATGAGGTCAAGACGTCTGTCCAAAAAATATAATATTTTAAAAAGGTGAGAGTAGTGTAGCTAACGCTGATAATTCTAAATGTTTCTTGCCAAGATGGTGTCCTCCAGGTTTGACTCGCACACAAAGAAGGAAATTGCAGCGGCTTCGTCTTCAGGAGCAGAGGGAAAAGGAGCTTGAAAGGCAGAGGGATGAACAGTTCAACAAGTACAGGCCCATGATTCTCCAAGGCAAGGAGTGGAAAATCAAGGCTGATGAAGACACCAGCGCTGCAGCAGTTAAACCAGGTTCAGAGGCGGTTAGACCGGTCCCAGATGCGGTTAAACCGGCTCCGGAATAGGTTAAACCGGTTTCGTCTGAAGCAGAGCAGTCTCTCCTCGTTTCAGAAATTTTGGCAATGCCTACTTTTGATGAAAAATTGTCATCAGATCTGCAGAGCATGGACGATGAGCAATTGGTTGATTATGGGTCATCGCCTTAGCATATGAATATTGATGTCAATGTGGTGCATCTTTCTTCAGATTATTATGTTATTCTGGAGGAAGAGTTAGCTCATCTTGACTTTGGCCCGAAAGAAGCTGTTTTTCAAAGGCCAGAGGAGTCTGAAAATCATCTTAAGGCACTGTACATGAAGGGACACATTAATGGGAGACCTGTTTCTAGAATGGTTGTTGATACAGGGGCGATTGTTAATTTGATGCCTTATTCTCTATTGAAGAGGCTAGGTGGACTGGATGATGAGCTGATCAAGACCAACATGACTGTCAGTGGTGTGGGAGGAGGTGAACCTATAGGTGCTAAAGGGATCGCCTCTATGGATCTCACCATTGGGAGCAAGACGTTGGCTACTGCTTTCTTCGTCGCCGAGGCCCAAGGTAATTTCAGTTTAATATTGGGTTGAGATTGGATTCATGCAAATAGATGTATACCTTCTAGTTTGCATCAGTTTCTTATTCAATGAGTTGGCGATGATGTTGAGGTTGTTCATGGTGATACATCGGCTTGCGTTGCTACAGCTGATAGTTCCACTATATCCATACATGATCATGTAAAATGCTTAACTGGTTTAGATATTTCTGACTATGAGATGATCAGTTGTACTAGGGATGGTTTCGTGCCTGCTATTCTAAAGCCGGTTGAGAATCGGCTAAACCATTTGTTATATTGAATAGCTCAGAATGGTTGCAGTAGAGGCTTGAGCACTATCGGGCGCAAAAGAACGATATGTGCGAAGCTATTGAGGATTTTGATGATATGAGCAAATTGGGACAAGGTTTTACGTCGGCTGATCCTTTAGAGGAGGTTGATATTGGTGATGGTTCTATACCTAGGCCGATGTTTGTAAACAAAAATTTGAAAGCTGATTATTAACTGAATTAATCGAGCTATTAAAGGAGTATGTTGATTGTTTTGCATGGAGTTATCAAGAGATGCTTGGTTTAAGCCGAGAGTTAGTTGAGCATCGGTTACCCATCAAACCTGGTTTTAGGCTTTTAAACAAACTGCTAGACATTTTAATCCTAATATGTATGACCGAATTAAGGAAGAGATTAATTGGTTATTAGATGCAAATTTTATTTGGCCTTATCGTTATGCTGAATGGTTACCAAATATTGTGCCAGTTGAGAAAAAGGATTCTGGTAAGCTTAGAGTTTGCATTGACCTTAGAAATCTTAATAGAGCTACTCCTAAAGATGAATATCCTATGCCTATAGCCGACATGCTTATTAATGATGCTTCTGGACATAGAATTATTAGTTTTCTTGATGGTAATACTGGTTACAATCAAATTTTTATGGCTGAAGAGGATATATCCAAAACAGCCTTTGTATGTCCAGGTTTTGTTGGTCTATTTGAGTGGGTGGTTATGACCTTTGGTTTAAAAAATGCTGGTGCTACTTACCAAAGGGCTATGAATTTAATTTTTCATGATTTGCTTGGTTTAATCATAGAGGTTTATATCGATGATATTGTTGTTAAATTGGCTAGTTTAAAACCTCATTTAGCTGATTTAAGACTTGCTTTTGAAAGAATGCGTTGATATGGATTAAAAATGAACCCACTTGAATGTGCATTTGGTGTGTCAGCTGGAAAGTTCTTAGGATTTATTATTCATGAAAATGGCATAGAGATAGATCCTAAAAAGATTGATATCATTAGAAAGATTGAAGCTCCTACATGCAAGAAGGATTTGCAGAAATTCTTGAGCAAGGTAAATTATTTGAGGAGATTTATTCTCGGTTGAAAGCTGAAGATGAGTTTATTTGGGGGCAAAACAGCAAGAAGCTTTTGAGAAAATTAAATATCACTTATCTTCGCTGCCGGTTATCAAAGCTCCTAGGAGGGGAGTTCCATTTAAATTGGGGCTGTTTTGACTCAAGAAACCGAAGGGAAGGAGCATATTGTTACCTATGCAAGTTGTCGATTATGGATGCCAAAACAAGGTATATATTTATTGAAAAGCTTTGCTTATCATTATATTATGCTTGTACCAAGATGAGGCATTTCTTGTTATCCAATACTTGCATAGTTGCTTGTCAAACCGATGTTATTAAATACATGTTACATAAACCAATTTTAAGTGGTAGAATTGGTAAATGGGCCTATGCTCTTATTGAATATGATTTGGCTTGTGAACCTTTGAAATCAATGAAAGGCCAAATTGTTGCTGATTTTATTATTGAGCATAGTATTAATAATGATCATGATTTAGACATCGGTTATATTGCTTTCACTCCATGAAAATTGCATTTTGATGGATCGGTTTGCAAAAGTGGTTGTGGTATTGGTGTTATTCTTATTTCACCAAGTGGTGCAACTTTTGAAGCTCTTAGCCAATTGAAATATGATTGTACTAATAATCAAGCTGAATATGAGGCTTTCTTATTTGGGCTAGAAATTTTGCATGATATGGGTGTGAAAATTATAGATGTATTTGGTGATTCTTTGCTGGTTGTGAAACAAGTGTCTTGGATCTATCAATGCTTTGATGGGGTTTTGAATGCATACCTTGATAGGTGTTTTGATATTATTTCTCATTTTGACGAATTTACCATATTTCATGTATCTCGAGATGAGAATCCAAAGGCGAATGCTCTGGCACAGCAGGCATCTGGCTATGATGTTCAAAGGAAAAAATTTTATGAACGAATGCCATTGTTTTGCAAAGCTGAGGTTTCTGTCTGTGAAAGACCGGTTAAACCGCCTTCAGAGACCCGTCAGACCGGTACAACCCCGGTTAAACCACCCTCTGAGGCCGGTCAAACCGATATGGGTGCTGATGATAATACTTCGGTCAAAAAGGATGTTAAGATTTCTAAAGAAGAAGATGTTGATTGGAGAAAGCCCATTATTGATTATTTGCAGAATCCCAGTTATAAGTTTGACAGAAAAGTCCGATGATGGGCATTTAAATTTATTTTGGTTGATGGTGAGTTGTATCATCGGACAGCTGAGGATTTATTGTTAAAGTGCTTGGATTCTGATCAAGCCAAAGTGGCTATGGGTGAAGTTCATGAAGGTATTTGTGGTACGCATCAGTCGGCTCCTAAGATGAAGTGGCTTTTGAGGAGGGCTTATTTTTATTGGCCAAATATGATAGCCGATTGTTTTCGATACTACAAAGGTTCTGAAGAATGTCAAAGGTTTGAAAATATTCAGATGGTTCCAGCAGCGATGTTGAGTCCAATTATCAAGGCTTGGCCTTTCAGAGGATGGGAATTAGACTTCGTTGGGCAGATTTTTCCTCCTTCATCAAAGGGACATAGCTTTGTGTTGGTGGCTATAGATTATTTTACAAAATGGACAGAAACAGTTCCTTTGAAGAATATGACACATCGTGAGGTAATTGAGTTTATAACTGAACATATTATGCATAGGTTTGGTATTCCACAAACTTTGACTACGGATCAAGGTATTTCATTTATATCAAAGGAAGTTCGTGCGTTTGCTGAAATGTATGGAATTAAAATGCTCAATTCATCTCCATACTATGCTCAGGCTAATGGACAAGCCGAGTCTAGTAATAAGATTTTGATCAAACTCATTAAGAAAAAGATAGAAGAAAATCCTAGAAGATGGCATGAGGTTTTGTTTGAAACTTTGTGGGCTCATCATATATCTAGACATGGTGCTACCATGGTTACTCCTTTTGAGCTTGTATATGGTCAAGAAGCCGTTTTGCCTGTTGAGATAAATCTGGGTGCATATAGATTGGCCAAGTAGAAAGATCTTAATGCTGTTGATTATCATAATCTGATGATGGACAATGTTGTGAGGTGACCGACAAACGTCTAAAGGCGTTGAAGGAGATTGAGAAGGACAAAATTTGGGTTGCTAAAGCTTATAATAAAAAGGTAAAAGAGAAATCTTTTCAAGTTGGTGATCTGGTTTGGAAAACTATTCTACCTATAGGAACAAAAAGCAACAAGTTTGGTAAGTGGTCCCCGAATTGGGAAGGGCCTTACAAGGTAATTAAAGTGATTTTTGGTAATTCCTATATGGTGGAGACTTTGCAAGGTCAGAAATTGCCTAGAGCACTTAATGGAAGATACTTGAAGAAATATTATCCAAGTGTTTGGCAAGAAGCTTGTTTTGCATAGTTGATATCTTTTGGTGTTGTCTTCAATAACAAAGCCAATGATTCATGTTAAGCATCGTCTTGAGCTGTGTAATTTCGACTTTTGTATGTTTCATGGTTTGCAAGCTGCACCAAAAAACAGGGGGGCATATGTTAGCAGTCGAAATTGGCATGAAGGTCGTTCTGGCTGGGTGGACCGGTCTAACTGGTTTTGAGTGCGGTCTGGCCGGTCCTCGCCCTATAGCTGATCTGGCACAGAGACCGGTCTAACCGGGTTGTGATAGCGGTCTAACCAGGTTTGGCCGAGTCGTATTAGGATTGGGCTTTTGGGACGAATCCGACTTGTGGAAGGTGTTCCTTGCGGGGCAAGACCTCCCCACCCTATAAATATAAAGGGCCGTGGCCGATTGAGTTTTTTTTTAATCCAATCGATCAATCAATAATACCTTTACTTTTTGTATCTTCCAAACCCTAGCTTTTCCAACCCTAATTGATGTTCGTTCTTCGTCTCTACGGTGATTGATGGCTCTCTGAGTGGCCTACCGATCTCACAGAAACCCTAGGTGCGCCAGTCCTGACGGGGTCCCTCCCGGGCTGGTGATTCTAAGTCGAAGCAGTCAGCCCTAGCATACCGGTCTAACCGGGTTGCCAGGCTGGTCTAACAGCCCTGCCTGCAGAGCTGCTGCTGGTGCTCGATCCGTTGCGGATCCGCACGTTCTAGCACAATCTTAGTGTGTTGGCCAAAACAAGCGTCAACAACCCCACTTCTCAAGATGATGCAAATGTTTAGTTTCGTGTCGATGGGATCGCTGTCCAACGTTGTGTAGGTTTTATGTGCAAGAAAAGGTCTTTATGTCTAAGATGGACATTGGTCTGGCAGAACCTATAGGCGAAGAGGTTATGTTGCGTCGTTGTACATTACCTAGAGGGTACGCAAAAGTTACCACCGATGCCTTAGTCAAGAATCGGCACCTTAGAGTGGAGTTAGATATGACACTAGGGGAGAACATTGGATGCTTTGTGACATGGCACATGCTCTACATATCCTTTTGCTAAGACTCTGACTATGAAGATGATGGTGTGGACCTACCTCCTGTATCGGAGCCTTAGCAGGGTGCAACTTTTCCAACATCACCTCCTCCAAGGGAACCAATTCCTCCCCCTTTAGGGAACCGACCCCACAACCGCCACCATCACCTAAGATGTGAACCTCTGAAATGTGACCATCTCAAAAGTGACCATTTGATGGTGTAGAGGAGACATAATCGTCGCGTCAAGACACTAGAAAAAGAGGAATGAGTGGGATCATAACATCGCTTTTTCAAACCTTCTCCTGAAATGGTGCCTATTCCTAAAGATACCTTGATGCAGTTTGTCAATATTGCCAAACATCCACATACAGGGGATCCCCAACCTCCGCCATTCGACTTTGGGTGAACCATCTCGAAGAGGTGTCTGCTGGAAGCAGGTAGAGAAGTATATATCAACTTCCAGTGGAGGGCAAGATTTATACAAGAGTCAAGCTTGTTAGAGGAATATCTATTGAGAAATCGAGGATGGACAATATTTTGCACTGCCAAACCGTCCATGGCCGTTTGTGTTGCATGATGATCTAGTGAAACCACACCTAGTACCACGAGATTGCAGCAATTGCATTTGTAGTAAACACATAGGATAGTTAAAGCTTTCGGATGAGATAGAAAGATAGAGACTATCCTCAATGTGGAGATGACATAGTGTGGATTAAATTCAAGCACCTGCATGAGATCTACCAACAAGCCGCACTTGACTGCAATATCTTGAGCTTGTTGTGTTTATAAGTGTTATACAAATTGTCATCGTATAACTTACATCAGTTATTAGTTGCACTCCTAACTTTATTATTTTGTAGGATGGGAGTGACACACAAATGCACGGAAAAAGGGATTCCAAACATAGCCTTCATGAGCACCATTGAACACTTTGAAAAAAGCTTTGCCCACTATATATGAAAGACAGAAGATCCAAACTTCTTTGAGTAAATTGCATTCACCATACAAAAACTTGATAGTGCAGATTGGTCCAACAACTTGTAAACTATTCAATTTGGTGCAAGAACTTGGCACGTGCATGCATATTGGTCCAATAACTTGTAAAATATTCAATTTGGTACAACAACTTAGTAAATTGATGCATATAGGGCCCAAAAGTTGTAAGCACCATGTATTTAACCTTGAGCTATCAAGTCAAGGAAGGAAGGTATACAACTCGTAATAACTTTAGGGGAGGGTTTAAAACTTGTATCCACAGTGTTACAGGTCCCACCTGCAGTGACCCCTCACTCGTCTTCCGCGATAGTGTTGCCCGCAGTTGCCTGCGTGACTCCGCGGTAGGACTACCCTCCACCTATCCTTATTTTCACTACTTCATGTACACTGTATCAACCTTATTTGGTTGCCGGCCATTTCCATACTTTTTTGGTCATTTCCATAGCACGTCCACCTGTCAAGTTCATCACTACATTATGTACTCCATCATGTTATTTCCGTTCCTTGCCGACCACTTCCATGGCCTGTCTATCTATCAAGTTCGTGGCCTCTGCACAATGCTGATTTGGATTGACAACACACGCTTTTCCATATGGTGCACTCTCTCACCCTAAGATGAATATGAGCATTACCCTCGCCTTGACAGCTCAACGTTAAATAGATTGCTCGTACAACCTTTGGACCAATTTGCACCCTTGTGCCAAGTTGTTGCACCAAATTGAACAATTTACAAGTTGTTGGACCAATCTGCACCCTCGTGCCAAGTTGTTGCACCAAATTGAACAGTTTAAAAATTGTTGGACCAATCTGCACCCACCTGTCATCTTGTTGTATGGTGAATGTAAGTTACTCTATTTCTTTTGCACAATAGTGAGTTGGTACCTCTCTAACGTTGTAGTTTTGTTGGGGTAAATTGCACCCATGGTACAATAATTTGGTCGGTGTGTGCAGATTGGTCCAACAATTTGTAAAATGCTCTATTTAGTGCAACAACTTGGTACAACGGTGTATCAACAGTCTGATGACATATTTGGTAATATTGGATAGCAAAGAAATGTATATTTAGGTCGAAACAAATAATTGAGCATTATGTGGCCATTTATGTTTGTGTTGCAATAGTGATAAATTGGTCCAAGATAAGGACCTTTATTTCAAATTTTAAAAGAAAAATGTATTCTTGTTAGAAATGAGAGCATATAAAATTAGTTTCTTCTAATTCTAACAGAACAAACAATTTGTATGACATATTAGAAGCCTAATATACTTATATGCTTTCATACATAACTTAATTTTATCTTTTATCTTTCATTTGAACTATAATTTTTATGTTAGAAAGCTAACAAATATTATGTATCTTAATAAAGATAAAGTCCTTATTTAATTCATTAAGCCTATGTCTATACCATGTATCAATGATCTGTTATAAGTAGAATGTTGCATCAGATTATATTTATTTCACGCTGTTTGGCTTTTTTCTTAATCATCAAAACAGAATGAACTCTATAATGTTAAGATAGAAAAAACAAAGTGTTGAAAGATTACAAAAAATATTGGAACATCAACTTAAACAATATTGTAGAAACTAGGAATGATTTTGGTTATGACATTAAGAAACAGAATCCTAAAATTGTATAATACAAGCCATATACTCCACACATTTGATTCCGTGCGTAGCCAAATATATCATCATCATAATATTTGGACTGTACAAGTACTATTTTGTCAAGTTAATGTACTAAATTGAACATTTTACAAATTGTGTACCAATATGCACCCACTTGCTAAGTTGTCACACTACATTGAGCATTTTACAAGTTGTTGGACCTATAGCTACGCCATATTTAGAGTTAGACACATTTTATTTCGTCTTTATAGCTTTGTAGGCACGCTTTCAAAAAGCGTGTTTGGAGCGTCTTTGCATGGACCGTGTCAGACTTTGTATAGACGAATTCTTTAAACATGTCTATGACAGAAATCAATGTTTCATAGATACGTTTGATGCATGTCTACTCACATTGATACAATTTATAGACACATATATAACATGCTTATAGTGTTGTAGCTACGTAGTATAGTAACACTTCATTGTGTGTTAACAAATATTGAGACAATCTACTAGAGACATTTATAAAACATGTCTACTAATTTATAAAAATAAAAAATATATCAGATTTAAGGAGACCTGTACACAATTTTCATATGAAATATATTTGTGTAGTGCACAGGATTCGAACCCAAGATCTCTCGCCTCACACATAGCTTCCTTACCATCTCACCTACATAATGAATGTGACTTCCATGAGACATGTTTTTCCTTTTAAGTTCACCCATGAGGAACCCTTTACTATACTTATTTGATATGCTTTATGACATGCCTACATGCTAGTCATGATTAAAAGCATGTCTAACTTCATATCATTTTGAAACATTTTTAAAATTGTGTCAAAAAGCATCTCTACATGATTATAGACATTGTTTGATATGCTTTGCAGTGTGTCTATACTATAATGACACTTTAAAACATGTCTAATTGCATGTCATTTTGAGATGCTTTCAACAGTGTGATAAAAACTGTCTTTATAAGACTAATAATGTTGTAAGCATGTCTAATATCATGACATCATGACATGTTGTTGAAATCGTGTCAAAAAGCGTGTTTATGCACCAGTGTAGAGACGCTTTACACCAGCATTACTACTATAACGTAGCTATCGGGGGTGTTTTCTAGTAGTTTTACTCTTTTGTTGATTCATGCCTTTCTACTACTTCGTTTGGTACAGCGAGAACACAGATTCAACCATGTCCTCTTTGATATCAACTTTGATAATAGTAGGATCATGGTTTATGCCTCAAGAAGATATCCTCATGAAAAATACAAAGCCGTCATTAAAGACCCTAACATGTAAGCCAAACAAATCACTATTTTACATCCATGATTTGCATGTTCTTCCCTTCAATATAATAAATTTGAATCTTCGAAGGGCCTTTGCTAGGTACCGTAAGAAGTGCAACATACATAGACCTTTTTGGGGTGATTTTGATGTAGTTAGTGCCAAATGGATCCTAAGGCATTCTCTCAGTCACGATGATTGTGGGTACTATGTGATACATTACATCAATAGTAATACTGGAGATGACTTTAGTGTCGTTCAGGATCAAGTTCATATGAGACAATCCATACTTTATTTCCATTTGTAACCATTGTGGACTAATTTTGTTATTCCTAATTTCGTGATGTAGAGAGTTGAGCTTGAGACTTTAGAGTTGCTTATCACTAAGATATTGGCACTTGAGGAGCAACTAGCTGGATTCATTATTGACCATGTTGTAGAACCCAGTGGAGAGTATTGGTTATTTAGGACTTGTAATACTTGTCGAATTTGTAATAAATTTGAAGAACTGAACTTAATGTATGGACTCTTGGATGGATCATGTACTTGTGGTTTAATGCATTGTGCTAGTGACTTGTTCAATATATTTATGGTATTGTCATTATTATGTTGTCAAAATCCTTCTGTGTTTATAGAATTTCGCATAAAAAGACATCTTTGCTGGTTTGTAACAAGAACTTATGGTGAAACTTTATTTTTCACTGTCGGTCCTTAAGTATGTCCAATGGTGAAAATGGGCATCAAAACCGCTAGGCCGAGTCCAAACCAGCAGTGATGATCTATTTTCAGTGGCGGTTAAGAAATCAGGGACAATCTAGTTTTACCACCATTTAGCAAACCGCCTACAACACAGTCGACCTTTCACCGCCGGCGTCCAATACCGGCAGTGGAAGGGGGGCTACAAACGGGCACAGAATATGTCGATAACAGTGATTTACATTATTCCTTTCACAATTTGTTGGCCATTGAATTATATGCTGGTTTTTGGCATGAGCCTACTGTAAGAAAATGGCCCTATGTGCCATTTATATTTTGATTTTGGTGATTGAATGACAACATAATCATTAGGACTAACAAGTTTGATTAAGTGATTTGCATAGGAAATTACATCCCAAGAATGATTCCAAAGCATAGAAAAAAACCAGAGAGTCTTATATTGGAGTATTCATGACATGGTATTGGCATTTTAAATCATGGAAAGGGCTTGAGCTGATTGAATAGGATAAGCCTATAGAGTTTGTACACAGCGTATTAAACTTCGACCTACGGCGTACAAACAAGAAGCATACAGCGTGTAGAGGTAAATCAACCAGAGTAAGAAGATTCTATACGGTGTATGATACGGCGATCCACGGCGTACAAGTTAGAAGCATACGGCGCTCGAAGAATTCAGAGGAAGGGCATCGGCATTGGTCCGGTGTTACTGTGCGCATGAAGGGCGGATGATACGATGTTCCAGGCATGGGCAAGTTCAAATTAGGGTCAGCAATACCCTACACGGCATATCATACGTCGACCATCGGCGGACTAACGGCATACAAGTTACACAGTAACAATGTCAAGAGGTGATGGAGGAAAAGGCACGGCGTATTAAACGCCGACCATCGGCGTACAAGCTCTAAAGCATACGGCGTGTGCAAAGGGCCATTGAAAAAGGAATCTGACTGTTGGGAAAAGCACGTGGTGTATTATCCGCCGATGGGGGTGAAATGCACGGCGGAACATACGACATTCATGAATTCTGTGCAGCTTTTGAGCAATGGCTACTTGATCCCCTTGGGCTATATATACCACCCCAATTCGGCCATTTGGAGTTGCTGCAGTCTAGAGAAGTTCATCTACACCCACAAGACATCCAAGCCACTATTTGTGCTACATGGATTATCCATAGTGAGTGAGAGAGCTAGGATAGGCCTAGTGAGAAAGTTGGCACTTGAAATCTCGGTGTGCCAGCCCCTTGGAGTCTTGGTGACTCACTGGTAAGTCTTCGACCCTCCGGCTTGGTATGGAGCCACGACGATGACATTGTGCGAGGGAAGAGGAGACCCCTTCCTTGGTGGAGAACCTCCATAGTGAAGGCGGCAGCAAGATCTCTGGGAGAGTAGATTGATGAGAGCAAGGTCTTGGTGACTTGCTCATCATCCCTCTTAGGGAGCCTTTGTGGGGAGCTCAGGGCCTTGACCAGGAGCAAGACTTCGTGACCGGGAGCACATCCTTTGTGGAGATCCAAGGTGGAGTAGGCGTAAGCCGAACCACAGGATAAATCTTCGTGTCAAGTTTGCATCCCTCTAACTCTTTATGCTTCCACATTTGTTGGCGCTCGTTATACGTACACTTTTAGTACTAATTAAGTGGTGTTTTGGGACCAAGTCATATACTAACCCGCCACTTGGTACTTGAAATAACCCCATTTTTGTATATGTGTTGTATTTTGGAGCATACTGTGTTTTTGCAGGAAAATGGCCCAATATGGGGCATTTATATTCAAATCCAAAATCAACCCACACCCGATGGAATCAAGCCAAGCAAAAGAGGCCCAAATTGACGTTTTTGGAGCAACTTCCATATAGGACATCATGCATACATGCACAAGGATCGTCGAGAGAAGATCACATGCGAAAGATGGGGTCGAACCGGGCCAAAAAAGGCCTAGGGCGTTTTTTCGCCGGTTCGACCTCCGCTTTGAACCACAGACTCCTCGGACTATTTATAGATCATGTGCCGAGGGGAAGTCGCATCCATCCACCAGAACTCGGTGAAACCTAGGGCATACACATAAGGAGACGACGGCCGCCGCGAGTCCTCGAAGTTGTCTAGAGGATGGCTTAGGCCCTCGAAGTTGTCTAGAGGATGGCTTAGGCCAACCCTAGCCGCCATGGCCTCCCTACGTGGTTGTGCCATGGCGGAGTTCAAGAGCTAGTAGTTGATCATCTATGGTATGTACTTAGAGGTGATGATCTAATACATCTATTATGTGAGTAATATTCTTCATGTTATCTGATCTTTTAGTGACTCGATTCCTCCTTCTATGATCTTGTGCTTTTCTTGGGTTTGCTTTGCTTTCAATCTATTATGCATATAGATTGCTTGGGGTGATCTTGTAGCCATGGTGGCTAGAGGTTCATACCGGATCTACCAAGAGGTTCAACACGTTCTTCGCGAACGTGCTCTTAAGTTACCCACGCCGATAGGGAGCATCGTGACAGGGTGTGATCCCGTGTACGGTGGGGCTTTTGGGGGTCTGATCGGAGGACAGCAGTTTAAAGATGGCTTTGGATGAGATGCATGAGGCGCTTACTGTTATTTGCTAGAACTACAACTAGAAGATGATAGACCCATTTATCCTTTGGTTGCTCTTTACCTTTGCCTATGTTTATGGATGAGATCAACCCTAGACTTCACTCATATCTTAAAGGTTTACCCTCATATGCAATCTATGCCTAATGCTAGGATTAGATCCGTTAGATTAGATGGAAAATCTTAGGTAGTTCATTATCGATCCACGGATTGATAAACCTTGGATGGAATACTCTAAGGGAAAAGCTACGATGATCCATGCGCTTGCGGTTCACAATTGGTGCGTCTATGGACCATCAACAAGCTTTTCTGGCGCCGTTGCCAGGGATCGGCAACTCGAACCCTAGGGTGACCTATCTAACTTTCGGACTAACCCTAGTTTTATTATTGCATATACCCTTATTTTCTTGTTTGTGTCCCTGAAAGCAGGTGGAAATCTAGACACTAAGCTTGGGCTTCAACAAGTCCAAACTCGCTCCCACAAGTTGATGGCTATGTGAAGATTCGCTCTTTACTGGTAGGTGCTAACTTTTGTTAGTGGCCCAACATCCGCTATCAAGTCCACACCCAAACAAATTAATGGTAAAGAAGGTATGCTGCTATTTCAATTGAATTATTAAGACTAATGTTTCTTGGAGATTTGTTTGTCCAAGCTATAGGAGATGAATCATGCCTCGACGAAGTCGCGAGATCCGATCATCAACATCTCTGGAAGGTTGCTGTTGAGACCAGTTTTTCACTCATGATCAGAGAGGTACCATGGAGGAAAATTAGAAAATATCAAGCTCTATCAAATCTTCTTTCCAACGCATCAAGAATCATAAATTTTGGAGATCAGTGCAAGGAGTTATGGTAAAATCTTTCAACACTACGCGTTCTAAAATCGCTCTTGACAGAACGTAGTGCCGGAGTAAAACAAGAGTAACTCTTTCATCCGGAGTCCATTTGAAGTGAATGAGCACTCGGTGGAAAGGAAATTTGATTAACATTGCAACAGAGTAGAAGTATGGTACATGTTCTGCACTAGGTGAAGAGGAATTCAATGAAGAAGAGGCAGCAGCAAGCAACAGGAAAGCTGATGATGATGTTAATGGATTATTGGAGGGCCTTGGACACAAAAGATGATGATTTGAAGTTGATCAAAACTGGAGGCAACAAGATTAGAAGCACCATGATACCATCAATCTTCTCCAATAGGATGCTCAAGAAGCTTCTAATTGAGTGAGGCTACCAACGAAGGAAATAGCTCAAATCATCGACATAAAGAGCAAGAGCCCCCTATGATCCCGGCACCTTGGGTAAAGCAAGAACTATGGAGAATACACATCATTGAAATCATGCTACTCGCTGGTGAATCAATGGTGATGACCTTGAAGCCTAGGGATGCACAACACGACGCTCCAAAGACCACAAGATCAAGATCATCAATATCTCAGGATCAATTCACAAGAAGGTACTGTTCACATCAAAATTTTGCACAACCTCTGAAGACAACAACAAAATATTTTTATACATAAAAGCCCCATGAAGTTCCGGTTCCAATGAATCAAGAATCAGGTCAATCGGAGATTCCTACAAGCGGTTATGATCAAAACATCGAAGGTCGTGCATTCTGAAATTTTCTGGACAGCACACAGCGCTGAAGTAAAATTGGCATAACTTTCTTATTTGAACTCCATTTAAGATATATGACCACTCGTTGGAAAGGTAATTTCACAAAATTTTCAATAGAGCTATATTTTGGTATATATTATATTCTGGATACAGGGTAAAATCCATGAAGAAGAGGCAGGAGCAACATGATGAGAACAAGGTAGAGGAGATAATGATGACAACAATGAAGAGGAGCTTGGGCAATACTTTCATCAAGCGTACATGATCAAATTCAGAAGATTAGAACAAAATAAAGATCCCAAGAACATTGGCATATGAATACATAAGCCGATGGCATTCAATACATGAAGATGTTTAAAGCAAACCACGATGGATTACAAAAGGCAACATCAAGCTGCATGGATACTTCGGATTCTCGCACGAAGGACCATGGCTTCACAACAATGAGAAGGTACGTTAGATTCTAGCTCTATGACTTTAAATGAAGTGCTTTGCAGGAGGCAACCCAATCTTTTTATTTATTATCCATATAAGATGACGGTCTATATTGTGCTCTTTAATCGAACCATCAAGTAACATTGTACCATTGCTCTAATAAATGCCACAACTTTATGTTGTATGATCTAAATGTTATTGGGGGAGCACTTTGTTATTTGATCTTGGAAAACTTGTAGACCCTTTTGTGTGCCTATTAGTGTTTAGAGTCTTTTTCTTTGAGTCTTTTTAGAGAGATTTATGAAATATGGCATCACCCTTTGATCCTAAACTTGTGGCTAGTTGACTTAGGCTAACTTTTGTTTTGTTTTTAGACCACCACATCATGTCATGTCATGTCATTGTGTTCATCCACCTCATGTTGCGCTTCATGCCATGTTGTTCTCACCCTTGCATTGCATTGCATGTTTTGATTTGATCTAACTTTTTATTAAACCCACCTAAGCCTTCCTATCACCCCCGCCAAAAACCGGAGCCAACAAGGGTAGGATTGACTTGTGTTGATTTGCTTGCCGTCACCATTCAAATTAGCCAAGTCTATCTTTATGACTTGTCCTAACTGAAAACTTTGACTAGCCTCCCCATGAGATCCTAAACCCTTAGAAAAATCTCTCATACCTATAGCCATCCTAAAACCATAGGTTTTGTTTTCCACCCAATGAAACAACCTTTGTTTTTTTGTTTTCAACCACCTTAGGTAGATTTTTCTAAACTTGACTTACTCTTTTCAAAATTCTTGTTTTAAGCCAAAAATATAGGATACCCATGAACCTTCCCCTAAACCTCGTTAGCTAGGTTGTTTGGTTCTTTTCGATGAATGATTTTCTTGTCGACAATGCTTTACTTCTTATGAGGTGGTTGGCCAAGCTTTGTCGCTTTAAGCAATTACTTTTTGAATGAATTGATTGCGGAACAACATTAAAAGACCTTTCAAACCTTGCTAACTCTTGTTTTTGCTAACTTTTTGCATTTGTATTGTTGGGGGATTGGCATGTCCAGGAAACACCTTCACCCGATATTTTGCCTGTAGTCCCAAGTCATTTGCCTTCGCCGTTGGCGGTTAAAAGGCCATTGCCTTTGCCAGGTTATCAGACACCGATAGGCAATGCGTCGCCTCCAGTATCAACGAACGAGTTGTAGCCCACACGAAGGCATTGTATGGTCTCCCATTGCCTTCGCTACCCTAACTTGCCTTTATGAGGATGCGAAGGTAATGATCAAATATTGCGTATGATCGGCTCACTTTTACAGGTCTTGAGGCAGGGTTGGGTGATGGCATGGCAATCTGTTCCTCCCCGAGCGGGAGAAAGCGCTGCTCTGCCAAACAGGCGTCTGACGGTGAAGCCGACGGGAATGCACCAGGTGGTGAAGGCAATGAAGGTCACTGGAGGCACGGTGAAGGCAGCGTGGACCAGGTCCAAACCGAGTCAAAGACGGAGTTACTGGTCTATGCATTCACACTAGGACATATGAATGTACTCTAATGCCCCTGGAAAGTTTAAGTTGTTTAGTCTAGAGCATGATTGCCTTATTTTCAGGGGTATAAGGGGAATGTAAAAAGTGCCTCTTGACCTCCCTATAAAAGGGGGCCTCCCACCACCGTGTAAAGGGCTGATTCCCGAGAATATTGATAAGTAATTTACTGTTGCTTGTCATTGTTCTCTGTCTCGGTTGTTGTTTGGGTCCCTTGGCTTCGGCTATAACCCAACAACTGGCACCCACCGTTTGTGCAGTGCACGAACAAAACCCACGATAACCACCATGCCACCCAAAAAGCCAACCAAACCAACCAACACCGTTGAAAACACCACTCATACCGAAGCCGCTTCCCAACCCTCAACTCTACAAATCAGCCTACCACCAGTAACCGAAGCCATTCTTGACGATCAAGAGATCGATGAAGAAACCCTTACCACTGAGGAGAGAATGCACTGACTTGAGGAAAGGCTTCGTCTTCGACGCCTCGAACAGTAGAGAGAGCTGGATGCCGCACAACTCGAACTAGAGCAACAAATGCAAGAGGAGGAAGAGGAGCAGCAGCATCAATTGCTGCAAGTCAGGAAGCAGTTGGAAGAGCTGAGGCAAGCGAAGCAAAGAAGACTGAACTCCACTGGTTCTAGAGCTACGAAGCTCCGGGAAGAACTCGAAAAAGCCAAGAAATAAGTTGCTCAACTCCAAGCCGAACTCAACGATCCAATTGCCTTCGGCAGTGCTGGAACAAATCATATTTCCACATCAGAAACTGGCTTCCAGGTGCTACATACACGTCCAATTGGCCGCACTTGCCCTCTCTCAGAAAGTTTGCAATTGGCAAGATGGCCGCCTTCATACAAGCCAATCTCTCTACCAAGGTATAATGGCCTCACCGACCCCAAGCAATTCCTCATGAGCTATGAAGCTGCAATAGCTTCGGCAGGGGGAGATGATGTGGTGTTGGCAAAATCTTTTATCATCGTCTGCGATGGCACGGCAATGAACTGGTACACCAAGCTTCCGGGGCTATCCATTACCAGCTGGTATGATCTGAAAAGGGAATTGATCAAGAATTTCAGTATAATGGGAGACCAGGCACTCTCTTATGCAGAGCTAACTCTACACCAACAGCCGAAGGAGTCTCTGGAGGACTACTTTCGTAGGTTTGTCGGACTCCGTTCTCAGGCTCCTCATATTCCTGACGAAGCCGTCAAATTTGCTGCAATTCAGGGGCTTCGACCGGGTCCCTTCGCTCAGCACATTGCAAGGGAGACACCAGCAACACTTGGAGATCTTTATGAGGAGTTCAAAAAGTATTGTCGATCTGACAATGACAATCGAATGAGGATTGCCAGAGAAGCCATCCTGAAAAATCAGTATGATTCCCAAAACAAGCAGCATCACTACAACCAAAACCATTACCAAAACTACCAATCCCAAACCATCATGAGCGTGGAAAATTCGCCTTCGCTCCCACAAAGCAAACCCACCTTCCCAGAAAACCAGTTCCAGAATCAAAGAAATGAGCCTACCCAAAGGGGTGGAAGAACCGGCCGAGGCCGAGGAAGAGGAAGAGGTCCACCTTCGGGACCAGAGCTATTTTGTCAATATCATGGCAAAAATCACACCCATGGCACAGAGCAGTGCCAAGATATCAAAAGAACTATCGACAAACTGAAAGCAGAGAAAATCCAAGCTACCCAAATGAAGCCATTCTCGGCTTCGCCACCCAACACTCAAACTCAGCCACAAACCCAAGCTATCCAGCCACACTGCCCAGTTTATCCCTCCCTCAGCTCAAACTTTGTTCATCCAACAACCGCGATGGCGACTCAATTTTCACCTTCGCCCCAAACTTTCCAGCATTACTACCCACAGACCATGTACCCACAATTCTACCCTCAAAACACCCAGCCTACCCAAAACAAAGACATCAAGGTAGAGGAATTACCACCTCCACCTCCACCTCCCCAAAAACAGCAAGACCCAAACACTGCAAATCCCCTGCCCAGTTACGGCCTCATTATGCCTATAACTGGAGGATCATCATTCGCCTTCGAAACGAAGAAGCAGAGAAAAAGCTACTTTCGCCAGGTCAACAACATCTCGGTTGACGGTCCCTACAAGAAGTCAGAATGGTCTCACATGCCAATTACCTTCACCGAAGAAGATCTCAAACTTTACAACTTTCCACACAATGACGCAATGTTGATCGAAGCCAACATTGCTGGCTAGAGAATTGGGAAAGTGCTAGTGGACACAGGCAGCTCCGCTGATATCATCTTGGCAAAGACTCTCAGATCGATGACAAACATCAACCCAGATAATTTGGAGCCATCTGACACACCTTTGGTCGGCTTCGGGGGGAAGCGCACAGCAACATTGGGGAAAATCACATTGCCAGTATCCTTTGGCGACACGTCAAATGCAAGAACAGAGTTCATTACCTTCGACGTCGTTGACATGTTCTTCGACTACAATGTTATCTTCGGTAGAGGAGTCATAAATACCTTCGACATCATCATAAGGCAAGCTTTCTTGTGCATGAAAATGCCAGCTCTCAAAGGGGTTATCACAGTCTATGGTGACCAAACAGAGGCGAGAAGAATTGAATATGCCAACACCCCAGGCCAGCGAAAAGTCCATGTTCTCGAAGAAAGTGATCCCATTTACCCAGAGGAGAAGCCAAAAGCTGAGAGAGACAGCAAAACTATTCAAGGGGCAACAGAAACCAAAGAGGTGCAATTGCAGCCAGACGTCTTCGATAGAAAAGTCATCATTGGCTCAGATCTTGAGCCAGACAAAGAAGAAAGACTCATCGAGTTCTTGAGAAATAACAAAGATGTCTTCGCATGGTCAAGCAAAGATTTGCCAGGAGTTGACAGAAGCATAGTTGAGCACAAACTATCAATCAGCCCTGATATGAGGCCGATGAAGCAGAAACTGAGGAAAATGTCCGAAGAAAAAGTGAGCGTAGTCAAGGCCGAAGTCCAAAGGCTGCTCGATGCGAACGTTATACGCGAAGTCGAATATCCCAAGTGGCTAGCAAACACTGTGCCCATAAAAAAGAAAAATGGCAAGTGGAGAATGTGCATTGACTTCACCGATCTCAACAAAGCATGTCCCAAAGATGATTTCCCACTCCCAAGAATTGACAAGATTATTGATCAGGCTGCTGCAAGTGAGATGATNTTATGAGCGTGGAAAATTCGCCTTCGCTCTCACAAAGCAAACCCACCTTCCCAGAAAACCAGTTCCAGAATCAAAGAAATGAGCCTACCCAAAGGGGTGGAAGAACCGGCCGAGGCCGAGGAAGAGGAAGAGGTCCACCTTCAGGACCAGAGCTATTTTGTCAATATCATGGCAAAAATCACACCCATGGCACAGAGCAGTGCCAAGATATCAAAAGAACTATCGACAAACTGAAAGCAGAGAAAATCCAAGCTACCCAAATGAAGCCATTCTCGGCTTCGCCACCCAACACTCAAACTCAGCCACAAACCCAAGCTATCCAGCCACACTGCCCAGTTTATCCCTCCCTCAGCTCAAACTTTGTTCATCCAACAACCGCGATGGCGACTCAATTTTCACCTTCGCCCCAAACTTTCCAGCATTACTACCCACAGACCATGTACCCACAATTCTACCCTCAAAACACCCAGCCTACCCAAAACAAAGACATCAAGGTAGAGGAATTACCACCTCCACCTCCACCTCCCCAAAAACAGCAAGACCCAAACACTGCAAATCCCCTGCCCAGTTACGGCCTCATTATGCCTATAACTGGAGGATCATCATTCGCCTTCGAAACGAAGAAGCAGAGAAAAAGCTACTTTCGCCAGGTCAACAACATCTCGGTTGACGGTCCCTACAAGAAGTCAGAATGGTCTCACATGCCAATTACCTTCACCGAAGAAGATCTCAAACTTTACAACTTTCCACACAATGACGCAATGTTGATCGAAGCCAACATTGCTGGCTAGAGAATTGGGAAAGTGCTAGTGGACACAGGCAGCTCCGCTGATATCATCTTGGCAAAGACTCTCAGATCGATGACAAACATCAACCCAGATAATTTGGAGCCATCTGACACACCTTTGGTCGGCTTCGGGGGGAAGCGCACAGCAACATTGGGGAAAATCACATTGCCAGTATCCTTTGGCGACACGTCAAATGCAAGAACAGAGTTCATTACCTTCGACGTCGTTGACATGTTCTTCGACTACAATGTTATCTTCGGTAGAGGAGTCATAAATACCTTCGACATCATCATAAGGCAAGCTTTCTTGTGCATGAAAATGCCAGCTCTCAAAGGGGTTATCACAGTCTATGGTGACCAAACAGAGGCGAGAAGAATTGAATATGCCAACACCCCAGGCCAGCGAAAAGTCCATGTTCTCGAAGAAAGTGATCCCATTTACCCAGAGGAGAAGCCAAAAGCTGAGAGAGACAGCAAAACTATTCAAGGGGCAACAGAAACCAAAGAGGTGCAATTGCAGCCAGACGTCTTCGATAGAAAAGTCATCATTGGCTCAGATCTTGAGCCAGACAAAGAAGAAAGACTCATCGAGTTCTTGAGAAATAACAAAGATGTCTTCGCATGGTCAAGCAAAGATTTGCCAGGAGTTGACAGAAGCATAGTTGAGCACAAACTATCAATCAGCCCTGATATGAGGCCGATGAAGCAGAAACTGAGGAAAATGTCCGAAGAAAAAGTGAGCGTAGTCAAGGCCGAAGTCCAAAGGCTGCTCGATGCGAACGTTATACGCGAAGTCGAATATCCCAAGTGGCTAGCAAACACTGTGCCCATAAAAAAGAAAAATGGCAAGTGGAGAATGTGCATTGACTTCACCGATCTCAACAAAGCATGTCCCAAAGATGATTTCCCACTCCCAAGAATTGACAAGATCATTGATCAGGCTGCCGCAAGTGAGATGATGTCTCTCCTCGATTGCTTCTCTGGTTATCATCAGATCTGGATGAAAAAAGAAGATGAAGAAAAAACCAGCTTCATCACTCCACTTGGTACATTTTGCTTCATCAGAATGCCAGAGGGGCTTCGCAATGCTGGTACCACTTTCTGCCGCATGTCCAGCACCGTATTCAAAGAAGAACTATTCAAAACTATACTTGCATATGTTGATGACATCTTGGTCAAAAGCATCAATAGACAAGATCATGTCTCAGACTTGGCAGTTGCCTTCGCTCGAATGAGACAAGCGGGTCTCAAGCTCAACCCGGAGAAATGTGTCTTCGGAGTGACCAGAGGAAAGATACTCGGCTGTCTGGTGTCAGCCAACGAGATCGAAGCCAATCCAGATAAGATCAATGCAATCCTCAACATGGAAGAGCCAAAATGCATTAGAGACGTGCGGAAACTCTCTGGCAGAATCGCAGCACTTAACAGATTTATCGCTAAGGCAGCTGAGCGCAGTTTACCCTTCTTCGCAACTCTCAGAAATGCATCAAAGTTTGAATGGGGAGAGGAGCAATCCAAGGCATTCCATGAGCTAAGGCAATATTTGATGCAGCTCACAAAGCTGACAATACCTGACCCGAAGGCACCCTTACTATTATACATTGCAGCTTCGCAATCAGCGGTTAGTGCTGCTCTCATTGCGGAGAAGCTGGTCGAAGGAAGAAATATACAGCAGCCGGTCTACTATGTTTCTGAGGCACTGGCTGGGTCGAAGCTGTTCTATACTGAGATTGAGAAAATGATTTATGCAGTGGTGATGGCATCCAGAAAGCTAAGGCATTATTTTGAGGGGCACAATATTAAGGTGCTGACAGATCAACCACTTAAAGAGCTACTGAGCAACAAGGAAGCTTCAGTAAGAATACGCAAATGGGCTGCAGAGCTGTCAGAATATGTGGTCGATTTCGAGCGAAGAACTGCTATCAAATCTCAAGTCCTGGCTGATTTCATTGTAGAATGGACATCACCTTCGGCACAAAATGTGACCAGAGAAGAAAGCTGGCTAGTACACAGTGATGGCGCTTGGGGAGATAAGGGAGCTGGCATCGCAGCGATTGTACAATCGCCTTCGGGCGTGAAAATGAGATATGCAGCGAACCTGGAGTTCTGCAAAAACAGCGACAGAAGTACGAGCAACGTTGCTGAATATGAAGCCGTGCTATTGGGGCTCAGGAAAGCGAAGGCGCTGGGGGCGCAGCGCTTTATAGTGAAAACAGACTCGAAGGTGGTGGCAGACCACATCGAAAAAGAGAGTATTGCAAAGCAGCCTGAGCTGATCAAATACCTCACCACAGTCCGAGCAATGGAGAAAAAATTCAAAGGTTTCACAATCGAATACATCCCGAGGGCAAAGAATGAAGAAGCCGACGCACTGGCTAAAGCAGCAGCAAAGGGGGACAAGTTACCGCCCGACGTCTTTTTCCAAACACTGACAACGCCTTCGATCAAGGAACTTGATGAGCAGCCAAGTCTGATCAACGCAATAAACTTAGAAGATTGGAGGTCATCTATAATGGCATACCTCAAAGGATACTATGAACCAATTGATGAAGAAGATCTCAAAACCATGCAGCAGAGGGCAAGGTCATATCAAATCATTGACAACGTCCTATACAAGAAAGGAGTCGTGGCTCCTTGGCTTCGCTGCGTTTCCATCAGCGAAGGCAGAGAGATAATTCAAGAGATACACAGTGGTCTATGCGGGGCTCACTTTGGAGCGAGGGCAATCGTGGGAAAGGCAATAAGACAAGGGTTTTATTGGCCTTCAATCATTAATTATGCAACAAATACAGTCAAGACCTGCGACGAATGTCAAAAATGTGCGGCAACCAGAAAATCACCTTCGGAGCCGTCACAGCTGATAACTCCAACCTGGCCATTGTAGAGATGGGGCATCGATCTGGTGGGTCCTCTTCCCACGGCCCAAGGAAACCTCAAGTATGCAATAGTTGCAGTGGAATATTTCACCAAGTGGATTGAGGCAAGGCCACTAGCAAATATCACGGCGAAGACAGTTATCAAATTCTTCTGGCCGCAAATCGTTTGCAGATTTGGAGTCCCAAGGGAAATTACAGTAGATAATGGAAAGCAGTTTGACTGCGATGAATTCAGGCAGTACTGCATGTCCATAGGGACGAAGGCAAGATTCGCATCAGTATATCACCCGCAGTCCAATGGCGCAGTTGAGAGAGCTAATGGCATCATCTTCACAGCCGTCAGGAAATGCCTTGCAAATTGCAAGAAAAAAGGAAAATGGGTAGAAGAAATGCCGAAGGTAATCTGGGCTCATAACACCACCACATCAAGAGCAACTCAGTTCACACCATTCAAGCTATTATATGGCGAAGATGCAATGTGTCCCGAAGAGATTCTTCATAAAGGGCTTCGCACTCAGCAGGAAGCACCAAAAGATAGCGAAGCTATAGATAAAGACCTTACAGAAATCTACAGGCTGCAAGCAGCGAAGAATATTTCCAAGTACCAGGAAGAAACCAGAAAATGGCATGACAAGAAAGTGGTAAGGAAAGACATCAAGATAGGAGACTGGGTGCTAAGGAAGAACCCGAGTATGCCTTCGGGAAAATTACAGAACAAATGGGAAGGCCCATTCCTAGTCGTCAAGAGTAACAGACCAGGATCATTTCACCTGGGGGATGGAGAAGGCAATGAGCTGCCGCATTCATGGAATGCGGACAGCCTGCGAAGGTACTACCTGTGAGAATCATGTAACAATTGGCTTCGTAGGCTATAAACGAAGTCAATTGATAGAGTAGATTTCCTTTCTTCCTTCAAAAAGGCACGTACTCTTTTCCTCACAGGGGAACCCTTACCAAGGGGTGAGGTTTTTAACGAGGCGGTGCTAATTGTAACTCGTGAAAATATATAAACGAGTCATTCCCCAAACAAGTTGCATCAAAAGCGATTGGCTTCGACCAAGTCGCTGGTATTCGATAAACCAAATAGAACTGAAATGACCCTACCAAAGGTAAGGCCAATTCAGATCTAAACCGCTTACTCTAAGGAGTAAAAGGGGCTTCGGCTCAGATTGCTTTACATACACAAAAACCGCTTACTCTAAGGGGTAAAAGGGGCTTCGGCTCAGATTGTTTTATATACATAGAACCGCTTACTCTAAGGAGTAAAAGGGGCTTCGGCTCAGATTGATTTATATACACAAAACCGCTTACTCTAAGGAGTAAAAGGGGCTTCGGCTCAGATTGTTTTATATACACAAAAACACTTACTCTAAAGAGAAAAATGGGCTTCGGCTCAGATTGATTTCCATACACAAAAACCCTTACCCTATGGAGTAAAAGTGGCCTCGGCTCAAATTACTCTCCAAAATGCTAAAAGGATAATCAATTCCAAAAAAGGCAAACACGGAGACAATTCCCCGTTTAAACGCCTAACATCGCAGTCAGAGCGTGTTGAATGAAAAACATAAACTCGCTTCAGGGGGAGGAGGCGTTTCTCTCAAAAACGAAGGCAAACCGAGTTCGATCTTTTTCATTCACACCTCACATATCGCAAACAATTCTGTCTTCGCATGAATAAACATAAACTCGCTTTGGGGGGAGGAGGCGTTTCTCTCTGGAGCGAAGGCAAAACGAGTTCATATTTATTCAGTCAGTCACTTTACACATTACAAAGTTCATTACATCAAGCACCCTCAAAACATCTCAAACACATTTCCATAAAACTGTTCGCCAGATCTCCTAAATCGAGGAGCATTATAGACACACGCAAAGTCCTTGACATCAGGACTAATTTCCAATGGCTCTGTCTTCGGAATGCCTAGGGAAACAGCTTTGGCATTCCTCTGCCTAGCGAGCTCAACTCGATCTGAGCCATGGGCAATAAACGCCGTAAAAAATTCAAAAACATCGAACTCCGTGCGACGATAAAACTCGTGACAATACTCCAAAAAATCATGATGGCTTGTGTTTGGATAAAGTCGTCGAAATTCCCTCCATGCGAAGCCAGAAATACAAAGCGGCCCATCACGCATGGCCAACGGAGTAAGTGCAAGTATGTCATCGCCCTGAATATACACAAATGTACAAGTTCAAAAGAGCTGCCCGCTCAACAAGTCCTACTCTAATTACAATGCAAAGGTCCCTAGACCTGTGGATCTGCCCTCAGGGCTCCCTGGTCACCCTGTCCTTGCGAAGAAGACGCACCGGCTTCGCCGCCAGCGGCACCAATTGCGGCTGAACTCATTCCGACACCGGCTTCAGCAGCTTCCTTAGCAGCAGCTATTCTCGCGGCGGCTTCGGCCTCAGCTTTCTGCTTCTTCAGTTCCTTGGATTGAGAATACAAAAGCTATCAAATAAATAACAAAAAAATTAAGGATAAAAAAAGAATAAAAGTCAAAAGCGAGGGTAAATAACAAAATACCTTCGCGAGCCGTTCTCGGATCAAATTTTGAGCTGCCGAACGACCACTGACAACCCAAAACTGCTTGATAAAGAGTGCCTTGGCTTGCAAAATTTTCAACAGAAAGTACTTAGTGTCAGCAGGATCCCTGGGTGCCGGATAAGGATAACCTCTCTGAAGCAAAGCATTGTAATGGTCGCAGCCGTTATCCGAGAGAACTTTCAGCAGATTGCATGAGCAGAGATTGACAGCGAAGTCACTGAGAGTCTCCACGACACTCGGAAGCGAAGCAAACTCATTGTCAATCCAATTAAAGAGCTTCTCCAAGCTGTATTCCTTATTGGGAAAGGCAGCCGGCTCCGCACCAAACTGTCGCAAGGCTTCCTTGTATAAGCGATACAATTTCAAGCCTCGCTCCCAAGCAACATCAATTACATTCTCATTCTCTTTATGAAGGTTAAGGTTGATGCGCGTAGCTGCACAACCTCACGCTCAAGGTTTTCGCTGCGAGACCGATACGTGTCGACATCGCTCGAAAGTTTTTCCTTCGCAACATTGAGGGTGTTCACCTCACCTTTCAGCACAGAAATCAAAATCAGTGTCCTCAAATATTTTCTTGCGAAGGCCCTCCAAGGTGTCATCTTTATCAACAATCACAGCCTCCAAGGCAGCAACCTTTTCCTTAAGGGAATTGACTTCGCCAGCTTTAGCCTCCAAAGCTGCAACCTTGTCTTTCAAAGAATCATTCTCAGCGATAATAGATTCTCGGTCTTGGTGAAACGAGCCTTTTCATTTTCAATATCCTGCTTAATTCTATCAACAGTTGCTTGGATCTGGAGAAGCTCTGCTTTTTCCCTTCGCAACTTCTCCAGCTCTTTCCATTCAGCAGCAACTAAATTGAGGTTGGGAACCTGAGCAGCCAACTCGTTGATGGCTACAACAACCTATAATAGAATACAGTTCAGTATTACGAAATAAATGAAATGAAACTAAAATCAAAAACAAGATCACAAGACGAAGGCAATGAGTACCTTCATTCCCGAAGCCAAAATAGTCGAACATGTACTTTCAGGATCAAGTGTCTGGATAAGTCGTTGATATCCTGCAAGGAAAAAACGATGATAACACTGTTATCTTCGCAATACAGCCAAAGGAAAAAAACCAGCTATAATCCCAAACAAAAAACACCTTCCAAATCAAAATCTCGAAGAGGCCCACCTTCACGCACGCGAGATGGCACATCTCCCTCACCACCTAGTAAACGAGTCTCAATCGCATTAGCATAAAACAGAGAAAGTAACACCGCCAAAGGAAAAAGCGAAGAAACAACATGAGTACCTTCAGGAAAAGGTATACTTCCACCCATATCAACATCCATATAAGACATATAAGATGCAGAAGCGGCAGCCCTCTCAGCAGCTTCGGAAGTCTCAGCTTCGGCAACCTCCTTTCCCTTAGCTTCGGCATCAACATCAACTGTCCCGGCAGCATGGGCCAGAACCTCCAAAGAATCCTGAACAGGAGGGAAGGAAGCCAAAGTCATCGACGGAGGGCTAACCGTCAAAATGTTAACTGCAGCTTCGGCTCTGGGCTCTTCAAAGCCAACCTCAACATGAACCTCCTCCGGCACATTTTCTATAATAGGAGCATCCCAAAAAGGAGTCTCCTCAAACATACTAATATCAATGCCGTCGTCAAATGGATTTGGAACTCGAATATCCTCAATTGTGTCATCTACACCTTCACAAATAATATTGATAGCAAATACGGGATTCTTCGTCAAGTACCTTGCTAGCAAAGGAAGACTTGATCCTTGAAAGTAATTGCCAAAGAGAGCAACCTCACCTAAGAAAACATCATCCCCACTGCGGGGGGCAGAGCTCATAAAACCGCTCACCGGCGAAGGTGGACGCCGCACCAGTGACGAAGCCGGCACTGCCGCTGGTGGAGCCGACACTGCCGCTGGTGGCACCCGAGGAGGACGAGGTGGAAGACCACCACGCGAAGCTGAAGAGGTGACCCTGGCGGCCGGAGCCACAGCCGATATGGGTACAGCAGCGATCGGCGCATCTAGACGACGCCTCTTCTCAGCAGACTCGTGAGAGCTGCTGCTGCCTCGCTTGACCGAAGTAGCGGACGAAGTTGCCTTCGCAACTGTCCTCTTCCCACGGCCGCCTCCTCGTCCAGGTCGCCCCCCTCCGCGAGGGATGCGCGAGGGAGCAGAGTCATCCTCATCTTGCTCCTTCGCCTTCGACTTTCCTTTCTTGTCTTTCTTCTTCTCCCTAGTAGAAACGGGAACCTCGCGTTCGCCGTAGGAGATCCCTAACTCCTCAAAGACACGATTGATCCTGACATGGACAAACTTGTCTTCAGAGCTGCGATGCTCCTTGGTGTTGTACGTTCCAAGAATATCATTGGCTCGTTGCTCTACCTTCGCAACAAACTCAGCCGCAGACATGCCTTCGGGGAGATGGGCTCCAAAGTGAGGCAAGGCAACCTTTGTATGCTCCTTTAAAGGTTTCCACTCCACCTCGAAAGGCGCCCAGCCGGCAGACAGCGGATACACTCCGCAAGCCAGATCAGCAGCAACACCTTCTTCAATCAAATCACGGCTGCAAATAACCTGCGAAGCCGTCTGAAAAGCTTTCCAACACTCAGAAAACCCAGGGCTCTCGGCATCAAAGGGCGGACAGGAAACAAACTTAAGCCAATCTATATGGCTGTGCAGAGGATAAGAGACTGACTTCGTCCCATCTTCCATAGTAATTTCTTCCGAAGGCACCCTCACATAGAACCAGTACTTTTGCCAATCTTTCGTCCACTTGTTCTCTGAGCGAAAGAAGTTTCCACCTTCGCGGAATGAGACCCACGGCGACGCCCTGTGAATGTCACACAACCAAAGTCGGGGGTGAACAATTCGCCTTCGACTTCAGAGGACTTGCTTTGATTGTGTCCTTCATAAAGCCGAACGAATCCGTCAACTGTAACACCTGCACCATGCGTTTTCACTGCCCAAAAGAAACGAAGAAGATGGCTGATGGCATTTGGCGTCAGATTATGCAACTGCAGGCCATAAGGCGCCATCATCTTTGCAATAACATTATGAATTGGCATCTTCAGGCCGGCGATGAAAAGGTCCGTAAAGGCCACGGCTTCGTCAGGGCGAGGGTTAGGCGTGGTATCATTACCAGGAGCACGGCCCCAACCCTTAGGGAAATATCCCTTCTCCTCGTAGAACTTAATGTCACGAACTCCAACCTTGGATTTCCCGAAGATGAGCGTTTTTTCCCTCTTGCCACTGGTATCCACTAACTCCTCAACGTCGGCCTCGACGTCATCCAAATTTTCTTCTTCGCCAGCTTCCTCATCACCAGTATGATCTTCGCCAGAATCCTCCCCCACATTTGGTGTCTCTTCCTCAATCTGTTGAGCAAGACGAGTAGCTTCAGCATCGTCCAAACCACGGTGAGGAGGAGATCCTGCTTGCTGAGCATCAAAGTTGCCTTCGCCAGCCATGTCAATAAGTCAAGCAGTTTGCTTGAGGCAAGCTGCTGCAGAAATGACAACAATTATCATTACATAAGCGAAGAATTCTAGCAAGAAGAAAAGCACCAAAATACGAAGAGAACCTTACTTGTACAGAGATCGATGTCGGAGAAGAAGACAACACCAGCGCGAAAGCAATTAACAGCTTACGATCAGTTCGCGCGAAGAAGCTTCCGCAGTTGAAAGCGATTAACAGCGAAAGCAAGTAAATGTAAAAGGGAGGACCCCTTCGGTCCTATTTATAGGGCAGTAAAAAAATGACCGTTACCGTGACTCGAAATTCGAAAAGGCCCGAAAAAACTCAAAATATATAGTGCAAATAAAAAAAAATTAAATAGGAAAAATCAAAATGACGAACACGAAAGCCAAAATCAAGAGCGAAGACACTGACTCGGGACTTACTCCAACGGGAGGAGACGTTTCTCCTGGAACAGGCGAAGGCAATCCTGAGTTTTTCGAGGACATCGGCTTGTTGGAGAAAGTCCTCGTCCGCGAGGGGCTACTGTTTGGGGATTGGCATGTCCAGGAAACACCTTCACCCGATATTTTGCCTGTAGTCCCAAGTCATTTGCCTTCGCCGTTGGCGGTTAAAAGGCCATTGCCTTCGCCAGGTTATCAGACACCGATAGGCAATGTGTCGCCTCCGGTATCAACGAACGAGTTGCAGCCCACGCGAAGGCATTGTATGGTCTCCCATTGCCTTCGCTACCCTAACTCGCCTTTATGAGGATGCGAAGGTAATGATCAAATATTGTGTATGATCGGCTCACTTTTACAGGTCTTGAGGCAGGGTTGGGTGATGGCATGGCAATCTGTTCCTCCCCGAGCGGGAGAAAGCGCTGCTCTGCCGAACAGGCGTCTGACGGTGAAGCTGACGGGAATGCACCAGGTGGTGAAGGCAATGAAGGTCACTGGAGGCACGGTGAAGGCAGCGTGGACCAGGTCCAAACCGAGTCAAAGACGGAGTTACTGGTCTACGCATTCACACTAGGACATATGAATGTACTCTAATGCCCCTGGAAAGTTTAAGTTGTTTAGTCTAGAGCATGATGCCTGATTTTCAGGGGTATAAGGGGAATGTAAAAAGTGCCTCTTGACCTCCCTATAAAAGGGGGCCTCCCACCAACGTGTAAAGGGCTGATTCCCGAGAATATTGATAAGTAATTTACTGTTGCTTGTCATTGTTCTCTGTCTCGGTTGTTGTTTGGGTCCCTTGGCTTCGGCTATAACCCAACATGTATTTTGCATCCATTCCATCGTTCCATCATGCATTTGTTAGCTTGGCTCTCTCACAAAACTTAATGATGAATGCTTTCATATCCATGTCAATGCTTCGTCGGGCATTTTCCCTTTACGATCTTGTGTAAACATGGTGTTTATTAGACATGATCGCGGACAACCATCATTTAGTTTTATAAGCCTTGTTAGCATTTACATTGCTTTGGTCAGTTTATAAGCTTTGCAATGCGCTCTATTTTTCTTGTGCTATAAGGAAATATTGACCTTGGGATAGACATGGTGTTTTAACCTTGGTTAATAGGTCTTTATGACTACGGAGAAATTCAGCAATCTAGTTGTAAACATGGTGTTTAGAACTAGGAGTAAACATTGTCTTGGTTTATATGTCTTTCTCTCATTTTCATACTCACTTTGCACACACGCACACCAATTAGGTTTTTATTTTTCTCTTTTACTAGGTTAATTATACCACAATTTAAGGTCTTAGGGATGTCATTGGTCGTTGCCATTTGCTTATACTCCCGACCGTCAGCCCGGGGGTAGTGTGTGCATCTCAATTGTTTTGCAGGCATGATGAAGGAATCTCATGAATTCATGATCAAAGTTGCAACCAAGATCGTTGACATCTCCGAAGATTGAAAGGGACACTGCTATTTCCATCAAAATTCTGCACATATTCAGAGATGTACAAGGAACAAAAAGTTCATATTCAGAGGTTCCATCAAATTCTCGTTCCAACGCATTCAAGATCAATGAATTTGAAGATCCGTACAAGGAGATATGACAAAAACATTAGGCGCTGCGCGTTCTGAAATCACTCGGGACAGATTGCAGTGCTGGACTAAAAAAGGCATAACTCTTTTGTTCGGAATCCATTTTGGGCAAATGATGACTCGTTGGAAAGAGAAATTTGTGCACTTTGCAATGAAGCAAGGGTTCAGTATATGTTCCGTTTTGAAATTAGAGGAAAAATTTGTGAAAGATGGGGCGGCAACAAAGACAACAAGCAAGGAGGTGATAACTGTACGAGGAATGATTGGGACCAAGGCTTAGTGGTAATGGAAAGTGGTTGAAGGAAAATTAAGGCAACCAAGGTGAGGAAACATAACGATAATCTCTAAACATATGGCAGAAGGACTTTAAGAATCACATGACGGTTCACCATCTTCTTCCACGCTTAGCAATATGCTAAGCATGGGGGAGGACTTCAGCAATTATCGACCCTCACTTCTATGCTCGAGGACGAGCAATCGCTTAAGCATGGGGGGGATGCTAAGCAAGTACTATGTTGCAAAAAGTACTTAGGAGCAAAAAGAAAGAAAAATATGGAAAAAGAAAGAAAAAAGAAAGAAAAGAAACAAAGATGAAAGAAAAAAATGATGAATGAAAGAAAGAAAAAAAGAGAAATAATGCTCCTTAGTTCTTTTAGCTTCATCAAATTCCAAGTGCTTTGAAGACAATTCCATACTCAATTTTCCAACCATGTGCAATCTGATAACGAGGACTTTATTTGTGCCTCGGGATCATCCACTTGCCATTTGCACATGTCCACCTATATAAAATGTGTGTGTTTCATCCCACTCTCTTCCCAACATGTATTTTCCATGGTCTTTTTGACTAGTCTCGGTAATTCCAATAAGATCTCTCTCTTAGTTTGACAATATTTGAGATATAATATTTTGCTTGGATTGTTTTTACCTACCAAGCTCCACATAAGCCTTCCATTTCCATATATGAGTAGAATAGGATGAAAATAATCTAGTATAGGCTTGAGCGACATGATGAGATGAGTGTTTCCATGAGCTCTTGCAAGAGAATCTCACTTATGTTAGATATGCATCTTTTTGAAAACTCTTCACGATGGAACAAGGTAAAGGTCTAAAGTTCGCTTAAGTTCAAGAGCATTGTATTTATTTATTATTATGGCTTGTTCTTTATTGCTAGTCTATCTTCCATAATGAAAAGTAGCCGATCACAACTTGAACTTTAAATGCTAAACACTTGAGAGCAATGTGTCTTGTTGTGTATAACTAAGTGTAGGTAAGACATTGAAGGGTAACATTGATTTCCTTGTTAAGCAAAGATCTTGGACTTACTCAAGGACGAGCAAGGTTTAAGCATGCGGGAATATTGACGCTCATTATACGTACACTTTTAGTGCTAATTAAGTGCTGTTTTGGGACCAATTCATATACTAACCCGCCACTTGGCACTTGAAATAATCCCATTTTTGTATATGTGTTGTATTTTGGAGCATATTATGTTTTTGCCAGAAAATGGTCCAATATGGGGCATTTGTATTCAAATCCAAAAGCGACCCAGACCCGACGGAATCAAGCCAAGCAAAAGAGGCCCAAATTGACTTTTTGGAGCAACTTCCATATAGGACATCATGCATACATGGACAAGGATTGTCGAGAGAAGATCGCACGCGAAAGATGGGGCTGAACCGGGCCAAAAAAGGCATAGGCCAGCTGGCCTAGGGCGTTTTTTCGCCGGTTTGACCTCCCCTTTGAACCACAGACTCCTCAGACTATTTATAGATCATGTGCCAAGGGGAATTCGTATCCATCCACCAGAACTCGGCGAAACCTAGGGCATACACCAAAAGGAGACGACGACCGCCGCGAGTCCTCGAAGTTGTCTAGAGGATGGCTTAGGCCAACCCTAGCCGCCATGGCCTCCCTGTGTGGTTGTGCCATGGCGGAGTTCAAGAGCTAGTAGTGGATCGTCTATGGTATGTACTTGGAGGTGATGATCTAATACATCTATTATGTGAGTATTATTCTTCATGTCATCCGATCTTTTAGCGACTCGATTCCTCCTTCTATGATCTTGTGCTTTTCTTCGGTTTGCTTTGCTTTCAATCTATTATGCATATAGATTGCTTGGGGTGATCTTGTAGCCATGGTGGCTAGAGGTTCATACCGGATCTACCAAGAGATTCAACACGTTCTTCGCGAACGTGCTCTTAAGTTACCCACGCCGATAGGGAGCATCATGACAGGGTGTGATCTCGTGTACGGTGGGGCTTTCGGGGGTTTGACCGGATGATAGTAGTTTAAAGATGGCTTTGGATGAGATACATGATGCGCTTACTCTTATTTGCTAGAACTACAACTAGAAGACGATATGCCCATTTATCCTTTGGTTACTCTTTACCTTTGCCTATGTTTATGGACGAGATCAACCCTAGACTTCACTCATATCTTAAAGATTCATATGCAATCTATGCCTAATGCTAGGATTAGATCCATTAGATTAAATGGGAAACCCTAGGTAGTTCATTGTTGATCCATGGATTGATAAACCTTGGATAGAATACTCTAAGGAAAAAGCTACGATGATCCGTGCGCTTGCAGTTCACAATTGGCGCGTCTATGGACCGTCAACACATTTTATTCTTGCAACTTGTGTGTTTTTACCTTTCTTAAGTAGTATCTTGATAGGATTGGCTCTAGGTTGCAAAACCTTTTTGGTGGGGGTGCAATCACTAGAAGAAAACCTTAGTTGCACATCTAGATAGCTTGTCTTAGTTTTATGTGCAATTAGAAGCATGTGGTAGGTTAAATTTTTAGAAAGCCTAATTCACCCCCTCCCCTCTTAGGCTATCACGAGCATCGATTACTTTCAGGTGGTATCAGAGCTAGGACTCACATCTTTCACAAGAAACGCTCATTCAATTGGCAATTTGTAAAACCGGCTTATTGAATCGGTTTGGCTTCACCGCCTAGTGAGTTTGCTCGTTGGGGAGAGGATGGATCTTTTAGGAATACCTCCACGTTTTGATGGCATGGGGTTTCAAAGATGGAAAGTGTTTATGGAAGCTTTCCTTCAAACAAAGGGGCTTGATGTTTGGCATGTGACTAGTGAAGGCAAGAAGAGTGACTCCAAAGGTGAAATGCAACATGATTCTACTGCTAGGAGCATTCTATTGTCTTCTCTTAGTGATGAAGTTTTCAATCGTGTATTCACTTGCAAAAATTCCCATGAGTTGTGAAAGACTATCCTTGAGAACCATGAAGGCACAAAGGATGTGTCAAATGAAAATATCATGTTCTTAAGGATAAGCTTAACAACTTTAAGCAACTTGAGCATGAGGATGCACAAGCTATGCTCTCATGCCTAACCATACTTGTGAATGAGATAAACTCTTTAGGTGTCAATGACATTGACGACATGGGCATCATTCGGTTGATCCTCCATAATCTTCGCAAGCCGGACTATGATTTGTTGATAGCCATCCTCTACGAGAAAGATCTCACCAAGAGCACATCAAATCAAGTCCTCAACAAGATGATGGCATATGAGCTACACATGGGAATCAAGCCAAAGCCAAGATCTTCTTCACCTGCTCCAAGCATTGCTCTTGTGAGCAACCAAGAGAAGAAGAAGAGCAAGAAGAAGGAGGAGAGCTCAAGTGAAGAGAAAGAAGAAGAAGCCTCCTCAAGTGATAGTGATGGTGAAGACATGTCCCCCGAGCTCCAAAGACAAGTCAAGAAGTTGGTCAAGAGCATGGAGAAGATCCACTCGATGGGGTACACGGTTCACATCAAGGATGGGAAGCATCATCAATACATGCTGATCAAGAAGATCAAGTATGAGAAGAAGAGGAAGGAGAAGGAGAAGGAGCCCAAGCATAAAGCCTTCACCACATTCAGAGAATGGGTAAGTGATGATACACTCAACAACAAGAGCTCTTCTCCCTCATCACACTTATGCCTCATGGCCAAAGGTATGGAAAGCGATGTAAGTAATGACTCCGATTCCGATTCCAATGATGAATCTCCTGCTAAGCTTCTCACCTTAATTCATGAACAACAAAAAGGACTTAAGAAATTAACCAAAGATAATAAGGCTCTCAATGATCTTAATGAACTCCTTGCTTCCAATTTTGATAAATTGTTATGCAAATTTCAATTGCTTAGCAAAGAGCATGAAGAACTCAAAATTGAGAGCCTTAACAATCAATCTAAGGACTCTTTGTTGAACTTGGAGCAAGCTATCCCTTGTAATATCCCTATCTCCAAGGTTGATGCCTCTACTTCTTGCATTGATTTGATTGATGAATCTTGCTCACCCCCTCGCAATGAGAAAATGCTTTGAGAAAATTGTTGTAGAAATACTAGATGATCTCATTGCCAAGGAGAATGAAGAGCTCAAGCAAGAAATGGAGATACTAAGACAAAGCTTGGCAAACTTGAAGGGCAAGAGCATTGAGAGCAATGTCCAACCTTCTCAAGATAACCGTGATGACATGGTGAACAAGCTTGAGAAGGGAGCAACCGTGACTTGCTTCAAGTGCTATGAAGAAGGCCACAAGTTCTATCAATACCCACTTCTCAATGCAACGCCCAAGAGTGAGAAGAAGAAGGCCAAAACCACCATCAAGAGCTCCCTCATCTACACCAAGCCCAACCGCAAGAACAAGGTAAAATCCAACAACTATGTCCTTAAGAAGAAAGCTAATGGCAAGGTTGTTGCTAGCACAGTTGGGAAGCCCAGGATGAAGGAGTGGGGATGGAACCAACCCATTTGGGTGCCCAAGGAAGTCATCACCAACATGAAGGGGCCCCAAAAGGTTTGGGTTCCAAAGGATACTTGAATCCCATGGATCGACTTCGGGGTATTTGGAGGCTTGGCTCACAAGAAGAAGAGGAAAATCACATCAAGTAGCCAAGCTTGTAAGATTAGACATCATTTGCCCAAATCCCTCACAGAAAGGTAAATGAGGTAATGGTAATCCAATTCAAACTCTTTGCCTATTTACCTTGCTAGATTTGCATGAGCTACCTTTCATATTTCTTGCTTTCATATGGTATCTTTTGCAATATCTAGTGTTATTATCTTATGGTAAGTTGCTTGTCATGCACTTTAACCAATGAGCAACTTACATGGTTTGCAAAGTATGTGTAGGTTTTCTACACTTAGTTACTTTCATGGTACATGAGCTTCACAAGTTATGAATTGAGTTCCGTGACCACAAGCTATAGGCTTTTCTTCCCAATTGTTGTTCAAAACAATATGCATACCTTTGCTAGTGAATTCAAACATTATATGCACACATTTAGGAGGAGTTTAGCCTATGGATTGTGATTTTGGAGCCTATCTTGTTTATCAAGTTTATTTCTATTATCTCATTATGCCATGCAATATCATACTTAGAGAATGTGCTTCACTCACAATGTGATCTTACAACTCTATATGTATGATTATAGGTAATTTGTGCTTTCATGCATATTGAGCCTTGGCCTATCGAGTTTATGATCTTCATATCTAAGTTCATAGGCCATATGTTCATACATTTTAAATTGGTTAAGTATCACCCTTATTCTTTCTTGACATCTACTTTTTCACGTGATACTTGGCTAACTCCCTAAGCTACTAATTCCCTCTATGAGCTATGATGTTTTTGATAGGTCTTTTTAGGTGATTCGATTCCAAAGAGGGAGAAGTTTGGATCAAAGCAATCTTAATGTACAAAGACCTCAAGAGATAGGGGGAGAAGTCATGGAGGAGATGTTGGACTTAGGGGGAGGCCACACCCATGGTACTACTTCAAATTAGATGGGAGAGATTGTAAGGAAGTTGGCTCCCTAATCCAATGAGAAGAGTGGTAAGCATTCAAGCAAGTGTAAGTGCTTCAACTTGGTAAATTTTCACATATTTCATACTTGCTTTGATTGTGTTGTCATCAATCACCAAAAGAGGGAGATTGTAAGAAAATGGCCCTATGTGCCATTTATATTGTGATTTTGGTGATTGAATGACAACATAGTCATTGTGACTAACATGTTTGATTAAGTGATTTACATAGGATATTATGTCCCAAGAATGATTCCAAAGCATAGCCAAAAACCAGAAATAGTCTTATTTTAGAGTATTCATGACATGGTATTGGCATGATAAATCATGGAAAGGGCTTGAGCTGATTGAATAGGATAAGCCTACAGAGTTTGTACACGGCGTATTAAACACCGATCTACGGCGTATAAACAAGAAGCATACGACGTGCAGAGGTAAATCAACCAGAGCAAGAAGATTCTACACGGCGTATGATATGGCGATGCACGGCGTACAAGTTAGAAGCATACGACACTCGAAGAATTCAGAGGAAGGGCATTGGCGTATGGCCCGGTGTTGCTGTACGCATGAATGGCGGATGATACGGCGTTTGAGGCATGGGCAAATTCAAGTTAGGGTCAGCAATACCCTACACGGCGTATCATACGCTGACCATCGGCGGACTAATGTCGTACAAGTTACACAGTAACGATGTCAAGAAGTGATGGAGGAAAAGGCACGGCGTATTAAACGTCGACCATCGGCGTACAAGTTCTGAAGCATACGGCATGTGCAAACAGCCGTTGAAAAAGGAATCTGACCGTTGGAAAAAGCACACGGTGTATTATCCGCTGATGGGGGTGAAATGCACGGGGAACATACGGTGTTCATGAATTCTGTGCAGCTTTTGAGCAACGGCCAGTTGAGCCCCTTGGGCTATATATACCACCCCCATTCGGCCATTTGGAGTTGCTGGAGTCCAGAGAAGTTCATCTACCCCCACAAGACATCCAAGCCACCATTTGTGCTGCATAGATCATCCATAGTGAGTGAGAGAGCTAGAATAGGCCTAGTGAGAAAGTTGGCAAGGCATTGAGCCTTGTGCTTGGTTCTAGAGTGAACCAACACTTGTAATCTCGATGTGCCGGCCCCTTGGAGTCGTGACTCGCAGGCAAGTCTTCGACCCTCTGGCTTGGTGTGGAGCGGCGATGACGACGTTGTGCGGGGGAAGAGGAGACCCCTTCCTTAGTGGAGAAGCTCCGTAGTGAAGGCGGCATCAAGATCTCTGGGAGAGTAGATTGATGAGAGCAAGGTCTTGGTGACTTGCTCATCATCCCTCTTGGGGAGCCTTTGTGGCGAGCTCAAGGCCTTGACTGGGAACAAGACTTGGTGACCGGGAGCACATCCTTTGTGGAGCTCCAACGTGGAGTAGGCGTAAGCCGAACCACGGGATAAATCTTCGTGTCAAATTTGCATCCCTCTAACCCATTAAGCTTCCACATTTCATTCTTGCAACTTGTGTGTCTTTACCTTTCTAGAGTAGTATCTTGATAGGATTGGCTCTAGGTTGCAAAACTTTTTGGGTGGGTGCAATCACTAGAAGAAAAACCTTAGTTGCACATCTAGATAGCTTGTCTTAGTTTTATATTGTGCAATTAGAGGCATGCGGTAGATTAAGTTTTTAGAAAGCCTAATGTTGACGACCAAAATTGGCACGACAGAGGTTTTCCTGCAATCTGCGCAAACAGGTTAAACCGGTTTCCCAAACCGGTGGAACTGGATTTTGTAACATTGTCAAATTAGCATTTTTATTGCACCATTGTGTAGCTTGCGTCGAGAAGATCGAAATGCATATATTGAGAGTCTGATTTGGAGTTCGGATGAAGGAGTTATGACCTCAGGAAGATCTTCACCTGGACAAAACCGGTTTGGAAATAGGTAAAACCTGTTCTGGTTACTATGTCTGATACGGCAACACAAACCGGTGGAACCGGTTTGTCAAACCGGTGTAACCGGTTTTAGGCAGAGTCCTAGTAGATTTAGGGATCCATGTGGATTACGACTTGTAAAAGGATTTCCTTGCGGGTACAGACCTCCCCACCCTATATTTATGAAGGGCCACGGCCGATTGAGGGTATCCCAATCGAATCAAAACAAAACATGTCTTTACTTTTTATCTCCAAACGCTAAATCCTTTTTTCAACCTCTCCATGCTGTTCGTCTACTGATCTCCATGATCAAGATGGCGTCCTAAGGCTTGCTGGTCGACCTAGGGCACGTCCGGCGACGTTCACGCCCTGACGGGGTCCCTCCCGGGCGAGAGCTTCGACGGCCTTTGCTAATTTGCTCGTAAACTAGTCGTTCTTCGCTACGAAAGTGCGTTGGTTATCTCTTTGCTGGTTTGCTCGTAAACCTCACCGTTCTTCACCACGTAAGCGTGATAGTTATCCTCTCGAACGATCGATCTGGCAAAACCCTAGAAATCCGGTATTACCGGTTTGCCTAACCGGTAAAACCGGTTTGCGCCGCCTCGCTGCCGTTCGGTCCGTTTGCGACCCGCGCGATCTAGCGCTCTCGTGTGTTGGCCTAAATTTGCGTCAACACCTAATTCACCCCCTGCCCCTCTTAGGCTATCACGAGTATCGATTACTTTCACCTACAACAATAATTTGTATCAGTTCGGTTCTTGGTGCCTCAATGATTGATCGGCCATTGTAGCTTATGATTCTTTCATTAAAAAAATGGACTTACGAACAAGCAGGGGATCCTTTTGGACATCATGAGCGCAAAAGTGTATTAATTGATTGTTTAGTACCTCCCCTGGTCTTACATTCGAGCCAAAAACTCATTTTAGGGTTCCAGTTTCATCTAATTTATTGTTCGGGATACACCCAACGAAGTGATTATTGTACGTACTGTGCAATACTGTATGCACACGGAGTACACGCTACTACATGTGGTCTCTTTGTGTGTTATGTGCGTGGAGCCGCGGGGCCATCAGAGATGGGGACGCTGTGTAGGACGACAGTTTCAACAGTGAGGCCAGGACCGAAGCCAAAGAGGACGCCCCAGTCCATGCCCTCACCGGTGGTGGAGCACCCATCCTCTGCGGAGCGCTTACGCATCTCGTCGAGGATGAAGAGAACGCATGCGCTGGACATGTTGCCGTACTCGGAGAGAATGTGGCGGGAGGCGCGCATCCGGGCTGCGTCGAGGCCGACCGTGGCCTCTACCTTGTCCAGTACGGCGGGCCCGCCCGGGTGCACCACCCAGAAGATGGTGTTCCAGTCGGAGATGCCGAGCGTGGCGAAGGCGTCCTCCAGCGCACGCCCAATGTTCTTGGAGATGAGCCCCGGCACGTCTTTGAGGAGGTGGAAGGTGAGCCCGGCCTGCCGGAGGTGGCCCTCGATGGCGCCGTCCGAGTCCGGCACGATGCTCTGGCGCGCCGAGACCAACTGGAACAACGGGCGCTCGATGGGCTCGTCGGCGTCGGCGCCCACTACCATGGCGGCCGCGCCGTCCCCGAAGAGCGTCTGGCCGACGAGCGAGTCGACGTGGGCCTCGGAGGGGCCTCGGAACATTATGGCGTTGACCTCGGAGCACACCACCAGCACGCGCGCGCCACGGTTGTTCTCGGCAAGGTCCTTGGCGACACGCAGCGCCGTGCCGCCGGCGAAGCATCCCTGCTGGTACAGCATGACGCGGTTCACGGAGCGCCGCAGCCCGAGGAGGTTGGTGAGCTGGTAGTCGGCCCCGGGCATGTCGACGCCGGAGTAGGTGCAGAAGACGAGGTGCGTGATCCGGGACCACGGCTGCCCCCACTCCTTGAGCGCCACCTCGGCCGCTGCTCTCCCGAGCTTGGGTACCTCCGCCACCACGATGTCGTGCCGTGCGTCAAGCGACGGCGCCATGTACGAGCACATGCTGGGGTTCTCCTGCAGGATCTCCTCCGTCAAGAGCATGTGCCGCTTCCGGATCATCGACTTGTCGCCTGCACGCACAGAGACGTACTATCATTTAATTATTAGCTTCTTGGACACGATCGATCGTTTCAGAGTGGACGAGAAGGAAGGATGTGGATAGATGATGCACTAGTTCAGCATACGCACACAGCCTCTTGAACTTTTCCTTGAGCTTGATCAGGTGGTCGCTCTTGGTGACCCGGAAATAATAGTCTGGGTACTCTGCTTGGTACACAATGTTGGCCGGCGTTGCCGTCCCAATGGCGAGCACCGTCGCCGTCCCATCCGCGCGCTGTGCCTTCCTCAGCTCATCCACTGTGACCTTGGCGGCCATCTTGTAAAGGAAGCCGAGACAGCAACCAGCAGAGAGTCTCAACCTTCTTGCACGAGGGCCTGCTTAGTCCAATCCGTTCAGGCTCAGCAGCAGCTATATAAATAGCGCTCGTGTTTCCTCCTAACAAGGGAGCAGATAGCGCTTTGCCACTTTGCAATACTCCCTCTGTTCTTTAATAATGTCGTATTAGCTTTGTCCTAAATCAAACTTATATAACTTTAATCAAATCTATAGAAAATTATAATAATATTTATCATACCAATCATACGTACTAGTAAAATATATTCTACGAAACAAATTTGGTAATGCAGATGTTGGTATATTTTTCCTATAAAGTTAGTCAAAGTTGAATAACTCGAGGTTAGGACAAATCTAATACGACATGTAAAAACCCGGAGGGAGTAGCAAGAAACTAGTAAATGTTGTGGCTGCACTACTAGAAAAACCACATTCCGTCCAGTACATTGGAACTGGCGGCGGTTGGAACAGGTACTGATGCAGGGGGTCTCATTGGTACTGGGTGAAGACACCACCAATGAGGCCTCATTGGTACCAGATGGTGGCAATCTGCGGTACCAATGAGGCAACCAAAATATATGGTGTTTTCGCCCAGTTCGAGTAATGCTGATTTTCTAAGAAAATTTGGGGATTCCACCATCCAAGTTCTCTAAGAGGTTAGCAACTTCGTCCTCTTGCTTATTTCTTTTTTGCTTTATGTTGTGAGAAATTGAGCCTTTTATTGAATGGAGAGAATGATAAGATTTTAGAATCATACATCTATTTTGTATTGAATTTTTTGTAGAGGTGAACAATATATATTTAGAATTGAATGTGTAGTGATGATGCTCTAATTTTTTTCATGGAATAATTATTAATTTTATATGATGCTTAAATATATTTAGATTTTTGAATATTAATATGGGTGGATACTTTATTGCACCTATAGAGATTATGCTATAGAGATTATGCTCCAATTTATTTAGATTTTTGAATATTTAGATGGATGTATATTTTATTGCATGCATAAAAGACGATCCTCAACTTTTCTACGTTTTTTTAATAGGTGAATCAACAATTGATGTACAATGCGGACCTATGTGCCTCGGGGCCTTTGGTACCAGTTGGTGGCACCAACCGGTACCAATGTTAGCACCTTTTGTACGGGTTGATGCCACCATCCGATACCAAAGGGGCTCTGCGTGTAAAGCTCCTTCTTCCTCCCCCAGCCCGAGCCATGGCTCATTTCTTCATCCTCCATTGAGCTTGGGTTGGGGGAGGTCATGCTCAAATTTTTCATAACTTTTGAAGATTTTGCAAACCAAGTCCGCTAGGAGGTTAGCAACTTCATCCTCTCTATTTTGACGGTTAATATGGTCTATTTCATGCTTTATGTTTTGAGTAATTTAGTGTTTTGTGGAATGGATTAAAATAGGAGATTTTAGATTTAATCTTTATTTGTATTATGAATTTGTAATAGAGAATCACCATATAGTTAGTTGTTGCATGTGTAGAGATGATGCACAAATTTTTAGACATTGTTTAGATTATTTGTAGAAACTTTAAATGATTTTCATATGTATGCTTATTATGATTTTTAGAGATTATAAATAATTTTCATATTTAGGCTTATCATGAACCTTAGAATTACATCTTTTTAGAGGCTTCAAATGATGTTGATATTTAGGGTTATTAGGATTTTTAGAGATTATAAATGATATTCTTATTTAGGCTTATTATGAATTTTAGCAATACATCTTTTTAGTGGCTTCAAATGATGTGGATATTTAGGGTTATTAGGATTTTTAGAGATTATAAATGAAATTCTTATTTAGGTTTATTACGAACTTTAGAAATACATCTTTTTAGTGGCTTCAAATGAAGTTCATATTTAGGGTTATTAGGATTTCAAGAGATTATAAATGATATTCTTATTTAGGTTTATTACGAACTTTAGAAATTCATATTGGGGGCTAAATTTTTTATTGTATTTTGTGAATAGATGAATCGGCAATGGATGTACAATGCGGATAGACACTCATCTGACTTCATTAATGGCGTTCATCAATTCCTCGACGCGGCAGAGGCTAACTCGACCTCGGGTTTTATATGCTGTCAATGCAAGGTCTATGAGGATAAGAAGGATTATCACATCTCGAAGAAGGTGGTTCACACACACTTGCTTAGGAGTGGTTTCATGTCTAACTATATCTATTGGACCAAACACGGCGAAGCAGGGATATTATTAGAAGAAGGTGATGATGAAGTTGATGACAACATGTCGGACTTTGCACAATGCAATGCCTTTGCAGGTGATATAGCAATGGGCGAGGGTGAAGCAGTTGCAGAAGATGAGGACGATGATGCCTTAGGTGGCATGATCCGTGATGAAGAGAAAGACTGCGAAAGTGCGAAAGAGCGGGAGAAGATGAAGCGTATGTTGGAGGACCACAAAATATTGTTGTACCCAAATTGCAAAGAGGACCAGAAAAAGTTGGGTACCACACTGGAACTGTTGCAATGGAAGGCAAGTAATGGCTTGTCTGACAAAGGTTTTGGAGAGTTATTGACAATGATAAAGAAGATGCTTCCAGAGGGCAACACATTGTCCGAAACAACATACGAAGCAAAAAAAATCGTTTGCCCTCTAGGACTGAAAGTACAAAAGATACACGCATGTCCCAATGATTGTATCCTTTATCGGGGCAGCATGTACGAATCTTTGGATGCTTGTCCGGTTTGCAATTGTTTGCGGTATAAAATCAGGCGAGATGACCCTGGTGATGTTGAGGGAGAGCCCCCCAAGAAGAGAGTCCCTGCCAAGGTGATGTGGTATTTCCCTATAATACAATGTCTAAAGCGCTTGTTTAGAAACAAAGAGCATGTTAAATTGATGCAGTGACACAAAGAGGTTCGGAGGGAAGACAATATGTTGAGACACCCCGCTGATGGGTCCCAAAGGAGAAAAATCGGCATAGCATTCCTAGACTTCGTAGAAGATGCAAGGAACATAAGATTTGGTTTGAGTACGGATGGCATGAATCCTTTCGGTGATATGAGCAGTAGCCATAGCAGTTGGCCCATGACTCTTTGTATGTACAATCTTCCTCCATGGATGTGCATGAAGCGGAAGTTCATTATGATGCCAGTGCTAATCCAAGGGCCAAAGCAGCCTAGCAACGACATTGATGTGTATCTAAGGCCACTCGTTGAGGACCTTTTATTGTTGTGGGGCAAAGATGGTGTAAAGGCATGGGATGAGCACAAGCAAGAGGAATTTAACCTACGAGCATTGCTGTTCATGACCATCAATGATTGGCCTGCACTTGGTAACCTGTCGGGATAGTCAAACAAGGGATACAAAACATGCACACATTGCCTAGAACACACCGACTGCATTTACCTGAAACATTATAGAAAGTGTGTGTATATGGGCCATCGTCGATTCCTTTCTGAGAAACATCCGCTAAAGAAAGGAAAGCATTTTGAGGCGGAAATTCGTAGCAAACCAAGGCATCGGGATGGAAAATATGTATTTGCTATGGTAAAAGATGTGAAGGTGGTCTTTGGGAAGGGACCTGGCAGCCAGCCAGCGGCAAGTGAAAATGGAAAGGCACCCATGTGGAATAAAAAGTCAATATTCTGGAGCTACCATATTGGGTGGTCTTAGATGTCCGCCACGGAATTGATGTGATGCACCTGACCAAAAATCTTTGCGTAAATGTGCTAGGGTTCCTTGGTACTTACGAAAAGTCAAAAGATACGCTAGAAGCACGATAGGACCTGAAACGTATGAAACAACGAGATCCCCTGCATCCTGAGAAAAGAGAAAAAGGGTGTTGGAACTTACGTCCTGCTAGCTACACTCTAAGCAAGGAGGAGAAGACCGGCATGTTTCATTGCTTGAACAGTATTAAGGTCCCTTCCGGCTACTCATCGAATGTAAAGAGTCTAATAAATATGAAAGAGAAGAAATTCGTACACCTCAAGTCTCATGACTACCATGTGCTCCTCACACAATTGCTTCCGGTGGCGCTAAGGGAAATTCTACTCGTTAATGTCCGAACAACTATTGTGAAGCTATGTGCCTTCCTCAATGCAATCGACCAGAAGGCAATCGATCCCAGTAATCTAGCATGGCTACAGGATGATGTGGCCCAAAGCCTTGTCAACCTTGAGATGATATTTCCTCTGTCTTTCTTTAATATTATGACGCATCTCCTGGTCCATGTTGTCAAAGAGATTGGTATTCTTGGTCCTGTATTCCTACACAATATGTATCCTTTTGAGAGGGTCATGGCTATTCTAAAGAAATATATTCATAACCGTTCTCTTCCAGAAGGATGCATTGCTAAGGGATACAGAACAGAGGAGGTCATTGAATTCTGTGTTGACTATATCCCTGAACTGAAACCGATTGGGCTACCTGAGTCACGCCATGAGGGGGGACTACTTGGAAAGGGCACGTTAGGAAGGAAACAAACAAGGTGTAGCGACTACGATTTATTCATGAAAGCACATTACACTGTATTGCAGTCATCAACCATGGTGGCTCCTTACATCGAGGAGCACAAGACTATAATATGCTACCAAAATCCAAGAAAGTCTGACAAGTGGATTACACGCCATCACATAGAAACTTTCGCTGGTTGGTTGCGACAAAAGCTCATGGGTAATGAGACAATACATACACAGCTGGCGTATTTGGCAAAGGGACCATCATCCTCATTCTTGACATTCCAAGGCTATGACATAAATGGGTATACATTTTACACGACAGCCCAAGACAACAAAAGCACCAACCAAAATAGTGGTGTCTGTATAGATGCCTATGACAACAAAGGGAACAGTGACTCATATTATGGCCAGGTAGAGGAGATCTAGGAACTAGAGTATGGACCTTTGAAAATACCTATTTTTCGGTGCAAATGGGTGAAACTTATAAGTGGAGGTGTTAATATAGACCGCTACGGCATGACAACTGTGGACCTCAACAAAATTGGGTACGTAGACGAACCATTCGTGCTCACCAAGGATGTGCATCAAGTGTTTTATGTGAAGGACATGTCTACAAAACCCAAGATGGGGAGTCTGCAAACAAACAACTCGGAACTTAATCCAAAACGACACATTGTTCTCACGGGGAAAAGAAAAATCATGGGTGTCGAGGACGTCACTGATGAAGATGATTATAATAGGTGTGACGAGTTAGCTCCGTTCAGTGTGGAGGTTGACACAAGCATCCTATTGGCCAATGAAGATGCTCCTTATGCTCGCAACGATCATAACGAAGGCACTCTTGTAAAGAAAATATTTATTGCTGTTCAAGCATAATGTAGTACTTATGTTGAATTATGATGCTATGTAATTCTAATTATGTTGAAGTATTATGCTATGTAATAGTAATATTTGGAAATACAATATATAATGGATCTAGTTACAAATACTAAATGGTGAACAAGTTAAATTGCAAATACTAAATAGTACATATGTCAAATAATACATACTAACAAGTTAAATTTCAAGTACTAAATACAAAGGAATTAATTGGAAATACTAAATAATATATATGTCAAATAATACGTACTAACAAGTTAAATTTGAAATACAAATAGTATATAATAAAAAGATAAATTACAAATACTAAATAGTATGTATGTTAAATAATACATACTAACAAGTTAATTTTCAAATACTACATAGTATGTATGTCAAATAATACATACTAACAAGTTAAATTTCAAATACTAAATAGTATATACTAAAAAGATAAAAAGAAAGAAAGAGTATATACTAAAAAGATAAAAAGAAAGAAAGAAAGAAGTGGCGGGAAGCAAAATTGGGAGCCCTTTGGTACCGGGTGATGACATCACCCGGTACCTTAGGGTTTCAGATTGGCGCGCAAAGCACCGTTTGGTACCGGGTGATGTCACCACCCGGTACCAAAGGCCCTTTGGTACCGGGTGGTGGCATCACCCTGGTACCGGGATGTCGCCACCCGGTACCAAAGGGGGTGGGCATATATAGCAGCGGGCGTCTGCGCCCAACACTTAGTCGCTTCACACTCGCGATCTCGCCCCACGCCGCCGCCTCACCCTCGTTGTCCCGACCCTCGCGCCGCCGCCGTCCGCGTCTCCGCCCCGGCTCGACGTCCCCTTGCCGGCCGCCACCCTACACCGCCCCCTTCG
>CM014275.1:48258330-48296260 GCA_004135705.1 Alloteropsis semialata | reverse complement strand
AAGAGAGCTTCAGCAGACAAAGGCCGGCATCGTAGATGAAGTGTCTAGACAGATACAGACATTGCTCAGCCAAGGGCAGACGGTGCCGGGAGGAGTACTTGTACGAGCTGGTGGATCAGCTGATGGTGTTAGCCCGCCCTCCCTACGTCGCAGCAGTGTTGCTTCCACAGAGATCCCACGTACCGATGCCGGGGACGAGAGTGCAAGCTATCTAGTGGATGAAATCACTTTGCGTACGCCATGTGAGCTACATATACCATGCAGGAACTTATCCACTAAAGTGGCTTACGCTATGGCTTATCCCGTGGAGCAAGGGCAGACCATTCATGGGGCACAAATTCCAAGTGGCTACTGCAAGGTGGGGGTGGAGCAAATTTGTGAAGGATATGATGACTTGGAGCTCGACATCGAAGGAGGCGATGGAGAAAGGACGTTAGCGGATGCTGCCCACGGTAGTATCATTCTATGGAAGAAGCGTTACGTCAAATTTGGCAGTCAAGGGCCATCATCTACTCCACCCAGGGATCCCCCGCAGCCACCGTCACCTTCAAGAAGGGATGAGGATGAGCCAGAGCTACCACCTCCAGGTAGGGATGATGCCGGCTCACACACATCTCCTGCTCCACCAGCACGGCATGCCCCAAAGCGCCAAGCTGTGCCCCCACGGTGGACTACTCGCCAGAAAAAGCTACATCAAATGGTGGAAAAAGAGCTTACCGAAGAAGAAAAGTTGGCCGCCATAAGGAAGAAGTTACCTTACGACCAAACTGATGAGGAAACTGCTTTGGTGGTCAAAGCCCAGGTCAAAGAACATTTCAAACCAGATGAGCCAGAGAAGCTGGTAAAAATAGATCCAAATGCGAAGAACTTTTTCAAATCAATGAGCGCGGCGAATCAGATTCTTAGTATCTGACTACGACCGCCAGCTTGCAAAGTTTTATCAGCAGAAACAAGCCAGCAGTGGATCCTTGGGGAAGAAGGCGGCCACCCGTAAGAAGAAACAAGTCGGTATGAGCTCTGCTAGGAGGACACAAGTACAACAGGATGTTGACGACGAAGCACTTGCTCGAATTGTCGCAGATACAGGCCTCTCACCGTCAGAACTATTTGAGGGCAAAATTCCTAAGGCAACACCAGTGACACATTGGGATTTTTGATATGGCGAACCAATGATGCCCCCATTTTCTGTGAAGCTACTTACCACTCAAGCGTACCGATTCCATACGTGGTACATGGAGGTGTCCAAACATGGTAGACTGATGCTCAATGTTTGGATACAAGACCGTGATTACTTCCATGGGCCGGGTCTCTTAATTTTGGATTTCAAGGATGTGTATATGTTGTACCATCAAGATGCCATAGACCTCTCATTGATGAGCTGCTGGATTGTGTAAGTTTGTTTCACTGATCTATTCTCGTAATACATGCTTCCTTAATTACAATTTGCAACAATAACAATCTATTCTTGTCATGTAGGATGGAGATCCATACATGCCGTGAAAAATCGTATGATGATGTCGGCTTCATGGATCCATGCATGGTAAATGCCGTACTTGTATCCGGTAAGCCAGTAGAGACGGTGGACAACATATACTTGTACCTAGAGAGACAAAGAAGCAAGAATTACATTCTTTTGCCATATAATTTCAAGTGAGTACTTCTCTCTATATATGTATAACTTTAAGACTTTTTCTCAGTACTTGTGCATGTATTTATATATCTACAGGTTCCACTGGATACTCCTTATGATCATCATAAACACCGGTCATATTTTTGTATTGCACTCAATGCAGAAAGCACAAGAGGATTACCAACCAGTTTTAGACCTGATTGACATGGCATGGACAGGTTTCCATGCAAATGTTCGAGGAAATTTCAAAGAAAAATTGGATGTGAAGACAGACTTTCTGGTATGTGGCTGGAGTACCCGCATATCTCATAAAATCACACTAATATATAGTTGTTACATCTAACTTTATTATTATCCACTATTAGTGTGCCAGACAGGAACAAGGGACGAATCTACACGGATACTAGGTCTGCAGTAGTGCTTTGTGTGTTATGTGCGTGGAGCCACGGGGCCATCAGAGATGGGGACGCTGTGTAGGACGACAGTTTCAATAGTGAGGCCAGGGCCGAAGCCAAAGAGGACGCCCCAGTCCATGCCCTCACCGGTAGTGGAGCACCCATCCTCTGCGGAGCGCTTGCGCATCTCATCGAGGATGAAGAGAACGCATTCGCTGCACATGTTGCCGTACTCGGAGAGGACGTGGCGGGAGGCACGCATCCGGGCTGCGTCGAGGCCGACCGTGGCCTCTACTTTGTCCAGTACGGCGGAGCCGCCGGGGTGCACCACCCAGGAGATGGTGTTCCAGTCGGAGATGCCGAGCGTGGCGAAGGCGTCCTCCAGCGCATGCCAGATGTTCCTGGAGATGAGCCCCAGCACGTCTTTGAGGAGGTGGAAGGTAAGCCCGGACTGCCAGAGGTGGCCCTCTGTTGACACAGAAATCAGGTCAACACACGAGAGCGCTAGAACGCGCAGCATGTAACACGATAAACCAGCAGCTTCCCTGCGCCTACCGGTCAGACCGGTCAGGGGCACCGGTCGGACCGGTGACCGTCGGGGAAGAAGGGGGTAAACCCTAAAACACGCCTCCCGGAAGGATCCGTCAGGGAGAGCGCGATCAGGGGTGCCCTAGGTTCGGTAGGCCACCTAGGAGACGCAGGAAGAACAGCAAGTAGGGTTGGAAAAGCTAGGGTTTGGAGATACGAAAAAGTAAAGGTAAAAGTAGTAAATTTTGATAGATTCGATTGTTGTGTCTTCAATCGGCCGAATCCCCTTATATTTATAGGGAGGGTAGGTCTTGTCCCGCAAGGAAACCAAGTTACAACTCGTTACAATCTCGGAATCCCAAAATAAGAGTCCTAGTCGGATTACAAAAAGGGTAACCGGTCTGACCGGTCCCCCACACCAGTCAGACCGGCCTGGGTACCGAACTTCGCCTTTTTGTTTGTTTTGCTCCACCACCGACTCTTGCGATCCTCCAAGCCTTCAAGCACCGAAACATCCTGTCATTCCAGAGAACATGCCATCTTCGGCGTCTTGCAGCAAATCTTGCGATCCTCCAGAACTTCCAGCACCGCAACAGTCGATCATTCCAGAGACTATATCACTTATATCAAACTAGGACCAATTATTGCGGTGGTCCATGCACCAGCACCGCAACTTCCTGAACCGGACCGGTCAGGCTAACCGGTCTGACCGGTCATCCTGGCCTGTGCCAATTTTGGTTGTCAACATAACCCCTGTTTTTTGGTAAAGCTTGCGTACCATAAAACACATCAGTACCAAAATTGTCACCTAAGGACGATGCTTTAATAGAATTCATCGGCCATTATATTTTTCTATGGGCGATATCCAAATATCGGCCATATGCCACTTCATGCCTCTTGCCAAACACTTGGAAAGTACTTGTTCAAATACCTCCCGTTCAGTGCCTTAGGCAAACGCCCTCCTTGCAGCGTCTCCACCATATAGGAATTCCCGCCATTGATCTTGAACACTCGATATGGACCTTTCCAACTTGGAGACCACTTGCCGAACTTATTGTCTCTAGTACCAAGTGGCAAAATTGTTTTCCATACTAGATCACCAACTTGGAAAGTCTTCTCTTTAACCTTCTTGTTGTATGCTCTAGCAACTCGGATCTTGTCTTTCTCAATTTCCTTAAGAGCTTGTAAACGCTTATCGGTCACTTCATCAATATTGTCCATCATCAAGTCATAATATTCACCAACCAAAAGCTTATTTTGTCTAGCAAGTCTATAAGCGTCCAGATTTACCTCAACAGGCAAAATGGCCTCTCTTGACCATAAACAAGCTCAAAAGGAGTAACTTTGGTAGCACCATGTCTAGATATGCGATGAGCCCATAAAGCTTCAGACAAGACTTCATGCCATCTTCGGGGATTCTCCTCTATGTTCTTCTTGATCAACTTTATCAAAGTCTTGTTACTAGACTCGGCTTGACCATTGGCCTGAGCATAGTATGGAGATGAATTGAGCAATTTAATCTTATACATATTGGTAAAAACTCGCACTTCCTTAGACATAAAAGATGTGCCTTGATCCATAGTTAAAGTTTGTGAAATGCCGAATCTGTGAATAATATGCTCAGTAATAAACTCAATTACCTCCTTGTGGGTCATATTCTTGAGAGGAACAGCTTCGGTCCATTTAGTGAAGTAATCCGTAGCAACTAACATGAAGCGATGACCCTTTGAAGAAGAAGGATGTATCTCTCCAATAAAGTCCAATCCCCACCCACGAAAAGGCCATGGTTTGATAATAGGATGAAGTAATGCAGCAGGTACCATCTGAATATTACCAAACTTCTGACATTCTTCACATCCCTTGTAGTAACGAAAACAATCGGCCATTATTGTAGGCCAATAGAGTGCAGCTCTCCTAAGCAACCACTTCATCTTATGAGCCGATTGATGCGTTCCACAAATTCCTTCATGAACTTCACCCATGGCCACTCTAGCTTGATCAGCACCCAAGCATTTAAGCAATAAATCATCGGCGGTGCGATGATGCAACTCATCGTAAACTAAAATGTATTTGAAAGCCAAACGCCGAATTTTCCTGTCTGTTCCAGAACTAGGATTTCTTAAATACCTGATAATGGGCGCTCTCCAATCATCAACTTCAGCCTTTTTATTTTGAGGATTTTCAGCGGTCGAATTTGAATCTGCAGATGCCACACCGGTCTGATCGGTTCCCGAATCGGTCTGACCGGTCTCGGTATGAGACGCTGGACCAGTCTGACCGGTTTGGGAATCGGTCTGACCGGTTCGGCTCTGCTCTGCTGCAAGCGTTAGAGCTTCTCCATTGGCAATAGCAATCAACGGCCTTTTCTTATGAAAGTGTCTTTTCTGGACATTATAGCCTGATGCTTGCTGCGCCAAGGTATTAGCTCTAGGATTATCATATCTTGGAACATGATATATGGTGAATTCATCAAAATAAGGTATAATATCAAGGCACTTGTCAATATAAATATTCAATAAACTTTCTAAACATTGACAAACCTTAGATACTTGCTGCACAACCAGCAATGAATCACCAAAAACTTCAACATGTTTTACTCCCATGTCATGCAAAATTTCTAATCCGAATAATAAAGCTTCATATTCGGCTTGATTATTTGTGCACTCAATTTCTAATCGGCTAAGAGCCTCAAAAACAGCTCCATTAGGAGAAACAAGAACAATTCCTCCGCATTCGTTCTTGCAAACCGATCCATCAAAATGCAATTTTCATGGAGTAAAAGTCATGTAATCAACTTCTAAATTATGCTCATCATTAATCCGATGTTCAACAATAAAATCAGCTACAATTTGGCCTTTCATAGATTTCAAAGGTTCACAAGCCAAATCATATTCAATAAGTGCATATGCCCACTTACTGATCCTTCCACTCAAAATCGGTCTATGCAACATATACTTAATAACATCGGCTTGACATGCCACAATGCAAGTACTAGATAACAAATAATGCCTCAATTTTGTACAAGCATAATATAAAGACAAGCATAATTTTTTCAATAGGTTTGTACCTTGTCTCCGCATCCAAAAGCCGTCGACTCAAGTAGGTAATGATGTGCTCCTTGCCATTTGTTTCTTGAGTCAAAACAGCCCCAATATCAAAGGATCTCAAATGTCAACTAGAGGGGGGTGAATAGTTGAACCTAAAATTTTCGCTCAAACAGCTGTCAGTTCACAGAAAGTCCGGAGGCTCCGAAGAAAAGTCCGGAGGTTCCGAACAAGTCCGGATACTCCGAAGATTTCTCCGGAGAGTCCGGAGAAAAATGCCGAAATGAATATGACAGATCAAACCTCACTGGAAATCAAATCGCCTAATTACCATGCACCCTTGGGAAGTATACAACTCAATTCAAGTGCCACTTCCAGCCAGAACCTTCACAAATGATAGATCGGGACCAAACCCTAGGATCCAACACAATAGCAACAAGTAGCACAAGGATACAAACAATCACAAGGTGACACAGGGATTTGATTCCCGGAGTTCAGTCTCACACAAGGAACCTACGTCTCCGTTGAGGAGCCCACGAAGGGCGGGTTTATCCACCAAACCACTTTCCTCTTCTTCACTCAACCCAAAGGTCAAATGAAGAACTTACTCAGCTGTAGGGGTAATACAAACTTCTCAAGACAATCACAGCGGATTGATTGCTCTTGAGTGACGCCTAGCCGTCTAGGAGCTTGATGCTCCAAGAGTAAAGAACGCGAATCACCGGCTTGAAGGCGACCAAGGTGCTCAAATGTTGGGGAATCAGCTCACAAGCACTTTCTCTTGAACTCCACTCAATCCCTCACTCAATCCCTCACCAAATCAACCTTGGGAAGCAAGAGGGAGTGAAAAGGGGATGGAAATCGCCTTTGGAAGCTTCAGTTCGAAAAGGAGTCAGAGAGAGCAGAAAGGAGGGGACCGGAGGGGTATAAATACCCGTTCATCCGAAATAGCCGTTGGACCTGTTAAGTTCCGGAGTCTCTGAAGAATTTTTCGGAGTATCCGAACTTTCTGGAGAACACCTCCTCCAGACACCAAAGTCCGGACACTCCGAACAAATATCCGAAACCTCCGAAACTTCACAGGTAAAGCACTCTAAATTAATTTCCCAGTGAAGTGCAAGTGCAAGGTGTCTCTCATGGTTAAGTTAGATATTTTGAGCACCTTGTCACCACCAAGCTAGTTTTTCGGCATCCCTCTTGATAGTACGGTTTTCCTAAACTCAATATTCAATAGAATAAAAAATTAATCTTCGTGTAAGCTTCAATCATGCCTTCATTTCCCTTTTTGAGTGCCATATTTCACCAAATGTTTTCTATTGATTTCATCTGTTACCTGTGTATAGCCTCAGTGCAAACATTAGATACTAAAGCGTGTTGTCATTAATCAACCAAAACCTAAAAGGATCATAGATGCACTTTCAATCTCCCCCTTTTTGGTGATTGATGACAACACCCTTTACAAGACAATCATTAAGCATAAATGAATTTCAATAAATGAACTCCCCCTTAATATGTGCATTGATTTGAATTCAAGAATTTGACCATAACAATGTCAACATGCACATAACACGAGTGAGAGTTCATTCATAATACTTCAATATCAACAAATACTCAAGAATATATACCAGATATATTAGATCAATGCATATGACAGTTATGCACAACATTCTGAAGCAGAAATGAGACAACAGCCAGAAAATCCGGAGTGTCCGGAGAAAAATCCGGAGTGTCCGAACAAGTCCGGATACTCCGAAGAAATCTCCGGATTCTCCGAAGAATCTGCTGCCAGGCATCAAACAGCACATCAAGCATTCACAATTTTTCCACAAATTATCACAGGATTAATTCTAAGAAAGCAGTCGCAGTTCAAGTTCACCACAAAGCATTCAAGCAAGAGTTCAGGCCCCAAGTACTACACACACAAGTACTTAAGTTATTACACAACTTTGTCCATTACATAAATAGATAGATATTTCACTCCCCCTTTGGCATCAAGCACCAAAAAGGGAATGAAATGGCAGGCAGCAGCAGCAGCTACTCATCATCATCTTCAGGCTCTTCCTCGCTCATGTCCTTGTCCTCCTCCTCATCATCATGCTCATGGTAGTTTGGGGGCTCCTCCTCTGAAGTTTCAGCATCATAATCAACAATCTTGGAGGGGCCAGCGGAGGTGCTTGGACCAGCAGAATAAGGATCAGCAAAGGAAGGAGCAGTGAAGAACTGATCTGTATAGGCGGGGCCCGAGGTGAAAGGAGGAGTGGTTGGTGCAGCAGTTGCTCCAGGAGCATTGTCCTCAGCATCCCATTCCTCAAAAGGATCAACAATCTCAGGCATCTCATGATAAGGATCTGTAGGCAGTCCCAAGTGGCCTTTGATCTCAATGATGTCCTTACGGTTCTCATTTGTATCCTTGGCAATTTGCTTGCACAAACAAAAGATGGACTTGAGTACTTTCTTGACCATAGACCCTTTCTTCGGCCTTGATGAACCAGGAGCAGCACGGGCAGGTGTAGGAGCATCAGATGGTGCAACATAGGAATCACGAGATGGGACGGGCTGAGGAGAAGGACCACCACGGGTGGGTGGGGGGCATCACCTTGCCTAGGCCTTAGGTGTAAAGGCTCATGCATCACATCCTTAGGAAAGGTGATCTTGGTGACCTTCTCAATCATATACATGACATAGGCAGCATATGGAAATCCAATTCTAGCATCATATGTAGCCCTCTTCAACTCATTCCACATGTAGTCAAATATGCAAAAGGGAACATCGAGCTCACCCATGTGATGAAGCAAATTTGGAGCATTGGCATGCAGCCCTGTGGAGTCACCACTCTTAGGATCAATCGTCACCCTGAACATATTGTTGAGATGATGAAAATAGGGCAAAAGATTGTTGCTCTTCCCTTCATGGGCCAAGATAGGGTTGTAGAACATGTAGGGCACATCAATAGGCTTGAGTTTCTTCTCCTCATGAATACAAGGTCGTATGCTGTCCTTAGAGCCAAGCCCCAACAGCCTAGAGAAATTCACATAATCAATGCTATAGTGAAGGCCCTCTGTAGTCCAATGAATAGAGTTGTCTTCAGGCTCATGATAGTAGCTCGCATGAAATTGAGCAATGGTTTCCTCATTCCAATTGTATTTGAACCCCATTAGCTCATATAGCCCAAATTCAGTGCACTTAGCTACAACTTGATTAAAGTGTGGATCATTTGCTTGCTCATAATATTGCCAATCTACCCACTGCATAGTATTGATTGGAGCCTTGTTCTTCCTTCTAATCACAGTCATATAAAAATCTCTATGAAACTCATTCCAAAACCTATAGTCCATGCTTTCAAGCAGCTGATATTCATAGGGATTTTTCTTCCTTTCTTGTTGCACTACAAGTTTCTGACCTTTATAATCCCTTGGCATAGTGACAGCAAAACCAGGTTTTGGTTGGGGAGTACGCATTCTAGGAAAGTACTCAGCCTTCTCTTGGTCGGGTCCAAATTCAACATTGATGTGTACAAGAGTGTTAGGACAGACCTAATTAGCACCTCCCCTTCTTCTGAAATTCTTTGGCGGAGGAGGAGTTGGAGAAGCCCTTGAGCGCATAACTGATGGTGCCATCAATGGAGGAGGGGCTGGATGAGGAGCATACTGAGGTGCACTTGAAGAACCCCTAGCTTCAGCAGCAGCAGCAGCACAAGTCCTTCGAGGACGAGGTGGAGGAATCACCTCCTGTTCTTCTTCCTCAATCTCTCCCTGGCGACTTGGATCATGTCTTGTTTTGATACGGCGATTGGCATCCGGACCCAGGGTCAGTCTCTTCTTCCCCATAGCCTGATCACAGAGATAATCCCATATGGATAAGCAAATGATTGTGAAAGATTTTGACAGTGAATCAAGGGATTTGGACAGGAAGTTTCGGAGACTCCGGAAAAGAATCCGGAGAGTCCGGAACTCACTGTACAAACCCTAGGTTTTAGGGATCCGAAGATTGAGCCATGGAAATCCAACAAGATCATTGGGGAACATAGTAGAGGTCCTAGAGAGTCTATTCCCCAAGGGAAATCCAAATCCATGGGCTACATTTATAGATCGGGCAAAAACTTGCAAATGTACCTTGGAGATGGATGAAGATCGAGTTCAAGCTTGAATCCAAAGAACCTTCGGAGTTTCCACACCTTGGATTGGAGGATCCACCACTTCTCTTGCTTTTCCTTTGGTTGGATTGGAGAATCGCCGGTTTTGGGGAGTGGGGGCGAGAGCAGGAGCGGCGGCGGTGAAAGAAATAGGAAAGGGGAAAAGTGAACGGTTGACCGACGCCTCCAGGGTTAAATACCCGCCCAGTTCCGGAGTCTCCGGAAAAAGTTCCGGAGAGTCCGAAACCTCCGGAGGTTCCGAAGAAATCTCTGGAGAGTCCGCTCCCCCTGAGTCTTTGCTTCCATAAAGATAGATTTGGACAGAAGATTGAGAGGAAATACTTGTTATATAGTCCTAAGGGCCTGAGAAACCTATTCACTTGGATTTAGCCAGCAAACAAGCAATGAGAACAATAAATCCAAGTGAATAGTTGAGTGAAGAACCAAATTTTGCAAAACCTAACCACACAATTCTAAAAACAGGATTAACTTTTGAAAACCTATCTAATGCACATTCAATTTTGTGTCCAAGGTTTCAAGCCAAGTTACGAGAATCCAAGATATTTAGCTCACTTCTCAAAGCACAAAACCTTTGCTCATCTAGAGGCTTAGTGAAGATATCGGCAAGTTGCCTCTCGGTGCTTACATATTGTAAGGCAATATCTCCTCTAATCCCATGATCCCGTAAGAAATGATGTCTTATATCTATGTGCTTTGTTCGGGAGTGTTGCACGGGGTTGTTAGCTAGCTTGATTGCACTCTCATTGTCACACAAGAGCGGAATCTTACTAAACTCACAACTAAAGTCACTCAAGGTTTGCCTCATCCATAAAAGTTGAGCACAACACGCTCCCGCCGCGACGTATTCAGCCTCGGCGGTGGATAGGGCAACGGAATTTTGTTTCTTAGAACTCCAAGATACTAGGGACCGGCCAAGAAATTGACACGTTCCCGTTGTACTCTTTCAATCCACTTTGCAACCAGCATAATCGGAATCCGAATAGCCAAGCAAACCGAAAGTGGAGCCTTTGGGATACCACAAGCCAAGGTTAGGAGTGTATACCAAATATCTCAAGATTCTCTTAACAGCCACAAGATGGCATTCCTTAGGATTGGCTTGAAATCTAGCACACATGCACACACTAAGCATGATATCGGGCCTAGAAGCACAAAGGTAAAGAAGAGATCCAATCATGGAGCGATATACCTTTTGGTCCACGGCCTTACCTTCTTCGTTGAGGTCAAGATGTCCATTAGTTGGCATTGGAGTCTTGATGGGCTTGGCATTCTCCATGTCAAACTTCTTGAGCATATCTTTGGTGTACTTGGTTTGACTTATGAAGGTGCCATCTTTGAGTTGCTTGATTTGAAATCCAAGGAAGAACTTCAACTCACCCATCATGGACATCTCAAACCTCTTTGTCATTATCCTACTAAATTCCTCGCACCAAGCTTTGTTAGTAGAACCAAATATAATGTCATCGACATATATTTGGCATACAAATATATCTTTATCAACTTTGCGAGTAAATAAAGTAGGGTCAGCTTTGCCTATTTCAAAGTTCTTCTTAATGAGAAAATCCTTAAGGCATTCATACCATGCTCTAGGGGCTTGTTTGAGCCCATAGAGCGCCTTATGGAGCTTGAAGACATGGTTAGGAAACTTTGGGTCTTCAAAGCCGGGTGGTTGCTCAACATATACCAATTTGGAGATTGGTCCATTTAGAAACGCACTCTTCATGTCCATTTGATATAGCTTGAAGTCATGGTGAGTAGCATAGGCAAGTAATATACGAATTGACTCAAGCCTAGCTACGGGAGCATAAGTCTCACCAAAGTCCAAACCTTCTATTTGTGTGAAGCCTTGAGCCACCAATCGAGCTATGTTCCTTGTTACCACACCATGTTCATCTTGTTTGTTGCGGAAGACCCATTTGGTGCCAATGACATTATGTTTTGGTCTTTCCACTAAGGACCAGACTTCATTCCTAGTGAAGTTGTTCAACTCCTCTTGCATGGTCACCACCCAATCCGGATCATCCAAGGCTTCTTCTACCTTTAGGGGTTCCAAAGAGGAAACAAACGAGTAATGTTCACAAAAATTTGCCAATCTAGATCGAGTAGTTACCCCTCTTTGAATACTCCCAAGTATATTGTCAACGGGATGGTCCCGTTGAACACTTTGATGCACTCTTGGATGTGGGACTTGAGTGTGGTGCTGAATATCTCCATCTTCATTTTCTTCCACTTCATCTTCAGAGTCTTGAATCAGGTCAGGAGCATTTCCTTCAGAATTTTCGGAGGTTCCAAAAAATTGTCCGGAGTCTCCGGAACCTGCGGAGCCTCCGAAGATTTGTCCGGAGTCTCCGGAGATGTCAGCATTTCTGCCTGCAGCAGGTTCATTTGTCCCTGCCACTTGTTCTTCTTCATCTTCGTTCTCCTGAGGTCTGATCTCACCAATTGCCATCCTTTGAATTGCCCTATGAGATGGTTCCTCTTGGCCTAAAACATGTGGATCAACTTGCTCTACTTGAGAGCCATTAGTCTCATCAAACTTCACGTCACTCGCAATTTCAACACAGCCGGTGGCTTTGTTGAAAACACGATAGGCATGAGAGTTTGAGGCATAGCCAAGAAGAAAACCTTCATTTGATTTAGGAGCAAACTTAGAACTTCTAGGTTTCTTATCAAGAATAAAGCATTTGCATCCAAAAACCTTAAAGTAAGACACATTTGGCTTGTTACCGGTGAGAAGCTCATATGAGGTCTTTTGAAGAATCTTGTGGAGGTAGAGTCGGTTGATGGCATGACAAGCGGTGTTAATAGCTTCGGCCCAAAATTGGTCCAAAACCTTGTACTCATCTAGCATTGTCCTTGCCATCTCAATGAGTGTACGATTCTTCCTTTCAACAATTCCATTTTGTTGAGGTGTGTATGGGACCGAGAACTCATGACCAATGCCTTCCCCATCAAGGTAGACTTCAATGTTGGAGTTCTTGAACTCGGTTCCATTGTCACTTCTCACCCTCTTGATGGTCTTCTCAAACTCATTTTGGGCTCTCTTTGCAAATTTCTTGAACACTTCTTGTACCTCACTTTTGTCATGCACAAAGAACACCCAAGTGAAACGAGAATAATCATCAACAATTACAAAACCATATTTGTTACCGCCAATGCTTATGTAGGCCACGGGTCCAAAAAGATCCATGTGTAGTAGTTCAAGTGGCCTTGTAGTCTTCATGATGCTTGTTGACGGATGTGGATTTCCAACTTGTTTCCCGGCTTGACATGCACTGCAAAGTCTATTTTTCTCAAAAGTCACATTGGTTAGTCCAAGAATATGATCACCTTTGAGAAGCTTGTTCAAGTTTCTCATTCCCACATGAGCTAGCCGGCGATGCCATAACCAGCCCATGCTAGACTTTGCCATCAAGCAAGCGTCAAGTTGAGTTTTCTCCGAAGTGAAATCCACAAGGTAAAGCTTTCCTTTGAGTACACCCTTGAAAGCAATGGAGCTGTCATTTCTTCTTGAGACGGTCACACCCTCATTAGTGAACAAACAATTGTAACCCATCTCACAAAGTTGAGATACGGATAGTAAATTGTAATCCAAGGATTCAACAAGAAAGACATTTGAAATTGAATGATCGGTAGAGATAGCAATTTTACCTAACCCCATTACCTTTCCTTGACTTCCATCACCAAATACAATATTGTCACTTGCATTTTCATTTGCCTCAAAGGAAGTGAACATCTTCTTCTCTCCGGTCATATGATTGGTGCACCCACTATCAAGCACCCATTTTGATCCGCCGGAGGAGTAGGCCTACAAAACAATTTAAGCTCTAGTTTTAGGTACCCAATGTTGCTTGGGTCCTAGAGTGTTAGTCACAAGAACTTTGGGCACCCACACATTTCTTTTAATCAATGTGTCCCTAGTGCGATACCCAACATACTTGGCAACCACCTTACCATTGTGGTCCCAAGTCAATACATAATCGGCATAATAAGAACCTTGAGCAGCTGTCTTCTTTGTCTTTGTTGGAGGAGCTGCTCTTACCTCTTGTGGTCTCTTCCTTTGATGTGTCATGCCATCCAATAGACCACCATTCTTACCTATGCCGGACTTGCTTTGGTTCTTGATGAAAGGAATGGGTTCAACATTTCCTTGCTCACTCTTACCAATGCCCTTTCCTTTCACAAAGCCAAATTTCTGCATGTATTGAGTACCAAACCCCTTGGTATGGTTCTCAAACTTACCAATGTTGTCCTCCTTTGGAGAATATTCTTGTTGAACAAAAGATGTAAGCCTTGCAATTTCTTTCTTCATAGCATGCATCTCGGCAAGGTTAGTGGCATAGGCTTTAACATCAATATTGAAGCATTTATCACAACCATTACTAGTGGAGGGAATAGATGGTTGGGTTGCATCCTTAGAGTTAGACGAGGTGCTTTCCCAAAGAGTATTAAATTGAACTTCAAGAGCCGTGTGTTTGGCATTTAAACATGAGAAGTTTTCTTGAAGTTTCTCATTCATACTCTTTAGGCTATTTGATTCATCATTGGCTAAGTCTAGTTTCTTGCGCAACTCATCAACCTTTTCTTTCTCTTTAGCATAAGACTTTTCAAGAGCAAGAAGGTTATCAATTTTGACTTTGAGCAAGTCCTCTTGCCTCTTGAAACTCTTCCTTTGTTCGGCAAGAGATTCCTCAAGAGAGACGGTTTTCTCTCGCTCAAGTCTAATCAATTCTTCTTGTTCCTCAAGAGCATCATCCCGGTTATCTATTTCCTCCAAAAGTTTTATTATTTTAGATGTGGCCCTTTTATCTAAGTTCATTGTGCTACCATCATCTTCACTATCATGGTCACTATCACTAGAAGGAGAATCGGATATCACCTTGGGTCCTTTAGCCATGAGGCAAGTTGGTGGAGCATCGTCTTCATCATCGGTGATGTAGCCAAATAGTGTTGATGAAGTTGATGATGCTTGTATGGCAATGGTTGCAACTTCCTCATCATCGGAGTCGGAGCTTTCTTCATTAGAATCCCACTCAATGCCAAGGTGAGCTTCTCCGGTGTGCTTCTTCTTGTAGTGACTCTTGTTCTTGTGTTCCTTGTTGTCCTTGTCTTCCTTGTGATCTTCCTTCTCACGTGGACAATCAACAATGAAATGACCTTCTTTGCCACACCTAAAGCAAGCTCTCTTTGAGTTTCTCTTGGTTGTGCTCTTCTTGTACTTTCTTTTGACATATCCTTCTTTCTTCATGGCTTTTCTCAATCTTCTCATGAACAAGGCTGCCTCTTCAGAGTCATCCGAATCTTCATCATCATTATTTGAAGTCTTTTGGACTTCCTTTTCTTTGCCTTTGTTGCTTGCCTTGAGAGCAACCCCACTTCCCTTCTCAAGTTGCTCATGAAGTTTGGAGAGTTCATGAGAAAACTTTGCTTCCTTGACGGTCATGAGATGTTCTTCCATTCTCCCAATCACATTTGTGGGAGAGAACTTCTTGAATCCTCTCTTCTCTCTAATCAAGATGGGTAGGTTCACATATCTAGCCATATAAGCCGTAAGAATCTTGTCAACAACCTCTCTATCATCCCATTTGGTGCTTCCAAGAGATCTTATCTTGTTGATGATCTTGTTCAACCTATCATACATCTCTTGTGGGCCTTCATCATCCTTGATAGAGAACCAATTGAGTTCGGCTTCCAACACTCTTATTCTACTTTCCCTTACTTTCCTTGTCCCTTGATGGTTGACTTGAAGTGTGTCCCAAACATCTTTGGCGGTGCGCAAATACTCAACCTTGTTGTATTCTTCGGGGTTCGAGGCACTAAAGAGTAAGGTCATGGCTTGTGCATTGCATTGGATTTCAAACTCTTGATCTTGAATCAACGGTCCTCTTCCTTTGGGCATTGTGACACCTACACACACAATCTTCCAAAGGGCCGGATTGACCCCTATCAAATACGCCTCCATCAAGCGAGACCATTGGTTATAACCGTTCCTGTCAAAGTGAGGTGGTTTACCAAGGTTCACCAATTAAGACGGAATAGAGTTGCTCAAACGAGAATAATCGAAATGAACTTGGTTAGTATGATCATTTCTTACGGACTTGAAAGACTTGTCATCATCGTCGGAGTCCTCATCTTCGGATGATTCTTCATGATCATCACCTGTTCGTCTTTGAGAGTGTATGTCCTTGGTAGAGGGTCCGCTAGTCTCCCTTCTAGCTTGAGGGTCACCATCACCACCTGTGGGAAGGATCGGTTGTTCCTCCGGAGTTGACATCTTTAATCTCTGAGCGGTTAAACTCTAAAAAGAGAGCCTCGCTCTGATACCAATTGAAAGGATCTCAAATGTCAACTAGAGGGGGGGTGAATAGTTGAACCTAAAATTTTCGCTCAAACAGCTGTCAGTTCACAGAAAGTCCGGAGGCTCCGAAGAAAAGTCCGGAGGTTCCGAACAAGTCCGGATACTCCGAAGATTTCTCCGGAGAGTCCGGAGAAAAATGCCGAAATGAATATGACAGATCAAACCTCACTGGAAATCAAATCGCCTAATTACCATGCACCCTTGGGAAGTATACAACTCAATTCAAGTGCGACTTCCAGCCAGAACCTTCACAAATGATAGATCGGGACCAAACCCTAGGATCCAACACAATAGCAACAAGTAGCACAAGGATACAAACAATCACAAGGTGACACAGGGATTTGATTCCCGGAGTTCAGTCCCACACAAGGAACCTACGTCTCCGTTGAGGAGCCCACGAAGGGCGGGTTTATCCACCAAACCACTTTCCTCTTCTTCACTCAACCCAAAGGTCAAATGAAGAACTTACTCAGCTGTAGGGGTAATACAAACTTCTCAAGACAATCACAGCGGATTGATTGCTCTTGAGTGACGCCTAGCCGTCTAGGAGCTTGATGCTCCAAGAGTAAAGAACGCGAATCACCGGCTTGAAGGCGACCAAGGTGCTCAAATGTTGGGGAATCAGCTCACAAGCACTTTCTCTTGAACTCCACTCAATCCCTCACTCAATCCCTCACCAAATCAACCTTGGGAAGCAAGAAGGAGTGAAAAGGGGGATGGAAATCGCCTTTGGAAGCTTCAGTTCAAAAAGGAGTCAGAGAGAGCAGAAAGGAGGGGACCGGAGGTGTATAAATACCCGTTCAGCCGAAATAGCCGTTGGACCTGTTAAGTTCCGGAGTCTCCGAAGAATTTTTCGGAGTATCCGAACTTTCTGGAGAACACCTCCTCCAGACACCAAAGTCCGGACACTCCGAACAAATGTCCGGAACCTCCGAAACTTCACAGGTAAAGCACTCTAAATTAATTTCCCAGTGAAGTGCAAGTGCAAGGTGTCTCTCATGGTTAAGTTAGATGATATTTTGAGCACCTTGTCACCACCAAGCTAGTTTTTCGGCATCCCTCTTGATAGTACGGTTTTCCTAAACTCAATATTCAATAGAATAAAAATTAATCTTCGTGTAAGCTTCAATCATGCCTTCATTTCCCTTTTTGAGTGCCATATTTCACCAAATGTTTTCTATTGATTTCACCTGTTACCTGTGTATAGCCTCAGTGCAAACATTAGATACTAAAGCGTGTTGTCATTAATCAACCAAAACCTAAAAGGATCATAGATGCACTTTCACAATAACATTATCTTCGGCCGAAATATAAAGCCTAAATGGCACCCCATTCTTAGGCGCTTTAAGTACAGGCGGCGAAGATAAGTATTTCTTGATTTCCTCAAAGGCCTCTTGCTGCTTTGCCCCCCAAGAAAAATCGGCTTCATTCTTTAACCAAAGTATAGGAGTAAAAGCACTAACTTTCCCGGACAAGTTAGAAATAAACCTCCTCAAGTAATTAACTTTGCCCAAGAATTTCTGTAGATCATGCTTGCAAGTAGGCGCTTCAAGTTTATCAATAGCTTTTATCTTCTTAGGATCTATCTCTATGCCTCTTTCATGAACCATGAAGCCTAAAAGTCTTCCAGTCGATACACCAAAAGCACACTTCAATGGGTTCATCTTTAAACCATACCGACGCATTCTTTCAAAAGCAAGACGCAAATCAGCCAAGTGAGAATTTAATCCAGCCAATTTGACAACAATATCATCAATATAGACTTCTAGGATAACACCAAGTAAATCATGAAAAATCAAATTCATTACTCTTTGATAAGTTGCGCCGGCATTCTTCAAACCAAAAGTCATCACAACCCATTCAAATAAACCAACAAAGCCGGGATATTTAAAGGCCATTTTGTATACGTCTTCCTCGGCCATAAAGATTTGATTATATCCCGCATTACCATAAAGAAAGCTAATAATCTTATGTCTAGAAGCATCATTAATAAGCATATCGGCTATAGGTATAGGATATTCATCTTTGGAAGTTGCTCTATTAAGATCTCTAAAATCAATGCACACTCTAATCTTGTTAGAACCTTTCTTCTCAATAGGCACAATATTAGAGATCCATTTAGCATAGCGACATGGCCGAATAAACTTAGCTTCAAGCAAATGATTAACCTCTTCTTTTATGCGATCATAAAACAAAGGATTGAATCGTCTATTGCCCTGTTTATATGGCCTAAAACCAGGTTTAATAGGCAGTCGATGTTCAACTAATTCACGACTTAAACCAGGCATCTCATGATAACAAAGCAATCAGAATACTCTTTTAATAACTCGATTAATTCAACTTTATAATCGGCTTTCAAGTTTTGATTTACAAATGTCGGCCTTGGTACAGAACCATCACCTATATCTATTTTTTCTAAAGGATCAGCCGACGTAAATCCTTGTCCTAACTTCTCTACTTCTTCAAAGTCATTAATGGCTTCACATGCATCGTTCATATTGGACCGATAATGCTCCACCCTTTCTTTTAGCCACTTCTCGCTTGCATCCATCTACTCTTCATTATCTGAATCAACCGATTTCTGAACCGGCCTTAGAGCAGTAGATACAAAGCCATCCTTAGTGCAAGCAAGGAACTCAAAGTCCGAAATATCAATTTCGGTCAAGCACTTAACATTATCATGAGTTCCCAAAATAGATGCATCGGCCATAGCAACACATGCCGAAGTATCCGCATGAACAACCTCAACTTCATCACCAACCCATTGAATTAAGCATTGATGCAAGGTAGAAGGCACACATTGATTTGCATGAATCCAATCGTGCCCCAAAATAACACTGAAGTTACCTAGCACCTCTGTGATGAAGAAAGCAGTTGCCAGCGTCTTGCTCCCAATGGTGAGCTCCAATGATGCAACTCCCTTGGCACTCATCGGTTCTCCTCCTGCAACGCCGCTGATCGTCATGCTTGTTTTGATGAGCTCGCTGGTCCAAACCTCCCAACTTCTTGTACAAGGTGTATGGCATGGGGTTCATAATAGCACCGCCATCAACAAGCATCCTAGAAATCGGCCTCCCTTTAATGTGACCCTTCACATAAAGGGTTTTCAGATAGTTGTCCGATTCTAAGGGCCTCTGTAACACAGCATTCTTGGGAGCAAAGTCAACTTGAGCCACTCGTTCATCATCTCCGACAAAGCAATAGTCGGCGTTCAAATAGATAACATTAATATCCATGTCGGTTCTGCTGAGTAAAGGCTCAAAGTCAACAGCTTCATCCTCATTGCCCATCTGAGTATCTGAAATAGCAGTGGGCGGAATCGAAACTTTAGCCGAAGACGAAAATGCATCGGCTACTGATTCTCTGGGCGACACCGGTCTTGCCGGTTCCTCCTGACCGATCTGACCAGTTCCAGTTGCCGGAATTGGAACAAGGGGTAACCGGTCTGACCGATCAGGAACACCAGTCTGACCGGTCTCGGCCATGTCAGCCGAAATCGCTGCAGATGGCTCGGCCTTTTCTGGTTCCTTAGCTTGAACATCTTGACCACCAGAACCATCCTTGGAGCTCTGACCAGACGGCGGAATCATCGGCTTAGCCTCATTGAACCACTCCTCCCTCTTCTTAGCCGATTCTTCCTCCCTTTGCTTTTGGGTGCACAACCGCTGCAATCTCCTCTTCTGAGAATGAGTTAAACTAGGAGGACACCACTTTGGCTGCGTGTACTAAGGCAAAGGAACCTTTTTTACGGCCGATGCGGCAATAACATTAGGTCCATCAGCCATTGAAGGATTAACTGCCATGGAGCCAATTTGAATTGCACTCTTCACAACTGGCTTTGGAATAACAGGGGCAGACTCTTCCTTCTTCTGAATGGGGCGATATTCCTGTTTGGCCGGCTCTTTGCCCGGCCTCTGCTGGTAACCGGTCTGACCGGTTGGAGGGACCAGTCTGATCGGTCGGTACTGCTGGGGCACCATCGGTTTCTGTTGGACACCGGTCTGACCGGTCTGTGCTGTTGAGGCACAAACATCGGCCTTTGTTGGAAATTCACAGGCCTAGGCTGTTGTGGAGTTACTGTTGGGACAGTAGCCGAAGCCAATGGTCCCAAACAACAGCTGAAACGGGACAACAGAGACAAGCAACAATAAATTACTTATCTACAGTATCCTGGAATCAACAACCTTTACATGAAGGGGAGGGGTCCCCTTTTATAGGGAGACCAAGGGTCTTTACATTCCCATTGTGCCCCTGAGATCAGGCATCATCCTCTAGATTACACAATACAAATAACCTATGGACATTTTGGTACATTTACTCCTGCCAATGTGAATGCGTAGACTTGTGATTTCGTGTTTGACTTGGCTTGGACTTGGTCTCCTTTGACTCGGTCCGTGTTGGCTTCGCTTGCTTCCAAGGGCTTTGTAGCTCCTGGATTTAGCTTCCTCTGAGTCGAGATGACCCTAAGCCGTTTCCCAGCGTCCAGAAAGCCGATGACTCCTCCAAAGACCTGCAGTATAGAGTGAACCGAAGCTTGCCATTAACTAATTCAAAGCACTTGGCATTTAACAGTATCAATACTTCATCAAATTGGCTTCTAACTTGATTCTGATAACACCATTTCGGCATTCTGCTACACGATGACCGAAGCCGATTGGCTTCTGTATACAGCGAGATGTGATCACCGAAGCCGATTGGCTTTTGTATACGGCGAGATGTGATCACCGAAGCCGATTGGCTTTTGTATACGGCGAGATGTGATCACCGAAGCCGATTGGCTTTTGTATACGGCGAGATGTGATCACCGAAGCCAAAGTAGAGATATGTAGAGCAAATGAAGCTAATCTGGCTCAATTTCCTTGGTTCATTGTCGCCCTCACGCATGAGATGAAGCAAAACAAGTAGAAGGCGTTTGTCGGCGGGCCAAATCCCCAACAGTAGCCCCTCGAGGACGAGGGCTTTCTTCAATAGGCCGAGCTCCACGAAATTAGGATTGCTTGCCAGCCAGAGAAACGCCTCCTCCTTGTTGGAGAAAGCCCTTTAGTGTTTTGTCGTGATTGTTCTATTTTGCTTTGTTTGTCTGACATGTCGTGTCATTTGGCTTCGTTTATTAGAAACTGGTTGAATCGTTTTAACCGTTGTTGTAACTTTTGCTTCGGTTTGACCGAATTTGAAACGGCGGTTCGTTTTTCGAGATTTTAACGGTCATATTTTACTGGCCTATAAATAGGACCGAAGGGGGGGTTGATTTTGCTTGTCTTGAGCTTGACGTTTTCTCTGGGTTTTGGAAGCTTTTGAGTTCAAGCTTTGGCTTTCTTCTCTCGACACAAGTAAGTTTTGCTTTTTGTGCTCTACTATTTCCTTCGTTTTTCCTTTGTCTTTTTGCTGCTTTGTTTGCTTATTGTTTTTTTCCTGTTTGTTGTAGCGGCTCGTACGAAGCAAACCGCTCGTCTGATTGGCTACGTCTCTGACGAAGACAACTCAGACGGCATGGATATGGATGCTGCCGAAGCTGCGCAGTTTGCTCTGGAAATTGAGGGCAACGTGGCCGTGGACCCCGAAGCTGGAGCTGCTATGATTATTGATGATCGAGGCAAGGGACCTGCCGAGGAAGATGTTGCTGCAGGTGACGACACAGAGGACGCTGGATCTACAGCCGAGGATGCCCTTGAGGACGTAGAAGCCGATGCTTCTGATCTCTTGGATTATCGGAGGAAGCCAAAGACCACTGTCTTTGGTGAGTCTCGTGTTACCCCTTCATTGATTCGCTTCTATGAGGAAAAGGGGTATTTTGAGGCCGGCCAAGGACGAGCCCCTGGTACAGAGACTACCCCGGCGCCTGAGCCAGACGAAGCTGTGGTATTCAAGGAGTTCTTCACCGCTGGGCTTCGGATGCCCGTGGAGAATATTATTGCTGATATTCTTGGGAAGTTTGGCTTACAGCTTCATCATCTTACCCCCAATGCTATTACTCACTTGCTTCGCTTCTTCTGGGCCGTAAAGACCAATGCTTCGGATGTTAATGCGGATTGCTTCGTCCGTTATTTTGAGGGGCATCGGCAGACAAAAAGCGTCAAGGTTGATGGCTTTGACTATGAACCGGACTATGGTAGTGTTACTTTTTGCGCACGGTGGAGGCAAACTGACAAGAAGAAAGTGGAGCTTACCTTTTGTCAAAGAAACACGTGGGACAAGAGTTGGAAAAACTATTGGCTTTATGTCAAGGTGCCCGTGCTGGAGAATGTGCTGGATGATGGAACGAAGCTGATGGCTTTTCCTCTGCGTAGCTCTATCGGGACTTGTGATTTTGTGGCTTGCCCTTCCTTCGACAGGAATGCCCCCGGCTTTGATCGCTGTGAAAGTGCTTTTTTCAAAGCCAGTCGGGTCTCGAGCAGCCGGGATTTGATTGAGGAAGGGCTTGCTGTTGGAGTGAATGTCTTATCTGCTTCGTGGAAGCCAGTCGGGTCTCGAGCAGCCGGGATTTGATTGAGGAAAGGCAGAGAATATGTTTGACTTCGCCTTCGTTCAGTCCATTGAGTTAATGGCTGAAATTATTTGTGGGAAGTACACTACCAAGGAACATGAGAGTTGCTTGGCTTTGGTGGATGGGGTCCGGCTTAACAGGGTGTTTGATGAGATGGGCGTTAGCTATCCTCAGCGTTCGGCCCCATCCAAGCCCTCAAAGAAGTTCACTGATCAGGATCACCCTAGCGTGCTATCAGCCCCGAAGCCGGGTCGAGGCCATGGTAGGAAAGGACGTACTGGAGGCCGTGGTAGCGGCCAGTCGGACGAGGGCGGTGACGAAGCCGGAGCCCCTTCAAGCCGCTCGAGGGTAGCTGCCGCTAAAAAGCGATTTGCCTCTTCCTTGGAGATTTCCAAGCGTACTTCTGCCTTGGACTCCTCCAAGCGCCAAAAACTTGGGAAAGCTCTTCCTATCGTTCCGCTTGCCAGCGCACCTCCTCGTCCCATTGCTTCGGTGCGGAAGCGCCTCCTACCGTCGCCCCTAAGCAAGTTGTTCCTGCAGCTTCCGCTGCAATTGATTTGCCATCTTCTGAAGGTTTGTTTCTTTTGCAACTTGTCTTTTTATTTTTAGCTTCACTTTGCTTATTTGTTTTTGTCATCTTATTTATAGTTAAAGCTGCTGTTCGACCTCCTCGTCGTGAACGCCTACTTGAATGCATCGACGATGAGGATGATGAAGTGAGCTATAGCCGTCTTTTGAGGGAGGACGAGACAAAGGATTTTACACTTGGTGAAGCTGAAGTGTCGTCTATCCCTATCCAGCCATCGTCCTTGGATTTACTGGCTGGTGCTGCGGCCAAGTCCCTTCAGATTTCTGAGGGACTTGTGCAGTCAGCTTCGGCTAATGTTGAAGAGCTGCCGCGGACAGTTGCAGATAGCAGTGAGCCAATGCAGTTGGCTTCTGCTAACATTGAAGGGCCTATGCAGATGGCTCTTACTCTTGAGACTGGACAAGGCTCTGGCGATTTGGTTCCATGCACCACTGAGCCGGTTAAGTTGGTTTCTTCGGCTATCGCGGGGCAATCTGCCCCTGCTAAGGACGTTGAACCAGCCCCTGAGAGGCCAGCTACTGAGAGGCCAGCTCCTGAATCAAAAGGTGTGTTTCGCGAAGCAGTTATATTTGTGTTTTTAGCTGAAATGATCTCTTTTGATTTGTTGATTATTTTGCTTCAGAAACAAGTTATGCTGGGTATGGACCCTTTACAGATCGGCTTCGTCAAGGCAGCTTTTGTCCTCCAAACGATATTCCGGTTATCGTTCCAAATGGTTGGTAATTTTTAACTGTTCACCCAAAGCTGATTGATTTTAGCTTTTTTGTCTAAACATTGGTTCCGCTCTTTCAGAGCTTGAGACTCGTGTCAAATCCTTGGATTTGGACACGCTTTCCATTTCCAGCCTTAGTGGCGGCATCCAGGTCTGTTCCTTTTCCTTCGTTTTTGAGTTTGTTGTCCGGCTTTTTGATACTTATGCTTTTCTTGTTTTAGTCTATAATGTCCATGCAGGAGCTTTTCGCTCGCCTTCCGCTTCGTCTCAACGATGTTGAGAGCGAGCGGGCTGAACTCAATGCTTTGAGGAAGGAGCGCGAGGGCTTTCTTCAACTTAAAAGATCTTTGGACAGTGAGAAAGAGCAGCTTCGGGTTGAGCGTGAGTCTACCTCGTCAGAAGTTGCTTCGCTCAAACGCTAGATTGCTTCGCTGGAATCTACGCGTGAACTTAACGCTCAGACAATTGACGGGCTTCGGGGCAAGGTAATCGATGCTGCCACTTTGGAGCATGACCTGAAGAATCAAGTCAAGTCTCTCGAAGCTGATAAAGAGAAAGCGACGTCGGATGCTGAAAAGTATAAGAGGGAGCTTCTGGTTGCTGTTGACTTAAAGAACTCTCTTATTTCCGAGGCCAGTCAGCTTAAGACTCAAATGCATCAGCTTAAGGCCGACAAGGAGAGCTTGGATTATGAGATACTGAACCGAAGCTCCAGTATCTATGCCGAATACGAAGCTGCTCTAAAACAATATGGAGCCGAGCCGCTGCCCTTTCCTTTTGATAACTTTAGCGTTGGAAAGCTTTTTGACTGGCTTGATGATGAGTTCAAGTCCTTGCCAGACGTCTTGTCTAAAGTGGGTGATTACGCTGCCCGGACGTGTATCACTAATGCCTTTAAGATGCTGGCTGATGATGGGTGCTCTCATTACAAAGGCTTTTTAAGAAAGGACTTTCAATTTCCTTTGGCTTTTAATCCTGATAGAAAAGAGCTTTTCAACGAGGCTGTTCTGGCGACTCGCGGCCTCTTTCTCAGGAAGTTTTGGTCTGTAACAGGGAGGGAGTGCGCTCGGCGCACTGCATATGATCGTTTGGTTAAGGTTAGCTTCTTTTATCATTTCGTCTATTTATTTTGGCTTCAGGCGTATCCTGTTAGCTTTGCTTTCAGTATTGATTGTTTTGTTTAATTTCAGTATAAGGAGGAGCTCGCTCTCGAGCAGCGACAGAAAGCCGAAGCCGAAGCCGCTGCTGCCGCCGCCGCTGCTGGGGCCTCTACTTCAAGAGTTGATGCCGAAGCTGGTCGTGATGGTGCTGAAGCCGGAGCCTCTGATGCTGATCCGAAGGTTTAGCTTCAATAGAGCTGATGACTTTGATTCTTTTGTTGAGGGATGTTAAAACTTTGTAAATTTGTATATACTCAGATCCCTGATGAGGGAGGTGTTCTTGAACCCATGCCGATCACTATGCGCGATGGCCCATTGTGTGTGTCCGGCTTCGCATGGGAACAATATCGGAAGTTATGTCCAAGTCAAAGAATCGACGATTTCTGGGAATTTTGCCATGAGTTCTTTAGTCATTGCGAATTCGATGTGTTTGAGTTTTTTAACTCCTTCATCGTGCGATGTTCTCCTCGTGTCGAACTCGCTCGTGCAAGAAATGTCGTAGCTGCTCGTTTGCTTCCAGTTAAGGTGGAGCCAGAAGATTTAGATAATGATAGGGATTTTGCTTATGTGTATAATGCTCCCAGATTTAGGAGATCTGGCCAGCTTTTTGACGGATATGTTTTTGAGATGTTCTGAGTCATCTCTTTGTAGCACACACTGTATTTCGCTTGGTCGTTGTTTTGATTCGAAACACTTGAATGAATGTAAGCTCGATTTGGCTTCGTTGCGAGAGAAACGCCTCCTCCCCCCCAAAGCGGGGTTTTATTCGTTCAAGTGGTTTGCACTTTTGGTTCGGAGCCGGCTTGACTCCTTTGAGCTTTGTGCTGAGATATACTTTGCGTGGTTTACCGAAGCCCCTTTTATTTTAATCGCTTTTAAAATACTGATAGCCGAAGATGATTTTAATTTAAAATATATGTTTTGGCCAAAGCCCCCTTTGATCTGTTTGGAGTAAGCGCTTTTGGACCGAAGCCCCTTTCGCTATGTTCTAGAGTGGGCTTTTTCTTAGATCTGGATTGGCCTTACTCTCGGTAGGGCTAATTCAGTTCTATCTGAGTTATCGAATATCAGCGACTTGGTCGAAGCCAATCGCTTTCGATGCTGTTCTCGTGTGTTCTAATCAAGTTGCCGAAGCCCCATATAGGCTTTTTAGGGCGCAACTAGACGAAGCTGCTGAAGCCTTTATAAGATTTTTAGAGTACTGCTAGTTGAAGCTGTTTTCGATTTATAACAATTGTTTGGGTCAGAGCCCCTTTTACTCTGTTTTTTTAGAGTAAGCGTTTCTGGACCGAGGCCCCTTTTACTCCTCTTTGGAGTAAGCTTTTGCTTAGATCTAAATTGGCCTTACTCTTGGTAAGGTCAATTCGGTTTTTTTTGTGAATTGTCGAATATAGGCGACTTGGTCGAAGCCAATCGCTTTCGATGCTGCTTTTTTGGGGAATACCTCGTTCATATATGATTTGACGAGTTACAGTAAGCACCGCCTCGATAAAAACCTCACCCCTTGGTCAGGGTCCCCTTGTGAGGAAAAAAGAGTACGAGCTTTTTTGAAAGAAAGTAAAAATGCTATTCTATTCAATGACTTCGTTTATAGATTACGAAGCCATTTTACATCTTTTTCATAAGTAATATTTGCGTAAGCTGTCTGCATTCCATGAATGCGGCAGCTCGTTGCCTTCATCGTCGCCTAAGCGAAATGAGCCAGGCTGTTGCTTCTGATGACCAGAAATGGGCCTTCCCATTTCTGTTGCAGCTTTCCAGCGGGCATGCTTGGATTTTTCCTTAGGACCCAGTCCCCTGCCTTGATATCTTTTCTGATTACCTTTTTGTCTCGCCACTTTCTTGTCTCAGCTTGATACTTGGAAATGTTTTTTGCTGCCTGGAGCCTGTATATCTCAACGAGATCCTTGTCAACGGCTTCGCTCTCTTTGGGAGCTTCTTGTTGGGTGCGAAGCCCTTTGTGCAGTATTTCCTCTGGGCATACTGCTTCTTCACCATAAAGCAGTTTGAATGGAGTAAACTGTGTTGCCCTTGATGTGGTGGTGTTATGAGCCCAGATCACCTTCGGCATCTCTTCTACCCACTTGCCTTTTTTCTTACAATTTGCGAGGCACTTTCGGATGGCTGTAAAGATTAAGCCATTGGCTCTTTCAACTGCTCCATTTGTTTGTGGATGATATACCGAAGCGAATTTAGCTTTTGTTCCAATTGACATGCAGTATTGCCTGAATTCGTCACAGTCAAACTGCTTCCCATTGTCCACTGTTATTTCCCTTGGTACTCCGAATCGGCACACAATTTGCTGCCAGAAGAATTTGATAACTGTTTTTGCTGTGATGTTGGCCAAAGGTCTGGCTTCGATCCACTTGGTGAAATACTCGACTGCTACTATGGCATATTTGAGATTTCCTTGAGCCGTTGGAAGCGGGCCAACTAGATCAATGCCCCATCTTTGCAAAGGCCATGTTGGAGTTATCAGCTGTGATTGCTCCGAAGGAGATTTTCTGTTCGCTGCACACTTTTGACACTGATCACACGTCTTGACTGTGTTTGTTGCATCCATGATGATTGCAGGCCAGTAGAATCCTTGCCTCATCGCCTTGCCCACTAAAGCTCTTGCCCCAAAGTGTGCCCCGCATAAGCCGCTGTGTATCTCTTGGATCAGTTCTTTTCCTTCGTTGTGAGAGATGCAACGAAGCCAAGGAGCTACAACTCCTTTCTTGTACAGGACATCATCTATCATCTGATAGCATCTTGCTCTTTGTTGCATAGCTTTTAGGTCATCTTCATCAATTGGCTCATAGTATCCCCGAAGGAGAGCTATTATTGGGGATCGCCAATCCTCGGAGCTTATTGCATTGATCAGCTTCGGTGGGTCATCTGAATCCTTTATTGATGGTGATGTTAATGTTTGGAAGAACACTTCAGGTGGAAGCTTGTCCCCCTTTGCAGCTGCCTTAGCCAGAGCATCTGCCTCGTCATTTTTTGCTCTTGGAATGTACTCCACAGTGAAACCTTTGAATTTTTTCTCCATTGAGCGTACAGTGGTCAAATATTTGATGAGTTCTGGTTGCTTCGCTATGCTCTCTTTTTCGATGTGATCTGCCACCACCTTAGAATCTGTTTTGACAGTAAATCTCTGAGCTCCTAAAGCCCTGGCTTTTCTGAGCCCAAGTAACACAGCTTCGTATTCAGCAACGTTGTTTGTGCTTCTGTCGCTGCATTTGCAAAACTCTAAATTTGCTGCATATCTCATTTTCACGCCCGAAGGCGATTGCACAATTGCCGCGATGCCGGCTCCTTTGTCCCCCCAAGCACCATCACAATGTATCAACCAATTTTCCTCTCTGACAGCATTTTGTGGCGAAGGCGATGTCCACTCTGCGATAAAGTCAGCTAGGACTTGTGATTTAATTGATGTTCTCCTTTCAAAATCCACGACGTACTCTGAAAGCTCCGCTGCCCACTTGCGAATTCTCACCGAAGCTTCTTTGTTGTTCAAAAGCTCCTTGAGTGGCTGATCCGTGAGGACTTTGATGTGATGGCCCTCGAAATAGTGTCTCAGCTTTCTGGAAGCCATTATCACTGCATAGATCATCTTCTCAATCTCTGTATAAAACAGCTTCGACGCATTCAAAGCTTCGAATACATAGTAGACTAGTTGCTAAATGCTTCTGCCATCTACAAGCTTTTCTGTGATGAGCGCTGCACTAACTGCTGATTGTGATGCTGCAATGTACAGTAGGAGTGGTGTTTTTGGGTTTGGTACTGTTAGCTTCGTGAGTTGCATCAAGTATTGCCTTAGCTCGTGGAATGCTTTTGACTGCTCTGGCCCCCATTGGAACTTAGCTGCATTTCTGAGTGTTGCAAAGAATGGTAAGCTTCGCTCTGCTGCTTTTGCAATGAATCTGTTGAGTGCAGCTATTCTGCCCGACAACTTCTGCATGTCTCTCATGCACTTTGGCTCTTCCATGTCAAGGATTGCATTTATCTTGTCTGGATTGGCTTCTATCTCGTGAGCCGAAACCAGACAACCAAGTATTTTGCCTTTTGTCACTCCAAATACACACTTTTCTGGATTTAGCTTGAGACCGGCCTGTCTCATGCGAGTGAAGGCGGTTGCTAAATCTGATACGTGATCTTGTCTTTTGGCACTTTTGACCAAGATGTCATCAACATATGCCAATATAGTTTTGAACAATTCGTCCTTGAACACTGTGCTTGACATTCGGCAGAAACTGCTTCCAGCATTCCGAAGCCCTTCAGGCATCCTGACGAAGCAAAACGTGCCAACTGGTGTGATAAAGCTGGTTTTCTCCTCATCCTCCTTTTTCATCCAGATTTGGTGATAGCCAGAAAAGCAATCTAAGAGGGACATCATTTCACTTGCTGCTGCTTGATCAACAATCTTTTCAATTCTTGGTAGTGGGAAATCATCTTTTGGGCAAGCTTTATTGAGGTCTGTGAAATCAATACACATTCGCCATTTTCCATTCTTCTTCTGAACTGGTACAGTGTTTGCTAGCCATGTTGGATATTTGACTTCGCGTATGACATTGGCGTCCAGCAGCCTTTGCACTTCGGCTTTTACTGCATCAGCTTTCTCTTCTGACATCTTTCTCAACTTTTGCTTTTTTGGCTTCATATCAGGACTGATTGCCAGCTTATGCTCAACTATGCTTCTGTCAACACCTGGTAAATCTTTGCTTGACCAAGCAAACACATCTTTGTTATTTCTGAGGAATTCGATGAGCCTATCTTCTTTGTCCGGCTCTAAATCTGAGCCAATGATCACTTCTCTGTCAAAGACATCGGGCTGCAGCTGCACCTGCTTCGTCTCTGCAGCTTTCTGCATCTTTCTGCTATCTTTCTCAATATTTGGCTTTTCTTCTGGGTAATATGGATCTTTTTCTTCAAGCAAATGGACATTTCGCTGACCAGGTGCTCTGGCTTTTTCGATGTTTCTGGCTTCCCTCTGGTCGCCATATACAGTTATAACTCCTTTGAGAGATTGCATTTTCATGCATAGGAATGACTGCCTTATGATGATGTCAAAAGCATTTATGACTCCTTTTTCGAAGATGACATTGTAATCAAAGACCATGTCTACTACATCAAAGGTGATGTATTCTGTTCTTGCATTGGATGTGTCACCGAAGGATACTTGCAGTGAAATTTTCCCGAGTGTTTGGGTTCGCTTCCCCCCGAAGCCGACCAACGGAGTGTCTGATGGCTCCAGGTTATCTGGGTTGATATTGGTCATGTTTCTCAGTGTTTTTGCTAGGATGATGTCAGCAGAGCTTCCTGTGTCCACGAGCACCTTTCCAATCGTCCAGCCAGCAATATTGGCTTCGATCGACATAGCATCGTTGTGTGGGTAGTTGTGGAGCTTGAGATCTTCCTCAGTGAAAGTGATGGGCATATGAGACCATTCCGACTTCTTGTACGGGCCATCAACAGAGATGTTATTGACTTGGTGAAAATAGCTTTTCCTTTGCTTTTTGTTCTCAAAAGCAAGCGATGATCCTCCAGAAATGGGCATGATGTGTCCATAGCTTGGGAGTGGACTTGTAGCTTCTTTCTGATTGGCTTTTTGCTGTGAGAGTGGTGATGGTGGTGGCAGCTCCTCAACCTTTATGTTTTGTGAAGCCGCTTGCTGGGAGGTTTGAGGGTATAGGTGAGGATATATGGCTTGTGGGTAGTAATGCTGAAATGTTTGCGGCGAAGGCAAATATTGGGTTGCCATCGCTGTTGATGGATGCAAAGTGTTTGAGTTTAGCGAAGGGTATACTGGGCAGTATGGTTGGATAGCTTGGGAAGGGTTTTAGGTATTTGGCTGCGAAGCCGATATTGGCTTCGTTTGGGTTGCTTGAATCTTCTCTGCTCTTAGCTTTTCTATTGTTTTCTTGATATCTCTGCACTGTTCTGTGCCATGGGTATGATTTTTGCCGTGGTATTGGCAAAACAGCTCAGGTCCCGCTGGACCTCTTCCTCTTCCTCGGCCTCTGCCGGCTTTTCCACCCCTCTGAGTGGGCTCATTTCTCTGGTTGTGGTATTGGCTTTCTGGGTACGGTGGTTTGGTTTCGTAGGAAGGAGGCGGATTGTCCACCTTCATGATTGTTTGGTGGGAGTAGTTTTGGTAGTTGTGGCTGTGGTGATGGGTTTTGGCTTGTGACTCATATTGGTTTCTCATGATGGCTTCTCTTGCCAATCTCATTCGGTTGTCATTGTCAGAGCGACAGTATTTTTTGAACTCCTCATACAGGTCTGCCAGAGTAGCTGGTGTCTCTCTTGCGATATGCTGTGCAAACAATCCTGGGCGAAGCCCTTGTATTGCTGTGAATTTTGCTGCTTCATCAGGGATATGTGGGGCTTGAGCACGTAGAGTGACGAATCTGCGGAAGTAGTCCTCTAGTGGCTCCTTCGGCTGCTGGTGTAGTGTGAGTTCGGCATATGAGAGTGATTGGTCTCCCATGATGCCAAAATTTTTGATAAGCTCCCTCTTCAGATCATACCAGCTGTTGATTGATAATCCAGGCAGCTTCATGTACCAGTTCATTGCTGTGCCATCGCAGACAATGATGAAGGATTTTGCTAGGACAACATCATCTCCCCCTGCCGAAGCTATTGCAGCTTCATAGCTCATTAGGAATTGCTTTGGGTCGGTGAGGCCGTTGTATCTTGGTAGAGAGATGGGTTTGTAGGAAGGCGGCCATCTTGCCAGTTGGAGGCTTTCTGAAAGTGGGCAAGTATGGTCGATGGGGTTAGTGTGGAGTGTTTGGAAGCCAGTTTGGGATGAAGAGTTGTGGTTTGGTGGGTTGATGGTGATGTTTGGCTCATTGAGCTCTGCTTGGAGCTCAGCGACTTGCTTTTTGGCTTTCTCGAGCTCTTGACGCAGCTTTTCAGATCTGGAGCTTGTGTTGTTCAGCCTCCTTTGCTTCGCTTGCCTCAGCTCCTCGAGCTGCTTCTTGACTTGCAGCAATTGATGCTGCTGCTCCTCTTCCTCCTCTTGCATTTGTTGCTCTAGTTCGAGCTGTGCAGCATCCAGCTCTCTCTGTTGCTCAAGGCGTCAGAGATGAAGCCTTTCTTCGATTCGTTGCATTCTCTCCTGGGTGGTCAGGGTTTCTTCATAGATCTCTTGATCATCGAGGATGGCTTCGGTTATTGGTGGTGAGTTTGTTGGTGGAATTGTGGGTCGGGGGGCAGCTTCGATGCTGAGGGTTGCATTTGACACGGTGGTGGTTGGTTTGGTTGGCTTTTTTGGTGGCATGGTGGTTATCGTGGGTTTTGTTCGTGCAATGCACAAACGGTGGGCGCCAGTTGTTGGGATAGTAGCCGAAGCCAATGGTCCCAAACAACAGCTGAAACGGGACAACAGAGACAAGCAACAATAAATTACTTATCTACAGTATCCTGGAATCAACAACTTTTACATGAAGGGGAGGGGTCCCCTTTTATAGGGAGACCAAGGGTCTTTACATTCCCATTGTGCCCCTGAGATCAGGCATCATCCTCTAGATTACACAATACAAATAACCTATGGACATTTTGGTACATTTACTCCTCCCAATGTGAATGCGTAGACTTGTGATTCCATGTTTGACTTGGCTTGGACTTGGTCTCCTTTGACTCGGTCCGTGTCGGCTTCGCTTGCTTCCAAGGGCTTTGTAGCTCCTGGATTTGGCTTCCTCTGAGTCGAGATGACCTTAAGCCGTTTCCCAGCGTCCAGAAAGCCGATGACTCCTCCAAAGACCTGCAGTATAGAGCGAACCGAAGCTTGCCATTAACTATCAAAGCACTTGGCATTTAACAGTATCAATACTTCATCAAATTGGCTTCTAACTTGATTCTGATAACACCATTTCGGCATTCTGCTACACGATGACCGAAGCCGATTGGCTTCTGTATACGGCGAGATGTGATCACCGAAGCCGATTGGCTTTTGTATACGGCGAGATGTGATCACCGAAGCCGATTGGCTTTTGTATACGGCGAGATGTGATCACCGAAGCCGATTGGCTTTTGTATACGGCGAGATGTGATCACCGAAGCCAAAGTAGAGATATGTAGAGCAAATGAAGCTAATCTGGCTCAATTTCCTTGGTTCATTGTCGCCCTCACGCATGAGATGAAGCAAAACAAGTAGAAGGCGTTTGTCGGCGGGCCAAATCCCCAACAGTTACTCTGGCATGAACAGGAACCCCAGGCCGTGGTTGATTTGGTGCAGGACAGTAAGGCACGTACATTATACCATCCCTCCAAATAGGTTGAGGAGGGGGAGGTTGATACGGCCTCCATGTCTTAGAAGGACCAGCACCGTTAGATGAGCTTGGACCCTGATTCCACTGTCCTCTTGGCGCCTTTATCGCACCAAAATTCCTTGGTGGCGAACTTGGTCTCTTTTTTTGGTGGCCGATCTTGTTGAACGGCCGCGTTTTGCATGTGCTTTGCCATGACTTGATCAAAGGTCGCCTTTGGTTTGAAAGTTTTCCCCTGATCTTTGTACTGGTTTGTCTTCCAAGTACCCACTTCAGGACGCTTAGGCACAAAAGTTCGGACCGGCCTCTGGGCCGAACTTGTCTGGCCGGTCAGAGCAACCGGTCTGACCGGTGCCCCCTGTGCAGCAAGAGCAACCGGCCTTTGATCCCGCGCTTGAGAGCTTGATTCTCCCCTAATTTCAGAATTCTTCACTGTAATAGTCAAGATCTTCTTTCCATCAGGAGCTTGCTTAAGCACAACTTTTCTCCCAAGCACTTTCTCATTTTCCATCACCTTCCTAGGTTCTCCAATCACAACATTCTTGCCTCCTGTTGTATCGGCATTGTCGGGCCAAACCAACATCTTGGCATCCTGCAAATCCATGGTATTGACCACCATGTTGTTGACTGGAAACGGGCGCTTGTCAACTTGCATCTCATTCAAACTCAATCATCCATCATTTACAGCCGATTGAATCTGCCGACGAAAGAAATTGCAATCATTAGTCGCATGAGAAAAGGAATTATGAAATTTGCAATAAGCACACCGTTTTAACTCCTCAGGTGATGGAATAGTAAAAGAACATTTGATATATCCATTCTTATGCAATTCATCAAAAATCTTATCGCACTTGGACACATCAAAAGTAAATTTCATCTCCTCCTGCTGATTCCTATGAGTCGGCTTTAGAGATGTGCAAGTAAAAGCTTTATTAGATGTTGGCCATACAAATTCAGCAGCCAACACTTCATGAGATTCATCATCGGAACTACTAGAATTACATTCAACATTATGCACATTAGCCCGATGAGTTCTATGGCTTTCTTTTAGATCTTTGCTTCGGCTTTCAGCAGCCAAAGCTCTTTGATGCACTTGGTTTACACTAAAGAACTCAAAAATCTCTAATTTCTCTTTGATGTGAGATCGTAAACCATTAAAAGCCAAATCAGCAAGATCCTTTTCGGCAATAGTAACACCAAAGCAACGGTTTTTAGTATCACGGAAACGTTTAATATAATCATTAACAGTTTCATCCCGTTATTGTCTAACCGATGTGAGATGTGACAATTTAAGCTCATTACTGCCAGAAAAGAAGTGATCATGAAACTTTTGCTCTAACTGTTCCCATGAAGTAATAGAATGAGGAGCTAATGATGCAAACCATGAGAAAGCAGTACCAGTTAGAGACAAAGAAAACAAACGCACTTTCAAAGCTCCACTAGAGCTAGAATCGCCTAGTTGCGCCATGTATTGACTTATATGTTCATAACTGCTTTCGTTATCCTCCCCATTAAATTTGATGAAATCAGGAAGTCTAAAACCAGTGGGAAAAGGAACTAAATCAAATCGAGGAACATAAGGCTTTTGGTATAACCTAGCCTTATCCCTTACATCTACTTCCAAATTCTCCTTAAGAGCAAAAGCCAAATCAAATTTGTACTTAGAAAATATTTTATCTAAATACTCTAGCGAGTTATCTTGTGAATTTGGCTGTTGGGTATTTTGAATGGGAGCAGAAAACAAATTCCCCGACTTTGTCCCCGCGGGACCGGTCTGACCGGTTCCAGAGACCGGTCTGACTGGTTCTAGAGACCGGTCTGACCGGTTGATGCGGCGCGAGCTGGTTGGCCGCATTCGACCCTCCAGGGCCGGTCTGACCGGTCACGGCGACCGGTCTGACTGGTTGATGCTGGCCAGATTGATTGGCCGACATCATCCCTTGCATCTGTTGGCCGAACCTCCCGAAAAGCTCGTAAGGTACTGGGCCTTGTGAAAATAAATTTTGTATTGTGGGGGTACATAATATCCATAATTTGGATTTTGTGGGGTGAAATTTACAACTTCATTGCTAATTCTGCTATGATTAACCAAATTAGGTAAAGTTGCAAACGGCTAAGGCGCAGCAGGCCGAGTAAGCATTGGATTGTATGGAGTAACAGATTGGCCCTCAAAATAATTCAACGGCATGCCAAACGTAGGTTGTTCTACAGGTTTTGCTGCCGGTGTCTTAAAATCAGGTACAATTAGGAACTAAAAGATTAGGATCGGCGGCAGGTTGTTCAGCCATGGGCTGTTTGCCTTCCGATTCTAAGCACTTGTTATGCATCCAATTCACCAACTTAACATTGTTCTCGGCCAATTTATCCTCCATGTACTTAAGAAAAACTTCATGAGCGTTGTCATCAGGTACCTTAGGAGGAGTCGCTGAAGATGTAGCAGATGGATCTACGTCCTTGATCTTGGAGACCACGCCTTGCGGTCTTTCTTGAAGTGCGACAAGTAGTAGATACGTTCTTCTTCCGCCTTCTTCTTTTGGTACTCTTCAAGTCCTTGGCGGTCTTCAGCAGAGAGTTCGTCATCCTTGACGGTGATGATGTTCTCTAGATCGAACTCGGTGTTGGAACCAATCTAGATAGAATTAGATTGATCGATTGCACGAACCAGATCTCCAATTCCCCAGCGGAGTCGCCAAAAGTATGTTGACGCAGAAATCAGGTCAACACACGAGAGCGCTAGAACGCGCAGCATGTAACACGATAAACCCACAGCTTCCCTGCGCCGACCGGTCAGCGCACCGGTCGGACCGGTGACCATCGGGGAAGAAGGGGGTAAACTCTAAAACACGCCTCCCGGAAGGATCCGTCAGGGAGAGCGCGATCAGGGGTGCCCTAGGGTTGGCAGGCCACATAGGACGCCTTCAAACATTGCGGAGACGCAGGAAGAACAGCAAGTAGGGTTGGAAAAGCTAGGGTTTGGAGATACGAAAAAGTAAAGGTAAAAGTAGTAAATTTTGATAGATTTGATTGTTGTGTCTTCAATCGGCCGAATCCCCTTATATTTATAGAGAGGGTAGGTCTTGTCCCGCAAGGAAACCAAGTTACAACTCGTTACAACCTCGGAATCCCAAAATAAGAGTCCTAGTCGGATTACAAAAAGGGTAACCGGTCTGACCGGTCCCCCACACCGGTCAGACCGGTCTGGGTGCCGAACTTCGCCTTTTTGTTTGTTTTGCTCCACCACTGACTCTTGCGATCCTCCAAGCCTTCAAGCACCGCAACATCCTGTCATTCCAGAGAACATGCCATCTTCCGCGTCTTGCACCAAATCTTGCAATCCTCCGGAACTTCCAGCACCGCAATAGTCGATCATTCCAGAGACTATATCACTTATATCAAACTAGGACCAATTATTGCGGTGGTCCATGCACCAGCACCGCAACTTCCTGAACTGGACCGGTCAGACCGGTCAGGCTAACCAGTCTGACCGATCATCCTGGCCTGTGCCAATTTTGGTTGTCAACACTCTCGATGGCGCCGTCCGAGTCCGGCATGATGCTCTGCCGCGCCGAGACCAACTAGAACAGCAGGCGCTCAATGGGCTCGTCAGCGTCGGCGCCCACCACCACGACGGCCGCGCCGTTCCCGAAGAGCGTCTGGCCGACGAGCGAGTCGACTGGGCCTCGGAGGGGCCGCGGAACATTATGGCGTTGACCTCGGAGCGCACCACCAGCATGCGCGCGCCATGGTTGTTCTCGGTGAGGTCCTTGGCGACACGCAGCGCCGTGCCGCCGGCGAAGCATCGCTGCCGGTGCAGCATGACGCGGTTCACGGAGCACCGCAGCCCGAGGAGGTTGGTGAGCTGGTAGTCGGCCCCGGGCATGTCGACGCCGGAGCAGGTGCAGAAGATGAGGTGCATGATCCGGGACCGCGGCTGCCCCCACTCCTTGAGCGCCACCTCGGCCGCTGCTCTGCCGAGTTTGGGTACCTCCGCCACCACGATGTCGTGCCGTGCGTCAAGCGACGGCGCCATGTACGAGCACATGCTGGGGATCTCCTGCAGGATCTCCTCCGTCAAGAGCATGTGCCGCTTCTGGATCTTCGACTTGTTGCCTGCACGCACAGAGACGTACTATCATTTAATTATTAGCTCCTTGGACACGATCGATCGTTTCAGAGTGGACGAGAAGGAAGGATCACTACTACAAAAATCACCTTTGGTTCAGAACATTAGTCCTGGGTAGAGTTGGGCCCAGGACTAATAGATACATTAGTCCCGGTTCGTAAAGCTAGGAGCACTCGAGGCCTTTTAGTCCCGGGTTGTGATATCTTTTAGTCCCGGGTGGTGGCTCCACCCGGGACTAAAAGAATAAGTCCCGGGTGGAGCCTCCACCCGGAACTAAAAGATGGACTTTAGTCCCGGGTGAAATCACAGCCCGGGACTAAAGACCGGAGTAGGTCGCTGATTTTTTCTAAGTCCCAGAGCTGGTTCTTTCTCTCACCCTTATCTCCTCATTCTTCCTCTCCACTCGTCTCTCTCCACCTTATCTCTAGCTCTCTCCCTCTCTCCAGGCGAGTGGGCAGGTGCCGGCGCATGGCCAGGCCGGCGGGCATGGCCAACCAGC
>CM014275.1:48169648-48258108 GCA_004135705.1 Alloteropsis semialata | reverse complement strand
CACAGATACATTTGGCAAAGAATACTGTGTGTGCAGTACTCAATCCCAGACTATATGTGTCCCATATCTCCAGAGTGGCGATATCTTATTTCTAGGGTTTTTTGTTGCCAACCTAGCCACAATGAATATTTTATGTAATTTTTGGATCATTAGCTTTTGCACATTGTCTCCTTTGAGCTAAGCACTGACATCAAAATATAGAGAGGATCATTGAGATAAGAAACCATCCGTGGTTCTCAAAGTACATCCCCAGCTGACCTAATGGAGTAACGGATGACAACACAATGAGCAACCAGTACGAGGAACCTTGGATGAGATCATGCAGATACTGTCCGAGGTGACCAGACCAACGAACAAATATTTTTATACTGATAAACATTTTTTTAGTTTATTTTAGTAGCATCAAGTATCTCATCTATGTGATATCCTTTTCTGATCCACTCATTTGTTTTTTCAGGAATGATTTGACAAAGAAGAACACTGAACACAGGCAAGAAATAGATTCGTGTCCCTCTTTTAATACTGAATTACTGATGGAGACTAACAGAGGCAAACTTTATCAGAAGGTAATAAACTCTTCAGTTTTTATATAATACTGATGATTACGAAGAAGGCAAGGGACATCTTTGTGAAAGATTACTGAACATAGGAAAGCATAAGAAAGTTCAGAGTTGCATAACTTTTATAAATGGTTCAGAGTTCAGTTCTCTGATTTGATGCACTTCTTTTTCTGATTCAATCTGGGAACTTATGTGAATATGGCACATCACATGAGGGATGAGGTCTGCCCCTTCTGTGCTTATTCTTTAGCTTTTCGAGGACCTGAAGGTGTCATTTCTTTTGCTGTTTTATTCAAAACCATGCACTGAGATTTGAGAAATGTTCTTGGTTTTGCACCTAGAAGTACTTCAGTTGAGCACATCTAATCACGAGGTAACCAGAATATATGGTGTTTTCGCCCAGTTCGAGTAATGCTGATTTTCTAAGAAAATTTGGGGATTCCACCATCCAAGTTCTCTAAGAGGTTAGCAACTTTATCCTCTTGCTCGTTTATGTTGTGAGAAATTGAGCCTTTTATTGAATGGAGAGAATGAGAAGATTTTAGAATTATACATCTATTTTGTATTGAATTTTTTTGTAGAGGTGAACAATATATATTTAGGATTGAATGTGTAGGGATGATGCTCTAATTTTTTTCATGGAATAATTATTAATTTTATATGATGCTTAAATATATTTAGATTTTTGAATATTAATATGTGTGGATACTTTATTGCACCTATAGAAATTATGCTCCAATTTATTTAGATTTTTGAATATTTAGATGGATGTATATTTTATTGCATGCATAAAGACGATCCTCAACTTTTCTATGTTTTTTGTGAATAGGTGAATCAACAATTGATGTACAATGCGGACCGATGATCTATCAAGTTCATTGCTCGCGTTCATAAATTTCTCGATGTGGCAGAGGCTAACACAACCTGGAGTTGCATATATTATCCATGCAATGCCTGCAAGAACAAGAAGGATTATTCTCCACAAATACCCTTCACCCCCACTCACTAAGGAATGGTTTCATGCTTAACTATATTTGTTGGACCGAGCACGACGAAAGAGGGATTATGTCAGAAGCTGGTGAAGTAGATGTTGACGACAACAGCCTAGACTTTGCTCAATATGGTGCCTTTGTAAATACTACAATGGGTGACGATGAAGAAGCAGTTTGCAGAAGATGACAATATTGATACTCTTGATGAGATGATTCGAGATGAAGAGAAATACTAATAGTGCAAGGGGGCTAGAGAAGACCCAAATTTGTTGGAGGACCACAAAACATTTTTGTACCCAAAATTCAATGATGACTAGAAAAAGTTGGGTACCACACTAGAATTGTTGCTCTAGAAGACAACTAATGGTTTGTCTGACAAGGGTTTTGGATAGTTATTAAAAATCTTAAAGAAGATTCTTCTAGAGGGAAACACATTGCCCAAAACAACATACAAAGCAAGGCAGGTTGTTTTCCCTCTAGGATTGGAAGTATAGAATATACACACATGTCCTAATGATTATATCCTTTATCATGGCAAGGAGTATGAAAGTTTACATGGTTGTCTAGTGTGCAAATGTTTGCAATACAAGATCAGGCGAGATGATTAGTGAGCCCCTAAGAAGAGAGTCTCTACCAAGGTGACGTGGTATTGCCCTATAATACCACAGTTTCCACTCCTTAGCTTAAAAGAAAAATCCGCAAGTGTACGGATACAGTTGTAGATTTTATCCAGAGTATTCCAAAGTATCAATTTTCATGGGGAATATGAAGTGCACTAATTCTAAACTATTATGTCCGGGTGAAGAGGGTATGTGAAAGGTAACTAGATTCTCAGCAGATCAGAGGTAACTGACTATTGTTTATTTTGAGCGCGCGGGACCAACCAACTCACAGAAATGGATGAGAAGGGGAGCTGGCCTGTCCACCCCTAAATCCTAGCAAACAGAATTAGCCTAGTACAATACGTAGGCTGGATAGGGCTATCACCACCTGCCGGCTGTCACAACAAACCATTGAAATGAGTGTAATCCAACATAACGGTTAGCTAGCCTAGAGACACCACACATATACTAGTGATTACTACCTTAAGTTGACGTCAAGCAAGGTACCCACACAAAGTAATTAAACTAAGCAGTGAATGAAGAACTTGTAAATAAAAGAAATAAAGAACTTATGCTCATTTAATTAGAGGGACCAGAGTTATCAGACAAGACCTAGATGATACTCAAACTTGAGCTGCATCCACCGAGGTATGAAGTAGAAGAGGGGCCGATAGCCTCGGCTCCTTCCCGGCACTCTCACCTTGCCTCTCTTCCTATTTTCTATGTATTATAGTGGCAAGTGGCAACACTTTGCTTCTTCTATTTCCTTTGATGCAAAGGGGGGAGCACGAGAGAGGCACCCGCCAAAACTTGGCGTGCGCAGGGAATGGTCCAAGGGGAGGTCTCATGGATCAAGAGGCCCACCTCGCGAACTAAACATACTCAATTTCGGTAAACCCACATGGAACTGCATGAGGACCCACTACACAGTCACCCAGGTGAAGCTGGGCCCAACGTAACCATTGAACTGAGTATAATCCAAAGTAACAGCTAGCTAGCCTAGAGACACCACACCTACACTAGTGATTACTACCTTAAGTCGACGTCAGGCAAGGTACCCACACAAAGTAATTAAACTAAGAAGTGAATGAAGAACTTGTAAATAAAAGAAATAAAGAACTTATGCACATTAAATTAGAGGGACTAGAGTTATCAGATAAGACCTTGATGATACTCGAACTTGAGCTGCATCCACTGAGGTACGAAGTAGAAGAGGGGCCGATAACCTCGGCTCCTTCCCGGCACTCTCACCTTGCCTCTCTTTCTATCTTCTAGTTCATTTGACGCGAAAGGGAGAGCACGAGAGAGGCACCCGCCAAAACTTGGCGCGTGCGGGGGCCGTACAAGTTTGGCCGGATCCGAGGTCGGCCGACCATGGATAAGGCCTCCCCGCATTTGTTCTTTTCTGGTGGGCTGGAAGGTGGACCCATAGCATATTCCTGGTAGATCCCTGTGGGATTTAGGTGTTGAGCATTACATGTGGGCCCTTTGATCCCTTGTGTCTAAGTACGGTGTGTTCTTTGGTGTGCCAAGCACATTTTGTCCCCTCTTGCACCTATCCCTGCCTTATTATGACATTTCGCCAAACTTGTGTTAAGTGTTAGAATAAAGTCCTATTCAAAAGTTGGTGATTATCATAAGGCAGTTTATTAAGAAAGTTGATGGTTAGAAATGGCGTGTAAGCACCGTCAACAAGCAGCGGTTGAATTGGTTCGACTGACTCCATCTTCTGTCTCGTTGGCCTTTCGATGCACTGCCTCAGTGAAATGGACATTGAAGATGTTGGCTCCATCCTCCATGGTGATTCGTAGATAAGTTGTGCTTCCTTGAATGGGTAGGTGGACCCATGGATCGAAGTGAGGGAGACCTTGTCCTTTAGATCCAACTGACATTCATCCAGTGCTTTATACTTGGTCCACACAGTGTTTTCTTGTATATGTGTAGGATTGAGCTTGATAAGTGGCTGGGAGCCAGGTCGGCCGACCTGGGCTAGGTCGACCGAACTAGGCTGGGTTGGCCGAACCAGCCAGAATTCGTCTGGTTCTTCCATTTTGTAGCTTGATTGATCCATGCATCAAAATACCTCATGAAAGCTCATGGAACATTATTAGTGAAAATAAAATATGCGGTACAATGCATATGTTCCAATTATCCCAAGAATTTGACAGTCGAAGTATGATGTTAACGACCGTCAACACCGACCTTGTCTAGTTCGGTCGACCTTTAGCTTCTTCACTCTAGCGTTTAATTGTTTGGTTGGTTGTTGACAACTATTAATGCACGTCTTACACCATCAACTTTGGTCTGCAATGATGCAAGCACCATAGCTATAGGGCTTATATCTAACCAAATCCACAAGTTTTTGTGAATATATGAGTGCAGGGACTAAATCGCAAAAGAGGTTAGCATTTGGGCTCAGGCCTGTTTGCCCGAGCCCCTAGGTCGTCCGACCTGGGCCTGAGCCCAATGATGCTCAGCTTTGGCCACAACAAAGAAGCACACTCTAGGACCATCCTAGTCGATGATTCCATGGCGGTTGGATCCAAGAGAAGGGAATGGTCCAAGGGGAGGTCTCATGGATCAAGGGGCCCACCTCGCGAACTAAACATACTCAATTTTGGTATACCCACATGGAACTTCCATGAGGACCCACTACACAGTCACCCAGGCGAAGCTGGGCCCAACATAACCATTGAACTGAGTGCAATCCAACGCAACGGCTAGCTAGCCTAGAGACACCACACCTACACTAGTGATTACTACCTTAAGTCGACGTCAAGCAAGGTACCCACACAAAGTAATTAAACTAAGCAGTAAATGAAGAACTTGTAAATAAAAGAAATAAAGAACTTATGCTCATTTAATTAGAGGGACCAGAGTTATCAGACAAGACCTAGATGATACTCGAACTTGAGCTGCTTCCACTGAGGTACGAAGTAGAAGAGGGGCTGATAGCCCCGGCTCCCTCCCGGCACTCTCACCTTGCCTCTCTTCCTATTTTCTAAGTATTATAGTGGCAAGTGGCAACACTTTGCTTCTTCTAGTTCCTTTCACGCGAAGGGGAGAGCACGAGAGAGGCACCCGCCAAAACTTGGTTGTTACTAAAGACAGACTTGGTTGGTATCACCTGCTGTCTACAAACCATGGGGAATGAGGAAATCAATCGTAACCTAAAGCTCGTACACCACATCTACACTATCGATTACTCCCTCCTTCCCAAAATAAGTGTTCGTTTAGAAATTTTCGGACACATTAGCAATCATAGAAAATAACCATGTTGCCCCTAATTACTCATGGTAGGTGTGATTGAAACTGTGTTGTCAATAAATGGACATTCATTGGAACAAGAGAAATAGCATCAATCAAATATTTGATTGGCTCCTTGCGCTTCTCAATGCATTTTCTTTATAGTGTTTGGGGTTGATTTAATTAGATGATTCTTACTACAAGCTAAACGAACACTCTTTGTGGGATAAAATTTGAATGATAAACGAACACTTATTTTGGGACAGAGAGAGTCCTTAACTAAATCATTCGCTACTAGAATGAACCATGAACCCGCAAGCAAGTAAGAACAAAATTTACTTAACCAAGTGACACACCACCAGAGGAGATCACAAACACTTACTCGAATAATGAAGCATCCATCGAGATACAAGTACGGAGAAGAGTACCGACAAGCCGGCTCTTCCCCGAATTAACTCTCACGCTCACCGTATTTTCTAAACACAGTCACTAGAAGATGAGAGGATGAAGACGTGGTCCTTTTAGACCACTCGAAGGAGCTAAATCTTCAAAATCCGTGAAAAAATTGGCAAGAGCTCTCCCTAGACCTGGCCGGCACCATGAATGAGCTCTGTGTTCATGGCTCGGCCAAGCTGGAGGAGGAAGCTCTAATATAGGGGGGACATTGGTCCCGGTTGGTGGTTCCAACCAGGAATAAATCGCTCTATTTAGTCCGAACCGAGACTAAATGTTGTGCCCTTTAGACCCGGCTCGAGCCACTGCCCGGGACTAAAGGGCACGCCACCCTTTACTCCCAGCTAGAGCCACTAGCCGAGACTAAGTGGCACCATTTAGTCCCAGTTGGTGGCTCCAACCAGGACTAAAGGGTCTCCCCTCGCCTCGGCTGTTGAACCCGGGACTAATGCACCCATTAGTCCTGGTGCCAAAAGTGGCCGGGACTAAAGGGGGCAAACAAAGGTGGTTTCTCCGGTAGTGACCGACTGCCTCGTAGTGGAGCTCTTCTTTTCTAAGCTGTTGAGGTATTGCTATCTGAGGTTTTTTTTTTTGACAAAGGCTATCTGAGGTTATAATCCGTCGAAGCAAACAAACAAGTCCTAACCACAGCATTTTGATAATTTGATGGTGTATAAAAGGGCCTCGCCTCACACGACGAACATCTATCTCTGCTTGCTAGCCCAAATGGAGCTCATGTGGCTTCTTCTGGTCGCTACCTGCCTCCTTGGCCCTATTGTCTTCATCCTCCAGTCCAATGGCGAGAAGAGCCGCCTCCGCCGCCGCTTGCCCCCAGGGCCGGCCTCCGTGCCCCTACTCGGCAACCTGGTATGGCTAACGATCACCGACGGCATGGACTTCATGCGGACCCTGCGACGCCTGCACTCGCGCTATGGCCCGCTCCTGGCGCACCGCATGGGTTCGGTCCTCGAGGTGACCGTGGCGGACCGACGCCTCGCTCATGCCGCACTCGTGGAGCACGGCGCCGCTCTGGCCAACCGCCCGGAGATGGCGTCCCGCGAACTGCTCGGCCCCAACGGCGCTTTCACCATAACCAATTACAACTACGGCCCGTTCTGGAGGCTGCTTCGCCGCAACTTCGCCGTGGAGATCGCGAGCCCCGCCCGCATCCAACAGTTCGCCAATTCCCGGGAGCTGGTGGTCACCGAGCTCACCGGAAAGCTGTGGGGCGAGCAGTGCCGTGGTACTGCTACGGGCGCAGTCAGCGTCAGGGGCGCGTTCCAGCACGCCATGTTCAGCCTCCTCATCACCATGTGCTTCGGCCAAGTCGTCGATGACGGCTCTGTGCGCGGCATCACCGCGGCGCTGTGCGACATGATGCTGTACACCATGAAGGAGATCGATGTCTTCTTCTTCCTCCCCGCGATCACGACACGCCTCTTCCGTGGCCGCCTGCAGGCTTTGCGTGCCAAGCGCCAGAAGCTCAAAACTATTTACCTGCCATTGATCAGCGCACGGAGAGAGCGCAAGAAGCCCCAACAAGCAGGCGACCATCCGCCGCAGCAGCACGAGCACGATGGTACTCCCGCCTTGCCACACTGCTACGTTGACTCGTTGTTCGACATCAGGCTCGAAGAAGACGGTGGCCGTGCACTCACAGACGATGAGATAGCTTCTCTCTGCTCCGAGTTTCTCGGCACTGGCACAGACTTGCCAGTGACGGCGCTGGAGTGGATCATGGCAGAGATAGTAAAGAACCCGGGCATCCAGGAGAAGCTTTACGACGAGATCAAAGCCACCAGTGGGTCCAAACATGGTGCAAGGTCTCCGAAGAGGACATGCAGAAGATGGTCTACCTCAAAGCGGTGGTGCTCGAGGGTCTCCGGCGACATCCACCGGCGCACATATTGGTGCCACGCGCCGCCACCGAGGACGTGGAGCTCGGTGCATACATGGTTCCCAAGGGCTCATCGGTGAACATCATGGTGCTCGACATCGGCACCGACCAGGAGACGTGGGACCTTCCAAGAGAGTTCATGCCGGAGCGTTTCTTGCCCGGTGGCGATGGCGAGGGGTTGGACATCACCGGCTCCAAGGAGATCAAGATGATTCCTTTTGGGGCCGGCCGGAGGGTGTGCCCTGGAGTCAGGATCGCCCTGCTGCACCTCGAGTACTTTGTGGCAAACCTGGTTGCTGCGTTCGAGTGGCAGGAAGGGAAAGGGGAGGATGTTGACGTTACTTCGGAGGAGGCTCAGGTGTCCATCGTCATGAAGAAGCCCCTCCGGGCGCGCCTCGTGCCGAGATGTAACCTTCTCCAGTTCTGACTTACGAGGGTGCGCTTGTTTGTTTTTCCGAACGGTTTTCCATTTTAGGACGGTTCAGATTTTTTTCTCTGAATTTCCTTACTATCCCCACGTCAATTGTACTGTTTACATCGAACCAACGAATCAAATTGATGAAGTGATAAAATATACTTTTTCTCTGTTCGAAATTCTAGTTCACTATTGATTTTTAAAATACAATTTTGACCATTCGTCTTATTCAAAAAAATTAGTATAAATAAATAGAAATATGAGTTGTACTTAAACCACCTTTGATAATAAAACAAGTAATAATAAAATAAATGACAATGATGTAAATTTGTTGAATAAAATGAATGATCAAAGTTGTATTTTAAGAGTCAACACGAATTACAATTTAGGATGGAGAGAGCAGGTTTTCTTTCATAACCTGTTCAATACGCTTTCGATAGCTCAGCATGACAGATACAAATCTAACTCTTAGGTCATTGCTTGATGGCATTCTTGAAAATTGGAAACCTATATGAAACCAGCATACCTCATAATGTTATCTAAGTGTTTGAAGAATGCGATATGACTGGATGAAAGGAACGGCGCTCTCTCTTCCAAAGCACTTGGATTTATTTTACAAAATTCAAACCAAATAACTTGGCTCCTTGATGATATAAAAATTCCTACCAAAGCCAAAAGAATAGATCACTTTGCAAAACCTATGATCATGTTGCTTGTCTTTGCATTGAGCTTTTTCAAATTGTTGTGACCTTGTAAGAATTTTTTTTATAGTTGTCGGTGTATGAAATCACCAACTAGTGAATTTGAGGATTGAGCGTCAAGGCCCGGATGGTTCGTGGATTATTCTGGCTCAAGCAAGAATGCCCAACGTCCAGTTCGAGGCTTCTCGTGTTACTCGCGTTGTCTGTAGTAGGGGTTACAGATGGTCGAGAGAAGGAAGAGGCTCCCAAGTCTCTGTGAGTGTGTGCGAATGTGTGTGGGTTTCGAGCCGAACCCTTCTACGGAGGGTTTCCTCCCCTTTTATACTCCAAGGGGAGGGACGCCTGTTACAGATGGGGGAGAGAAAGAAGAGAAAGAAAAGGCTTGGGGTGGAAGGAAGACATCCCGGATCTCCGCTCATGCTCCGGTCCGGGGCACCGTTCTAGGCACTGTAGATGACGCTCAAGAACGGTACCTTGTGGCGCACTTCGAGGATCTACCTGACGCCTCCTACGCTGCAAGCTAACAAAGGACCACGGGCTATGACGGGAGAGCCGCGGTATTAGGGACGCCGCGCCTATCCCGCCTGTTCCAGGTAATGAACGCCCGTCGCGTCCGTCTGCACCGTTGGCAGTGCTCGCCTCTTGAGGCTAAGCTCTCCGGGCCCCAGGGCCCTGACGAATCTTTGACTTCGGTGGAGGCAGTCAGACGAGGCGGAGGGCCTGCCCGTGGTGGGTCCCGCTCCTGACCCGCACGTCTGGAGTCGGGCGAGGCGGAGAGCCTCGCCCGCTGTGGGTCCCCCTCCCGACCCCTCTGCTCGGGGTTGAGCGAGGCGGAGAAACCTTGGCGGGGGTTTTCCCTCCCCGACCCCGAGGGTTGGGGGTCGGGCGAGGCCCGTGCGCTGGAGTCTTAAGCTACGCGCCTCACGTTCCCTTGGCCCAACGCATTTGGAGGCCCGCGAGGTCGCTGTATCTGTTGTTGGTACTTCTTATGGTCACAGATAAATCCACAAGCGCACGGATACCGTTGTAGCTTTCACCCGAAAGTATTCAGGATATCGAATCCACTGGGAACGATAGGGCACTGTCTAATCACTAAAGTTGACCGGATCGATTGAGTTTATATGAAGGCTGGGTAGAGAGGATAACTTAGCACTAAGCTGGGAATATAGCGAAGGGTGTTCTCCTATGCTTGCTTTGGGCACCGAGGTATCCTAGGCCTCTATGAAATTGCTGGCAAACAGCTCTACGTTGTACCCATATGTGGAGGATTACAAAGGACAGGCAGGGCTGTCACCACCTGCCGCCTACCTGTACTAATCCGTGGGGCTACGAGGCAAATGAAGGTAGTCGATAACCTAAGCACCACGCTTAAGATATATACTACTACCCCAATTTTAGCTTGAGACTAGAGCACTCTATAAATAAAGTGACGAACCCACAAGCACAATAAAGAACTCAGCTTTCTATAACTCAGACTTAAATACTTAGTTGAAATCCTGGATACTTCCTAAGGAGCTCGCATCTGCCGAGGTACAGGTGGAGGGTCGCCGACACGCCGGGACTCCTCTAGACTCTCCCTCACTCTCTTCCTATTTCTACTCTCATTTGAGGAAGGCTTCACCTTGACTTGATGCTCCAGCTCGATGATGATTTGCTCAGCCCCGAACTCAAGTATTTATAGCATGTCAAGGCGGTTTGGAGTCGGTACGAAGAAGCTCAGGCGGTTTGGAGGTGGGCCCAGGTCGGCCGACCCCCTAGCGTCAGCCGACCCTAGGATCCACCGTCCTAGGTCATGCACGGCTTGGATTTGCTCCTGAAGGCTGTTGGAAGTTACTGGTCAAGGGAGGACCAATTTAGGCATGCGCCGCCCAGGTCGGCCGACCTAGAGTTGGCTCATCTTGGGCCCAGTTTCTTCTGAGTGACTGCACTGTGGGCCCTGAAGTCGGTTCCAGGTGGGTACGTTTGGATTGACTACGTTTAGTTTGCGAGGTGGGCCCTTCAATCCATGTGACCTCCCCTTAGACTATTCCCAACTCTTGGATCCAACCGACATGCAATCAGTGGCTAGGGTGGTCCTAGAATGTGTTTCTTTGCTGAGGTCAAAGATGAGCTCCATTGGGCTTGGGCCCGGGTTGGCCAACCTAAGGGGGTCGGGCGACCTGGCCCTGAGCCCAAATGTCCTCCCCTTTTGCCATTTAATCCCTGCACTCATATATTCACCAAAATTTGTGGAATTGATTAGATATAAGCCCTAAAGCTATGGTGAATGCATTCTTGTATGTATTTTCTATAAGGATTGACGGTCAAAAGAGGTACTTAAGGACCGTCAACAAGCTCCTCCACACTTAGCCTTTGCTCGTCCTCGAGTAAAGATTTAGGACTAAGGTGGAAGTCAAGACTCCTTCTGATATGAAACTAGTATATAAGTTATTCCAAGACAGACCTGCACTTGTGAATTTTGAAGTGTCTATCGTGCCATCTTGGGTGGTTGATGAATGGAACGGCTCTTGATTCAAGTCATCTTAACTCTTCTGTTAAGTAACTTGGGTTTTTAAGAAATTTTCAAAAACATAACCTTACCTAGCTCCTCAAATGATTCTCTCAGATCGCTCATTGTGTATGATTCCTCACCAAGGCATTTCCTTGCCTTCTTTCACCCTACTTTTAAAAGGCTTATGTGGAGCTCAAGGTAGGAGTAAAGATAAGGCGTACTTGCATCATATATATTGCAAAGTCAAAGAGTGGATCTAAGAAGAAAACCATCCATACAATCTGATCAAGATGTGCATGTATGTGGAACAATGGAATGATAACACCTTTTTGTATGATCTCTCCTCCTTAATTTACTTTGAGAACATGGCTATAGTATATATATTTTTTTCATGATACTTGGGCCTTCATGTGCCCATATTTTTTCTCTCTTTTTTTTATGCTTGGACCTTCATGTGTCCATATTTTTTTCTATGGCCTATGTCTCTTTTTGCAATAATACTTGGAGAGGAGATCAACACTTAAATGGAGCATTTATTTTGCGGATGGATGAAATGTATGTTGCTAACTTCCAATGTGGAAGTTTAGCATGTGTATGTGGAGTGTACGTGGTCTTGATGATGAAAGCATGGAGAGCATCTTACAAGGGTTACAACAATTTGGCAAAGCTCAAAGTGATAGCAAGCAGCATAAGTGTATAGGTTTTGCAATGCGAACATCATATGGCTTTGGTAGGAACAAGGCATCATTGAGGAGCTTTGTACGACTATTAATTTAAAGTTTTACAAGAAAAACATCCCAAGCACTTTATTCAGAAAGAGCAAGATTTCTTTCATCATACCATATCTCATTAATCAACCACTTAGATAAATATGTTTTCCTAAAGATATATGCTCACAAGTAACAGGGTCATGTGCAAGGAATAAAGAATATGCAAGCCAATCAAGGATAGACATATAAACCAAAGGAGCATCAAAGCTTATTTTGTCATGAGTTTAATTTTAATGATCATCTGAAGATAGGAATGAATTAACTCATGAATCGGAGAGGATGAGGGATAGGGTGCGCAAACCATCGCTCTGGACGAAATTGGAGACGAAAGGCACCAGAGGGCCATCGGCCGACCTGGTGGGGTCGGCCGACCCCTTCTGGGCCTTTTCCACCTTGATCCTACCTATGTAGCTTTGTGCGATGTTGTGCAGCCTGTCTGTGGATGGTCTCGAACATTGTGCATCAAAAAGCTTGAGAGACCCCCACACTTGATCATGTACCTGCATTTATTCATACATGATGGAAACAAAACAAGGGCTCTTTGGTTCTAAAGACCAAGAGCCTCAAAATAATTTTTTTTATCAATGTGCAAGAACTAACACCAGCTCTGGACCTAAATAAGATTTGGCTCGAAAGGGAACTTACTTGGAATACTCACATACCTCCCCCACACTTGGAGTTTGCAGTGCAAAGCAACATAACTCAAGTGTGTGGAGTTCAAGCTTCTTTTGTAATCTTTCCCAAACCAAGACTTACCGAGGTTTTTATAGCTTACGTAGCTCCATGTTCTTAAGCATCTTCTATCCATCGTTCTTCTTAATCTCTACCTGAAACGGTTAGTGACCAAAAATACCCGAAGGAAAGATTATACTAAAACATGTTCTTGCTTTTATTAAAAAGAAAATAAATGATAATCCGGGCTATCTCCCGGCAGTGCTTTGTTTATGGTCTGAAGCTAGACCATGAGGAATCCTCACATTGCAACTATTCTTGGTGATGTAGTTTCCAAGCTCATCGCCAATTGTTGATATGTTATTGAAGCTTTAGCTGCAATGTTAGTGCCACAAATGCAACCACAAAATTTGCAATGTTTATGATAAACAAATGCATCTACAACCAACCTTCTAAACATTTTAGAATTGAGGACCTAAGGTGGTTGTAGTCCTCGTATGTGATTGTGGCACAAAGCGTGGTAAACTCTGAAGATTTGTTAAATGAGCATCCTTGTGGGATTTCGAATGAAAAGGTTTTATGCTCATTTATAGAATCCTTTTGCTCGGACTCCAGAGCCAACGCTTTAAGCCTGTCCATGGCCCTTGGGTTCTCCAACTCAAGAGATTCATTGTGCATGATCAGGGTTGATTCTTGACTGTTGTCGAGAACAATGTACCGAGGGCCATGGGGCCAAAACTTTCGCTCGTTCGAGGGTGATGGAAGCTGTTCGTGTTCATAGAGATGAGATGTCAGTGTGAATGGCGACACAAACATCACCTTCTTGAGCGAGTTATGCTTGGGAGATGACTTTACCCTTGGAATTTCTGGGCAAGAGATAGGAATGGCAAAGGCATCATTCCCAAGCATGTAATGAAGGCTCCCATGAGATACTTCTTTTTGGAGAAGCTTTTCTAGTGGTCGGCCTAGGAGGAGATCAGAATCGAGGATATCAAAGATGTGAAAGTCTAATTTCACCTCAATTTTTGTCTAGCGTGATTGCCACGGCACTTACGACCCCCGACATTGAAGGATGTGTCCAAAAGGACAACTTTTGAGAAGCGTGTCGGATGGCCTTAGTGGAACATCTCCCAAGAGAGCGTACGCTAGGTGCCATGGCATGACATTGATCTCCATGATGGGGTTGAAATGGGCTTCTATGACAGTTCCCCTTATAGAACATGAAAGGATTATGGAAGGTGCACTATTCCAAATTGCTTCGAAAAAGTGCCACATTCCATCCAACCATTCCTCCTTTATGTCTTTCCCGAGAAATGCTTCGTGGGGAGGATCTGGAGGATGAGAAAGAAAGGGTCTCGTAGCCTTCTTGTGCCTCGAGTAATCCGAGGTGTTTCCATGATTTTCAAAGAGATCATCCTCGAAGTCAAAAGGTAATCCGAAAGGTTAAGTTTCCTCTGCCTTAATGGATGGTGTCTCAGGAGTTGGATCTGGACTGGGCAAGTCTACAGGTAAGATAGAATCTAGTTGAAGGTCTTCTTGCTTAGTTCCATCCATAGCAGCGGGAGAGTGCTCTCGAGTCTTCTCCAGGACCTCTCTCGCTCTAGCCGGTGTTACATGTAAGAATGATCCTCCGGCGGCTATATCAACGAATTAGGCAGCCTTGCTAGTTCCCATGCTACCGCGATCGTTTCCTTCTCTTTTTGTTGGAAGTTAATAATTTCCTTCCGAAGGGCACAGATCCGATGAACGGGGAAGTACTCCAGACAAAGCTTGTCTCGTAGCTTCTCTCATTCACGTTTGTTAGCCCAACGGTATGGTCATACCACTTCCTTGCCCTCTCTTTGAGAGAGAACAGGAAGAGCTTCCATCTAATCATTGCTTGCGTCACGCCTGATATGATCAGACACGAGCATAGCAACTCAAATTCGTGCAAGTGATGGTATGGGTTTTCACCATCACGTCCTGAGAAGGATGTCTCCTAGACCATAGCTATGAAAGCAGGGCGAAGCTCATAGCTATTTGTTTGTATAGGATTTGATGAGGGGTGCGGCTCCAATAATTCGCCCTTTGGAGCATAGAACTCATGGATTTGGGTGGAGTCCATGGGGAAAAAATAAAAGAAAATAAAATAAAAGTTAAACGGGCAACCGTAGTTCTTAGACAACACAGCTACCGTTCCCCGGCAACGGCGCCAGAAAGCTTGTTGGTATTTCTTACGGTCGCAGATAAATCCGTAAGCGCACGGATACTACTGTAGCTTTCACCCGAAAGTATTCAGGGTATCGAATCCACAGGGAACGAAAGGGCACTGTCTAATCATTAAAGTTGACCGGATCGATCGAGTTTATATGAAGGCTGGGTAGAGTGGATAACTTAGCACTAAGCTGGGAATATAGCGAAACGAGTTCTCCTATGCTTGCTTTGGGCACCGGGGTATCCTAGGCCTCTAGGAAATTTCTGGCAAACAGCTCTACGCCGTACCCATACCGCGCACCCACCGGGTGTAGCCCCCGAGCCTTTGGCGAGTTGTGAACTCGTCCAGAGGGTCAGTTTGTGGGATAGTCTTATCGTTCCTCACCGGGAGCGCATGAACGCACCCGATGTGTGTAGCCCCCTGAGCCCTTGGGCGAACTTAGAGGCTTAGGTTCGCCTGCCCATGTGGTCACGTCACCGTTGGGCCGGGTTGCTTCTTTTGAGGGTTTGGCGTGCGTCGCGTTCATGCGTCAGGGGTCCCGTGACCCTCTGTCAAGGCCTGTAGCGTGACGTGCCTGCCACGTCCAGGCCTGCCCCATGCGGTCTTGTCGGTTGTTATCAAGGTACTTCACCGTTGTTCCTCTCGTGAGGGCGTTGACGTATTTGGACTCGGTGTTTTGTCGTGCCACGCGGCGAGTTCCTGTAGCCACACGATGGACGCCCGGGAGGAGCGTCTTCCCCTATAAATAGGGGTCTTCGCCTCAGTCGTCCAGACATCTGAGCTCGTTTCCTCGCCTCTTGCCCCAAATGGAGAAAATGTGTGTTGGCCTTGTTCCCGGCCGTCCTCCTGAGGCCTGGGTTCGAGGCGCAACTCGTTGATGCCAGAGGAATCCCCGTGAAGCTCGGGAGTCAAGGTGCATGGCACGAGCCGTGCTCGGTGTCACATGGACCATCGGTGCTATCGATTCCCATCCCATCCGCCCCAACTGGCACCTACCGGTGAAGGGCGGTTGTGAAATGGGCTATCATGCGCTACATGGGTCGTCGTCGTTGCCATCGACCCCCGACTCACCACTGCTGGTACCTGCCGTTGGCAGATGCCTCCCTCGTTGGATCTGGTGGAGGTGTGGGTCTGGCGTGCGCTGCCGACCCCTGGCTCGATGCCGGTGGCTGCACTCCTTCGCCTTCTCCCATGTAGGCGTCCTTGAGGGAGCCGATGTCAGAGGAAGGCCCGCGACGCGAGCGCGAATGGACTCCTGCTTGGTTTAGGTGGACTCCTCTCTTTGGACGTCACGTGTTGCCACTTAGGAGTGGCAACTCCCGTTTGTATTTCCTCACAGCCGTGAGCCACGTGTACTTTGTACCCATGTATATATACACGTATTGATTCATGGTTTCGGGCGTGCTTTTATCTCTCTGCAATCATGTCGTCGGTCTCTGTTTGCGATTCCAATCCATGTGCTTCGTCCGAGGACGCGAGCCTGGTCGGGTGATTGGTTCAACTTTGTCGTTTTTCCCCTCGCGCTTTGCTTGCTGTGGGACGGAGGGATAGAGATGCGTCACGCTTTGCCCGTGCAGCTCTAGTTGAGCTGTGAATAGGTTAGTTCGAGTGAGGCCCCAACGCCCCTTTGGAGGGGGTCGACGGGTCAGCTGGTGACCGACCTCAAACAATCCCGGGCGCCCTGACCCCTTTGGTCCCCGCGGTCGTTTGACCGACCGGGAGGGCTCTATGCCTTTTTGCGTTAAAAAACCAAGGGTCGGCACGCGCCTAGGCTCGAATGTGGGTCGAGACGGCCTTAGTGTTCGTCCACCAGGGTATTGGCCACTCGTGGGCCCGTCTGGCTCCGCCCCTCACTCTGTATCCACGTGAGAGCAGTCATCGGACCCATTCGTGGGCCAGCCTTAGAACTCTTGGGCTGTCGGGGCCTAATCAGGTCACCTCCGCCCTAGGCCGCTTATCTGTCGAGCCTCCATGTTCGTTGGGAAGCGAGCCATTGTGGACGGCGTGGCGGAGAAACTGTCGGTTTTTTATACCGGCTAGCCTACCATGGGATACCGCAAGGTAGTAGATTGTTAGGCAAGCGGGATCGTCGGACCTAAAACCTGAAGGTAAACACGGGACACAAGACACGATTTAGACAGCTTCAGGCCGCCAAGGCAGCGTACCCTACGTCCTGTATGAGATATTGTATATTGCGCCCTGCGCTGTAGTGTATGTGGTATGAGGATTAGCCCTCATGTTATGCCTACCTATCTAGGGACCCCTACCCGCCTTTATATACTCCAGGGGGCGGGATTACTAGTCGGTTACAAGGTAGGAGTCCTAGTAGGATTACATGGTATGAGTCCTAGTAGGAGTCTGCCTTCTTCCTTCCTTGCGGGTACTGGGATTCTATCCCCGACAAGCCCCCGAACGCTTCATAGCCATATGCAGTAGTCTCCAAATGCATTTTTGATCCTCGCCGAGTAGTTTTGGTGCTCTTCGAGTACATTGCTGGCTGAATCTTTGAAGTCCCTCAAAGCTACCATGAGGCTATGGTGTGCTCAAGCCTTGATAATCTTGATCTTGTGATATTCATACATGGAGGGTGGCAAAAGTTGCACTCCATATGGAGTAGCCCCCGAGCCTTAGGTTGAATCGAAGAATCAGCCTGAGGGTCAAATCTTGAATCTGCTTCTTCCGTCTTGAAAAAGCGATTGATGGGTATAGCTTATCAGCCCCCAAGCCTTGGAATGATTGAATAATTAATCCAAGGATCTTTGTCTTCATAGAAGTCATCATCTGAGTAGTTCTGTGGCGTCCAGCCCCCGAGCTTATGCGCCAGGTGAGTTGCTAGAGCCACATCGAGTAGTAATTGGGTGCTTAGCCCCCGAGCTTGAGAGCTAGCAGAGCCGCCAGAAGTATTTCCGAGTAGAAATTGGCGTTGAGCCCCCGAGTTTAGGAGCTGGCTATGCCATTGGAGGTACGTTGAGCGTCCTAGAGAGTCGTCGCCAAAGCTTGACCTGAAAGAAAAGATGCGTACATTATGCAGCATTTTTGTAGAGTACAATGAAAGTACTAAATTTCATTGGATAATGAATATAAGCATAAAAGCTGCGTCATGCTCTTATTTTGGTCGTATTTCTCCAAAGTAGTTAGCCTATTACGTTTAAGCACCTGGTCCCTGCATTAGCCGTTGCTTGTAGCATGTATGAGACGGATTTGTTTATGCATGTAGAGACGTTAGGCATGACAGAAAGAGCCGAGGTTTCATGGATTAATGCGTGTGCTTCCCGAGTGGCCTTAAGAGATAGACAAAATAAATAGTCGGTATTGCGACGAAAGAGAGCGCGATTGCTCGAGAGTAGTCTGTGAGACTGTTCTGTCTGATGGCAAGAAGAGCGCATATTGTGCACAAAGGATTTGTGGCTCCTTAGGGTGTAGCCGCTGTGGTGCCTCCAGTACTCAGTATACAAAATTTCGTGGCAAAGCCTCCTGATTCGGTGTACCAAGAATGTAGTGTACGGTCAACAAACACAAGGGTAACGTCAAAGTGTAGCTCTGAGGTAAGTACCATCAAGAGGTGTACACAAATTGGCATGTTACCTACATGCGGAAAACAAGCCAAAGAAAAAATAACTATTAGAAAAGTGACTTAGCTTGATTCGTAGACGATAGCCGATGAAGCCGTGCGCGGTCGTCGATGGAGCCACGACGGTTGTTGATGAAGCTGACTAGTCGGAGTCGATTCCGACTAGTTGTTGGTGGAGTAGTGTCCGCTCCCGACAAGTTGCTTAGTCGAGATGAGTTGTCGAGATGTCGATGGGTAGTCGAAGTAGTTGTCAGCGAGTAGTCGAAGTAGTCGTCGGCGAGTTGATGCTGCCGAATGTTGATGTAGTGGTACTCGTGTACACCTTGTATGTGCATTGAGCGAAGATCTTGGAGCTTCCTGGTAGCTCTTGTGTGTGCGTGTAGCAATTTTTTCCGAATTGAAATTCTGGCCGCATCAACTCGATGCTCTGCTTCTGTCTCGGCACTCGCGTTGTTTGTTTGATGCCGATCTTCTTTCTGATTCGATGGACAACAATCTACCGATCGGTCCGCAGGGGTGCTATAGATCGACTTTGCTTCGGACTCGACAACGGTGCAATCTGCGCCTTGAACTCGACTAGGAAAATCCACCCGCAAGTCGTCGAATAGGAATCCACTGCGGATTGGGGACCAACGCTCGCCGAGACAACATGCTGCTGCCTCACGCTGGCTAGATCGAAGTTGATGATGAGGTCCTTCAAGCTCGCTTGATGATCTCGATGATCACCCCTACCTGGCGCGCCAGCTATTGGTTTTTTATATCGGCTAGCCTAGCATGGGATACCCCAAGGTAGTAGATTGTTAGGCAAGCGGGATCATCGGACTTGAAACCTAAAGGTAAACACGGGACACAAGACACAATTTAGACAGGTTCAGGCCGCTAAGGCAGCGTACCCTATGCCCTGTATGAGGTATTGTATATTGCGCCCTGCGCTGTAGTGTATGAGGTATAAGGATTAGTCCTCATGTTATGCCTACCTATCTAGTGACCCCTGCCCTCCTTTATATACTCCAGGGGATGGGATTACTAGTCGGTTACAAGGTAGGAGTCCTAGTAGGATTACATGGTATGAGTCCTAGTAGGAGTCTGCCTTCTTCCTTCCTTGCGGGTACTGGGGATTCTATCCCCGACAAGCCCCCGAGCGCTTCATAGCCGTATGCAGTAGTCTCCAAGTACTTTTTTGATCCTCGCCAAGTAGTTTTGGTGCTCTTTGAGTACTTTGCTAACTGAATCTTCAAAGTCCCTCAAAGCTACCATGAGGCTATGGTGTGCTCAAGCCTTGATAATCATGATCTTGTGATATTCACATATGGAGGGCGCCGAAAGTCGCACTCCATATGGAGTAGCCCCCTGAGCCTTAGGTTGAATCGAAGAATTAGTCTGAGGGTCAAATCTTGAATCTGCTTCTTTCATCTTGAAAAAAATGATTGATGGGTGTAGCTTATCAGCCCCGAGCCTTGGAATGATTGAATAATCAATCCAAGGGTCGTTGTCTTCATAGAAGTCATCATCCGAGTAGTTCTGCGGCGTTTAGCCCCCGAGCTTATGCGCCAGGTGAGCTGTTGAAGCCACGTCGAGTAGTAATTGGGTGCTTAGCCCCCAAGCTTGAGAGCTAGTAGAGCCGCCGGAAGTATTTCCAAGTAGTAATTGGCGTTGAGCCCCCGAGTTTAGGAGCTGCCTATGCCATTGGAGGTACGTTCAGTGTCCTAGATTATGTAGAATTTTTGTACAATCCATTATATTCCAGCAATATATATTCTACGGATGCCAGTTGGCAAACTAGCGCCAACAGTATATATCGTGGACTAGCTCAACAACTATTGTTGCAATTAAATTGGGCTAGTGGAAAATTAGCCTCCGCCTGATCTAAAAAAATTCTTCGAGGGTGTGGTCTAATTTTTCTCAGTGTTTAGATCCTACAAGTTAATTCAATAGTTGCTTATGTGTGTTCAATATTGTTCCTATGTGTTCTATATACCCAGCAAGCGTTTGAGACACTTCCATATCCTCGCTAGTATCCCACAGCTATAAAAAAACATAGTGTGGTATATATTGGACTAGTACATATACACAACAAACAACTTCATGTGTTATGGGTGTAACGCTTACTACTTATTGGACCAAACTAAAACAATGATACAACTTTATGTATGGTAGGTATATAGTTTACAGCTTGTTGGACCAAAGTGAAACAATGATGCAACTTCATGTATGGTGGTGCAACGTTTGATACTTGTTCGACCAAAGTGAAACAACGAAGCAACTTCATGTATGGTGGATGTACTTTACTCTAGATTATTTGGCAAGCGGGATCGTCGGACATGAAACCTGAAGGTAAACACGGGACACAAGACATGATTTAGACAGGTTCGGGCTGCTTAGGCAGCGTACCCTACGTCCTGTATGAGGTATTGTATATTGCGCCCTGCGCTGTAGTGTATGAGGTATGAGGATAAGCCCTCATGTTATGCCTACCTATCTAGGGACCCCTTCCCTCCTTTATATACTCCAGGGGGCGGGATTACTAGTCGGTTACAAGTTAGGAGTCCTAGTAGGATTACATGTATGAGTCCTAGTAGGAGTCTGCCTTCTTCCTTCCTTGTGGGTACTGGGGATTCTATCCCCAACAGGAACGTGGCGCGAGAAATGAGGAGAAAGGGAGGGGACATGCACGTCAGGCGTGGCACGTTTCCCACGGACGCCCACCCCTCACCTCCTTAAAGGCAGGGGCGTTGGCCCTTCTTCCCCATGCTCCCTGCTTTCTCTTTCTCTGCCGTTCCACATCCAATGCACATGCGCTTCGCTACTCTGCTCCCATGCTTGCTCTCGCCACCGCCACCGCCGTCTGCGCCGCCCCTTCCGTCCCCGTGCCTTGCGGTAGAGCTTTGTCCTGCAATGGGGCACTGGATGAGGTCATCGGTCACCGAAGCTCACTTGAACCGCTTGGTGGAGTGCAGGCTCGTGTGTCCGCGCATGGATGCAATGAAGTGGATCATGCCTGGCGATGACGATTTGCCGATTCCACCGAACAGCTACGTGGTCTCCTTCATGCCCTTCCACGAGCGTGGGCTGGGGCATCCACCCCACGTCTTCTTCCGGGGTATCTTGAGGCACTGCGAGTTGGAGGTGCAGCACCTCAACCCCAACGGTATCCAACACCTCACGGCGTTTGTCGCCATGTGCGAGGGGTTCCTCAGAGTGCCGCCACACTTCGCCCTTTGGAAGTGGTTCTTCACCATCGACTTGTACAAGACGAGTCAGAAGCAGCTGGTTCGATCGGGTGCGCCAGCATCCACCTCCGCGGAGATCCGGCGTCGGGCTACCTCAAGCTCCACCTCATTTCATTGAACAAGGGGTGGCACTCCTCCTTGTTCTACCTAAGGAGTGGTCCCGCCGCCCCCCCTCCCGACCTTCACTCGGCGCATCTTCACCTCGCGCCCGGACGTGTGGGTATGGGGCCCAGGCGAGAGGGAGAGGAGGACACTTCCTGGCCTTCAAGAGGGAATTGGCCGGCTAAAGAGGCAAGGGGTGACCGGGGCGGGGGTGATAGCGACGTATCATGCGCGGTGGATCCTTCCCTTGATGGAACACTGGGTCACGATCTTTGATATGAAGCCCCGCGACGACCTGACGGGGACCGTGATGTCCCGCGATCTGCTATCAGACGGCACGATCCTCCTGCGCCTCCGGGACGCCGTGGTTCGCAACGAGTCAGAGTACCCGATCCAGTCGCACCCGCCAATGCAGCCCGACAACCCTTCCATCGTTGTGGTGAGTTTTTTTGGTCCTCTTTCTCCCCTTTTTCTCTCGTGAATGGGTCGGCAGCTGCTCATCTCCTACTCTTGATTCCTAGGGACTTCTCAACTACCGGGAATCCCATGCCCCGCTGCCGTAGGATGCGTCCCAGAGGGCTCAGAACCGCGAGCGTGCGGAGGCCGAGAAGGAGAAGAGGGACGTCAGGGAGAAGAAGAAGAAGAAGGCCAAGCTGGAAGCGGCCGAGAAGAAGAGGACGGAGTACCTCCATTGCCACAGCCTGGCGAAGATGGAGGGGAGGCGGACCGAGAGTGACCGTCCGTACATCGATGAGGAAGCTGTTGACGACAAGGAAGCCATCGACGATGAGGATGAGGACGATGACGAGGAGTCTGGCTTCTCTGGGTCGGCTTCAATCTTTTCTTGCTTCGGGTCTTCATTCTTCGCTTCCGGGGTTTCTTTTCTAAAAATTCCAGCAAGCATTCCCATTTGAGTTTCTTGCTCAACTCTTCCCAAAATACGATTTTCCCAATCTCTTTTCAAGGCTGCCCCTTTGCTTATTGTTTGTAGGATTTGGGCCGCCTCCATGAGTATTTTCTCTTTGAGATCTCCTCTTGCACACATCTGAACAAATTGCATGCATTCGGGGGTTAGGAAAAAATAAAAAGTATACAAGAGTACATCACCGGAGAATCCTAGCTTTGGTCCTTGCTCGATTAATCCATTGAATCTATCCCAAGCTTGATATATTCCTTCGTCCTTTCCTTGCGTGAAAGTGATCACTTGCCTCCGAATGTATTGAATCTTGCTTATCAGAAAGAACCATCCACAAAATTTCTTAAACAACTCATTCCAATTTCCTTTCGCCTCGAAGGATGCAAGTGCGTACCATCTTTTCGCTTCATCTGCAAGTGAGTATGGGAAAAGATTCCATCTAAACCAAGCTAGTGGAACTCCATCTTGTTGTACCATGTTGCATAGCATCGTGAAATTATTAATGTGCCTATATGGATTGTCCATCTCTACCCCTCTAAATAGATTTGTTGCCGCCATCTTGGATTTGAGGCTTGATCTCGTACATGGTGGCTTCGAGTGCCGAATCTGATTTTTGCATGTCAGAGTCCTCCGGTCGCGGGCTTACATAATCCCTTAGTGATCTTTCTCGTTCCTCCATGGGTTGAGCAACAAGAGCCATCTAGACAACAAAAATAAAAACAAAGATTTTTTTCTAAAGAAAAGGTTAGGTGTTAGTAACCAACAAAATTAATACAAAGATAAACGTAGCAAACTAGCTTGTTCCCTGGCAACGGCGCCAGAAAAGCTTGTTGGCGGCACTTAAGCGCACCAATTACGAACTGCAAGCGCACGGATCGGTTGTAGCTTTTCCCTTAGAATATCCCCCAAGGTTTATTGATCCGTGGAACAAGTAGATTTCTACACTTAACTAAGCACTAATCTTGTTGATTGAAAGCTCTTTATCGAATGATGGTATGTATGAGTAAAGAACTTAACCTAATCTAAGTCAAAGAGAACAACGTAGAGAGCAATGATATGGAGAGAACAAAGATGTGTAGAATGCTTGTCCAAGTGATCTAGGATCACTTAAAGATGCAACCACCAAGCAAGAACGAACCGATCTAATCTATCAAAGGTAAAGGTGCACCAAACTCAACCCTTTCCCTCCCGCGTACTGTCACTACACGAGGGTAATCCGTGATCGAGCAACAAGAGCACAAGATTGTCGATGTATTCTAGGTATGCAAGACTACGAGCGATGCATCCCAAAAGCAATGTCGGCCGACTATTAGATGAAAAGCACCAACGACAAGTACATGATAGCAAAGATCCAAAACAATGGTTCGGCGATTACAATTTAAGATCTCCCTTCGACCCGAAGGACACACAAGGACTTTACCCCACAATACATTGTAGCGTTGAACATGGTGTAGAATCCTCTGAAGTAGATGTAGACCGACGGGGAAGACGATCCTTGCTTCCTGCCTTGTAGATCCAATCTCCTCCTTGTTCTTGATCTCGTGGCGCCGCCGGAGGGACCTTGCTAGGGTTCCCGGCGTCGCTCCTGTCTCCAGAATGTGGCTCCCTCTCTTTGTTGATTCTCCAGAATAATTGGATCTGACCTCACCCCCTATTGAGGGCACTTAGGGGGTTATATTTATACCCTAGGGGAGCCTTGGGGCGTGCTCCACCTTCGCTTCCACTAGATTCTTGCTTGGGAGTTAAGCAAACTTAGTTTCCATAAGATTTGCCTCGCCCAGATTTTCCTGATTCGTAACCCTGCCTTCCCGACGTCATATCTTCCATGTACGGACTCCAAATAGAGCAAACTCAGATTCTAAATTGTGTAGCACGAAATTATCTCCAACTTTGGTATTCATGAGTTTCATTTTAAATGAAGTTAAGATCCCCAAAATAGCATTGGAAGATAATATGTCTGATTTCAGACTTCTCTACGCAGCATGCATTTCAGAGGCCATATCTCCTAGCTCTATGTCCCAAATTATACTTTTCCATATATCCAAATTGAAGATCTCGACGATGGCTACAACTTTGGTATTCAATGTTTTGTCATTAGAGACCATTTAGATCTCTGAATCTGCACCGAACGATTATGCTCTCCTGAGCTGCGCGAATATCTCTGAGGTTGACTTGATCTCGTGGATACCTTTCCAAATATCCAATTCCTTCATGCTTAAGTCTCTCATGCCCAAGGTTCATTGAATGTGGACATCTAGGACCTTGAGTTGGGCTATGAAAGCCCACATGGTCCATTGGTTGGGCTCTGCTAGGCTCGATTCTGTTGGGCTCGTAGTTGGTTTTGGGCTTTGAATATAAATACCCCAAATTGGGCAGTTTTCCTGCAAAAGACAACATGCTCCAAAACACAACACATATGCAAAAACGGGGTTATTTCAAGTGCCAAGTAGCGGATCAGTATATGAATTAGTCCAAAAACACCTCTTAAATGACACCAAAAGTGAGACAATAACGACTGCCAACAACCCCCCACGCTTAGCTCTTGCTCATCCTCGAGCAAGTCAAGTCACCACAAACTTCCTTCGGGGTTAAACAAAGATCTTGTTTGAAAATCATACCTAAGCAAGCGAGTCAAATACCGAGTCCTTCAAGCAAATATCAGAGGAGCAGCAAAGATAATCAAGGCATGGGCATTCAAAGATTTATCCAAGCAAAAATTTCCCCCACAACGTCTCACCTATAGCTAAGTAACTTCATGGATCAACGTACTTACTTTCTTGCTTTCCTTGGAGGTTTTTTTTCATCATGAAAACAATCTCCCTGCAACAAGAATTAAACCAAGTTCTCTTCCAAGCATTCACATGTCACTCAATATAAGGTGGCGATCCTATTTGTTGCAAGCTCTCATCTCTCAAAAACAATCACTCAAGTATATGGTGGAGCTTGGGAAAGGGCTTGCAAAGTTAATACAAATATCATCAAGTTAAGAAAACTCTCTAATTGTTGCTTACTTTTTGAGCCAATGATCATGAGAATTTCACCATAATGTGAGGGTTCCATGGATGAGAAGATATAGAATGGTGGACATGTGCAAGGGCAAAGAAAATGATTGACGTCAAGGCACAAGTGTTATCCTCGTTGTTGGATTGCATATGGTTGGCATTGAAGATTTGTTCTCAACAACAAGGTGATCTTCCTTTGCACTTCTCTAGTTCTTCCGACGATAGAATTCTCCCTCTTTTATTTCTTTTATTCCTTCTCTCTTCTTTCCTCTTTTTCTTCTTCTTTTTTCCTTTCTTTCTTCTTTTCTTTTTTCTTCTTCTTTCTTCTTTCTTTCTTTCTTTCTATGAATTTTGCATCTCTTCTTCGAACCTTCTCTAAACAAAACCTCATATAAACAATTGAGAAACCCTTCAAAGCATCTCCCCAATTTTTCTGCACCCGAGCCGACGATGGAACGGCTTGGGCCGGCCGGCACAGAGGGGGCCAGGCCGACCGGCCTGGCACTTTTTTAGCTCGGCTCTGGCTCATCTTTTGCATGCATCTTCCTTATTTCTTCTAGAGCTCATATATATTCCAACTTCGCCCAGAAACAGAACAAATCTTCAGGTAATAGTTTGTGTTCAAGGGAAAGGTAATGATTCAAAGAAATTTTGGTTTGGGTTTTGGAATCCGGTGGATCATATGAGTGTTCCAATGAGGAACTCCGATTACCGAACAATGTCGAGGCTAGCAATAAGAGATAGAAAATATGGACATGATCAGATCTTGAAATTAAAGCTACCAAGAGAGAAAGATCCTAACCCAATTCATTGCATCAACTCCACTTATGGTGGTACGATTAAAATTAAAAATTTTAGGCTTTGGATAGGATAGGCATAGCTCTCAACTTGGAAAAGAATTAGTCAACCTTGTTTTGCAGTGTTTTAGATAGGCAATAAAACAATCACCTCCAATTCAAGCCTTACTCATTAGCAAAGTCGAAACAAAAGCCCTAGATCAAGATGAAGCATGGGTATTGCAAGAACAAATTATCTACTAATCTCCACAACCAAGATTTTAATTCAAGACATAGCTCATGATCAAATACTTAAAAAGGACAAAGAAAGACAAGCATGCATAGGTAGATAAAAATAAAACTTGCACGACCCAAGGATTTATTCAAACGAAAAGAAAAGACTCTTTATTTGATTTTCTTGAGTCACACTAATTTAAGACTCTTCACGCACATTACATTAAGACTCTCAAACCAAGCAAAAGAACACGAGCGGTAACACCTTCCCCCCACGCTTAAAACATACGATGCCCTCGTCGTAAAATAAATGCAAGGGGAAAGGAGAAACGCTCATAAAAATAAAGATAAAACTATTTACAAACTTACCTTGTTTTTCGTCGTTAGGCTTGATGATCCGGTTCACCCGCCAAGATCTAGACGTCGATGTATTTAATGGGTACGATGTCAGGTTCCAAGAACACCTTGAGTCGTTGTCTTTTCACCACATATTGATCTCCCTTGACGTCCATGATTGTTACCGCTCCCGAAGGCGACATCGAGTGCACGACATATGGTCCATCCCATTTGCTTTGCAATTTTCCTTTGCCAAAGACTTTGTACCTAGAGTTGTATAGTAGGACCTTGTCTCTTTCCTTGAATTCCTTCTTTTGCCATCTTTTGTCGTACCATCTCTTCATCCTTTCTTTGTAGATGCTTGCGGTATGATATGCCTTCAATCTTAGCTCTTCAAGTTCACTTATTTGAATCCTCTATTTTAGTTGCACTGCATCAACATCAAAATTCATCTCTTTTATTGCCCAATAAGCCTTGTGCTCTAGCTCTACCGGCCAGTGACATGTTTTCCATAAACGAATTGATATGAAGTCATACCTATTGGTGTTTTATGCGTGATCCGGTATGCCCATAATGCTCCGTCTAGCTTCTTTGACCAATCTTTTCCTCCTTTAGTCACCGTCTTCTTGAGGATGTGTTTAAGGCGGTGGACACTCTATGCTCAATTCTCAACTTCATCAAGCATTTGCCAAAATCTTTGCCTGTAAAATGTGATCCTCCATCACTTATTAAAACTCTAGGAACACCATATCTAGGGAATATTACCGTCTTGGTCATTTGAATAGATTCTTCCGTAGACGCTTTCTGACATGGAATCGCTTCGACCCACTTCGATACATAATCAACCATGACCAAGATTTGTTCATATCCATGCGAGTTCACGAACGGTCCCATGAAGTCGATTCCCCAAACATCAAACATATCAATTTGCAAATTATAATTCAGCGGCATGGCATTCCTTTGTGACACGTTTCCCGTCCTTTGGCACTCCGAGCAGTTGCAACATACCTCTTCGCATCTTGGTGCAACTCCGGCCAATAAAATCCGCTTTCCCACACCTTTTCATGCGTTCTAAATTGCCCATAATGTCCTCCATATTCCGATGAGTGGCATTTTCTTAGAACTTCTTGTCTCTCTTCCCGCGGTATGCATCTTCTTAGCACTCCATCATCTCCATATCTATAAAGGTATGGTGCATGCCAATAGAACTTTTTACTCTCGGCGATCACCCTTCTTTTTGCGTATTTGTCCAAGTGATCTAAGGGTATCCTCCGTATGCACCTTATAATATCATTCATCCATCCATCCTTATCAAGTACCCGATATAGATGATCATCTCTCATTTTATCTTCAATGGGCTCCATTCCATCATCTCCATGATGTATTCTAGATAGGTGGTCGGCTACAACATTTTTCACCCCTTTCTTGTCCCGAATTTCCAACATCAAATTCTTGTAATAATAGAATCCTATCGAATCAAATGTGGCTTGGCATCTTTCTTGGACAAAAGGTATTTGATCGCGGCATGGTCGGTATACACAATCACCTTCGAGTTCACAATGTAGGATCTGAATTTTTCAAAGGCGAATACTACGGCGAGCAATTCCTTCTCCGTTGTTGCATAATTAACTTGAGCTTCATTAAGAGTCTTGCTTGCATAATAAATTGCGTGTACCTTTCCTTCTTTTCTTTGTCCAAGAACAGCTCCAATGGCATAGTCGCTCACGTCGCACATTATCACAAATGGAAGATTCCAATCCTGATGAGGACATCCTCCATTATTACCCGCTGGCAAAGACGCAACAAGAAAATGGGCCAAAAGAGGCCCAGTTGTAGTCGGGCGGTGACCGTGTGAGCCTCTGAATAATCCCACCTTGCTTAGCTAGGGAGGAGGAAGCCACCTTAAAGGGGAGAGCCACCCTTCCCCTATCGGACTAGTCTTTTGGGGCGATTGGGCCTTTCCCTGAGGGGTGCGCCGGAGTGCGGTGCTAAGATTGCAGAGGAGTATGGTGCTAAGATTGCCGAGGCGCAACAAGAGGCTCTAGTGGCGTTGTAGCCGGATCGGTGCGTCATGCTTTGGCCGGATCGGTGTGTCGAAATTCGGCTGCCGGTGCTAAGATTGCGGGATTCAGAAAATCCGGATCGGTGCGTCGGGCTTTCCATCCAACCCCACCTGGGCCGGACTCATCAAATCCGGCAGTTGGATAATCGGTGCACTAATGAGAGATTGCTTCAATTTCCAAAATGCTTGCAAGCAATTTTCGTCGAAGTCATATGCCACATCTTTTTGGAGAAGTTGCATCAATGGTTTTGTGATCTTTGAGAAATCCTTTATAAATCTTCTATAGAATCCGGCATGTCCGAGAAAGCTTCTCAATGATTTGATATCTGTTGGAGGTGGCAATTTCTCAACGGTCTCAAGTTTAGCTTTATCCACCTCTATATCTCTCTCGAAGATGACATGCCCCAAGACTATCCCTTGTTTCACCATGAAGTGACACTTCTCCCAATTAAGCACTAGATCGACTTCTCCACATCTTTTTAGAACTTTATCCAAATTTTCCAAGCAACTTTCAAAACTTGTCCCGTGAACCGAGAAGTCATCCATGAATACCTCCATAATTTCTTCAATAAAATCTGAGAATATAGCCATCATGCATCGTTGGAAGGACGCCGGTGCACTGCATAAACCAAAGGGCATTCTTCTATATGTGAAAGTTCCATATGGGCATGTAAATGTGGTCTTGTGTTGATCTTCCGGATGAATAGGTATTTGGAAGAATCCCGAGTATCCATCAAGGTAGCAAAAATTTGAATGCTTTGCTAACCTTTCAAGCATCTCGTCGATGAATGGTAGTGGAAAATGATCCTTCCTCGTCGCCGTGTTCAATTTCCTATAATCGACACACATTCTCCATCCAGGTCACGGTCCTTTGTGGTACCAATTCATTCTTCTCATTTCTCACGACCGTTAATCCTACTTTCTTTGGCACACAATGCACCGGGCTCACCCATTCACTATGTGGCACGGGATATATTATTTTGGCATTCAACAATTTAATCACCTCCTTCACCACATCGCGCATGGCATGACTCAACCTTCTTTGATGTTCCACAACCGGCTTGTATTGATCTTCAAGTTGTATGCGATGAGTACAAAAGGCTGGACTAATGCCCTTCAAGTCATTTATTGTGTACCCAATCACTTATGTCTTCTCAATAAATTCAGCAATTTATCCATCTCTTTCGGACTCAATTCATCACTCACGATGACCGGGTACATCTCGTTTGCTCCCAAAAATTCATCCTTCAAACCCTTGGGTAATGGCTTTAGTTCAACTTCGGGTGCTTTGGGTTCTCCTTGTTGCAAATCTCCGATATCTTTGAATTTTTCTTCCTTCAAGATTCCATATTGTGCCTTCAATCCCTCGGTTGCTTCCACTAGTTCTTCGTCTTGATCATTATGAATAGCATCATTCTCCATTGCACGTTGGAGAGGATCCCTGAAATTGTCAACAAAACAAAGACTCTCTACCTCTTCATTATCAAGAGGTAAAGGTAAAGCAATACGAGAAGCGGGTAGGAAATCATATGTATGTTTAGTTCCATCAAGATCAATCATAACTCTACCCTTTCCAGCATCGAGAATGGCATTAACCAATTTAAGAAAAGGCCTACCAAGAATTATATCAACATATTCATCATGGTAAGCATCAATTACAAAAAAAAATCGGTTGGAATAGCTTTACCCGAGATTGCAACATCTAAATCTCTAAGCACACCCAAAGGTTTGGTTGTTCTACCATCTCCCATGATCAATTTAATTGGTGTAGGAGCAAGATTCAAAGTTTTTCTATAATGCTCATCATAAAAGTTTGAAGACATGACACTTACATGGGCTCCGATGTTGCATAAAGCTTTATGAAATATTTCTCCATTGATCGTGCAACTTATGTGAGGTGTAGGTAGCGCGGTACCTTCAACATGATTGGCTTCTATGGCATACACCTCAGCTAGGTACGCGAATGGAGATGCCTCCGGCTTCACTCCCATAATTTTCTTCACTTTGGCAATGTGATTCGGGTCTATCTCTTCTTCTTCATTGAAAAGTTTTTGAATAATCTCACCGGCCAATTCTTTGTCCAACTCATACCCTGAGTGCTTCTCCGGTGGGAAGCTCGATTCTATGGCTTTCCCCGATCCTTTTCGATTTGGGTATGATCTTCTCTTGTCGAATACTTCTTCAAAGTCTATTGGGATCCAATCCATTTTCTCAAATTCTTTTAGTGACCTTGCATTCACCATAGTTGCTTCTTCAATCTTTTCTTGCTTCGGTTCTTCATTCTTCGCTTTCAGGACTTATTTTCTAAAAATTCCAGCAAGCATTCCCACTTGAGTTTCTTGCTCAACTCTTCCCGAAAGAAGATTTTCCCTATCTCTTTGCATGGCTGCCCCTTTGCTTATTCTTTGTAGGATTTGGGTGGCTTCCGTGAGTGTTTTCTCCATGAGATCTCCTCCTGCACACATCTAAAAAACATGCATGCATTTGGGGGTTAAGAGAAAAATAAAAAGTATGCAAGAGTACATCACCGAAGAACCCCAGCTTTGGTCCTTGCTTGATTAATCCGTTGAATATATCCCAAGCTTGATCTATTCCTTCGTCCTTTCCTTGTGCAAAAGTGATCACTTGCCTCCGAATGTATTGAATCTTGCTTATCGGAAAGAACCATCCACAAAATTTCTTCATCAACTCATTCCAATTTCCTTTCACCTCGAAGGATGCAAGTGTGTACCATCTTTTCGCTTCATCTGCATGTGATTATGGGAAAAGATTCTATCTAAACCAAGCTAGTGGAACTCCATCTTGTTGTACCGTGTTGTATAGCATCGTGAAATTCATAATGTGCCTATATGGATTGTCCATCTCCACCCCTCTAAATGGATTTGCCGCCACCATCTTGATGATTTGAGGCTTGATCTCGTACATGGTGGCTTCGAGTGTCTAATCTGATTTTTGCATGTCAAAGTCCTCCGGTCGTGGGCTTGCGTAATTCCTTAGTGATTTTTCTCTTTTGAGCAATAAGAGCCATCTAGACAACAAAAACAAAAACAAAGATTTTTTTCTAAAAAAAAGGTTAGGTGTTAGGAACCAACAAAATTAATACAAAGATAAACGTAGCAAACTAGCTTGTTCCTCGGCAATGGCGCCAGAAAAGCTTGTTGGCGGCACTTAAGCGCACCAATTACGAACCGCAAGCGCGCGGATCGGTTGTACCTTTCCCTTAGAGTATCTCCCAAGGTTTATCAATTCGTGGAACAAGTGGATTGCTACGCTTAACTAAGCACTAATCTCATTGATTGAAAGCTCTTTATCGAATGAAGGTATGTATGAGTAAAGAACTTAACCTAATCTAAGTCAAAGAGAACAACATAGAGAGCAATGATATGGAGAGAACAAGATATGTAGAATGCTTGTCCAAGGGATCTAGGATCACTTAAAGATGCAACCACCAAGCAAGAACGAACCAATCTAATCTATCAAAGGTAAAGGTGCACCAAACTCACCCTTTCCCTCTCGCGTACTGTCACTACACGAGGGTAATCCATGATCGAGCAACAAGAGCACAAGATTTTCAATGTATTCTAGGTATGCAAGACTACGAGCGATGCATCCCCAAAGCAATGTCGGTCGACTATTAGATGAAAAGCACCAATGACAAGTATATGATAGCAAAGATCCAAAACAATGGTTCGGCGATTACAACTTAAGATCTCCCTTCAACCCGAAGGACAAACAAGGACTTTACCCCATAATGTTACACATTGTAGCGTTGAACATGGTGTAGAATCCTCTGAAGTAGATGTAGACCAACGGGGAAGAAGATCTTTGCTTCCTGCCTTGTAGATCCAATCTCCTCCTTGTTCTTGATCTCGTGGCTCCACCGGAGGGAGCTTGCTAGGGTTCCCAGCGTCGGTCCTCTCTGTGAAATGTGGCTCTCACTCTTTATTGATTCTCCAGAATAATTGGATCTGACCTCTTCCCCTCTAGAGGGCACCTAGGGGGTTATATTTATACCCTAGGGGTGCCGTGGGGCATGCTCCACCTTTCCTTCTACGAGATCCTTGCTTGGGAGTTAAGCAAACTTAGTTTCCATAAGATTTGCCTTGCCCATATTTTCTTGATTCACAAACCTGCCTTCCCGACGTCATATCTTCCATGTACGGACTCCAAACAGAGCAAATTCAGATTCTAAATTCTGTAGCACCTAATTATCTCTAACTTTGGTATTCATGAGTTTCCTTGGAAATGAAGTTAAGATCCCCAAAAAAGCATTAGAAGATAATCTGTCTGATTTCGGACTTCTCTGCACTGTATGCATTTCAGGGGCCATATCTCCTAGTTCTATATTCACAATTATGCTTTCCAAATATCGAAATTGAAGTTCTCAATGATGGCTACAACTTTGGTATTCAACGTTTTGTCATTAGAGGCCATTTAGATCTCCGAATCTGCACCGAAACATTATGCTGTCCTGGGCTGCGCGAATATCTCTGAGGTTAACTTGATCTCGTGGATAACTTTCCAAATATCCAATTCCTTCATGCTTAAGTCTCTCATGCCCAAAGTTCATTGAATGTGGACACCTAGGACTATGAGTTGGGCTATGAAACCCACATGGTCCATTTGTTGGGCTCTGCTAGGCTCGATTCCTTTGGGCTCGTAGTTGGTTTTGGGCTTTGAATATAAATGCCCCAAATTGGGCAGTTTTCCTGCAAAAACACAACATGCTCCAAAACATAACACATATGCAAAAATGGTGTTATTTTCAGTGCCAAGTGGCGGATTAGTGTATGAATTAGTCCAAAAACACCGCTTAAATCACACCAAAAGTGTGACAATAACGAGCGCCAACAGCTGCTAAAAGAGCAAGACTAGGCCGTCAACGCGCTGCAGCAAGCGCGCCAAGCGCTCGTGGTGACGCTGGCTGAGTGTGATGAGGCCGCTCGGCTTGCCGCCGATCGGGTTCTGGATCTCGAGACCGCCAGCGCGACTCTAGCCACCAAACAAAAGGCCAGGGAGGAGGCCAAGCTCATGTGCAGAAACCTGGCGACCGCAGCGGTGGAGGACCAAGCTTGAATCAACCAGCTCGAGGCCGGTCAGCGCCAGCTCGAGGCCACGTTCAGGCAGGAAGGCGACGAGTTCGACGCCCTGTGCGTTGCTGTCAACACGGAACCCTGAAGCGGTGAACGATGTCGAGGAAGAAGTTGACGGCCTCCTCGGATTTGATCATGGCGATGGGGCGGGCCTCGATCCATTTGCTGAATTTGTCGATGGCGACCAGCAAGTGGGTGAAGCCCCCGGGCGCCTTTTTCAGGGGCCTGACCTTGTCCAGCCCCCTGATCATGAATGACCATGTGTTGGGGATGGTTTGGAGAGCCTGAGCCGGCAGATGAATTTGCCTTGCGTAGAATTAACACATTTCACAGGTGCGCACGATTTCTATGGCGTCATTCACTGCCATTGGCCAGTAGAATCCTTGCCGAAATGCGTTTCCGATGAGGCTTCACGGGGCGGCGTGGTGACCACATGTCCCGCCATGGATGTCACTTAGCAGTTGTCTCAGCAGTTGTCTCCCTTGTTCGATTGGGATGCAACGCTGTAGGACATTGGTGGGATGGCGCCTGTGGAGTTCTTCTCCCACAATGGCATAGGACTTGGCGCGGCGTGCGATGTGCCGGGCCGCTGCCTTGTCTTTGGGGAGCTTTTCTAACAGGAGGCAGTCAAGGAAAGGCTGACGCCAGTCTGGGGGATTGGCTTCCCTGGCCTCGTCCTCGGTCAGCATGGTCATAGCCTTGGCCAAGAGATTGGTCAAGGCTTGGTCGGCCGGGTCGGCGTCATCTGTGGTGCCCTCGATTTCCATGACATCGTCGGCAGTCGGGGTCGGGAGGCAGTCAGCCCCCAAGCCTTGGGTAGGCAATTCTGTCGAGCCCTTGGCTGTGGTCGGGATCGGGGCGTGGTCAGGCCCTGAGCCCGGGGTGGGCGGCTATGCTGAGCTCTGGGTGGGTAGCGTGCCATTGGCTCCCTCCGGGCTTGGGATGCTGATCGAAGGGCCATAGTCTCACTTTTGCAGTTCGACTCTTTCATGACCTGATTGACTACGAGTTGGGAATCGCCTCTGATTTCAAGTCGTCGGATTCCCAGCTCGATCGTGATTTTCAGACCGTTGATGAGTGCCTCGTACTCGGCCATGTTGTTTGAGGCCGGGAAGTGCAGGCGGACTATGTACTTCATTCGCACCCCCAGTGGTGAGACGAAGACGAGCCTGACCCCTGCCCCTATCCTGACCAGTAATCCATCGAAGTACATGACCCAGTACTCCTGGTCGGCTGGCGTCGACGGCATATGGATTTCGGTCCACTCCGCAACAAAGTCGACAAGGACCTAGGATTTGATCACCGTTCAGGAGGCGTATGCTATCCCCTGACCCATTAATTTGAGCGCCCACTTTGTGATTCGACCGGTGGAGTCGCGGTTGTTGATGATCTCGCAGAGAGGGAATGAGCTTACCAAAGTGATCGGATGCGAGTCGAAGTAGTGGTGCAGCATCCTCTTGGCGATTAGGACAGTGTATAACAGCTTTTGGATCTGTGGGTAACGCATCTTTGTGTCACCGAGGACCTCACTTATGAAGTACACCGAGCATTGGACCTTTAGGGCGTGTCCTTCCTCTTCTCGCTCTACCACGAGGGCGGCGCTCATGACTTGCGTAGTTGCTGCGATGTAGAGCAAGAGCGGTTCACCCGGGGTCAGGGGGACCAGGAATGGTGCCTTGGTCAGGATGGCTTTGATCTGATCAAGAGCTTCCTGGGCCTCCAGAGTCCAAACGGATCGCTCGTATTTCTTCAGAAGGTGGTACAGGGGAGGACTCGCTCCCCAAGGTGCGAGATGAATCGGCTTAACACGGCCAAACATCCCGTGACTCGCTATACCGCTTTGAGGTTTTGGATTGGGCCCATCTTGTCAACAGCCTCAATCTTCTCCGGGTTGGCTTTGATGCCTCGCTCGGATAAAATGAAGCCAAGCAACATCCCTCTCAGCACCCCAAAAATGCATTTTTTAGGGTTGAGCTTGATGTCATTCAGCCGAAGTTTGGCGAATGTCTTTTGCAAATCAGCCACGAGTTGGTTGGCTTGCTTGGAATTGACTACGATGTCATCTAAGTACGCTTCTACAGTCTGTCCGATGAAATTGTCGAAGCATTTGAGCATACATCGCTGGTATGTAGCTCCTGCGTTTTTGAGCCTGAACGGCATTATTATACAGCAGTACGATCCGAACGGGGTGATGAAAGAAGTCGCGAGCTGGTCGGACTCTTTCATCGTGATCTGATGGTATCCGGAATACGCATCAAGGAAACGGAGGGTTTCACACCCCGAGGTCGAGTCAACTATCTGGTTTATGCGTGGTAGAGGAAAAGAATCCTTTGGACACGCCTTATTAAGACTCGTGTAGTCAACACACATTCTCTATTTTCTAGTCTTTTTACGTACAAGAACGGGATTGGCTAACCACTCGGGACGATACACCTCCTTGATGAATCTGGCCACCAAAAGCTTTGTGATCTCCTCGCCGATGGCCTAGCGCTTCTCGTCGTCGAAGCGGTGCAAGCATTGTTTCATCGGTCTGGAGCCAGGCTTGATGTCCAAGGGGTTCTCGGTGACCTCCCTCAGAATGCCAGGCATGTCCGAGGGTTTCCACACGAAGATGTCAATGTTCGCGCAGAGGAAGTCGACAAGCGCGCTTTTCTATTTGGGGGACAGCTTGGCCCCGATCCGTGCCACCTTCTCCTTGGCATGGTCAGGGTCGACCTGCGCCTCCCTGGTGTCCTCCGTCGACTAGAAGGACGTCGTATTGCGGGTGGAGTCCAGAGCCTCCTCAACTAGCCACGCCTTGATAGGCTCCAGCTCCTTCGCGGAGGCGATGGTGGCCGAGGCTAACTCGCAGCTCTCCGTCTCACACTGGTAGGCACGTTGGAAGGACATGCCCACAGTGATCACCGCCTTCGGCCCCGGCATCTTGAGCTTTAGGTAGGTGTAGTTGGGAACGGCCATGAACTTCGCGTAGCATGGCCGACCAAAGATGGCGTGGTAGGTCCCATGGAATCCCACCACCTCGAATGTGAGGGTCTCTGCCCTAGAAATATTGACCTTGGGATAGACATCGTGCTTTAACCTTGGTTAATAGATCCTTATGACTATAGAGAAATTCGGCAACCTAGTTGTAAACATGGTGTTTAGAACTAGGTGTAAACATTGTCTTTGTTTATATGTCTTCCCCTCATTTGCATACACACTTTGCACACATGCACACCCATTAGGTTTTTATTTTTCTCTTTTACTAGGTTAATTATGCCACAAGTTAAGGTCTTAGGGATGTCATTGGTTGTTGGCATTTGCTTATACTCCTGACCATCACCCCGGGGGTAGTTTGTGCGTTTCAATTGTTCTGCAGGCATGACGAAGGAATCCCATGAATTCATGATCAAAGTTGAAACCAAGATCGTCAACATCTCCGAAGATTGAAAGGGATGCTACTGTTTTCATCAGAAATCTGCACATGTTCAGAGATGTACAAGGAATAAAAAGTTGATATTCAGAGGCTCCATCAAATTCTCGTTCCAACGCATCCAAGATCAATGAATTTGAAGAACAAGGAGATACAACAAAAACATTGGGCGCTGCACATTCTGAAATCAGCTTAGGACAGATTGTGGTGCTAGAATAAAATAGGCATAACTCTTTTGTTTGGAATCCGTTTTGGGCAAATGTTGACTCGTTGGAAAGAGAAATTTGTGCACTTTACAATGGAGCAATGGTTCAGTACATAATTTGTCATACCCGGATTTACAAAGAAACCCGAATGCTACTATATGTGTACCTAGGAAGTCCAAAACACACATATAGCCTAAGAATAACAGAATATCAAAGTAAATCCAGTGCTCGAATACAAAAGAATAACATCTCAGAATTATTACAAATAAGACTCAAGTCTTTAATCAAAGTTTACGCATATGAATAAATAAACTCGTGGCGCCATTAACTCCACAAGGACACCGACTGGTTGACAGCGGCCAAGAAGTCCGGAATATCTTCAGGGAACTCCACAACACCTTCAGGTTCATCTGATTACCCATCTGGGATTTTGTTGAATAATTGCAAGTGTAAGTAAACCAGCTTTACTTAATAAATATAACACGAGGGATGAAGGCTTAAAAGGCTTGACACGGTTTAACTGCGATAAGCACTTTTAGTTGTTCAGTTTTAGCATTAACCAAATTACTACAATGTGATAGGAATATCCCAGTTGTAACCTAAATTAAGTATAAGAAGAGAGGTATCATATTATCATCATTATTTCATTATCAAGTTCATTTAAACATCACCAGGGTAAATGTCACCATTCAAAAAGGATCTAGGCCACTCGTAACCGTGAGTACGGCTGATATATCAGTTTTCACTCTGCAGAGGTTGTACACTTTCCCCACTGGTCGTGATTCCCGTGATGCCCGGGTGGATCAGACCCATTTCACACTTCCTTTGGTGTGCGGCTGGGTTTCACTACAAGACATTTCAAAAGTCCCTCTAAAAAGCAAAAGGGCCACTGAGGTTTCAACATAGGCGCATGAACCCAACTCTCGGGATCAAAAAAACACCCATGGCACAACGAGAACAAAATGCCTACGGACATCAGGGCGCAACGTGAGTCCGTTCCTAAGCAGATCAGGCTCATACTTCAACCACGGTTCCTCCCTAACACCTTTCGGTAACCCCCGCTAGTTAGAATTGTGCATTTACTTAGCCAAGGCCAGAGCCCATTGATTCCCGTGGTTGCACTGTTTTCCTGGGTTGCCACTTCAAGATAGAAACCATAACAAGTGATGCCCAGAACAAAGCACACAGCATATGTTCCAGTTTAAGGGTTGCCCAGAACAAAGCACACAGCACATGTTCCAGATCGTGAGTTGCCTAGAACAAAGCACACAGCACATGTTCCAGAACAAGGGTTGCTGAGAACAAAGCACACAGCACATGTTCCAGCTTCCTAACCATGTTGCTAAAAAACAAGTTTTAACATTCACAATTAATCACCATTAATAGGTATCAAGTATCATCATTCAGTGGTATCATGTTGTATAGCCTGGCACATTATTACCCTAAAATGCATAACCAAGGTTGAACAAGAAAGTAAGGTTTAAGAATATTAGGGATAACCTAGAATAGACTAACTCATGCATGAATGTAAGCGATTATTAATGTGTATAGGTATCAAGGAATTTCTCATGTTATACTTGCCTTCCTCTTGGTACTGCAGCTGTTGCTCTTGCTCCTCAAGGTGTTTCTCGAAGGACGTCTCAAATGGCATAGGGTCTAAACACGATCAACAATCACCAACACACATTCCAGACATGCCAGTACATGCATATCAAGCAAAATAAATTAGAACAGTACACCAAACAATACAAATAGTTGCTAAAAAGCTAATAAAAATATTCTACGCATTACTACGAACACATGAGCGAAAGAATCACTAAAATTGGAGTTAAAACACACTTTCTAGGGCTAAAACAAGGTCTAAGGGCTTGCTGGCAATGAAACTAAAGTTCCAGGGGCTTAACTGCAAGAAACCTAAATGTAATTATGTAAAAAACAGAAGGCCCAACATGTAAATAAGGCAACCTAGGATGGCAGGCACTAATATTTAAAAACTCAGGGTCTAAACTAAAAGAAAAAGGACTTAAATCTAAATACTTTTGAACTAAACAGGACTGCCGATTAATTTTAGCAAAACCGAAAGGCCTAAATGCAAAAATGGCACTGCGTGGCTGGCTTGGCTTGTGTGACTGCTAGCGTGGCGACACGTGGCACACACACATGGCGTTGACGTGGCGCTGCCGAGGTGAAGAACTAGGACGAATGTGAAGAACTAGGACGAATGTAACCCTTATCTAACAACTCTTTTAATTGTTTCTTTAATTCTTCTAGTTCATTTACTCCCATTCTATATGGTCTCTTAGCTGTAGGTGCAGTTCCAGGCTTAAGCTCAATAAGAAACTCAGTGTTGTGTTCTGGTGGCATACCTGGCAACTCCTCTGGAAAGACATCCGAATTCCCCACAACTTTGATATCTTCCATGGTTGCTCCTTTCATCTGGTTGATCTGACAGTTCCCCAGTGTAGACGGATCTGCTTAAAACTCAATCTTTCCCCCATCTTGGTTGTTAGTTCTACTGCCCTTTGTGCACACTTGATTACAGCATTGTGGGCTCCCAACCAAGTCATTCCCAAGATAAGATCAATTCCCATAGAGTTTAGAACCATAGGTGTGATATGGAACTCTACCCCCCTTATTTGTACACTTACATCTGGACATGCTAGTGTTGCCCTTAATTCCCCTCCAGGTGAATTAACTATCATAGTGTGTGGCATGGGTTGCATGGTCATTCTATACTTTTTCACATATTGAGCAGATATGAATGCATGTGTAGCACCAGAATCAAAAAGAACATATGCGGGGTGTGAGTTGACTAGAAACATACCGAACACCACATCGGCCGCTCCATGTGTTGCCTCCTCACTTACGTGGTTCACCTTTCCACGTGCGGGGTTCTGCTACCCTCCATTGTTGCGAGGCTGCTGGGGGTTCTGACCACTGTTCCTTGCGGCATTATTCTGCCCATTGGCATTCTGGCCTCTCTTCGGGCAGTTGTTAGCGTAATGCCTGGGGTCACCGCAGTTGTAGCAAACTCTGCCTGCCATGGGAGCTACAGGCACAGTGTTGCTCTGAGTAAGATGTGGCACCGGGTTCTGTGGCTGTTGCTGCTGCTGGTACCTCTACTGGTACTGTTGTTGCTGGCGTTGTTGCTGTTGCTGCTGCTGTTGATAAGGCAGATGCTATTGGTACTGTTAGCGTTGCTGCTAATTTCCAGAGTTCGGCGGACCTTGAATGCGGAGCTGGCCAGCGGACTGCAGGTTGAAGCGAGGACATGAGCTGTTTCCACCCGTCTGGTTGAGGAACTTCCTCTTCTTGTCCTTCATCTCCCGACGCCTGTGCTCCAGCATCAGGGCATTGTCGACCAACTCATGGAAGTCGTCGAAGGAGTGTGCGAGCAGCTGGTACTGAAGGCCATCATTCAATCCCTGAAGGAATTGCCTCTGTTTCTTCTTATCATCCGCCACATTCTCAGGAGCGTAGCGGGATAGCTCGATGAACTTGTCACGATAAGCGGTGACAGTCATCGACCCTTGCCTCAAGGCCACGAACTCCTCCTGCTTCAGAGTCACGAGTCCCTCTGGAATGTGATGGTTGCGGAACCTCTCGCAGAACTCTACCCACGTGATGTGGTCAGGGTCCTAGTGAGAGCACAGGTACGAGTCCCACTATTCTTGTGCAGCCCCTTGTAACTGTCTAGATCCATAGAGCACCTTCTCCCGGTCAGTGCACTGAGCTATGTCCAGTTGATGGTTCACCACCTTGAGCCAGTCTTCCGCTTGCAGTGGCTCACTGTCATGGGTGGAGACAGGCGGGCGTCCTTTCATGAACTCCCCACGCCGGTCTCTGACTTGTGGCTGGTGCTGGGGTGGCGGCTGGTTCTACAGGTTCTGTTGCGCCACTGCGAATGCATTGGCCATCTGCTGTAGCAGCTGATTCTGATTGGTCAGCAGTTGGTCAAGGGGCACTGGAGGTGGTGGTGGTAGGTTCAGATTGGCACGTCCTCCATGAGCATTCCTCCTGTTTGCCATCTATTACAGACACATGGCACTGTTACTTTTCAATTCCATACCATGAATCCATTCTGATTGATCATAAGTAACAAGATAGAGACAGATTGAGAGAATTCAGCAGACAGAGAGTAGATAAAGGATATGGGTGCAAAGTAATGAGACAAATAGATTTCAAAACCCAACTATTTATTCATAACAACCTAAACCAACATTATAGATGTATGTGAACAATAGGTTCACATGCACCACACTCATTACAAAGATCCAAATCACACAAGTTCAGAAGAATAATAAAACAAGCACTCATTGACACTGTTCAAACATTAAGACTCTAATGACTCACATGACTCAAACGACTCAAACTCACAGGACTAGCGTTTTTATTACAACTCAAGATAACCTAGTTCTCATCTATGGTGGTGCGACTAGCAGCAGTCCCGTAGCGGGTCCTCTTGCGCGGCGGTGCTTCTCCAAAGTATTCTGGCTCCTCCATTGGTGGTTCAGCATTGGGATGCTCCAGCTCTGCGATCCTAAGCCTTGCTGCTTGCAGCTCTTCCCACATCCTGGAGTGCTCATCCAGCAGCGAGTCGAACTCTGTGTTGATGGTTGTAGCAAAACCCACTGTTTCCACCAATCTTGTATTCTGCTCTCCAGCTGGGTTGGCGATCCTGCTTGCTCTCTTCCCACGTGGCACACGAGGAAGGTAGCACTCTGCCCAATCACGGACAAGGCTGTAGTAGAGTCCACGAAAGGTGTAGAGTGCCCGGCGAGCAGCATCACTGATGCTGGCCTCCTCAGTCTCCCTAGGAGCCAGCGCGGGGTGCTCTGACTCAATCCTGGCGGCGCCTAGCAGCTGAGCAGACACTCGAACACACGCCGTGGTCTTCCAAAAGTCAGTGTAGTGGTGGTGAGTCCACCACTCACTATGGTAGTCCACACTGACACGGACATTTCCATAGTGGCGCTGAAGTAGACGAAGCAGACGACAGAGGAAGTAGCAGTCTTCTCCATCACGAGTAGTCTCCACCACCTTCCATCCTGTAGCTGGAGGTTGGTGGCCTTCTCCTTCATCATCGGAGTCTTCAGAGCCATCAGAGTCGGAACCATCTCCATCTGAATCATCACCACCACCTTCGGGGTCCTCTAGGCCTCCTCCGGCAGCGGCGCCTTCTTGCTTGACTGGAGCAGGTGGCGCCTCTGGTGGAGCAACAGGCATGAACCGGTCTTCCTCCTCATCGTAGATCTCGACCTTCTCGGGATCTTCTTCAGCTTCCTCCACTGGTGGCTTCTGAATAGGCGGCAGCTCTATCCCTTGAACTGGGTCAGGGTTGAAGAACTGCAGAGCATGCTCAGCAACTCTGGGAGGCAAGAACTCTCCAACACACTTGCGCGGAGTGACCTTAGTACGAGCCATCTATAAAGAAAGGAGAATGAAAGAATAAATTAAAATTTTGTAATAGAATGAGATAGAATAATAAGAATAATGTATAAAATAATACAAAGTGAAGCAAGAAGTTAAAGTAAGTTAGAAATAAGGAGTAATAATAAGGATAAGTGAAATAATCAAGATTAAATTTAAGTGGAATAAAGACAAGGACAAAAGAAGACTCTAAACAACCATTCTATCTAGGCTCTGTGTCCTACAGTCAGCACGGCTTTGATACCAATCTGTCACACCTGGATTTACGAAGAAACCCGAATGCTACTATATGTGTACCCAGGAAGTCCAAAACACATATATAGCCTTAGAATAATAGAATATCAAAGTAAATCCAGTGCTCGAATACAAAAGAATAACATCTCAGAATTATTACAAATCAGACTCAAGTCTTTAATCAAAGTTTACGCATACGAATAAATAAACTCTCGTGGCGCCATTAACTCCACAAGGACACCGACTGGTTGACAGCTGCCAAGAAGTCTGGAATACCTTCAGGGAACTCCACAACACCTTCAGGTTCATCTGATTACCCATACGGGATTTTGTTGAATAATTGCAAGTGTAAGTAAACCAGCTTTACTTAACAAATATAACACAAGGGATGAAAGCTTAAAAATCTTGACACGGTTTAAATGCGATAAGCACTTTTAGTTGTTCAGTTTTAGCATTAACCAAATTACTACAATGTGATAGGAATATCCCAGTTGTAACCCAAATTAAGTATAAGTAGAGAGGTATCATAATATCATCATTATTTCATTATCAAGTTCATTTAAACATCACCAGGGTAAAGTCACCATTCCAAAAGGATCCAGGCCACTCGTAACCGTGAGTACGGCTGATATATCAGTTTTCACTCTGCAGAGGTTGTACACTTTCCCCACTGGTCGTGATTCCCATGATGCCCGAGTGGATCAGACCCATTTCACACTTCCTTAGGTGTGTGGCTAGGTTTCACTACAAGACATTTCAAAAGTCCCTCTAAAAAGCTAAGGGCCGCTGAGGTTTCAACATGGGCGCATGAACCCAACTCCCGGGATCAACAAAACACCCATGGCGCAACGTGAGTGGGTTGATGGCGTTCAGGGCGCAACGTGAACAAAATGCCTATAGACATCAGGGCGCAACGTGAGTACGTCCCCAAGCAGATCAGGCTCATACTTCAACCATGGTTCCCCATAACGCCTTTCGGTAACCCCCGCTAGTTAGAGTTGTGCACCTAACCAAGACTAGAGCCCATTGATTCCCGTGGTTGCACTGTTTTCCTGGGTTGCCACTTTAAGATAGAACCCATAACAAGTGATGCCCAGAACAAAGCACATAGCATATGTTCCAGTTTAAGGGTTGCCCAGAATAAAGCACACAGCACATGTTCTAGATCGTGAGTTGCCTAGAACAAAGCACACAACACATGTCCAGAACAAGGGTTGCCGAGAACAAAGCACACAGCACATGTTCCAGCTTCCTAACCATGTTGCTAAAAAGCAAGTTTTAACATTCACAATTAATCACCATTTATAGGTATCAAGTATCATCATTCAGCGGTATCATGTTGCATAGCCTGGCAAATTATTACCCAAAGATGCATAACCCAGGTTGAACAAGAAAGTAAGGTTTAACAATACTAGGGATAACCTAGAATAGATTAACTCATGCATGAATTTAAGTGATTATTAATGTGTATAGGTATCAAGGAATTTCTCGTGTTATACTTGCCTTCCTCTTGGTACTGCAGCTGCTGCCCTTGCTCTTCAATGTGTTGCTCGAAGGACGTCTTGAACGGCACAGGGTCTAAACACAATCAACAATCACCAACACACATTCCAGACAAGCCAGTACATGCATATCAAGCAAAATAAATTAGAACAGTACACCAAACAATACAAACAATGGCTAAAAACTAATAAAACAATTCTACACATTACTACGAACACATGAGCAAAAGAATCACTGAAATCGGAGTTAAAACATACTTTCTAGGGCTAAAACAAGGTCTAGGGGCCTGCTGGCAAAGAAATTAAAGTTTCAGGGGCTTAACTGCGAGAAACCAGGGACCTAAACATAATTATGTATAAAACCAGAACGTCCAACATGTAAATAAGGCAACCTAGGATGGTGGGCACTAATATTTAAAAACTCAGGGTCTAAACTGAAAGAAAAAGGACTTAAATCTAAATACTTTTGAACTAAACATGACTGCGGGTTGATTTTAGCAAAATCGAAGGGCCTAAATGCAAAAACAGCACTGCGTGGCTGGCTTGGTGTTGACACCAGTGGTGGCAAACAGAAAGTCCGCAAGCGCATGGCTGTCGAAGTAGCTTTCACCCGTGAGTAAACCAGGTATCGAATCCACGGGGAACGTAAACGAGTATCTAATCACTAAAGCTGAGCCGGATCGATCGAGTGTATATAAAGGCTGGGTAGAGAGGATAACTTAGCACTAAGGCTCTGATTATAGTTAAGAGAATTCTCCTATGCTTGCTTTAGGCACCGGGGTATCCTAGGCCTCTAGGAAATTGCCGGCCAACAGCTCTACGCCGTACCCGTACGTGGAGGATTACAAAGGACGGACAGGGCTGTCACCACCTGCCGCCTACCTCTTCTAATCCGTGGGGCTATGAGGCAAACGAGGGCAGACATACACCTAAGCACCATGCCTGAGATAATATCAGCTATCCTAACCTTGATCAAAGATTAGAATACTTTATAAATAAAGCAACGAACCCACAAGCACAATAGAGAACTCAACTTATCTATAACTCAGACTTAAATACTAGTTGAATCTTGGATACTTACTGAGTAGCTCGCATCCGTCGAGGTACAGGTGGAGGGTCGTCGACAGGCCGGGAATCCTCCAGACTCTCCCTCACTCTCTCCCTATTTCTACTCTGGATATGAGGAGGGCTTCGCCTTGGATCTTCACTTCTGCTCGATGATGATTAGCCCTGCCCCGAGTCCAGCTATTTATAGCTTGGAGAGGCAGTTTGGAGTCGGTATGCAGCGGTTGAGGCAGTCAGGAAGTGGGCCCAGGTCGGCCGACTAGGGGGGATCGGCCAACCGTCAGATCAACCGACGTAGATCATCCACGGTGCAGATGGGCTCCTGGAGGCGGTTGATAGTTGCTCCTGAAGGCGGTGGCGGTTTGGACGCGCGGCCAGGTCGGCCGACCTGGCTAGGTCGGCCGACCCGGGGCTGTGGCCCCTCGGCCCCACTCTGTCAGGGTCACTCCCATGTGGGTCCTTTGGTCGGTTTGCGGTGGGTAATGGTGAAGATCTGTCAGTTAAGTTAGGGATGTGGGCCCATGAATCCAAGTGATTGCCACGTGGCCCAATCCCATCTCTTTATTCCCACCGACTTGATCTCAACATGCCTGATCACTCCTGAGTGTGCTTTTGCTGTTGGGCTAAGGCTGGGCCTTACTGGGCTTGATCCCAGGTCGGCCGACCAGGGTAGGTCAGGCGTCCTGGTTCTGAGCCCACTTTGGTCCTTCTTTTGCCACTTTACTCCTGTAATCACATATGCACCAAAACTCGTGGAATTCATTAGTAAATAACCCTATGTCTAGTTGTTTTATCATTCTTTTATATCTTTGTTGGCAATAAAAACTTGTCATTAAGAACCGCCAACACTTGGCTTGCGTGGCTGCTAGCGTGGCGACACGTGGCACACACGTGGCGTCGACGTGGCGCTAACGAGGCCATGGACCGGGGCCACAGACCCGATCCACGGGTCTATAGTGGACTATACAGGGCGAAGGGGTATCAGGTGATCGTGGCCGTTCGGATCAGATCCGATGGCCGGGCTTGAGCGGGCGGCGGTTTGGGGCCGGCGGCGAGCTGGAGGACGACGGCGAGTGGCGGCGCTACTCCGGCGAGACCGGTTTAGATGCTAGGGGGCTCGGTTTTGCACGGGGTTTGGTCAGGGAGCAAGAGGGGAACGTGGCGAACTCACCTAGGAGGTCAGGAAGGTGGTTTGGTCGGCGGGGCGGCTTGCCGACGTCAAGAAGCGGCGGCGGCGCTCCATCGAAGGTGGCGAGGGTGCTCCGTGGCTCGGCTCGGGCTCCTGAGCATGGGCTTCAACAGCGGGCGCTCCTGCGAGAGAGATAGGAGGGTCGGGGTGAGCGGAGGGCGACCGGAGAGGCGGCGCAATGAGCTCCTCATCTTGGCAATGGCGAACGGCGGCGGCGGCTAGGGAAACGGGGCAAAGGAGGGGGCTCTAGGGTTTATATAGGGCGGGGGACGCAGGGGATAACTCGCAGGGTCTCCGGGGCAGACACGGGACGGTTGGCGCGAATCACGCGAGTGGTTGCGGCATGGCGGCACAGTGAGCTCGGACTTGGCTTGGCCGAGTCCGACCGAGGTCGGGGACGACCCTGGCGGGTTGGGTCCACCTGGCAGCGGCCCGGGCGATGGCGCCCTGGCGCCGGGGCGTCCTCCGGGAGGGGAGGCGGAGGCGGGACGTGAGAAGCGGGCCACTGGGCCGACTGGGCCAAACGGGGCAAAGGGAGGTAAGGCGGGCTGGGCCGAGAGTTCAAGGGGCAAAGGCGGACCGGCCAGGAGTTAAGGGGGCCAAAGTAGACTTAACGTGGAAAAACAAATAACCAGCCAATCAAAAGCAAATTCCAAGAGGATTTCAAATACGAATTCGAAATCCATCGAAAGAATTGATAGCAAGCAAAAATATGCTCCAGCATGAATGCACAAACATGGTTTCTAAGCCTACCTTTGCTTTTAAATTTTTGGGTATAATCTATATAAATTCCTATATGTCATGAACAATTCAAAAATTAAATAAATTAAATCCTAATTTTTATTAAGGCCTAATTTTTAGGGTGTTACGGTTCTATTCTGGAAATAAACAAAAAATTTGTGGAAGATGAAGCAGCAATGAAGACAACAAGCAAGGAGGTGATAACGGTACGAAGAATGATTGGGACCATGGCTTAGTGACAATGGGAAGTGGTTAGGGGAAAATTAAGGCAACAAAGGTGAAGGAGCATAAAGATAATCTCCAAACACATGGCGGAAGGACTTCAAGAATCACAAGATGGTCCATCTTCTTCTTCCATGCCTAGCACCATGCTAAGCATGGGGGAGGACTTGTTGGACGAAAAGGAAAAGGCCATATTGAGTACAATGATTGTGTTCACCACATGATGCTCATTTCTCTTCTTCCATGCTAAGCACAATGCTTAAGCATGGAGGAAACTGCGCTACACTTCATAGCAAGCATCGAAAAGGACAGTAACTCTCCCTCAACTTTCTCTTTGTTCATCTCTTTCTAAATGCTTGTATATTTGTATGCCATCGACCATAGGTTAGAAACCTTTGTATATCTCTCTTGTTAATAACATGTCTACTAGGAGGACAACCTAGTCTTGTTTTTGTTTTCAATAAATAGTTATCATCATCACTTTTGCGCTTACCACGATGATATCCTAGGTGTCCACATTCAATGAACCTTGGGTATGAGAGACTTAAGCATGAAGAAATTGAAGATTTGGAAAGTTATTCACGAGATCAGGACAACCTCAGAGATATTCGCGCAGCCCAGGATAGCATGATATTTTGGTGCAGATTCGGAGATCTAAATGGCCTCTAATGACAAAATGTTGAATACCAAAGTTGTAACCAACATCAAGATATTCAATTTGTACATATGGAAAGTATAATTTAGAATATGGAGCTAGGAGATATAGCCCCCGAAATCATGCTGCGCAAAGAAGTCCAAAATCAGACAGATTATCTTCTGGTGCTATTTTTGGGATCTTAACTTCATTTTCAAGGAAACTCATGAATACCAAAGTTAGAGATAATTTCATGATACACAATTTAGAATCTGTGTTTGCCCTATTTGGAGTTCGAACGAGGAAGATATGATGTCGGGAACGCAGGGCTATGAATTAGGAAAATCTGGGCGAGTCAAATCTTATGGAAATCAAGTTTGCTTGACTCTCAAGCAAGGATCTCATGGAAGGGAAGGTGGAGCATGCCCCAAGGCTCCCTTAGGGTATAAATACAACCCCCGAGGCACCCTCAAGAGGGGGGAGATTCAGATCTATCCACCACAAGTCGACGCGAAGAGGGACACACACACACACACACCAAAGGAAGCCGACGGCCGCCACAAGTCCTCGAGATTGCCAAGGAGATGGCTTAGGCCATGCCCTAGCCGCCATGGTTGGCCCTGCATGGTGAAGCCATGGCGGAGTTCCAGAGCCATGCTTTGAACTCATCAAGGCGTATGTACATTCGATGGTGATATCAATCTACTTGTCTTGTTTACTTTGATCTTCTAAGATCCATGCTTTCTCTCATATGTATAGCTAGCACATGTTCTTAGTAGGAATAGATCTAATCGTGGTGATTAGTCTATGCCCTGCGGATACATCTTAGTAGTGCATAGGAAGTCGGCATGATTATCCTCGTGTGGTGACAGCATGCGGGAGGGAAAAGGTCGAACGATTGCGTAATGTTGAGTAAGATCGACGGCGAGCACCATGGGAGTTGTTGCGCTGCCACCAAGGAGGAGGAGCTTCAAGTAAAGAACACTTGGTGGGCGTTTGAGGTAAAGCTTTGGGAAACCTTAGGCATTGACACGCACCTCGCAAGGGCGCCCATGGGAAAGTTCTTAGAGATGACTCTTTATCTTTGTACGAGATTAGATTGATTATCGCTTTGGCCAGAGTTGCAACTAGAAGACAGTAGGCTTGTGCTACCTTTGGTCATGTTACCTCGTGTCGTGGGGTTGTGATCCATTCATTATATTCATCAACTTCACACATATGTTTAACCACATCTATGCTTCAAGATAGGATTAGATCCGTTTGGCTAGATAGAAAATCCTAGGTAGTTCTTTGTCGGTCCACGGATTGATAAACCTTGGGGGAATATTCTAAGGGAAAAGCTACCAATAATCCGTGCGTTTGCGGTTCACAATTGGCGCGTCTAATGTCCATCAACAAGGCACGTGGCCCAGGTGCATTCGAACTCGGGCTCCGATCCTCCTCCTCGTCGTCGTAACGCCCACCCCAACGTGAAGTGCGCCCGCATGGGGCTTCCCGGCCATCGTTGACTGGGCGGCGGCGACGCGCATTGAGCATGTTGCGCGCATCCCAAATCAGACCTAGATGCCCCATGATAGGGACTCGGGCCCTCCCATTGGGCTATGGGCATGCCTGGTGGACCGAAATGTCCTGGGGTCGGGGTTGCCTCGGTCACACGGGGGTTGCCCTAAGACGGGATGTTGGCTAGCGTGAGAGCCGCGTCGCCTAGATAGCGAGCTCTCCACCTGCTGCGCCGCCGCTCGCTCAGGGAGTTCGCCCACTTTGCGCTAAGCTCTCCGGGCCTCCAGCGTTACGGGGTCAGGGAGCCCCCGCAGCTGCACAACAGGCGCCGCGATGTTCTGGCTCACCCTCACGAAGCGCGGGGGCGCACCGTCATCGTCGACGATCTGCTGTTGCATGTCGCGAGCGCACTCGTGTGCCGGCACTCCGCCATTGCATTGTCAGAGCTTGCGCTCGATGTGTGCCTACTCCTGCTCCATACGGAGCCGCTGCTGCTCCATGCGCAGGCGGCCCTACTCCAGCCATTGGCGGGCTTCTTGAAGCTCTTATCGTCGCACCCGCGCTTGCTCGGGGCACGGCTGTGAGGGCAGTGGGGTTTCGGCTCTTCCGTCCCCAGCGCGGCGATGTTGGTCATGGCGTTATAGGGCAACGGCGGCTTAGAGCCATCTTCACTCGCCTCCTCCAAGGCTCCCTCAGGGGTGTCCGCCATGAAGCACTAGTGGAAAGCGTGGTGGCTTTCCGCGACGAGCTCCATCTCGGAGGCCTCCGACAAGCCGTCGCTGAGGAGGTCGAGGACGGACTCCGACACATAGTCGGTCGTTCCCACGAATTCGTCGTCCACAGGAGGATGACGCATGTAGCGCACCATCAGGCGCGACACCATTTCACCTGCCTTGTGCAAGCTGAAATGTGCCACCTAAGGTGGAGTGGGGCTCAGCATCTCCGGCGAGAGCGAAGCTCCTCCCACGAGCTGGGTCGTGACGTTTGCCAATGTGAACACGACACAGCACGTGTCTTCTTGGGATGGTTGGGGACCCAAGAACGAATCGAGCTGTCGCCAAAGGTCTCTTCCGCTAGAGTCCTTTTGGGACTTGCGAGCCTCTGGGCACCGAGCTGGAGGTTCACGAAGGCCTCGGTGACCGCCGCGATGTCGGCGTAGGCGGACGGACGAGCGGTGAAGACTCGCTCTAGCTCTCCGCCCTCAGTGGTTACGAAGTCCAAGCTCCCAAGGTGCACGAGCATCCCAGGAGCCCAGCTCGAGCTGTTGCTGGCCATCCGATGCCTAAGGGTGATCGACGAACGCGCAAAGGCCCATACCTAGCGCGCCAACTGTCGGTGTATGAAATCACCAACTAGTGAATTTGTGGATTGCGCGTCAAGGCCCGGATGGTTTACGAGAGGACACAAGGATTATACTAGTTTGGGCAAGAATGTCCTACATCCAGTTCGAGCCTTCTCGTGTTACTCGCGTTATCTATAGTAGGGGTTACAGATGGTCGAGAGAAGGAAGAGGCTCCCAAATCTTTATGAGTGTGTGTGAATGTCTGTGGGTTTCGAGCCGAACCCTTCTTTGGAGGGTTTCCTCCCCTTTTAATACTCGAAGGGGAGGGAAGCCCATTACAGATGGGGGAGAGAAAGAAGAGAAAGAAAAGGCTTGGGGTGGAAGGAAGGCATCCCGGATCTCCGCTCCTGCTCCGGTCCGGGGCCCCCTACCGGGCACTGTAGATGACGCTCAAGAACGGTACCCTGTGGCGCGCTTCGAGGAGCCACGTGATGCCTCCTACACTGCAGGCTAACAGCTAACACCGGGCCGTGGGCTATGATGGGGGAGCCGCAGTATTAGGGGCGCCGCGCCTGCCCCGCCTGTTCCAGGTAATGAACGTCCGTTGCGTCCGTCTGCGCCGTTGGCAGTGCTCGCCTCTCCAGGCTGAGCTCTCTGGGCCCCAGGGCCCTGACGAATCTTTGACTTTGGCGGAGGGGGTCAGGCGAGGCAGAGGGCCTGCCCGCGGCGGGGCCCGCTCCCGACCCACACGTCTGTGGTCGGCCAAGGTGGAGAGCCTCGCCCGCTGTGGGTCCCGCTCCCGACCCCTCTGCTCGGGGTCGGGCGAGGCAGAGAAACCTTGGCGGGGGTTTCCCCTCCCCGATCCCGACGGTCGAGGGTCAGGCGAGGCGGATCCCGGCGCTTTGGGCCCTAGCTGGGCTGGCCCGTGCGTCGAAGTCTTAAGCTGCGCACCTCACGTCCCTGTGTCCCAACGCATTTGGTAGCCCGCGAGGTTGTTGTATCTGTCTAACCTCGTCGGTTAAGACCCCCTGGATATTGATATCCGACAGTAGTCTCAATGTATAGGCCACAAATAAATGCTAAAAACACTGGAATCTATCAGTATATCATCCATCCATCCACCAAATAAAGACTCTAGGAAAAATATGATCTTTGTCCCCAACTATATCATACAAGGAGGCATGGAAAATAAAAATAAGAAAAACAAATGGACACATGAAGGTCCAAAAAAAAGAAAAATAAGAAAAAGAATTGGATACATGAAGGTCTGTTGATGGTCATTACACGCCAAATCCGATAGTCAATATGTTCATAATATAAAGGAGAACTATGCAACTTATAACATATATCTTTATAATAACCTAGTTCCATATGTATTTTAGAAATAAGCGTTTTCAGAAACACCAGACTACAAGAGGGGCAAAAAAGTGCTTGAGCACAGGAGAAAATGCAACGCAGATAGATCTCCATGAGCATAAGGACAAGAGGGCCCACAAACTAGTCACACAAGGCCAATCCCATGGGAACCAACCTCTCCTACCATGAGGGCCACCTGCCAGTGTCTCAGAGGAAGAGGTGCCCTGGGAGCGCCACCTGGGGTCGGCCAAACCTAGACAGGTGCCCCACGCACCAAACTTTGGTAGGAGCCCTTCCCACACGTCCCTCTTGGCGCCAAGACTTATTTCCATTTGAGCACTGCCAGGAACCTTCCCTAGCTAGTATAAAGAGGGGGGAGAGCACCTCTCATTTCACAATTCACACACTCAAGTGCCTCTCTCGCTCACTAGTTAGTTCTTGCAGTCCTTAGGCTCGTGGAGCTAGGCTAGTTCTCTTGTACGACATCGGTTCATTGTGCCTTCAAGCTTGTTCTAGCTTTGCGCTTATCGATCCGAAGGGTGGAAGTCCCAGGGGATCTAGGGTAGTTATCTTGTGCATGAGCCTGGAGCTCGGGCAAGACGAGAACCATTGGATATGGATGTGCCTCATGGTTTGCAGGGGTAGACGGCAGGTGATGACAACCCTGTCCATCCTTCTAGTCCCCCATGTTTGGGTACGACATAGGAGTTTTAAAAGTTGTCTTGCCTTGGCAGACCAAGGCCTGACAATCTCCCCGTATTGTATGGGTGCTTATAACTAAGTCCTAACCATGTATTTGTATGACCAGTGCTAATCTTCAATAGTACCTTTCACTACTAGAAACACAACATTGACCAACAGGGAAGTACAATGGCCAACGAGCAGTCGTGGAGTTATTCCATCTATGACGTTTGCCAATTTTCAGTCATTGCAGTAAACCGATGGATTAGGGATGGCAATGGGTACATACCCGTTGGGTACTACCATTCCATACCCATACCCGTTACATATAGTTTTACCCGCTAAAATACCCGTACCCGCACGTGGGTACAAGAACTTACCCATACCCGCACCACGCGGGTATTTTTACCCGTCGGGTAACCCATACTCGATGTATAGTTGTTATAGACCATCAAAAATATATGAGTAGCACATAATAAAAAACTACATAAACACATATAAAAAATATAAATAAATAAAATAAAGGAAAATAACAACTCTTACCAAATTAATAGTATAATAGATCATAAGATCATTAGCTTATGAACAATGCCAAGTCACCACTCACTAGCAAAGTACAAGTTTATGAGTTCATCACACGTACTAATGTCGGGTATATTTTACCCACGGGTATGCGGTATGGGTAGCATACACCCGTACCCGCACCCGTCTACCCGATGGGTAGAGATTCTTTTTCATTAACACACCCGCGGGTGAAGATATCTTTCCATACCCGCCTCTTTATCGGGTAAAACCCATCGGGTTTTCGGGTTTCGGGTACCCATTGCCATCTCTACGGTGGATATTCAAGCCCAAAAGTAGTGACGTTTTGTGAAAATTGTCACAATCCGGTCGATAATCTAGTTACGTTTTAGCAGATTTGTCACGACCACCATAAGTTAAATATGAAAAATAAAAAATAGCCATGGCCAAGAATCAAAACCGAGACCTCAAACTCGAGAAGAAAATGCCTTACCACCGCACCACTTCTGTGTTGGTGTCATGGTATGACATTTGGCTCAATTAAATGTAGAAGTTGTGCTCATTTATTTAGTGTTTAAATTTAATCTGCAAAAAACATTGGGCCGGTGGGAATCGAACTGAATACCTCCTTGAAGTAAAGTATCTGCCTCACCACTGCATCATTTGTGTTCTACTATGACATTTAGCTCTTAGTAAAAAATTACAGAGATGATGTGGCATGCTATGTCAGCACTAGTCAACGTGGACCCATGTGTCAGTTATCCATGTGTCGAGTCCAGTCAGCGTGGGTCCATCTATCAAATACTGAGTGTTGAAATTAAATGGAAAAATATATGGCGCCAGTGCGAATCAAACTCGCGACCTTAACGAAGGGAAAGCAAATGTCTTACCACTGGGTTACTTGCTCAGTTTTGGTTCCAGTTTGGCAATTATCCTTTTCTACTAAAGGCTAGACTTTTTTCCTCCGTCCACAAAAACGACAAGCAAGATTCGCCGCAGCAGTTTACGCCGCCGCCCACCATTGCTCTGCGAGATCTGGCCGCTGGCCACCATTGCCATGCCATTCCGCATCGACATTGCCGCCGTCACCATCGCCGTCCCTACCAGCACCACCCCGTACCTCTGGGCCCCCACATTGCCTCAGGCCCACACCATCGTTGCCACCAACGCCGCCCACCATATGCCAGCCCTGTTGGCCAGCACATCTGAGAGCGTTTGTGCCCTGACTCCTCCTCTAACAAGCGTGTTGACCAACAGTAAAGGTATATGTCTCTAATCCTTTAGTTAGTTGAATGTAGCTTTGATTTGGTGCAGACTTGTTCATTTGGGTTATTCTGCAATGTTTGAATAGATGGATCCAAGCTAGGTGCATGGAAGAATGTTTTCACCTAAACACATTGATGGTGTCAAAGAATTCATGAGCTTTGTTCAAGGAAAATTCAATGATAATGTCGAAATGTTATGCCCATGCAGTAGATGCCTAAATCAGAAGTACCAAGGTCAGGCGCTTGTGAAGAAGCATATATTGGTGAATGGCATGGACAGTACTTATACTCGATGGATTCGTCATGGAGAGACCTTGAATGTAGATGTTATTGATCATCCTGCTGGTATGCATGACAACATTGATGGTGTGACAGAGGAGGACAACTATGGTGCTGATCCTTTGGAAGAGGTTTTAGGAGACCTACACACTGCAGTAGAACAAAGAAGACATGATAAAGAAATTCAGGATGGTGCTGCAGAACCTCATGAAAAAGATTCGTTTTTCAAAATAGCCATGAGAGAGACAAAGCGTCAACTTTATCCTGGTTGTACTAAATTTTCAAGGTTCTCCTTTGTGATAAAGCTTCTTCATATGAAGTCATTATATAGGATAAGAAACTCTACCTTTTCTGCAGTAATGAAGCTACTGGCCGAAGCATTCCCAGAATGTAATAGACTCCCAAAATCATATAATGAGGCAAAGAGTCTTCTAAAGGAATTAGGTGTTGGATATGAATCAACACATGTGTGCTCCAATAATTGTGTGTTGTTTAGAAAAAAATATGCCACACATGACAATTGCCCTGTTTGTGGTCTCTCAAGATGGAAAGACCAAGAAAGAAAGAAGATACCACAAAAAGTGTTGCGGCAATTTCCATTGGCACCTAGGCTAAGAAGGATGTTTGCAACCAAAGAAGCATCAGAAGAAGCACAATGACACAAGTTAAAGCGGCGGCGTAGTGAGAAAGAAATGAGCCACCCAGCTGACGGTGAGGCATGGCAAGATTTCGACCGAGTATATCTAGATTTTGCAGAAGATCTAAGAAACATTAGACTTGGACTGGCTACTGATGGGTTCAATCCTTTTTCAGAACAGAACTCAAAATATAGCATGTCACCAATATTTGTTGTGCCATACAACCTTCCACCCTGGGCATGCATGCAGGAGTCAAACTTCATGATGGCTTTGCTGATTCCAGCACTTAAATCACCCGGGAAGGACTTTGATCTATTTTTAGAGCCTCTTATAGAAGATTTACTTGATCTTTGGAAGGGGGTTCCTGATTATGATGCTAATATTGGCAAAACGTTTAGCCTTCGTGCTACAGTCCTGTGGTGTATCCATGATTACCCATCTTTGAGTACTCTTTCAGGTCGTACCACAAATGGTTATTTTGCATGTATTCAATGTGACAAGCACCCTCTTTCATACAGGCTAAGGAGCAAAATTGGGTAGTTTAGGCACTTTCGAATCCTTCCAAAGGGACATCGTTTGCAAAGAAACAATGGGTTTGTTGGACTACATGAAAGCAATGACCCACCTGGTCAATTCACTTTAGAAGAGTTGTTGGCTGAACTAGAGAAAGTTAAACACGTTCGACCTGGCACACAAAAAGAATGTGGGAAGAGGAAGCTTTCTAACAGGGAAGGCAATCATGTGCGCATTTGGAGACGAAGGGTTAGTTTGTGGGACTTACCATATTGGAAATATTTGAAGCTGAAACATAATCTTGATGTCATGCATATTGAGAAAAACATACTTGAGGCCCTCATAGGAACAATAATGAAGATAGTTGAGAAGACAAAGGATACAGCTAAAGCTAGGCTTGATCTGAAAGATTTGGGAATTAAAAAGGAGCAGCAATTTAGAGAGGATGGAGATTCATGTGGGATGCCTAATGCTCGGTATACCTTGTCCATAGAAAAAAAAGGCCTTTGTGATTTTTTACACGAGGTGAAATTTCCAAATGGTTTTGCTTCCAACATATCTAGATGTTTAAAAGCTGACAGAACCAAGGTACAACGGCTGAAAACACATGATTGTCACATTCTTTTGCAAAGAATCTTACCAGCTTCCATAAGAGGATTTTTGGGCAACGATATTTCTGAAGCAATAGCCAAGTTAGGGAAGTTTTTCAGGGAACTATGCAACAGAACACTTAAGAAGGATGTGTTGCTTGAAATGAAGAAAGAGATCCCCATAATTTTGGTGAAGCTTGAGAAAATTTCCCCCTGTTTCTTTGATGTGATGATTCACCTTGCTGTCTACTTGATGAGGCATTACTTCGAGGTCCTATGCAATTTGGGTGGATGTACCCGATTGAAAGGAGGCTATACACTTTGAAGCGCTATGTGAGCAATAGGGCGCGACCAGAAGGTTCAATTGCATTGGCATATATTGCTGACGAATGCCTCACATTTTGCTCTAAATACATGGATGACGTTGAAACAAGATTTAATTGGGAACCAAGAAATAAAGGTTTGCTAGATGAAGATGCCTATGGTGTTGACATTTTTGGGCATGGAGTTCATTTTACTTCCTCACCTGAACTTGTATATGATGAAAATGGCTTTGATCAAATGGTTTGGTATGTGCTGCACAACTGCAGTCAAGCTGAGAAATATGTGAAGTAAGTTGTACTAAGTGTCTTTTTTGTACCTTTGAATTCTTTTGCACATATGCTAACTTTTGTTTTGCAGAATGTTCAGAGATGAATTGGAGAGAGAGAGAAGGGGTGCATAACATTGAAAAAATAGTTGGCATGGATTTCAAACTTGGTTCAGGAACCATGTTAGTATAGTTTACATTCACATCTCTTTAGGAATTTCTGGGTTCCATTTTGTAGTACAGATTCTTATGTGTGTGTTGCATGTCACAGATCATGAGGTTGCAGAATACTGATCAAGAAGAGGTACATGAGGATCTATTTTCCTTGGCTTGTGGTCCTGATTTTAGAGTAAGGAAATACTCCACATGCGTGAATGGTATGCGTTCTAACATTGTTGATTGTGACAAGAATAAGAAGTTCCTGATTATGACGCTAATATTGGCAAAACGTTTAGCCTTCGTGCTACAGTCCTGTGGTGTATCCATGATTACCCAGCTTTGAGTACTCTTTCAGGTCGTACCACAAATGGTTATTTTGCATGTATTCAATGTTACAAGCACCCTCTTTCATACAGGCTAAGGAGCAAAATTGGGTAGTTTAGGCACTTTCGAATCCTTCCAAAGGGACATCGTTTGCAAAGAAACAATGGGTTTGTTGGACTACATGAAAGCAATGACCCACCTGGTCAATTCACTTTAGAAGAGTTGTTGGCTGAACTAGAGAAAGTTAAACACGTTCGACCTGGCACACAAAAAGAATGTGGGAAGAGGAAGCTTTCTAACATGGAAGGCAATCATGTGCGCATTTGGAGACGAAGGGTTAGTTTGTGGGACTTACCATATTGGAAATATTTGAAGCTGAAACATAATCTTGATGTCATGCATATTGAGAAAAACATACTTGAGGCCCTCATAGGAACAATAATGAAGATAGTTGAGAAGACAAAGGATACAGCTAAAGCTAGGCTTGATCTGAAAGATTTGGGAATTAAAAAGGAGCAGCAATTTAGAGAGGATGGAGATTCATGTGGGATGCCTAATGCTCGGTATACCTTGTCCATAGAAAAAAAAAGGCCTTTGTGATTTTTTACACGAGGTGAAATTTCCAAATGGTTTTGCTTCCAACATATCTAGATGTTTAAAAGCTGACAGAACCAAGGTACAAGGGCTGAAAACACATGATTGTCACATTCTTTTGCAAAGAATCTTACCAGCTTCCGTAAGAGGATTTTTGGGCAACGATATTTCTGAAGCAATAGCCAAGTTAGGGAAGTTTTTTAGGGAACTATGCAACAGAACACTTAAGAAGGATGTGTTGCTTGAAATGAAGAAAGAGATCCCCATAATTTTGGTGAAGCTTGAGAAAATTTCCCCCCCTTTCTTTGATATGATGATTCACCTTGCTGTCTACTTGATGAGGCATTACTTCGAGGTCCTATGCAATTTGGGTGGATGTACCCGATTGAAAGGAGGCTATACACTTTGAAGCGCTATGTGAGCAATAGGGTGCGACCAGAAGGTTCAATTGCATTGGCATATATTGCTGACGAATGCCTCACATTTTGCTCTAAATACATGGATGACGTTGAAACAAGATTTAATTGGAAACCAAGAAATAAAGGTTTGTTAGATGAAGATGCTTATGGTGTTGACATTTTTGGGCATGGAGTTCATTTTACTTCCTCACCTGAACTTGTATATGATGAAAATGGCTTTGATCAAATGGTTTGGTATGTGCTGCACAACTGCCGTCAAGCTGAGAAATATGTGAAGTAAGTTGTACTAAGTGTCTTTTTTCCATCTTTGAATTCTTTTGCACATATGCTAACTTTTGTTTTGCAGAATGTTCAAAGATGAATTGGAGAGAGAAGGGGTGCATAACATTGAAAAAATAGTTGGCATGGATTTCAAACTTGGTTCAGGAACCATGTTAGTATAGTTTACATTCACATCTCTTTAGGAATTTCTGGGTTCCATTTTGTAGTACAGATTCTTATGAGTGTGTTGCATGTCACAGATCATGAGGTTGCAGAATACTGATCAAGAAGAGGTACATGAGGATCTATTTTCCTTGGCTTGTGGTCCTGATTTTAGAGTAAGGAAATACTCCACATGCGTGAATGGTATGTGTTCTAACATTGTTGATCGTGACAAGAATAAGAAAACACTGAACAGTGGAGTGATGTCTCAAGGCACACATAACGGTCAGTTCATTGATTTTTTTTGGAACCTTGAAAGAAATAATTGAGTTAGAATATAATTTCAATGACAGGACAATAGTTCTGTTTAAATGTGACCGGTTTAAATTGGATGGGAAGAGAAATGAACTTAAATATGATGGCTTTTTTAGAAGCATCAATGTTGGTAGTCTATGGTATAAGGATGATTCGATAATCTTGGCCACTCGGGCAAGGAAGGTCTTCTATTTGCTAGACACAGAGTGGGGAAAAATTTGACAAGTTGTCCAGACATATGACCATAGACATCTTTACAATGTAAGAGAAACCGAGACTGCATAGTTTACTGCTCCTACACATCAAGATGATGACTGCTGTGATGAGGAGGGTAGGCGACAAGCAGTAATAGAGATTCCATATGAAGGCCCTTTAAATAGAGATGATGAGCAAGGCACTATTTTTTAAGTTACTGAAATTGCTTGGTTGGCTAAAGAAAGTAGCAAAGAAGGGCATTGATTACGTGCATACTGAATGTACCCAACTAGCATGTTGCCTACCACTAAAAAAATAGCGCTGGTTAAATCCGGGAATAAATCCAGGAAAATGCGAGCACCCATGCCGAGTCAAGGACTCGAACCCGGTTGGACAGGTTCCACCACAAGGAGCCTTACCAACAAATCTACGCTTAGCTCGTGCATTTACACCTTTTATGTTGGGAATACCCAAGTTCAAAATCATGGCTTCACTACTTCTGCTATGATTATCTTTGCGTGTCACCATTTTCCCAATCTTACATAGTGAGACGCTACACCTTGGGGAAAAGATGCCACTGGCAAAGCAAAAAGAAGTTTAAGGTGTGGAAACAATACTATAAATATACCACACGAATTTCCTTTTGCACCTACATCAGCTAAAATAAAGCATACCCCAGATGTACACAATTAAATGTGGCATGTGGGCAAAACAAAACTCGAACAAAATATAGCATTACTAATTTTGTCCTGCAAATAACACATCTGTATATTTTTTTATTGAATGATTATGCTCATGTGAGACCTAGATCAGTTTGACAGAAACATTATGCTGGCAGCAGCGTAGTGTAGGCTCGGTAGGGTATACCCGAGGATGAAATCATTTCTAGTTTTGTCCAACTAGAAAGACATCACTTTTGAATAAGTGGACTATGCAGACGTGCCACCAATTTCTGATTATTTTTCTGGTAGGCTACAGACAAAATAGCAGGAGAGATGCATTAATCGATAGATATCTAATAATACTAAGGATATTGGCGAGATCAAGATAGATTTGTAATAAACATAATAGATTGCTACCAACTTGATAGCTATCCTGGTATCATACATTAAAATATCAATAGATTGCACCATACGATTATTAGCACTTTATATGCTTCTAAATTGATGCTTCAGATCAAATAAAAAAATACTACCACGCGGTTGCAATCTTACCTAACCAATAATTAACGTAGCCTCTTATTAATGGATTCATAAATTCCTACCAACTTTAATAGAGGCCTAATCAACTCAAAGCATTTATTTGCTATAATTTCTTGTCTTGCATGGATGGGTTTTCGCAGGAATAGTTGTCCCCCGATTTAATTTAAGGATTGTACAATTTTCTTGCCAGTCACATGTCTCCATAAACTATCACCAAGGAATTGGATGAGACAACATTGCTGCTATCTGTGACATTTATCTAGAAGCTAATTATGACAGTATATATTTCATACGCCATGAGTGATTATTTGGCACTACTGAGCGTGTCTACGTCCAACAGACACAACTTAGAGTGTCATTTGTTTAAGAAAATACGTGCCGGCACAAATGACACCGGTGCGTTATGTGTATTTGCACGATGCGTCAACCGACTAGTGTCTTCTAGATGAACCAATGGAAAAATCAGTAAAAGTACCAGTGCAGATTGTGTCGGTACATTTTAGTAAACATATACCAGTCCAGTCTTACAACAATATGTTTAATAAAAGTATTCTAATCAGTTTAACATTCCACCGATTAGTCTAAAATTTGAACTTACCAGCTTGAATTTTGTTCGATATGTATCCGTGTAAATGGGGCTCGGGAATTTGATGTCAATGTCTCCTTGATGTTTCCACTGAAGACTATCGAAGGTATTTGAAGCATTATGTTGCCATCCAAGTTAACAGGATCCATGTGATCAAAGTTAACTTCGATCGGAAGTAGGTCCATAGTATAAACATGTGTACATGCATATATCTCGAGTTGTGTGTGATCAATCAATCTCTTCTTTGCTTTCATCCATTTTTTGTTCTCTCTCCTTCCTTTGCTACATCATCTCGATCAGATTGTACTTCTCAGTTGCTCAGTTTCCTTTGCTACTTCTCAGTTGCAAAGTGATGATGCTATACAGCAAACAAATGAAAATGTAATTATAGTGTGGCAGAACCGCCCTAATTAAACTGGCTCAAGCACGTTAACCGTCATCTCAAACGCTTGATCCGGTTACTCGTACTTCAAACAGTTCAATTAGACGATCTGTCGGGTCAAGCCCGATGAAACCACCGTATTTCCGATCGAACCAATGTGCACAAGGCTCCCTCGAAGGAGAGCACAGATGTCGCCAACATCACCATAATTTACAACAGTTCCATAATTCAGTTTTACAAGCCAGAGTTTAAAACAGTTAAAGTACAAACCAGAGTTCTGAATAAAAGCGCGGAAGCTAAACGACGAGATACAATAACATGTTCATAAGCCCGGAGAACATGTCATCAAAAGCACACAACAAGCCAGTTAGTCCTCGATCCACTCAACAATCCAGCCCGCAGGAACGGTCTGACCATCGATGATCCACTGCTCGGAGCCATCGGACACATTGAAATCACATTCTGAAAAGCAAAGCCACAAGCAAGGCTGAGTAACTAATACTCAGCAAGACTTATCCGAATATGGTTTATAGCACCAACTCCTAAGAATGCAAGGCTTTTGGCTGTGGGGGTTTGTTTTGCCAAAAAAAAAGCAACTAACAGTTGATCCTAACTTTCAAATTTTTGCATCAAGTTCATATTCATTATCAAGTATCCAGGTGAGCACCTTTTCTATAGCAAACATGTGGAACAACAATAATCAGATAACCATTATTATTTATCATTCCCTCCTGACTACTTATGCTGTACAGCGGACAAGCGGTATTCATAACGGAGAAGTGCCGCGATCATGATCGAATTTACACCTTGCAAGGGAAACCTGAACACACGGCACGTAAGCGCTCCCAGAGCCTTACGCGACCACCTTTCCCATCCTCTCCCGGATATTCAGTCTAAACCCACTAGTCCCGGGTGCAAAGCCCTACTGGTCCCGGACCAAGTAGCCGCAACTACACCCGCCATCCGTCCACTCCCAGAGTAGTGGGAAGAAGCCCGAATACCGTTTGATTCAGGTACATCAGTTTCCTGGGACCCAGACGCCAGTATATGCACAGTACGTTCAATGCTTGCCCAACAGTACAGCCATGACCTTAATTCCATTTGATACGTAGACGGGGCAAATCGCCCACACAGTGTAACACGGGGCCCCCGGGATTCGGCCCGGCCCATCTGGCAAAAGCGGGTCGGTTACACACAGGAGCATCGTACCAGGCCCCGCCCACAAAGCTTATGATTCAACATAAAGTAAAGAGCCTATATCTCGCGAGTGACAGGAAATCACTCGACTTCTACCGGTCCTATTTAGCATGGCAAGCTATCGACCTACACATGCTAGTATCTTGACATAGGAATCCTAGGGATTATGCATCTAGGGTTTCAATCATATCCAAAACTTAAATGCACAATACTTAAGTAATTATGTTGCATAGTTTTGGAAATTAGGGGTTATGATACGGTGCTTGCTTTCCTGCTCAACAGTCTTGGGCTCTACCGAACTTTGGTTCGGGTCTTCAGGAACAGGCTCAGCAACAACTGTGGTCTCCACCGGGTCAGCAACAGGTTCAGCCACCAACTCGTACAGGCCGTCAGCGACTGCGGTATCTACACGAAATGCATCATGCATGAGTGCGATGAATGCAAAGATAAAGATAAATATGATGCTCATGTTTGCAGCAAGGCACTCACAAATTAATTTATTCATTTAACTCGTGAGCACTTGCTACAAGCAATTAATTCTATTATGTAGTGCATCAAGGTATAAGGGGTGATTACCACTAGTCATTTTATCATGCAAACAACATAGTTTATGAAATATATAGATACACCCACTTATGCACATAAGGTTATTTCGTATTTACACTAGTTTTACTACTAAATGCATAAAGAAAACTTGTTACTCTCTTTTATGGTTACCAAATTTTTATAACAGCACATAGGAATATGGTGATGCAACTAATGTTAAGTTTTAATGCAAAAGCACTATCTAGTCCTAGCATGTGATAGAAAAACATAACTTGAGCACTAGCAAAAACATAGCAACATCACACATTAAATTTATCACATGAAGCACTACTGATCTGAAGATTGGATGCACACCTACGAAAATCACTAAACATTTCTTGCCCAACAGATTAGATACTACTACATACATGAACTAGCTATACCTATACAAGCAAGCATCTACTTAACAGAATTAAACAGAGATGTAAAACATATATTTTACATAAACTAGTATTTTTCCTGCATAGATAAATTCATGATAAAACTAACAAAATTTATTTCGTAATTTTTGGAATTTCCTACGATTTTATGTGGATTTTGTAAGAAGCAGCACTATCCTGAAAACATCAACTCGCGAAAACCAAAACGGGCCGAAGCAACTTCGCGAAGTCTACCTTTGCCCCTCGAACTTCCTTTTCCTCCTCCTGGTGGCCGACCCAGGCCCGAAATGGGCCGGCCCACGGCGCCTCCACCTTCTCCCCTCTTCTCCCCTTACTTTTTCCCCCTGCTGGCCCAACTCGCCTCCCTCTCTTTCTTTTTTTTTTCCTGCTTACAGGCCTGCACAGCAAGCACCAGACCCGGCCAGCCACAAAGCCCATCCACCACCTCCCCTTCTCCTCGCGGGCCCGCAGCAGCTCAGGCCCCAAGTCGAACCGAGCCCCTGCGCTCGCTCGTCCTCTCCCTCACGGGAGTTCACGAGAACCGCGACAGGAAGCCACGGCTCGGACAGCGCCGCCGCCGCCCGGCCACCCCTTGATTCCGGCGATGAAACTTCAAGACGAGGGAAGCATCACGTGTTCCCGGACGCGACAAACTCATCTTGCTAGTTTGATTTGTGGAAAACGAACCGTGTGAAGCTTCCTACGAGAAAGCTCTCGGACGGCTATGGCGAGCCGAGATGTGAAATTGCGGCTAAAGGAGTGGATGGGAGGGGATGGGGATGGTTCTGGTGGGTGGAGGAGTGTGTGAGTGCTCTCTGGGTGGAAGGAATCGAGCCGTGGGTGAGTGGAGCACGCGCGAGCAAGAGCGCCCGTCGGGTGGCCGGGGCGCCCGCGGCGTTCTTTTGATGCCGGGTTGGTTCTGGCATGCGGGGAGGGCCGTGATGAGGGGCAACGCGCTCCGGGCAGGTGGAATAGCGCCTCGTCAGGTTTGAGCAGTGGGGAAGGCATGGGCGTGGCCAGACGAGGACGACGAGGTGACGTTTTCCTACCCGGTCCTGGCCATCGCCGTTGACGACCGCGGAGCGTGCAAGGGCAGCGGTGCAGGGTATGGCGGGGCTGGGGGTGGTCAGGGACACGCCGCGCTCGTCATTGCTGAGGTGGGACGTGCACGGTTGGGCTGGTTGTGGTCGCCGCACCGCGGCGTTCTCGCTGCGCTGGGCGGTGACCGCGAACCCGGGGTGATGACCACCGAACAGCCTATCTTCGGGCGTCAAAAACTCCCAAAAAAATACTGCATAACCCGACCCATCCAAGAATAAGAAAGTTGTATAGGGTTGATAGGGCTACAACTTTGAGTAAGGAAGTTTGTTTCAAAACTCAACAGATTGAGAGATAAAAGGATTGAATTCGGCCAAAATTCACGAATTCAGGAACACTTGGGAAATTTTGAGATCGACAGAAACTGGTCTAGGTAGCTGTTTTAGGAATAAGATTGTGGGAGTTTGGAAAAACTTCAAGGAGTGAGTTTGGTACCGTTGGAAAGATCATTAGAAAATCTACAAGATTGATTAAGGCTCCAACACAGGATAACTAGCCTAACATATTTTAATTAAGCACTTAAGACAGCTAAAAGACATGACTTGAACTTAACACTAGAGTGCTAAACACATCTAGAACACTACTATGCACATGAGATGTTCGTGAAACTTGATAGACATGTTAAGTAGAGTATAAGTGAACCACCATGATTATCTTAGCATGACCTAAGCAAAAAAAAATGCACATGAAAAGATAGCACATGCGTTACGTATGAGATGATGATGCACTAGTGCTTATGTTGACATGCTTGCACTAATGATTCCTTGGATGATCATGATAATGCCAACTTATACACAAGATTAAAGGTGCAATGCCATTGATTGGTTAGTAATCGCAGGGCCAAACACCAGAGGTGTTACAGCCCTCCCCCCTTAAAAGAATCTCGCCCCGAGATTCCGGTGCATAGAACTATGTGTGTCAAGTTTTAAGTACCTCATTGTTGAGCGAGAAGGTCGGGGTAATTGCTCTGAAGGTAACTTTCTTGCTCCCATGTGGCCTCACCTTCGGTGCGAGTGTTCGACTGAACCTTATAACATCTGATACTCTTGTTTCTGAGCGATCCATTCTTTCTGATCAAGGATTTTAATTTGGGCGTTCTTCCTATGTGGAATCCGGTTCAACCGTAATTTCTTCCAAGGCTATTCTTCAGTTGGTACCCTCAAATATCTTTTCAGCTATGATACATGAAATATATGATGGATGCCGGCAAGGTGAGTGGAGTGTTTCACCAATAAGCAACGGGTCCACAACATCCTCGGATTGGAAAGGTCCAACATATCTTGGAGCTAGTTTGCCTTTGACTCCAAATCTGTGTATACCTTTACTTGGTGAAACCTTCAAATACACATGATCTCTGACATTAGAGCCTAGGGGTCTCTTTCCTTTATCAAAGTAGCCCTTTTGTCGGCAAGGGGCGGCTTTAAGATTGGATTGCACAACTCTCACTGTTTCTTCGGCCTTAGCAACTAAATCTGGTCCAAACACGGCTCGTTCCCCTGCTTCTGACCAATTTAAAAGGGGTCGACATGTACGTCCATACAGAGCTTCAAAAGGTGTCATTATTAAGCTTTCTTGATAACAGTTATTGTACAAAAACTCAGCTATGGGTAAGCACTTCTCCCAATTTTTATCATTGGGAATTACACAAGCTCTCAGCATGTCTTCTAGGTGTTGGTTCACTCTTTCAGTTTGCCCATCAGTTTGGAGCGATAGGTGGAGTTACCGATTAACTAGGCTTCCAAGGCCATAAGGGACTTTCTCTAAGAGCAAGCTGCGGCGGGTGACTCTTAATTGCAGATCGTTGAGATGCCCTTCAAGATAACATGCTGAACAGATAAAACTTAACATCGTTCAGTGGAGTGACATGTGGTTGAAAAGGAATAAAAGGTGCGTGCTTTTCCTTCGGTCAACTATTGGGCGGTTGTCACTGGAATTACCTCTCTTTAGGCAATAGAAATTTGATGCTGACCGATGATTCAACATCCCATTGTATTTAGCACACCACTAAGACTTGTACAAAAGTACCCGAGGAGATGGGGATAATGCAAAGATGTTGGGCTAGGGTGAAAATCACGGCCCATTTACAAGGAAAACAGTGGACTTTAGAGATAAAAAGGGAACTCCAACATTCTTACTCATGGCTTCTTTATCGGAAAGATCATATGACAAATGTCACGGAGATCAGGGGATCATTGCAATATTGTAGGAGTGGTTGCCATTATGCTATGCAGATGCCAACACAACATAATTCTAATGGTGCCATTGCTCAATGCAGTGCCTGATGCACTTGGTGATGGATGGTTGTAAGAATACATTGACCAGCAAAATGACCTATGTGCAATTTGATGGTCCTCATGCCAGGATGTACTCGAATGATGCTCATGTCATGATGGATGAAATGAGGAAGTGCCTGTGAGATGATGCACGTGCATATGAGCTTATGTACTCCCATCATGATGCAAGTTTATATCCTATACCATATGCCGTGATTACCTGACATTATACCTTGGTTGAAAGACAAGGTCTGGAGAGAACAGTAGAATTGAAGAGAGATTATGATGGAGTCCCATCAACTCACCCCGATACCGACGTGCCCCTAGTGACACAGTCATGCGGCTGCAGCACGCACAACGTCCTAGGTTCCATCGTGGCACCAGGTTGTGGGACAAGGCTCCACCATAAAATAGAAATCATGGATCGCAACAAGGAAGACACATGCAGTTGGTAGGAGAATCCAGGGATCCAGAATTTAGCTAACTTACTATGCCAAGGATGTAAGCAGTCTCATGATGATCATGCGATGCTTATGCATTATGCAGAATGATAAAGTGACATGCATAGATGATGTAACCCCTTAGTACGATCATGCATGACTGCTATGGTCGAGATGATCCCCTCATTTTCAGTGGAGTAACAGAAGGGAGTGCTTGGTGTATGCAGAAAGAATTCAAGGTGACCACACTGCGGGAAGCATCAAGATCAATGGCAACACTTGGCCTTCGATTCTGTAGTATGGAATTGCACTCGAAAGGAGCGTAAAGGAGTAGAAAGGTTGCTCCAAGGTTGCAAGCGAAAAGGTTGATCAAGGAGTATGCAAGTCCAAAAGGAGAGTATCACAGAGTTTAGATAACGGACTTGGAAAAGTTGGTAGCCACTAGGTGCACCAAACTTGGTGTGCATGATTTCAAAACCCAAGTTTGTCATACGCTTAGACGTCTGCAAGTCCCAATTTCTCCCTCGGACGGCATGTGCTGCCGTTGACTGCTGCAGCTGAGACACATGGATTTACGGGTTGGTCCCAACGGACTTATTCTCCAATGGTCGAAAGGAAGCGATATTGTCGATCCACTTGATTTGTCAGACCCTCAGTCTAGCTTGTCAGCTCTCTCTTCTGGATGCGGAGATTTGGTCAAGGAGCAAGGTTAGGGGATGCCTAGCGCTTCTGTCTAACTGAGTCAAGGGATGCGATGGCATCAAGAGTGAGTACGGCCAAGTCTGGATTATGACATGGTAAAGGTAGCTTGCACAAACCATCAAGTGGATTAACCGAAAAAGGGTTAACTCTAACCACTGGAAACGAGATACCAGGACGTGGCTGAGCTCAAGCGATTTTTCAAGGAAAAGAACTAGGGTCGACCATGTTGATGCCTCGATGATTCCCCTGAACTAGATTCTAGGTGCCTTTACAGCAAGATGAAAACCTGGTACGGTTGATTGCTGTGAAAAACCCAGCACGGTGATACTGAGACAAATGCTAATAGCATACCCAGAAACTAGTACTGAGATACATGCGAGCTCATAACAGACTAGCTCACAGATTACACTTCCAGGATAAATCAACATCGCTCATGCGGGAGCGGGCGGGTTACATGGTAGTAGAATGCTAAGAGTATCAAGATATGGCCCACATGGCAGACGTACATCACTACCACAAGCCAACAATCTAGATNGATAGGGCTACAACTTTGAGTAAGGAAGTTTGTTTCAAAACTCAACAGATTGAGAGATAAAAGGATTGAATTCGGCCAAAATTCACGAATTCAGGAACACTTGGGAAATTTTGAGATCGACAGAAACTGGTCTAGGTAGCTGTTTTAGGAATAAGATTGTGGGAGTTTGGGAAAACTTCAAGGAGTGAGTTTGGTACCGTTGGAAAGATCATTAGAAAATCTACAAGATTGATTGAGGCTCCAACACAGGATAACTAGCCTAACATATTTTAATTAAGCACTTAAGACAGCTAAAAGACATGACTTGAACTTAACACTAGAGTGCTAAACACATCTAGAACACTACTATGCACATGAGATGTTCGTGAAACTTGATAGACATGTTAAGTAGAGTATAAGTGAACCACCATGATTATCTTAGCATGACCTAAGCAAAAAAAAATGCACATGAAAAGATAGCACATGCGTTACGTATGAGATGATGATGCACTAGTGCTTATGTTGACATGCTTGCACTAATGATTCCTTGGATGATCATGATAATGCCAACTTATACACAAGATTAAAGGTGCAATGCCATTGATTGGTTAGTAATCGCAGGGCCAAACACCAGAGGTGTTACAGCCCTCCCCCCTTAAAAGAATCTCGCCCCGAGATTCCGGTGCATAGAACTATGTGTGTCAAGTTTTAAGTACCTCATTGTTGAGCGAGAAGGTCGGGGTAATTGCTCTGAAGGTAACTTTCTTGCTCCCATGTGGCCTCACCTTCGGTGCGAGTGTTCGACTGAACCTTATAACATCTGATACTCTTGTTTCTGAGCGATCCATTCTTTCTGATCAAGGATTTTAATTTGGGCGTTCTTCCTATGTGGAATCTGGTTCAACCGTAATTTCTTCCAAGGCTATTCTTCAGTTGGTACCCTCAAATATCTTTTCAGCTATGATACATGAAATATATGATGGATGCCGGCAAGGTGAGTGGAGTGTTTCACCAATAAGCAACGGGTCCACAACATCCTCGGATTGGAAAGGTCCAACATATCTTGGAGCTAGTTTGCCTTTGACTCCAAATCTGTGTATACCTTTACTTGGTGAAACCTTCAAATACACATGATCTCTGACATTAGAGCCTAGGGGTCTCTTTCCTTTATCAAAGTAGCCCTTTTGTCGGCAAGGGGCGGCTTTAAGATTGGATTGCACAACTCTCACTGTTTCTTCGGCCTTAGCAACTAAATCTGGTCCAAACACGGCTCGTTCCCCTGCTTCTGACCAATTTAAAAGGGGTTGACATGTACGTCCATACAGAGCTTCAAAAGGTGTCATTATTAAGCTTTCTTGATAACAGTTATTGTACAAAAACTCAGCTATGGGTAAGCACTTCTCCCAATTTTTATCATTGGGAATTACACAAGCTCTCAGCATGTCTTCTAGGTGTTGGTTCACTCTTTCAGTTTGCCCATCAGTTTGGAGCGATAGGTGGAGTTACCGATTAACTAGGCTTCCAAGGCCATAAGGGACTTTCTCTAAGAGCAAGCTGCGGCGGGTGACTCTTAATTGCAGATCGTTGAGATGCCCTTCAAGATAACATGCTGAACAGATAAAACTTAACATCGTTCAGTGGAGTGACATGTGGTTGAAAAGGAATAAAAGGTGCGTGCTTTTCCTTCGGTCAACTATTGGGCGGTTGTCACTGGAATTACCTCTCTTTAGGCAATAGAAATTTGATGCTGACCGATGATTCAACATCCCATTGTATTTAGCACACCACTAAGACTTGTACAAAAGTACCCGAGGAGATGGGGATAATGCAAAGATGTTGGGCTAGGGTGAAAATCACGGCCCATTTACAAGGAAAACAGTGGACTTTAGAGATAAAAAGGGAACTCCAACATTCTTACTCATGGCTTCTTTATCGGAAAGATCATATGACAAATGTCACGGAGATCAGGGGATCATTGCAATATTGTAGGAGTGGTTGCCATTATGCTATGCAGATGCCAACACAACATAATTCTAATGGTGCCATTGCTCAATGCAGTGCCTGATGCACTTGGTGATGGATGGTTGTAAGAATACATTGACCAGCAAAATGACCTATGTGCAATTTGATGGTCCTCATGCCAGGATGTACTCGAATGATGCTCATGTCATGATGGATGAAATGAGGAAGTGCCTGTGAGATGATGCACGTGCATATGAGCTTATGTACTCCCATCATGATGCAAGTTTATATCCTATACCATATGCCGTGATTACCTGACATTATACCTTGGTTGAAAGACAAGGTCTGGAGAGAACAGTAGAATTGAAGAGAGATTATGATGGAGTCCCATCAACTCACCCCGATACCGACGTGCCCCTAGTGACACAGTCATGCGGCTGCAGCACGCACAACGTCCTAGGTTCCATCGTGGCACCAGGTTGTGGGACAAGGCTCCACCATAAAATAGAAATCATGGATCGCAACAAGGAAGACACATGCAGTTGGTAGGAGAATCCAGGGATCCAGAATTTAGCTAACTTACTATGCCAAGGATGTAAGCGGTCTCATGATGATCATGCGATGCTTATGCACTATGCAGAATGATAAAGTGACATGCATAGATGATGTAACCCCTTAGTACGATCATGCATGACTGCTATGGTCGAGATGATCCCCTCATTTTCAGTGGAGTAACAGAAGGGAGTGCTTGGTGTATGCAGAAAGAATTCAAGGTGACCACACTGCGGGATGCATCAAGATCAATGGCAACACTTGGCCTTTGATTCTGTAGTATGGAATTGCACTCGAAAGGAGCGTAAAGGAGTAGAAAGGTTGCTCCAAGGTTGCAAGCGAAAAGGTTGATCAAGGAGTATGCAAGTCCAAAAGGAGAGTATCACAGAGTTTAGATAACGGACTTGGAAAAGTTGGTAGCCACTAGGTGCACCAAACTTGGTGTGCATGATTTCAAAACCCAAGTTTGTCATACGCTTAGACGTCTGCAAGTCCCAATTTCTCCCTCGGTCGGCGTGTGCTGCCGTTGACTGCTGCAGCTGAGACACATGGATTTACGGGTTGGTCCCAACGGACTTATTCTCCAATGGTCAAAAGGAAGCGATATTGTCGATCCACTTGATTTGTCAGACCCTCAGTCTAGCTTGTCAGCTCTCTCTTCTGGATGCGGAGATTTGGTCAAGGAGCAAGGTTAGGGGATGCCTAGCGCTTCTGTCTAACTGAGTCAAGGGATGCGATGGCATCAAGAGTGAGTACGGCCAAGTCTGGATTATGACATGGTAAAGGTAGCTTGCACAAACCATCAAGTGGATTAACCGAAAAAGGGTTAACTCTAACCACTGGAAACGAGATACCAAGACGTGGCTGAGCTCAAGCGATTTTTCAAGGAAAAGAACCAGGGTCGACCATGTTGATGCCTCGATGATTCCCCTGAACTAGATTCTAGGTGCCTTTACAGCAAGATGAAAACCTGGTACGGTTGATTTCTGTGAAAAACCCAGCACGGTGATACTGAGACAAATGCTAATAGCATACCCAGAAACTAGTACTGAGATACATGCGAGCTCATAACAGACTAGCTCACAGATTACACTTCCAGGATAAATCAACGTCGCTCATGCGGGAGCGGGCGGGTTACATGGTAGTAGAATGCTAAGAGTATCAAGATATGGCCCACATGGCAGACGTACATCACTACCACAAGCCAACAATCTAGATCGCACACCTCAAGTATTCGAGCCATGGGAGTAGGCGGGTCTTGAGCTCTTCCCGACCGACGTAGCTCGGAGATCTTGGCTTGCGAGATCTGCTCTCGGGCTTCGGCTGGGGCTTCTACTCTGGTGAGGTTGGCACTGGCGAACGGCGGAGGAGCATTTGAAAAGACGGCTTGCAGGTGGGTTGCAAGCGGTCGTAGCTTCTTCTTGCATTGCCGGAGTTCGCCGGAGGAGTGCGAGCGGCGAGGCTTGATGGAAGAAGGGCCAAGGGAACTCGAGCGGTGGGTTTGGGCAGCTTGACAGTGGAGGAAGCAGGCCTTGGTGCTGAGGCCTCCTTTCCCTGGTTGCCGCTTTATGGCGGCCGGTGATGATGCGTCGGTGGGCGGCGTGCGTGACAGCTCGCACGAGAAGGTAGGGGCCGGTGGAAGCACTGGAGGTGTGGTGGCGCGTGGCACGGTAGCGGCCGGCAGCGAGGTGGGTGGCGATACGACCGCGGGCGTAGTGGCGTGTGTATCAGCAGCAAGATGGAAAAGGTGGCAGGTGATGGAACAGGGCGGCGTAGGGTGCGGCGCGGTGTGAAGGTGTAGCGTAGGTAGCGGATTCCAGATCTTTTGCCCTAGAAAAGGATACGGTTTGCTCTGGGAAGAATGAGGAGGAGGCAAGGTCTTGACCACGAGTGCAAAAGAACTATCGCTAGCTAATCTGCAGAGTAACCACTTGGCACGGATTTTTCCCCTTCCTTTTACAGGGTCATTAGGAGAGATGGCCTTTGTCTTTATGGTATCAAGCATATCCATCCTTCTGCCTCTCCCCTGGAGGGTGATTCATCATTACCTTTAAAACCCCAGGTCAGTTTCATGACAACCTTCTAGAATGTCAATGATAATCCAACGTGTACATGTCTTTTCTCACAGAAAGTTTCTAGATTTCATAAAGAATTTTTGGAATGGCTCTGCCCAGAAGTGCTCTGACTTTATAAGAGATAGATGCAGATTGAGCTACAACATTTAGACATCCATATTCTCAGACTTGGAAGGTATCCAGATAAAATAACGACTTCACTGCCCGAGACTTATTCAAGAATCCCTCAACAACCCCATTTAATGGCTATGTCCATATATTGACTCATACAAAGGATACAAGGCTAAAATCCTTGCAGGACATCGGGAAGGCTGAATTTGAAAAGCAGGGACAGCAACAAAGGAAATGTCATAACTTCCAAATCAGATATCCAAAAATGCTCCACTTTTATCAGCCGGTAGAGGACAAGTTCCACCACAATGTTGTTGTTATGTGCTTGAGTAAATTTCAACTTCATCTAGGTGAATCAATTGCTATGAGGTCTGCTGATTTTCAGAAATTTCAGGATAGCAGATTCCCAGTATTCTGTCCATAACTCGAGTTTCACCAGGAGAAAAATTCTGAAATTTTGACAGCTGATCCTTCTACAAATTTCCCACAGCTTTCTTATTTACCAGTTATGCAGCAAAAATCATCTACTATATCAAAAACTGACATGTATCAGATCTGTCTAGATTTGCACTTTCCTGATTTTCAAGCTCAACATATGAAGCAATTTATTGGTTATGTGTATTGTGCCCCAAAAATCCCAAAAGAGTTAGATATGATGCATGAACGTCCTATACGTCCTCACAAAAATAAAATCTTGCCAATAAATTGAGAAGAACGTGGACTCATATGGTGGCATACATACGTCTCTCCTTATAATAGCTAGTCAGAATTCTACCGATCACACACCCTACCGTTTCGCGGTTAGTGTACCTGCAGAAAATACATCATCACTGAACCGTTCATGCCAGCACTCACGAACAGCCCCCATGTACCTCACGCCACATGGGTGACGCATATGCGGTTGCCCACATATGATGACCACGCCTTGTTGCTTACTATAGAAGCAACAGTCAACCAGAAATTTAAAAACATTACAGCCATTATAACACTGTGACGATGTTATATTGGCTGCACCACGAAGTAAGCCACTGCTTGGGGACAGCGTTCGGATCACACCTCCGACACGGCGTTCATCTTCCCCAGATGAATCAGGGGTCTCACCTTTGTGCAAGAAAGTAAGTTTTGACTGAAAGTAAATGTGCTGGAAGTTAGTCAAACAATACTTTAAGCCACCTGCTAATAGACACAACTTACAGGGCTTACGGACTATCTCCTAGGTTTTGCCTTAACGTTCCTAGGGTTTTGAAGAAAGCTCCAATTTTTACTTATGAAAACACAGTTTAGGGTTTTGTTAGTACCACCTGCTGCACATTTTCGCTCTGATACCAGCTGTGGCAGAACCGCCCTAATTAAACTGGCTCAAGCACGTTAACCGTCATCTCAAACGCTTGATCCGGTTACTCGTACTTCAAACAGTTCAATTAGACGATCTGTCGGGTCAAGCCCGATGAAACCACCGTATTTCCGATCGAACCAATGTGCACAAGGCTCCCTCGAAGGAGAGCACAGATGTTACCAACATCACCATAATTTACAACAGTTCCATAATTCAGTTTTACAAGCCAGAGTTTAAAACACTTAAAGTACAAACCAGAGTTCTGAATAAAAGCGCGGAAGCTAAACGACGAGATACAATAACATGTTCATAAGCCCGGAGAACATGTCATCAAAAGCACACAACAAGCCAGTTAGTCCTCGATCCACTCGACAATCCAGCCCGCAGGAACGGTCTGACCATCGATGATCCACTGCTCGGAGCCATCGGACACATTGAAATCACATTCTGAAAAGCAAAGCCACAAGCAAGGCTGAGTAACTAATACTCAGCAAGACTTATCCGAATATGGTTTATAGCACCGACTCCTAAGAATGCAAGGCTTTTGGCTGTGGGGGTTTGTTTTGCCAAAAAAAAGCAACTAACAGTTGATCCTAACTTTCAAATTTTTGCATCAAGTTCATATTCATTATCAAGTATCCAGGTGAGCACCTTTTCTATAGCAAACATGTGGAACAACAATAATCAGATAACCATTATTATTTATCATTCCCTCCTGACTACTTATGCTGTACAGCGGACAAGCGGTATTCATAACGGAGAAGTGCCGCGATCATGATCGAATTTACACCTTGCAAGGGAAACCTGAACACACGGCACGTAAGCGCTCCCAGAGCCTTACGCGACCACCTTTCCCATCCTCTCCTGGATATTCAGTCTAAACCCACTAGTCCCGGGTGCAAAGCCCTACAGGTCCCGGACCAAGTAGCCGCAACTACACCCGCCATCCGTCCACTCCCAGAGTAGCGAGAAGAAGCCCGAATACTGTTTGATTCAGGTACATCAGTTTCCTGGGACCCAGACGCCAGTATATGCACAGTACGTTCAATGCTTGCCCAACAGTACAGCCATGACCTTAATTCCATTTGATACGTAGACGGGGCAAATCGCCCACACAGTGTAACACGGGCCCCCCGGGATTCGGCCCGGCCCATCTGGCAAAAGCGGGTCGGTTACACACAGGAGCATCGTACCAGGCCCCGCCCACAAAGCTTATGATTCAACATAAAGTAAAGAGCCTATATCTCGCGAGTGACAGGAAATCACTCGACTTCTACCGGTCCTATTTAGCATGGCAAGCTATCGACCTACACATGCTAGTATCTTGACATAGGAATCCTAGGGATTATGCATCTAAGGTTTCAATCATATCCAAAACTTAAATGCACAATACTTAAGTAATTATGTAGCATAGTTTTGGAAATTAGGGGTTATGATACGGTGCTTGCTTTCCTGCTCAACAGCCTTGGGCTCTACCGAACTTTGGTTCGGGTCTTCAGGAACAGGCTCAGCAACAACTGTGGTCTCCACCGGGTCAGCAACAGGTTCAGCCACCAACTCGTACAGGCCGTCAGCGACTGCGGTATCTACATGAAATGCATCATGCATGAGTGCGATGAATGCAAAGATAAAGATAAATATGATGCTCATGTTTGCAGCAAGGCACTCACAAATTAATTTATTCATTTAACTCGTGAGCACTTGCTACAAGCAATTAATTCTATTATGTAGTGCATGGGGTGATTACCACTAGTCATTTTATCATGCAAACAACATAGTTTATGAAATATATAGATACACCCACTTATGCACATAAGGTTATTTCGTATTTACACTAGTTTTACTACTAAATGCATAAAGAAAACTTGTTACTCTCTTTTATGGTTACCAAATTTTTATAACAGCACATAGGAATATGGTGATGCAACTAATGTTAAGTTTTAATGCAAAAGCACTATCTAGTCCTAGCATGTGATAGAAAAACATAACTTGAGCACTAGCAAAAACATAGCAACATCACACCTTAAATTTATCACATGAAGCACTACTGATCTGAAGATTGGATGCACACCTACGAAAATCACTAAACATTTCTTGCCCAACAGATTAGATACTACTACATACATGAACTAGCTATACCTATACAAGCAAGCATCTACTTAACAGAATTAAACAGAGATGTAAAACATATATTTTACATAAACTAGTATTTTTCCTGCATAGAGAAATTCATGATAAAACTAACAAAATTTATTTCGTAATTTTTGGAATTTCCTACGATTTTATGTGGATTTTGTAAGAAGCAGCACTATCCTGAAAACATCAACTCGCGAAAACCAAAACGGGCCGAAGCAACTTCGCGAAGTCTACCTTTGCCCCTCGAACTTCCTTTTCCTCCTCCTGGTGGCCGACCCAGGCCCGAAATGGGCCGGCCCACGGCGCCTCCACCTTCTCCCCTCTTCTCCCCTTACTTTTTCCCCCTGCTGGCCCAACTCGCCTCCCTCTCTTTCTTTTTTTTTTCCTGCTTACAGGCCTGCACAGCAAGCACCAGACCCGGCCAGCCACAAAGCCCATCCACCACCTCCCCTTCTCCTCGCGGGCCCGCAGCAGCTCAGGCCCCAAGTCGAACCGAGCCCCTGCGCTCGCTCGTCCTCTCCCTCACGGGAGTTCACGAGAACCGCGACAGGAAGCCACGGCTCGGACAGCGCCGCCGCCGCCCGGCCACCCCTTGATTCCGGCGATGAAACTTCAAGACGAGGGAAGCATCACGTGTTCCCGGACGCGACAAACTCATCTTGCTAGTTTGATTTGTGGAAAACGAACCGTGTGAAGCTTCCTACGAGAAAGCTCTCGGACGGCTATGGCGAGCCGAGATGTGAAATTGCGGCTAAAGGAGTGGATGGGAGGGGATGGGGATGGTTCTGGTGGGTGGAGGAGTGTGTGAGTGCTCTCTGGGTGGAAGGAATTGAGCCGTGGGTGAGTGGAGCACGCGCGAGCAAGAGCGCCCGTCGGGTGGCCGGGGCGCCCGCGGCGTTCTTTTGATGCCGGGTTGGTTCTGGCATGCGGGGAGGGCCGTGATGAGGGGCAACGCGCTCCGGGCAGGTGGAATAGCGCCTCGTCAGGTTTGAGCAGTGGGGAAGGCATGGGCGTGGCCAGACGAGGACGACGAGGTGACGTTTTCCTACCCGGTCCTGGCCATCGCCGTTGACGACCGCGGAGCGTGCAAGGGCAGCGGTGCAGGGTATGGCGGGGCTGGGGGTGGTCAGGGACACGCCGCGCTCGTCATTGCTGAGGTGGGACGTGCACGGTTGGGCTGGTTGTGGTCGCCGCACCGCGGCGTTCTCGCTGCGCTGGGCAGTGACCGCGAACCCGGGGTGATGACCACCGAACAGCCTATCTTCGGGCGTCAAAAACTCCCAAAAAAATACTGCATAACCCGACCCATCCAAGAATAAGAAAGTTGTATAGGGTTGATAGGGCTACAACTTTGAGTAAGGAAGTTTGTTTCAAAACTCAACAGATTGAGAGATAAAAGGATTGAATTCGGCCAAAATTCACGAATTCAGGAACACTTGGGAAATTTTGAGATCGACAGAAACTGGTCTAGGTAGCTGTTTTAGGAATAAGATTGTGGGAGTTTGGGAAAACTTCAAGGAGTGAGTTTGGTACCGTTGGAAAGATCATTTGAAAATCTACAAGATTGATTAAGGCTCCAACACAGGATAACTAGCCTAACATATTTTAATTAAGCACTTAAGACAGCTAAAAGACATGACTTGAACTTAACACTAGAGTGCTAAACACATCTAGAACACTACTATGCACATGAGATGTTCGTGAAACTTGATAGACATGTTAAGTAGAGTATAAGTGAACCACCATGATTATCTTAGCATGACCTAAGCAAAAAAAAAATGCACATGAAAAGATAGCACATGCGTTACGTATGAGATGATGATGCACTAGTGCTTATGTTGACATGCTTGCACTAATGATTCCTTGGATGATCATGATAATGCCAACTTATACACAAGATTAAAGGTGCAATGCCATTGATTAGTTAGTAATCGCAGGGCCAAACACCAGAGGTGTTACATATAGTAGGGAAAGATTTGAATTTGGTATCATGTACTATATAATTGCACCATCAGTAGGTAAATCACAATATTTCATCGAAAAGTCTGAACAATGGTAAATGCACAGTACGATTTTTTATAATTGTATCCATGCAATTACGTGGGTCTCCCAGCTAGTTATTGTATTAAATTACCACGTTGAAAAGAAAACAAAATTATACCATGCCATAAACAAGAATAAACTTTAAATTCCCACGAACATTTCATATATAAATGTAAAAGAAGATAGTTAGAAGAAATATGATATACGGCTATGTGTAGTAAAATCTATACAAAATAGTAAAGTCATGCCCAAAGAAATGAAAATTTCATTCTATGGGGCCCAAATTTGAGTTGTGTCTACTTATATATGTTCAAATTTATGATGAAGTCAGACAATTGGGCAGGTCATAAAATGTAGGATCTACTATTTAAACTATTATAACTCAAACAAAAATGATTGCACATTATTAATAACTAGATAATATGCCCGTGTGTTTCTACTGATGAAATTAAAGCCACACGTATATTTGGTAATTGCATTATTTTTGTTTAAACTTATAGTGTTTTGTTTCCGATATTACATTTTTATTGTACTCAATAGATATCCACTTATATTTTTCTGCTACTATATTATATATTTTTAAATGTCAAAATTTTGAGCTAATATGTTTTCTTCTACTCAAGTGCTTACTGCATATTCACCTTTCTTATTTTAGCAAAATACTTGATAGAGAGAAAAGTAGTTTCAACCACATCCTACCATAGAACATGGCTTCATGCCCTCGTCTCTAATTCTATCCGAGGTGACTTTATTTACTTTCAGATGCCGTTCATTCTTGGTATCGCGTGCTGGTATTTTTCTCTCCGATTTTAAACTATGCCTTTGAAATACTCCCCTCATCTCTACCTAATATTACAGCAAGTACTGTTTCCTCCATCCTTTCTCGTAGTCTGGACCGGTGGGTCCATATATGCCAATCTTATTATCTCCACCCCCATCTAGACCGACTCGTATTTGGCTATTTGCCCACGCACTCTCCAATCCATGAAAGAGGTGCGATTCGATGCCGATATGTGCATGTCTGCTCGCCGCGGAGGACCTACGACACGTGCAGGGAGTCCCTGGCGCGACCGTGCATGGCACCACCTGTACCCCAGCACAGCATGATCAATCGGATGTACAAACATGTGCCATCACATGTAGCCACAGGTGGTGCCATGTGCGGTCATGCCAGGGACTCCCCACACGTGTTGTAGGTCCTCCGCGGCGAGCAGACATGCACATATATCGGCATTGAATCGCAGCTCTTTCATGAATTGGAGTGTGTGGGCAAATAGCCAAATACGAGTTGGTCTTCTAGACGGGGGCAGAGATAATAAGATTGGCATAGGCCCAGCGGTCGGGACTACGAGAGAGGATGGATGGAACAGTACTTGCTTCAATATTACGTAGAGATAGAGAAGGATATACGTTCCATTATTAGTGCAACGACATCAACATTGCACTCCAAACAACTTTAACTTTTATTTGTATCACTGGTCAAAGCAGCAACTTATATTTTGGATTGGATGTGGGGGCACCGCCAGGGAGTAGCAGCAGTCCATGAAGGCCTCCATGATGTGATGTCACCGGCAGCAGAGGCATGATGGCTTCGAGTGTGACATTTGCTGTCGCCTCAATGAGCCAAGCGCCGGCGTCGTTGAGAAGGATCGTGCGGCGGCCGGTGGAATTCTCCACACCGAGTGTTCCTGCCCACTCATGGTACTCAGATAGCACCTTGGAGAGCCCCTCCTCGAGGATGGCGTTGATCGGGGATGGTAGGTGGAATGCGTGTATGCTAGATATGTACTCAATGACGAGCTGGTCGAAGGCAGTGAGAGGGATGACTTTGACACCTTGATCGTCCCAACTACGGCTACCGCCATAGGCGGGCCTGACAACCTTGGACGACTGATGCAAAGACATGGTGGAGTTCAGGAGTCAAGCCTTGTATTCACTAGGGCCTATTTACTCACGGTAATGATATCAATCTAATCTTGTCTTTATTCTGATTTGCTATGATCCATAACTATTCATATGTGTAGCTACCATACGCTTTGTGTACGAGTAGATGTAATTGTGGTTATTAGTCTATGTCTTGCGGATATATCATAGTAGTGCACAGAAAGTCACTGGTTGATTACCATTGTGTGGTGACACCATGCAGGAGGCAATAGGTTGAATGATTGTGTAATGTTGAGTAGGATCGATGGTGTCTATCGTGAGAGTCGCTTCGGGAAGAATGCTTGGTGGTTGTCTAGTGTAAAGCTTTAAGTAATATTAGGCGTAAACACACACCTTGCAGCAGTGACTATGAGAATGTATAGGCTGCTCGTGAGCCGCCTTTCTGTGAGATGACTCTTTATCAAGGTGCTACATGGATTGGTTACCACTTTGGCTAGAACTACAACTGAAAAATGATAGGGTCATGCCACCTTTGGTTATGTACCTCCTTTTTACATGGATGTGATCGATTTACTCTTATTCATAATATTACCTTGTATGCAATTGTTCTTCATGATAGAAGTAGTTCCGTCTGATTAGATAGAAAACCATAGTCAGTTCACTATCGATCCACGAATTAATTGATAAACCTTGGATGAAATAATATAATGAAAAATTTAGAACAGATCCATGCATTTGGGGTACAACATTTGGTGTGTTTAAGTGCCATCAACAGTTAATTATACTCGAGATCAAAGCTCCAGTCCTGTATTTTCATGAGGACTTCGAATTTACTGGCTAATAATTGCTCATTTGGGTCACGACAAATATCCTTCTCCTTCATTCTCGTTGCTTTTTCTACCCTTGCATAATTTATTTCCATCGCACTGGTGGGTATGAGCATGATAATTATCAAGAGCCAGATATGCTATTACTTAAAACAAAGCTCCAGATCTCAATGTAACTGCAACCAAACCAGTATATAACATGTCAAACACTAGGCTGAATTTTGAAATCAAATTCAAACTTCAGCTTGCCTTTGACATCTCATCTATTGATTCTGTTGTAACGATAGTAACATCATGTAGTAATAGCTTCTGCGGCTCTTGGTTTATCAAGCTGATACACCATGTCCCAAAGAGAAAGGTGTTCCACAAGGATAGGGCAAGGGATGAGAAAGATTGGAAAAGAATACTCAGCTCGACCCAGACATGCTCAGATCAGGTTGAGCTCGAGATCTTAGACAATGCCAGACTTAGTCTTTGATCTCATGTAGGGATTGGCTCAAGTTCTTGCATTTTAAAAACTCTTGCACTTTCCATCTTTTAAAAATTTGAGTGTATGACTTATAAGTCCAAGGCAGGAGAAGCAACATTTGGGTTATGATGCAATTTCTAGATGTCCATAACTATGATTTAGTGTCAGATTTTGCAGCAATCGGAGAAGAAGCGAGGTCGTTTCTACCTATGGGGGCACATGATATAGGTCATGGGAAACATATATTCTATGACTGTTACGGTGTTAACTCTGATAGGTTGGGTAACGGGCAACATTTGTTACTCGAGCCATTTCTTGTACCATCTGGTTGCAAACTTAATTAACTAGTAATAAATATAGCCCCTTATTGAAAGATTCACTACTATCTTTGATAGAGGCCTAATCAACTGAAACCATTTACTTGCTATAAATTTCCTTGTCTTGCATGGACGGGTTTTTGCAGGAATGATAACCCCCTTGATTTATTTAAGGATTGTACTGTTTTCTCGCCGGTCACGTGTCTCCATAAACTATCACTATGGAATGAGTTATTCAGACAACATCGCTGTTATCTGTGATATTTCTTTGGAGCTAATTTATGAAAGTACATGATGTCATATGCCATGAGTAATTATCTGACACTACTGGACGAGTCTACATCCAACAGACATGCCTCAGTTTGTGACACTACATGTTCAAACTCGTCAAAGATGATGATGATGATGGCAGCATCATTGTGTACGCTCCGTTGGGTATACCGGAGGACGAATCATTTCTAGTTTTGTCCGACTAGAAAGACATCTATTTGGAATGAATGATTATGCAGATGTGCCATCAATATCTGCATTTTGTTTGGTATGCTACTGACAAAATAGTTGGATAGATGCATTAATCCATAGATAATATATAATATTTAGGATATTTTTGAGACCAAGATAGATATATAAGAAATACAATAGATTGCTATCAACTTGATAGCTATGCTGGTATCATACTTTAAATTATCAATAGATTACACCATACGATTATTAGCACATCATATTCTTGTCATTTGATGCTTCCGATCAACAAAAACAATACTACCACGTGATTGCAAACTTACCTAATCAATAATAAACATAGCGTCTGATTAAAGGAATCATAATTTATACGTTCCTACCATCTTAGATAGAGGCCTAATCAACTCAAAGCATTTTTTCTATAAATTTTCTTGTCTTGCACGGATGGGTTTTCACAGGAAAAATAGTCCCCCTGATTTAGTTTAAGGATTGTACTATTTTCTTGCCAGTCACATGTCTTCATAAACTATCACTAAGGAATGAGATGAGACAACATCGCTGCTATCTGTGACATTTCTCTAGAAGCTTGTTTATGAAAGTATATGATGCCATACGCATTGAGTAATTATTTGGCACTATGGGACATGTCTACATCCAACAGACATACCTTAATTCGTGACACTACTTGAGAGTGTCATTTGTATAAGAAAATACGTGTCGGGACAAACGACTGAAGCGAAACGGAACTGCTACACTAGCAAATAACTACCGTATCACCCAGGAAAACTTGCGAGTAGAGAGGTCACATATTGTTACCACTAGATGTGCAGCGCAGCAGAAGAAGAGTTGGAGCAGTCGGTCCAATGTAGATGTGCGTCGATGTAGAGGAAGTAGTCGATCACGATCATCTCCTCCTCGTCCTCGTCCGGCAGCAGCTCCTCGCCTTCGCAGCTAATCAGCGCAGCAACAACAGCAACGCCTCCACAGAGTCCACACATACAGGAAAGGAACGTCATGTACTGGTGTGCTAGCACCGCGTACCCGATCTAGCGTTTCGGGAGCGCAAGGAGGCAAGGGCGCGGCGGCTAGGGTTTATGGCATGGTGGGTTGCACCTATAGCGCCGCCCCTGTTTATATAGGCCGTGCTAATGGGCTTCTAGGTTAAAAGCCCATTAGGACTCTATCTCCTTATTGGATCAACATCCAATGGGCCAATCCGAATTGTTCTATGATTGCCTCTTGGGCATATCACCAACAATCTCCCACTTGCACTAGAGACAATCATATAGGCAAGCTTTTCAGTATTTCAACCCCTTAAGTGTGTGACCCGTTAGGTTCATGTGTAGACAGTTGTGAACAGAAACCATTTCTGAACAACAAGTTAACAGAGGCACCTAGCAGGACACGTTAACTCTAAATACACATAAAGATCATATCGACTGAACCTAGATATACTCATACACTCATCCTTTTGCCACATGATACCAGTCAACCTTTCATCCATGTCTACCTTTTTCTTGAAAACCCACTTACAATCGACAGGTCTCACACCTTCAATTGGATCAACTAAGTTCCAAACTTGATTGTCATGCATGGATTCAATTTCGGATCTCATGGCTCCAAGCCATTTCTCAGAGTCAGGTCCCATCATTGCTTCATTGTAGGTCATGGCTCATCATTGTCCAACAACAATATGTCACGCTGCTCTGTGGTTAGGAGTGTCAACTTTTGCCTTGCGCGATGTGCCCTCGTAGACCTCCGTGGGGGTGGCTCTTCAACAATGGGTAGTACAACATCTTGCACATCCCGTGTTAGTTCAATGGGCGCCAAAAATTTTTTAGGTGTTTCTTGAACTTCTTCAAGTTGCACCTTGCTCCCACTAACTCCTTTTGAGAGAAACTCTTTCTCCAAGAAGACACCATTGCCAGCGACAAACACTTTGCCTTCCGCCTTATTGTAAAAATAATATCCTTTGATTTCCCTTGGATACCCCACAAAGAAACATTTATCTGATTTTGGAGCGAGTTTGTCTGGCATCAAACATACGCCTCACATCCCCAAACTTTGAGGAAAGACAATCCAGGATGTTTCCCAGTCCATATCTCATATGGTGTCTTCTCAACAGACTTAGTTGGAACCCTATTCAGTGTAAACGCAGCAGTTTCAAGAGCATAACCCCAAAAAGATAATGGAAGATTAGCTTGGCTCATCATCGACCTAACCATGTCCAACAAGTTTTGGTTCCTCCGCTCGGAGACCCCATTCCATTGGGGCATTCTAGGCGAAGTCAACTACAGATCAATTCCACATTGTTTGAGATGATCACTAAATTCTTGGCTCAAATATTCACCTCCACGATCAGATCGCAGAAATTTAATTGTCTTGCCTAGTTCATTCTATACTTCATTCTGAAATTCTTTAAGCCTTGCAAATGATTCAGACTTATGCCTCATTAGGTAGATATACCCATATCTACTAAAGTCATCTGTAAAAGTAATGAAGTACTGAAAACCCCCTCTGGCTGTAGAACTCATTGGTCCACATACATCAGTATGTACAAGTCCCAATAACTCACTTGCCCTCTCATTCTGACTAGTGAAAGGTGCTTTGGTCATCTTTCCAAGCAAACAAGACTCACATGTGTCAAATGATTCAAAATCAAATGAGCTTAACAAACCATCTTTATGGAGTTTTTCAATGCGTTTCTCATTTATATGACCTAAGCGACATTGCCAAATAAAGGTAGGATTCAAATCATTCAGCCGAGCTCTTTTGTTATTAATGTTACAAATAGATTTATCCTCAAGATCAAGAACATATAATCCATTCACCAATGGACAATGAGCATAGAAAATATCATTATAATAAATACTTAGAGATAATGTTCTTACTTAAAGAAGGAATGCAATAACAATTATTTAATTCCAAAACTAATCCTGAGGGTAACGACAAGTGGTAAGTGCCAACAGCTTTGACCGCAACCTTTGCTCCATTGCCGACACGAGCATCCAACTCGCCTCTTGCAAACCTTCTAGCATTACTTAGACCCTACAACGATTTGCAAGTATGAATCATCGATCCGGTATCTAATACCCAAGATTCACTAGAAAATGTAGCAATATAGATTTCTAAAACATTTATACCTGAAGTGGAAGTTTCACTTCCTTCGACCAATGTCTCTTGAGATGATAGTGGAAGCATTCATCATTAGGAGTAGGGCCGGCTTTGGCCTTTGGCTTAGGCATAGAGCTCAGGGGCTCATTGGGAACGACCTTTCCCTTGCCTTTGCCCTTGTGAGGCGTCCAACGCTTCCTCTTTTTGCCCTCCTTCTGGATCATCATCACATGATGTGGGTTTTTCTTTATGCTTTCCTCAGCTGTATTCAGCATGCCATGCAACTCAGCCAATGTTTCTCCATGCCATTCATCTAGAAGTTCAAGACGAACGGTTCATAGCTTGGCGGGAGTGACTGGATAATGACATCTATAGCCAGGTCATCGTTGAGTTCAGAACCAAGTTTGTCCAAAGTCTCAATGTAACCAATCATTTTGATCACATGAGGACTGACCGAGCTACCTTCTGCTAGCTTGCGCACAAGCAGGGATTTAAGATGTTATATCTCTCAGTCCTAGCTTGGTTCTCAAACATCCCACTAGTCCCTCAATCATAGTGTGAGCATCCACATACTCATACTGTCTCTGTAGATGTGAGGACATGGTGGCGAGCATGAGACAGCTAACATTAAGGGAATCATCGCAGTGCTTCTCATAAGCTCTGCGGTACCAATCAATAAAATTAGCTCCATTGACCTTTTCCTTCTCAAGGACAGATCGCAAATTAAAACTAGAAGTGTTATTCGCAGCCATGATCTACAACATAAATTAACATGCAAAGATTTCAGCACTAAGTTTATGTGAACCTTCTATTAACAAGATTAATAAAAGACACTACCACTATATACCAACATCGTCTTCCCTCTAATGACATATAGTGGGATACAGCTAAAGCTAGGTTTGATCTGAAGGATTTGGGAATTAAAAAGGAGCTGCAATTTAGAGAGGATGGAGATTCATGTGCGATGCCTAATGCTCAGTATACCTTGTCCATAGAAAAAAAAGAAGGCCTTTGTGATTTTTTTCACGAGGTGAAATTTCCAAATGGTTTTGCTTCCAACATATCTAGATGTTTAAAAGCTGACGGAACCAAGGTACAAGGGCTGAAAACACATGATTGTCACATTCTTTTGCAAAGAATCTTACCAGCTTCCATAAGAGGATTTTTGGGCAATGATATTTATGAAGCAATAGATGAGTTAGGGAAGTTTTTTAGGGAC
>CM014275.1:48152672-48168648 GCA_004135705.1 Alloteropsis semialata | reverse complement strand
GTTTTCTCCATGCCATTCATCTGGAAGTTCAAGACGAACGGTTCATAGCTTGGCGGGAGTGACTGGATAATGACATCTATAGCCAGGTCATCGTTGAGTTCAGAACCAAGTTTGTCCAAAGTCTCAATGTAACCAATCATTTTGATCACATGAGGACTGACCGAGCTACCTTCTGCTAGCTTGCGCACAAGCAGGGATTTAAGATGTTATATCTCTCAGTCCTAGCTTGGTTCTCAAACATCCCACTAGTCCCTCAATCATAGTGTGAGCATCCACATACTCATACTGTCTCTGTAGATGTGAGGACATGGTGGCGAGCATGAGACAGCTAACATTAAGGGAATCATCGCAGTGCTTCTCATAAGCTCTGCGGTACCAATCAATAAAATTAGCTCCATTGACCTTTTCCTTCTCAAGGACAGATCGCAAATTAAAACTAGAAGTGTTATTCGCAGCCATGATCTACAACATAAATTAACATGCAAAGATTTCAGCACTAAGTTTATGTGAACCTTCTATTAACAAGATTAATAAAAGACACTACCACTATATACCAACATCGTCTTCCCTCTAATGACATATAGTGGGATACAGCTAAAGCTAGGTTTGATCTGAAGGATTTGGGAATTAAAAAGGAGCTGCAATTTAGAGAGGATGGAGATTCATGTGCGATGCCTAATGCTCAGTATACCTTGTCCATAGAAAAAAAAGAAGGCCTTTGTGATTTTTTTCACGAGGTGAAATTTCCAAATGGTTTTGCTTCCAACATATCTAGATGTTTAAAAGCTGACGGAACCAAGGTACAAGGGCTGAAAACACATGATTGTCACATTCTTTTGCAAAGAATCTTACCAGCTTCCATAAGAGGATTTTTGGGCAATGATATTTATGAAGCAATAGATGAGTTAGGGAAGTTTTTTAGGGAACTATGCAGCAGAACACTTAACAAGGATGTGTTGCTTGAAATGAAGAAAGAGATCCCTATAATTTTGGAGAAGCTTGAGAAAATTTCCCCCAGCTTTCTTTGATGTGATGATTCACCTTGCTGTCTACTTACTTGATGAGGCACTACTTCGAGGTCCTATGCAATTTGGGTGGATGTACCTGATTGAAAGGAGGCTATACACTTTGAAGCGCTATGTGAGCAATAGGGCGCGACCAGAAGGTTCAATTGCATTGGCATATATTGCTGATGAATGCCTCACATTTTACTCTAAATACACGGATGACATTGAAACAAGATTTAATTGGGAACCCAGAAATAAAGGTTTGTCAGATGAAGATGCCTAAGGTGTTGACATTTTTGGGCATGGAGTTCATTTTACTTCCTCACCTGAACTTGTATATGATGAAAATGGCTTTGATCAAATGGTTTGGTATGTGCTGCACAACTGCAGTCAAGCTGAGAAATATGTGAAGTAAGTTGTACTAAGTGTCTTCTTTCCACCTTTGAATTCTTTTGCACATATGCTAACTTTTTGTCTTGCAGAATGTTCAGAGATGAATTGGAGAGAGAAGGGATGCATAACATTGAAAAAATAGTTGGCATGGATTTCAAACTTGGTTCAGGAACCATGTTAGTATAGTTTACATTCACATCTCTTTAGGAATTTCTGGGTTCCATTTTGTAGTACAGATTCTTATGTGTGTGTTGCATGTCACAGATCATGAGGTTGCAGAATACTGATCAAGAAGAGGTACATGAGGATCTATTTTCCTTGGCTTGTGGTCCTGATTTTAGAGTCAGGAAATACTCCACATGCATTGTGAATGGTGTGCGTTCTAACATTGTTGATCGTGACAAGAATAAGAAAACACTGAACAGTGGAGTGATCTCTCAAGGCACACATAACGGTCAGTTCATTGATTTTTTTGGAACCTTGAAAGAAATAATTGAGTTAGAATATAATTTCAATGACAGGACAGTAGTTCTGTTTAAATGTGATCGGTTTATATTGGATGGGAAGAGAAATGAACTTAAATATGATGGCTTTTTTAGAAGCATCAATGTTGGTAGTCTATGGTATAAGGATGATTCGATAATCTTGGCCACTCGGGCAAGGAAGGTCTTCTATTTGCTAGACACTGAGTGGGGAAAAATTTGACAAGTTGTCCAGACATATGACCATAGACATCTTTACAATGTAAGAGAAACCGAGACTGCATAGTTTACTGCTCCTGTATATCAAGATGATGACTGCTGTGATGAGGAGGGTAGGGGACAAGCAGTAATGGAGATTCCATATGAAGTCCCTTTAAATAGAGATGATGAGCAAGGCACTATTTTTTAAGTTGCTGAAATTGCTCGGTTGGCTAAAGAAAGTAGCAAAGAAGGGCATTGATTACGTGCATACTGAATGTATCCTACTAGCATGTTGCCTACCACTGAAAAAATAGCGCTGGTTAAATCCGAGAATAAATCCAGGAAAATGCGAGCACCCATGCCGAGTCAAGGACTCGAACCCGGTTGGACAGGTTCCGCCCCAAGGAACCTTACCAACAAATCTACGCTTAGCTCGCGCATTTACACCTTTTATGTTGGGAATACCCAACTTCAAAATCATGACTTCACTACTTCTGCTATGATGATCTTTGCGTGTCACCATTTTCCCAATTTTACATAGTGAGATGCTACATCTTGGGGAAAAGATGCCACAGGCAAAGCAAAAAGAAGTTTAAGGTGTGGAAACAATACTATAAATATACCACACGAATTTCCTTTTGCACCTACATCAGCTAAAATAAAGCATACCTCAGGTGTACACAATTAAATGTGGCATGTGAGCAAAACAAAACTCGAATAATATATAGCATTACTAATTTTGTCCTGCAAATAACACATCTGTATATTTTTTATTGAATGATTATGCTCATGTGCCCATATATGTGAGATCTAGATCAGTTTGACAGAAACATTATGCTGGCAGCAGCGTAGTGTAGGCTCGGTAGGGTATACCCGAGGATGAAATCATTTCTAGTTTTGTCCAACTAGAAAGACATCACTTTTGAATAAGTGGACTATGCAGACGTGCCACCAATTTCTGATTATTTTTCTAGTAGGCTACAGACAAAATAGCAGGAGAGATGCATTAATCCATAGATATCTAATAATACTAAGGATATTGGCGAGATCAAGATAGATTTGTAAGAAATATAATAGATTTCTACCAACTTGATAGCTATCCCGGTATCATACATTTTAGTAAACATATACCAGTCCAGTCTTACAACAATATGTTTAATATAAGTATTCTAATCAGTTTAACATTCCACCGATTAGTCTAAAATTTGAACTTACCTGCTTGAATTTTGTTCGATATGTATCCGTGTAAATGGGGCTCGGGAATTTGATGTGCAATGTCTCCTTGATGTTTCCACTGAAGACTGTCAAAGGTATTTGAAGCATTATGTTGCCATCCAAGTTAACTGGATCCATGTGATCAAAGTTAACTTCGATCGGAAGTAGGTCCATAGTATAAACATGTGTACATTCATATATCTCGAGTTGTGTGTGATCGATCAATCTCTTCTTTGCTTTCATCCATTTTTTGTTCTCTCTCTTTCCTTTGCTACATCATCTCGATCAGATTGTACTTCTCAGTTGCGCAGCTTTCATCTCGATGAGATCTTGAGCAAAGTGATGATGCTATACAGCAAACAAATGAAAATGTAATTATAGTAGGGAAAGATTTGAATTTGGTATCATGTACTATATAATTGCACCAGTAGGGTAAATCACAATATTTCATCAAAAAGTCTGAACAATGGTAAATGCACAGTATGATTTTTTATAATTGTATCAATGCAATTACGTGGGTCTCCCAGCTAGTTATTGTATTAAATTACCACGTTGAAAAGAAAACAAAATTATACCATGCCATAAACAAGAATAAACTTTAAATTCCCACGAACATTTCATATATAAATGTAAAAGAAGATAGTTACAAGAAAAATGATGTACGGGTATGTGTAGTAAAATCTATACAAAATAGTAAAGTCAGGCCCAAAGAAATGAAAATTTCATTCTATGGGGCCCAAATTTGAGTTGTGTCTACTTATATAAGTTCAAATTTATGATGAAGTCAGACAATTGGGCAGGTCATAAAATGTAGGATCTACTATTTAAACTATTATAACTCAAACAAAAATGATTGCACATTATTAATAACTAGATAATATGCCCGTGTGTTGCTACGGATGAAATTAAAGCCACACGTATATTTGGTAATTGCATTATTTTTGTTTAAACTTATAGTGTTTTGTTTCTGATATTACATTTTTTATTGTACTCAATAGATATCCACTTATATTTTTCTGCTACTATATTATACTAGTAAATTTGCCCGTGCGTTGCTACAGGTTAAGATCACATAGACTGATTATCACATTATTGTATGTATCATAATTAATAGAAAGTTGTGGGTCTAAAACAGGAATTTATATGGCGACCATTGCCTTCGGCAAAAGAGTAATGACATGGTTGCTCATCAGCCTATGGTGTGGAGGTTTGGTTGTCGTGTCATAGGCAACAACTTGTTTTACCGATACGCGGCGAGTGGGTGCAGGTGCAAGTGTATCATAGTTTGTTGGAGGTGCTGTTAGGGGGAGGAGCATTGTGGCTTATGGGTGACGATTTTCTTATCATTTGATTTTGAGTAATGGAACTATTTTTTATCATTTGATATTGAGCAATGGAACTAAATTTTGAATGAGTACCAAAAACTGGTCTGAAATGCATAAACATTCTTTTCTACATTATTTTCACGCCTCAGTATTGAGAGGCACATCGCTTGCATAAAAAACAACAAGCAAATGAGAAAAGTATATACAAACACTCAGTGATGAGTCCGAGTCAGTGACTTGAATCTTGGTACATACGTTCTATCAGAACATCACAAGAAACCTAGCCAAATTTAGCTTTGCTTTTTTAATAGGAAGGGACATAAGTCTTTTGTATTGGCTGACACTAATGCCATGACTGCCCAAATAAAAATTACATATATGTAGTCACTTTGGCCTTGCAGCTTGCTACCTCCCGGTGATTACTCCACGGTTCATGACTCCACGCATGCATGGCCTTGACCATAGGTGTTGACGCTGAATTTGGCCAACACACCGAGTGCACTAGAGCGTGCGGGTCGCGAACAGACCAAGTGGCGGCAAGGCGGCGCAAACCGGTTCTGCCGGTTTGGTAAACCGTTTATACCGGATTTCTAGGGTTTCACCGGAATTAGTCGTTCGTAGAGATAACTATCACGCTTACGTGGTGAAGGACAGCGAGGTTTACGAGCAAACCAGCAAAGAGATAACCAACGCACTTACGTAGCGAAGAACGACTAGTTTACGAGCAAACTAGCAAAGGCCGTCGAAGCTCTCGCCCGGGAGGGACCCCGTCAGGGCGTGAACGTCGCCGGATGTGCCCTAGGTTGACCAGCAAGCCTTAGGACATCATCTATGGTCGTGGAGATCAGTAGACGAGCAGCATGTTGAGGTTGGAAGAGAATTAGGGTTTGAAGGGTAAAAGTAAATGCATAATGGTTTTGATTCGATTGGGATTCCCCTCAATCTGCCGTGGCCCTTCATAAATATAGGGTGGGGAGGTCTGTACCCACAAGAAAATCCTTTTACAAGTCGTAATCCACATGGATCTCTAAATCTACTCGGACTCTGCCTAAAACCGGTTTGACAAACCGGTTCCACCGGTTTGTGTTGCCGTATCAGACATAGTAACCAGAACCGGTTTTACCTATTTCCAAACCGGTTTTACCGGTTTTGTCTAGATGAAGATCTTCCCGAGGTCATAACTCTCTCGTCCGAACTCCAAATCGGACTTTCTATATATGAATTTCGATCACCTTGACGCAACCTACGCAATGGTGCAATAAAAATACGAATTTGACAATGTTACAAAATCCAGTTCTACCGGTTTATAAAACTGGTTTAACCTGTTTGCCCAGATTGCTGGAAAACCTCTGTCGTGCCAATTTTGATCGTCAACATATGCCCCCCTGTTTCTTGGTAAAACTTGCGTGCCAAGAAACATTCATCTGAACCAAAATTGTACAGGGACAATAGCTAACACCAGCATATCGACCATGACTCGCTTTCAAGGACGATAACACCTATCGGCCATGTTATTTGATTCGGCTCAATACAATGACTTCATATGCTGCTGCTTATACATATTCTGTGAGAAAAGCCTGAGCATACACATCCTCGGTGGTAAATTCTTGAAATAATAATTTAAAGCCATTCCCACACCTGCAAACTTTTGTGGATGCATAAAGCGACCAAATTGCTATATTGTCAATTAGTCTTTGTAATATCTCTCAAATTGAGAATGAAGAAAGATAGAAAAATTCAATATTGCATCCACGAGTTATTTTGACCATAAACGAAGTAAGACGAGTAATCAGGCCCAAAAGATGAATATGACACAATTACCTTAGGATTGATAATGGCTAGATTACTCTAAATATCTTGCCCCCCGAGCACTTAAAGTACCAAAAAGGTCATAATGAGTTCTCATGTGGGAACCTATCACTTTAAGACGATAATCAAAGAGATTCATCGGCCATATAGAATTCATCCACAAGAGTATGAAGAACCGAAATAAATTAATGAGCAATATAAATATAAAAACTAAATCATGTACAGCTCATAAGTGTTTCGGTTTTCACATACTATTGCAATCAATTAATATGCACAATAATTTGGTGGTAACCCCCCATAATGCAAAGATTTTGGCATTATCCAAGGATCAAAATAAGACCACGAGTGGTAACCAAACATACCAGGGGATGAATTCCATGACATAGGCATTGTTGGAGAAGGTAAAGAATATGAACGATTTGTGAGCCAATACCTTTGGTGATTAGGTGCAAATTGATGATGTAATTGCCTCCTTGCTCTTTTCTTGTCTTTTGCCTTTATTGCACCCTTTGTTTGAACACCATCCTTATCTTGGACTTGAGTACTCCCTTTAAGAACCCATGCCATGTTTTTCCTTTTAAGCTCTTGAGCACTTAGTCCTTCTAACTTCTTCTTTTGCCAATTCAATGAATCGAGTGGGAATCTCGGTTGTGTTTTAATTTTGGACAACAGCACTTCACTCTTGTATTTTGGCTTCTTCAACTCTTTTTGTTCAGATTTAGTACTTGGAGGATCAATAGCTGATTTTTGCTTTTCTTTGCCACCAATAGCCGAAATTTTCAACACTTCAGTCGGCTTTTCATCAACTATATTCAAATCTGAACTTTTATCTTTGCGGCCATCCTTTTTCACTTGATAAATCTGCTTGACAACCCTTTTCTTCTCTTGAACTCTAGACCGATCCTTTTTCTCAAAACGGTCATTTTCAATATATGGCTGTCCTGCACGCACTGGTTTTCTTGGAGCTGAATATTCTGCATGATACGGACTAGAATATGAAGGAACATGTGTCCATGAATCATGCCACCCCCATGATGAATAAGGATGCAAACCAGCAAGGTATGAGCCATATGAGATTGGCATCGGCGGACTAAAAGAAGGATATGGCTCTGCTGTATAAAAACCCTCACTTGGCTGATTCCAATCTTTGGATTTGTGTTTTAGAGACACTCTAGATGATTTAACATCATTTGACCGATGAGCACGCTTGGCTCTATTTTCTTTCTGATATTTGACCATAAGTTCATTGAATGTAAGCTTCGGCTTTCTGCTCTTGTGCTCATTACGGTCTTTTGCTCCATGTTCTTTAGAAAGATCAGGTTTTGGCATTTTGGGACGCTTCAAACCAAAACCGGTTTCACCGGTTTCACGAATCGGTTCTACCGCTTTTGGAAAACTGGTTAAACCTCTTTGCCAAACCGGTTTAACCTCTTTTTTCAGCACAGTAGGAGTAACTGGCTCTCGCTTTGATTTGGAAGAATTCGCATGCCCCCCAGTGCCTTCTAGTATTTTCTTAGGCTCATCGTTCTTAGGAGTATGTAAATCATGAATGATGTCCTCGTTATCACTTGAGTGTATTGAATTTTCCTCTTTATTAATTTCTCTTGGATCTTTGCATGAACCAGCTGATGCTGACCGATCTGACGATCCCTTGCCATCAAGACCAATCGGAGTCAACTGGTCATCCTCTGAAATTTCAGCAAATCTCAATCGTCCTACATTAATGGCCGATTGGATAATTTGGCGAAAAATATTGCAATGGCTAGTGCTATGACCAAATGAATTATGCCACTTACAATATTCTTGCTCTTTTAGTTCCAGAAGTGATGGCATGACTTTGTGATCAAATAACTTAATAAAATTATGCTCAAGCAAGATATCAAATAAGTCATCACACAAAGTCAAATCAAAAGTGTACTTTGTCTTCTTTAGTTGATTCTTTTGTGGAGAAGGTTTCAAGGCTAAGCAAATGAACGGTTCAGATTTATCATCGATCCATTCGGCTATACCTTTACTTGTGCTTCCTTTACCCGATGTTTTGGAATTGATCACTATATTATCATCGGGCTTCACAATGTTTATCAACTTTGGTTTCTTGCTTTTAAATCCAGAATGACCACAAGCAAACCATGAAGACAAAAACTTTGGCAATGATGATGTAGAAAATTTAAATGCCAAAACATTACTATTATCAGCCTTTCTAATTTTCACAATGCACTTGCTGATAATATCTGAATTTATTTTGTTGCTAACAAATAAATCACCCTGCTCAATCGATCTTTTAAGATTATTCATAGAATTGTCACCAGTAGATGAATTAATTGAAAACATATGATCTGATTGGAAATTAGGTAAATTACTTGTAAAGCATACCTTATCAAATATTTTGGAGAGGCGTGGAACTTTGATATGAATGATGTCGTGTTTCTTCTCTTGATGGCAACCTGCATCAGCACTCTGCAGAAACCGGTAATACCGGTTTGGTAAACCGGTAATACCGGTTTTTCCAGGACTGCTGGAAACCACCGGATTCTGGCACGACGACGCCTTCTCCTTGCTCCTAGAGTTGTGTTCTTCATTCTTTCGATGTTCTTCACTGACCGAACCTTGTTCAGTCATAAATTTTTGCTTAACACTATGATCTCCATATAAATGCACAACTCCATTTGAAAAATCAAGCATAACTGTTTTCTTGTGATTCACCCGATTTTGTACAGCCAAGCTTGTTTCCTTTAGTTGAACAGATCCATATCGTTCAGTTGTTGTAATAACCGAACTATTGCTCAAATCTGAATCGTTCTTCTTCTCTTTCATCATTAGAAGCTCCACACCTAAAGCTCTTACTTGCACTGACGCAACCGAAAAAATGTAAGAACCACCTATTCTATCTCTAATAGATGACCTTAAGCCCTTCAAACATATACCAGCAAGGTTTATATCAGAAATTGACAAATTAACACAACGGTTCTTAGTTTCTTTGAATCATTTTATATAATCAGAAACCGATTCATCTCTTCCTTGCTGAATGTTATAGAGATTGGTAGCACATGATTTTTGAGACAAAATACATGCTGAATTAACATGTGGAGGTGTATGTGTGCTAGCTGAATTTCCATTAATCCGGCTATAGTTGCTAGGAATATTTAGAGCCGAATTATGATTTTTAGCATTTGCAAATGATGCTGAAATCACAGATGTAACCTCCACTCTATTAATATGTTGTGCAGCATATGATGGTTGAGAATAGCTGGCCGGATAACTAGAATTAGCATGGCCAACTTTCTCATTCACCGGCATGTTTTGTGGTGAAACACATATTGTGAATTTGCAGCCGATGAATAAAAAGAGGAAACACCTTGCTGAATATTATTAGAATTAGTAGCATGTGGTGTTTCATAAAAATTGGCCGAACTCACTATGTTAGTTTGGCCTTGATAATTGTTTACCGGCTTTTGAACTTGTTGTACAGCCGATGTGTGAGAATAATGTTGTATGTTGCTAATGGCATCAAAATTTAAAGCACGCATATTATTTGGCAATGGCTTTTGCATATAACATTCAGAATTATAATTTGCATAACCATCTGAATAATTACTAGCCGATGCAATATGCCTACTAGTATCATATCTAGCAACATCAACATGAGGATTTGTGGTACTTGCAAAATAATTATTAGACATAGGTAATGTATTTGCAAATTGTACCTTGGGCTCATTGTAGATGAACTGATTCGAAGTGTATTGATAGCCCGCCATAATAGGTCTTGATGCTTCTGATCTTGGGATATATAAATTTGATAATCCAAGCAATCAATGACCACTAATTTGCTCCTCTTTTAATCTTCAATATGCAAGAGTAAGCAAAACACAATGCAACCGGCTGGAGCAGCCTGATGCAAAGTCACAAGTATAGATGCAATCAGTCCAAAAAGACCAGATCCAACTATAGTGGCGAATCAAGATAGTAAATCAATTAGGTATATGGCTAGGGTAAGAAAAATTCGGTTGTTGGAATAACCAGAATATTCTTCCCCGCGGAGTCGCCAAAAATGTGTTGACGCTGAATTTGGCCAACACACCGAGTGCACTAGAGCGTGCGGGTCGCGAACAGACCAAGTGGCAGCAAGGCGGCGCAAACCAGTTCTGCCGGTTTGGTAAACCGGTTATACCGGATTTCTAGGGTTTCACCGGAATTAGTCGTTCGTAGAGATAACTATCGCGCTTACGTGGTGAAGGACAGCGAGGTTTACGAGCAAACCAGCAAAGAGATAACCAACGCACCGTCGAAGCTCTCGCCCGGGAGGGACCCCGTCAGGGCGTGAACGTCGCCGGATGTGCCCTAGGTTGACCAGCAAGCCTTAGGACGTCATCTATGGTCGTGGAGATCAGTAAACGAGCAGCATGTTGAGGTTGGAAGAGAATTAGGGTTTGAAGGGTAAAAGTAAATGCATAATGGTTTTGATTCGATTGGGATTCCCCTCAATCGGCTGTGGCCCTTCATAAATATAGGGTGGGGAGGTCTGTACCCGCAAGAAAATCCTTTTACAAAACATAATCCACATGGATCTCTAAATCTACTCGGACTCTGCCTAAAACCGGTTTGACAAACCGGTTCCACCGGTTTTTGTTGCCGTATCAGACATAGTAACCAGAACCGGTTTTACCTATTTCCAAACCGGTTTTACCGGTTTTGTCTAGATGAAGATCTTCCCGAGGTCATAACTCTCTCGTCCGAACTCCAAATCGGACTTTCTATATATGAATTTCGATCGTCTTGATGCAACCTACGCAATGGTGCAATAAAAATACGAATTTGACAATGTTACAAAATCCGGTTCTACCGGTTTATAAAACCAGTTTAACCTGTTTGCCCAGATTGCTAGAAAACCTCTGTCGTGCCAATTTTGATCGTCAACAATAGGCATAGGCAGGCAGGCAGGCACCTGCAGCTTGAGCTACACACCATGCAGGTCGAGCTGCCTGCTTGGCTACTTGTTGTGTTTGGTGCCTGACCGTCGTACCCATGGCTCACGTGCCTGCCTGTGCACTGGCTCGGTCGAGACTCGAGACACTCGACGGGTTGTGCATGAATCGCGAGGGGCGTGTGGGTCCAGCCTACTGCAGTTTCACGAAAACGCGTAGATTCGGCGCATGGAATAGTGGGATTCGGCCGTTGTGTACGTGTGGGTCCAGCGTGCAGTGACGTGAAGAGAGCAGAGGGACGAGAGACGGCGCAAGGAGATGGGCGTCAGAGTTGGATTAGGAGACGGCACAAGGAGGCGAAGGCAAATCGTGCTGTGACTGCGAGGCGGATCAGGAGACGGCGCAAGGCGAGCCGACGGACGGACCAAACACGCCAGGTACGAACAGCGGATGGACAAAACTAACGGACAGATGAAATGTTTCTCGATTTAATATTAGGTAGAGATATTTTTAAATGTAAAAATTTTGAGTGGCTTCATGCCCTCGTCTCTAATTCTATCCGAGGTGACTTTCACTACAACACACCATTTAATCTACGACGGAATCCTGGCGACGGTTTCAGAAAACGTCAGCATTTTATTCTTAGCCCAGATAAGCCCAGAATCTGTGACGGAATTTTCGCGACGAAGTCTGAGAACGTCGCAGATGTGCAAATGGCCCATTCGGGCTCAGATTCGGGCCCAAATTATGTGACGAATTTCAGTAACCGTCGTAGATTGAAAATCAAAATCGTCTTGATTTAATACCTGTTGATGGTCCTTAAGTGCTACTTTTGACCATCAATTCCTGCCAAATATATGTCAAATATAATCACGAAACGTAGTGGTAGGGTTTATTACTGACTATTTCCACAAGTTCTGGTGTTTCATCATGTCATGCAGGAATTCACACATTAGCCTGAGATAAATGCAAATATATCATTATCACAAAGTATCTCAAATGGCAAGATGGATTGCACCACTGCGTAGAGCTCGTCGAGACGATCGAAATGAATATATATTTCATATTTTTTAGAGCTCGGGATAAAAAGATGCAAAAACCCCATTTTATTACGCAGCGCTGACGTCATCGCTGACGTCAGCGCTGCCGACGTCAGCAGCTGGGCACTGGCCCGTCGAGCGGCCCACAGCGCGGCCCACCAAGCGGAGACGCGATTTCGCGTGGGAGCAGGAGTCCACGGGGCCCACCTGGCAGCTGCTGATGGCGCCGGCGCAGAAGACCGAGTGCGGGCCGGTTTTGCGGGAAGACAGGGACACGTGGCGCGAGGAGATAGGGCGCGGGCTGGCTGGACGCGGTTTGGCGCGGCTCAGGCCGGTTTTGCGCCCCGGGCCGGCGGTTTTGCGCGGTTTATTCTCCGAGATTCCGGTTTTTTTGTGGTTTTCGCTGGTTTTGCTCTGGTTTTCGCTGGTTTTGCTCTGGTTTTCGCCCCACCGACCCCAGAACGTCGGTGGGAGCTATTCTCCCGTGACTACCGACCCTGGAGACATTTTCTCTTTTTAATCCGAAAATAAAACTTCTATCTAGTATTTACCCCTCATATGAACATCAAATTTGATGGTTCTTTTTTCTAAGTTTTTCTAAAATGACGCTCTATCAAGTTATATAACTTATTAATGCTATTATTTTGAAAAATCTTCTCGTGTGAGTTTATTTGAACAATCCATTTTTTGAATTTCAAAAAATGACAACTACAAGCACGGTTTTTTTACACTAAATGATGTCAAATGGAAAAGTGATGAATACCAAAGTTTCATATCTCATCAAGATCTACAATCTTTATTTAGGTCATTTTGTCATTTTTAAAAGTGATAATAACATGTAGTACAAATTTGACAAGTCTCTAACATAGTTTCTTAAACTATGTGAGTGAATCTAGGATTAATGGACAATGTATACTACCACTTTTCTCAAATGAAAAAATAACCTAAATAAAGATTGTAGATCTTGATGAGTTATGAAACTTTGATATTCATGACTTTTTCAGCTGAAATCATTTAGTGTTCCAAAATCTTGCTTTTAGTTATCAAATTTTGAAATTCAAAATTTGAATTATTCAAACTTTGTCACATGGATTAATGAACTAAATAAAGTATGTAGATCTCGATGAGTTGTACAACTTTGGTATTCATAACTTTTTCATTTGAAATCATTTATTACCCTAAAAAAATATGTGAATTTCTCAACTTTTGAAATTTCAAATTTAAATAGTTCAATCTAACTCGGATGGGGAAGTGACCAAAACAATAGTTATAGATCTCGAATAGTTCTACAACTATTGTATTGACAACTTTCTCATTTGAAATCATTTTTGATGTCTTAGAATTTAATATATTTCTACTATCAAAATAAAAAAGAAAAAAAAAACGTTTGGCAGAGAAAAAAATGATAAAAGGCCCATTCAGCAGGTTTGATTTGAATTCAAAGTTTGGTTTGAATTCTACAACTCAAACAAAAACCAAATCTTTTTTCAATCTTTAAACCCTATATCTGGGCCAAAAGCTGAGTCGGCCCGCCTCTCTTTCCTTCTCCTATCAGCCCACCAGGCCACCGGGCCTCTCTCCCTCCCTCCCTGGGCCGGCCCAAGACTGAGCAAGATGGTTTCTCTTTTTAATCTGTAATTAAAACTTGTATTTGATATTTCTCCCTCATATGAACTCCAAATTTGATGATTTTTTTTCCTAAAAATTCCTAAAATCATGCTCTATCAAGTTATGAAACTTATTAATGCTATTATTTTGAAAAATCTTATCGTGTGAGTCTGTTTGAACAATTCAATTTTTGAATTTCAAAAAATGACAACTACAAGCACGATTTTTTTTTACACTAAATGATGTCAAATGGAAAAGTGATGAATACCAAAGTTTCATATCTCATCAAGATCTACAATCTTTATTTAGGTCATTTTGTCATTTTTAAAAGTGATAATAACATGTAGTACAAATTTGACAAGTCTCTAACATAGTTTCTTAAACTATGTGAGTGAATCTAGGATTAATGACCAATGTATACTACCACTTTCTCAAATGAAAAAATAACCTAAATAAAGATTGTAGATCTTGATGAGTTATGAAACTTTGGTATTCATGACTTTTTCAGCTGAAATCATTTAGTGTTCCAAAATCTTGCTTTTAGTTATCAAATTTTGAAATTCAAAATTTGGATTATTCAAACTTTGTCACATGGATTAATGAACTAAATAAAGTTTGTAGATCTTGATGAGTTGTACAACTTTGGTATTCATGACTTTTTCATTTGAAATCATTTATTACACATGTACTTCAAATTGTAATTACTTTCCATGACCACATTGAAATTCATTTAAACTATTAAAAATAAGGAATCAATTCTAATTTTTTTGAAACTTCCACATGACAACTTATATGTTGTATATTACATTTAGAAAATGTATTTGTGTAGTTAAGAAAATAAGGGAAGAGATCGACTTACCACTGAGCTGTGAGATGGTTTATGAGTTTTTTGTTTGTGTGGTTTTCTTTATTCAAAAACGTTAAGCAGTGAAGAAATGAAATAAGGCCCGTTCGGCCCAAACGGCCCAATTGTTTTCAGCCGTCCATTGCCAATTCAACGGCTCTGATCGCATTGACATGGTATATAATCTACCCAGACCAAACCCTAGCTCTCCCTCGCGCACACCCTCATGCCGCGCCTCCCTCTGCCCTCCGCCTCCACCGCCCCCCTCAACTCCCCCACCGCATGCCGCCCTCCTCGCCTCCCCCGAGCCGTCCCGGCGGCACGGAGCCCCGGCCGAGGCGGCACGCGTGCGTCCTTTCTCCCGCACGCCCGGGCGCCCGGCCTCCGACTCCACCCTCCGGCCGCGCCCCCCGCATGGCCGCATCCACCTCCGGCCGCTCCCTCCCGCCTCCGCCTCCCCCCTCAACACTCAGCGCGCTGCCGGTGCCGTCCTCGACGGCGTCGCCGCCGACGCCGTCCTCCTCGACCTTCCTCGCCTCCCCTCCCCCCTCAACACCTCCACCGCCCCCGAGCCACTACGGCTGGCGGCGCTCAGATCCGCCGGCCAGACGCCTCTCCTGGTCGCCCCTTTCGTCTTCGTGGCTGGCCCCGCCCCCTTCCTCTTCATGGCCAGTCCCGACCTCGGCGTGGAGGCCTCAGGGACTCGGTCCGGGGACCCCGCGGCGCGCACGGCCGGCACGCTCAGATCTGGCGCGTCGCAGGCCAGGGTGCCGCCGGCGGCGCCCGGATCCGGCATGGCGTGAAGAGAGAGCGCGTGGAGGAGGCGGACGCCAGTGACCCAAGCTCGCAAGTGCCAAGCACCGCTCGCTGCTAGTGCCAGCGCCTCCTCCTCCCAGGCGACGACGACTGCAGAAGCCTCCTCTGCCCCACGCAATGCAAGCCTCGAGCCATCCTCTGCCCCCATACGACACCAGCGCCAAAGCTCCTCCACCTGCCAGCCCTGATCTGCCCCATGGTGAGAATTTTTCTCTCCTTTTTTCCCTGTTTTCCAATATAGCATGGATGAAAAATAATTTGGATTATGAGCTTCTGAATGTGAATGCGATTAGGATTAGCTGCAGAAATAATTT
>CM014275.1:48136190-48151672 GCA_004135705.1 Alloteropsis semialata | reverse complement strand
ATGTTGAGGTTGGAAGAGAATTAGGGTTTGAAGGGTAAAAGTAAATGCATAATGGTTTTGATTCGATTGGGATTCCCCTCAATCGGCTGTGGCCCTTCATAAATATAGGGTGGGGGGGGGGGGGGGGGGGGGGGGGGGGGGGGGGGGGGGGGGGGGGGGGGGGGGGGGGGGGGGGGAGGTCTGTACCCACAAGAAAATCCTTTTACAAGTCGTAATCCACATGGATCTCTAAATCTACTCGGACTCTGCCTAAAACCGGTTTGACAAACCGGTTCCACCGGTTTTTGTTGCCGTATCAGACATAGTAACCAGAACCGGTTTTACCTATTTCCAAACCGGTTTTACCGGTTTTGTCTAGATGAAGATCTTCCCGAGGTCATAACTCTCTCGTCCGAACTCCAAATCGGACTTTCTATATATGAATTTCGATCGTCTTGATGCAACCTACGCAATGGTGCAATAAAAATACGAATTTGACAATGTTACAAAATCCGGTTCTACCGGTTTATAAAACCAGTTTAACCTGTTTGCCCAGATTGCTAGAAAACCTCTGTCGTGCCAATTTTGATCGTCAACAATAGGCATAGGCAGGCAGGCAGGCACCTGCAGCTTGAGCTACACACCATGCAGGTCGAGCTGCCTGCTTGGCTACTTGTTGTGTTTGGTGCCTGACCGTCGTACCCATGGCTCACGTGCCTGCCTGTGCACTGGCTCGGTCGAGACTCGAGACACTCGACGGGTTGTGCATGAATCGCGAGGGGCGTGTGGGTCCAGCCTACTGCAGTTTCACGAAAACGCGTAGATTCGGCGCATGGAATAGTGGGATTCGGCCGTTGTGTACGTGTGGGTCCAGCGTGCAGTGACGTGAAGAGAGCAGAGGGACGAGAGACGGCGCAAGGAGATGGGCGTCAGAGTTGGATTAGGAGACGGCACAAGGAGGCGAAGGCAAATCGTGCTGTGACTGCGAGGCGGATCAGGAGACGGCGCAAGGCGAGCCGACGGACGGACCAAACACGCCAGGTACGAACAGCGGATGGACAAAACTAACGGACAGACGAAACGTTTCTCGATTTAATATTAGGTAGAGATATTTTTAAATGTAAAAATTTTGAGTGGCTTCATGCCCTCGTCTCTAATTCTATCCGAGGTGACTTTCACTACAACACACCATTTAATCTACGACGGAATCCTGGCGACGGTTTCAGAAAACGTCAGCATTTTATTCTTAGCCCAGATAAGCCCAGAATCTGTGACGGAATTTTCGCGACGAAGTCTGAGAACGTCGCAGATGTGCAAATGGCCCATTCGGGCTCAGATTCGGGCCCAAATTATGTGACGAATTTCAGTAACCGTCGTAGATTGAAAATCAAAATCGTCTTGATTTAATACCTGTTGATGGTCCTTAAGTGCTACTTTTGACCATCAATTCCTGCCAAATATATGTCAAATATAATCACCAAACGTAGTGGTAGGGTTTATTACTGACTATTTCCACAAGTTCTGGTGTTTTATCATGTCATGCAGGAATTCACACATTAGCCTGAGATAAATGCAAATATATCATTATCACAAAGTATCTCAAATGGCAAGATGGATTGCACCACTGCGTAGAGCTCGTCGAGATGATCGAAATGAATATATATTTCATATTTTTTAGAGCTCGGGATAAAAAGATGCAAAAACCCCATTTTATTACGCAGCGCTGACGTCATCGCTGACGTCAGCGCTGCCGACGTCAGCAGCTGGGCACTGGCCCGTCGAGCGGCCCACAGCGCGGCCCACCAAGCGGAGACGCGATTTCGCGTGGGAGCAGGAGTCCACGGGGCCCACCTGGCAGCTGCTGATGGCGCCGGCGCAGAAGACCGAGTGCGGGCCGGTTTTGCGGGAAGACAGGGACACGTGGCGCGAGGAGATAGGGCGCGGGCTGGCTGGACGCGGTTTGGCGCGGCTCAGGCCGGTTTTGCGCCCCGGGCCGGCGGTTTTGCGCGGTTTATTCTCCGAGATTCCGGTTTTTTTGTGGTTTTCGCTGGTTTTGCTCTGGTTTTCGCTGGTTTTGCTCTGGTTTTCGCCCCACCGACCCCAGAACGTCGGTGGGAGCTATTCTCCCGTGACTACCGACCCTGGAGACATTTTCTCTTTTTAATCCGAAAATAAAACTTCTATCTAGTATTTACCCCTCATATGGACATCAAATTTGATGGTTCTTTTTTCTAAGTTTTTCTAAAATGACGCTCTATCAAGTTATATAACTTATTAATGCTATTATTTTGAAAAATCTTCTCGTGTGAGTTTATTTGAACAATCCATTTTTTGAATTTCAAAAAATGACAACTACAAGCACGGTTTTTTTTACACTAAATGATGTAATGGAAAAGTGATGAATACCAAAGTTTCATATCTCATCAAGATCTACAATCTTTATTTAGGTCATTTTGTCATTTTTAAAAGTGATAATAACATGTAGTACAAATTTGACAAGTCTCTAACATAGTTTCTTAAACTATGTGAGTGAATCTAGGATTAATGGACAATGTATACTACCACTTTCTCAAATGAAAAAATAACCTAAATAAAGATTGTAGATCTTGATGAGTTATGAAACTTTGATATTCATGACTTTTTCAGCTGAAATCATTTAGTGTTCCAAAATCTTGCTTTTAGTTATCAAATTTTGAAATTCAAAATTTGAATTATTCAAACTTTGTCACATGGATTAATGAACTAAATAAAGTATGTAGATCTCGATGAGTTGTACAACTTTGGTATTCATAACTTTTTCATTTGAAATCATTTATTACCCTAAAAAAAATATGTGAATTTCTCAACTTTTGAAATTTCAAATTTAAATAGTTCAATCTAACTCGGATGGGGAAGTGACCAAAACAATAGTTATAGATCTCGAATAGTTCTACAACTATTGTATTGACAACTTTCTCATTTGAAATCATTTTTGATGTCTTAGAATTTAATATATTTCTACTATCAAAATAAAAAAAAAAAAAACGTTTGGCAGAGAAAAAAATGATAAAAGGCCCATTCAGCAGGTTTGATTTGAATTCAAAGTTTGGTTTGAATTCTACAACTCAAACAAAAACCAAATCTTTTTTCAATCTTTAAACCCTATATCTGGGCCAAAAGCTGAGTCGGCCCGCCTCTCTTTCCTTCTCCTATCAGCCCACCAGGCCACCGGGCCTCTCTCCCTCCCTCCCTGGGCCGGCCCAAGACTGAGCAAGATGGTTTCTCTTTTTAATCTGTAATTAAAACTTGTATTTGATATTTCTCCCTCATATGAACTCCAAATTTGATGATTTTTTTCCTAAAAATTCCTAAAATCATGCTCTATCAAGTTATGAAACTTATTAATGCTATTATTTTGAAAAATCTTATCGTGTGAGTCTGTTTGAACAATTCAATTTTTGAATTTCAAAAAATGACAACTACAAGCATGATTTTTTTACACTAAATGATGTCAAATGGAAAAGTGATGAATACCAAAGTTTCATATCTCATCAAGATCTACAATCTTTATTTAGGTCATTTTGTCATTTTCAAAACTGGTAATAACATGTAGTACAAATTTGACAAGTCTCTAACATAGTTTCTTAAACTATGTGAGTGAATCTATGATTAATGACCAATGTATACTACCACTTTCTCAAATGAAAAAATAACCTAAATAAAGATTGTAGATCTTGATGAGTTATGAAACTTTGGTATTCATGACTTTTTCAGCTGAAATCATTTAGTGTTCCAAAATCTTGCTTTTAGTTATCAAATTTTGAAATTCAAAATTTGGATTATTCAAACTTTGTCACATGGATTAATGAACTAAATAAAGTTTGTAGATCTTGATGAGTTGTACAACTTTGGTATTCATGACTTTTTCATTTGAAATCATTTATTACACATGTACTTCAAATTGTAATTACTTTCCATGACCACATTGAAATTCATTTAAACTATTCAAAATAAGGAATCAATTCTAATTTTTTGAAACTTCCACATGACAACTTATATGTTGTATATTACATTTAGAAAATGTATTTGTGTAGTTAAGAAAATAAGGGAAGAGATCGACTTACCACTGAGCTGTGAGATGGTTTATGAGTTTTTTGTTTGTGTGGTTTTCTTTATTCAAAAACGTTAAGCAGTGAAGAAATGAAATAAGGCCCGTTCGGCCCAAACGGCCCAATTGTTTTCAGCCGTCCATTGCCAATTCAACGGCTCTGATCGCATTGACATGGTATATAATCTACCCAGACCAAACCCTAGCTCTCCCTCGCGCACACCCTCATGCCGCGCCTCCCTCTGCCCTCCGCCTCCACCGCCCCCCTCAACTCCCCCACCGCATGCCGCCCTCCTCGCCTCCCCCGAGCCGTCCCGGCGGCACGGAGCCCCGGCCGAGGCGGCACGCGTGCGTCCTTTCTCCCGCACGCCCGGGCGCCCGGCCTCCGACTCCACCCTCCGGCCGCGCCCCCCGCATGGCCGCATCCACCTCCGGCCGCTCCCTCCCGCCTCCGCCTCCCCCCTCAACACTCAGCGCGCTGCCGGTGCCGTCCTCGACGGCGTCGCCGCCGACGCCGTCCTCCTCGACCTTCCTCGCCTCCCCTCCCCCCTCAACACCTCCACCGCCCCCGAGCCACTACGGCTGGCGGCGCTCAGATCCGCCGGCCAGACGCCTCTCCTGGTCGCCCCTTTCGTCTTCGTGGCTGGCCCCGCCCCCTTCCTCTTCATGGCCAGTCCCGACCTCGGCGTGGAGGCCTCAGGGACTCGGTCCGGGGACCCCGCGGCGCGCACGGCCGGCACGCTCAGATCTGGCGCGTCGCAGGCCAGGGTGCCGCCGGCGGCGCCCGGATCCGGCATGGCGTGAAGAGAGAGCGCGTGGAGGAGGCGGACGCCAGTGACCCAAGCTCGCAAGTGCCAAGCACCGCTCGCTGCTAGTGCCAGCGCCTCCTCCTCCCAGGCGACGACGACTGCAGAAGCCTCCTCTGCCCCACGCAATGCAAGCCTCGAGCCATCCTCTGCCCCCATACGACACCAGCGCCAAAGCTCCTCCACCTGCCAGCCCTGATCTGCCCCATGGTGAGAATTTTTCTCTCCTTTTTTCCCTGTTTTCCAATATAGCATGGATGAAAAATAATTTGGATTATGAGCTTCTGAATGTGAATGCGATTAGGATTAGCTGCAGAAATAATTTGGCTTGAATGCGAATGCAATTTTGCCATCAATTTTTTGCGATGCTCCCAATCTTTTCTGCAATAAGACACATGATAACTAACATTGTATGAGAATATACAGCTATTCAATCGTAATATAGTCAAATGCTTCTCATCACTATTAAGATTTGTGTTTTTCTGAGTCTATCACTATTATAATATATGATTGGATGGTTCCTATTGTATCATGTCATCAGTAAAAGTTGATACACTTTTCTTGTTTAGGACTAGTGTATGCTTGTTACTACATCTAATGTGTAATGTCTCGAATGCTCTTCATGTTGCCATTGCCTGTTGTGTGGTGTTCAGAAAAATATTATGATGCCCAGCTGATGTGAAAAGGTCAGGTTCTAGAGCTGATAGGGAGTTATTTTAGGACCAGCTGCAACATTGTCAAATTTTTGACTTGTACATCTTAGCATTTTACAAGCACTGAATTCTGATGCAGTTTCATTAATCTCAAAATACAGAATTTTAGCTGAAGGCATTCATAGGCCACTACAATCAGCCTAGCAGCCTGGCCTTGCTAGCCTGAAAATCCTTACACGTAAATCTGATGCATATCTGCCCCTTCTGTGGCCATAATTAGATCACTTTACTATTCATTTGTTGCACTACATTGCAATTCAGACTTCGCTGTATACCTATTGATTTCATACAATTACTAGTCTGCCATATGTGTTTGAACTTGGCTTCCTTTATTACTTGTTCAAATTCGCAGAGGCAAAAACAGAAATGAGTGATGAATGTGACTAGCCTAAGTTTTTTTTATGTTAAAGCATACAATTCATTTGAAGCAGGAGCATTGCAATATTCTAGTGGCTTCTTCTGTTCATGCCAGAAAATATGGATTTCAGTTTAATACGCCAGACATATTTTAGCAGATTTCACTAGTGCATTTTATTCCTATATAGCACAATGCCAGAAAATATGTTTAGTTTATGTATAATGTAAATATGTTTCTGTTTTTCCTTTCAAATAATAAGCATGGCTAAGTGTTCATGACTAAGCATCACAGTAAATATGTTTCTGTTTCTGTTTATGTATAATGTAAATGAGCTGAGCTGAGATCTGTGCTGGATTTTCCTTTTTTTTTAATTTTCTGGTTGGCCTTTCTTGCAAGATAGTGTGCTCCAGCAACTTATGTATTAACTGTGATGCAGCAACCATTTATTGTGCCTTGATTTTTTGAATATTAAAATCTCATAGCAGCTAGAGTAGTATATTAAAATCTCATAGCAGCTAAAATCTCATAGCAGCTAGAGTACTATATATATTTGTGTTGATGCATATTTTTATTTTGGTTGCAGATTATTGATGAGAAGGTCCACTGGATGCAAGATGGAAACAATTTATTTTGGTTGCAGATTATTGATGAGAAGGTCCACTGGATGCAAGATGGAAACATAAATGTAACTAGTTATTTTGAATATAACCTGATATATTAAATCTAATATGTTGTAATTCTGAAAACTTGGTATGTCTTTTGGGCTGAAATAACTGTTGTGTGATACTGATTGATTTTTGCTAGGCTGAAATGTTTATGAGGATTTTTGGTGAGCTGAAATGTTATGGGTATTTTTTGTTGCCCGAAATGTTCATGGGTTGAAATGGTTGTGGGCCAAATTGTTTATGGGCTGAAATTTTGGTCCAAAAGTGGTCCACTTTCAAAATGGGCCCATGAATAAATGGTCAAAATGTCAATGTCCATGTCATCAAGCGTGCCATGTCAGCAGCCACATCATTGTCAATGTGGACAGCCACGTCATTGTCCCTGTAGGCAGCCATGTCATCGTCTACGTTGGCAGCCACATCATCGTCCGTGTTGGCAGCCACGTCAGCGTCCATGTTGGCAGCCACGTCAGCAGCAACCGTGACGGTTATTTTCGTCGCTAAAACTGGGCTTTGGGCTGGGCTGAGTGGGCCTCGGGCTATTCTGCGACGGTCAAAATCCGTCACGGATTGTTCAATCCGTGACGGTTTGTTAAGAACCGTCGAGCGATTTAATCAATGACGCTCAATCAATAACGAAATCTGAAACCGTCACGGAAATTAATTTGCGACGGAAAATCGACAATCCGCGACAGATTCATTCCGTCACGGATTAAATAGTGTGTTGTAGTGTTTATTTACTTTTAGATGCCGTTCATTCTTGGTATCGCGTGCCGGTATTTTTCTCTCCGATTTTAAACTATGCCTTTGAAATACTCCCCTCATCTCTACTTAATATTACAGCAAGTACTGTTTCATCCATCCTCTCTCGTAGTCTGGACCGATGGGCCCATATATGCCGATCTTATTATCTCTGCCCCCATCTAGACCGACTCGTATTTGGCTATTTGCCCATGCACTCTCCAATCCATGAAAGAGGTGCGATTCGATGCCGATATGTGCATGTCTGCTCGCCGCGGAGGACCTACGACACGTGCAGGGAGTCCCTGGCGTGACCGCGCATGGCACCACCTGTACCCCAGCACAGCATGATCAATCGGATGTACAAACATGTGCCATCACATGTAGCCACAGGTGGTGCCATGTGTGGTCATGCCAGGGACTCCCCACGCGTGTTGTAGGTCCTCCGCGGCGAGCAGACATGCACATATATCGGCATTGAATCGCAGCTCTTTCATGAATTGGAGTGTGTGGGCAAATAGCCAAATACGAGTTGGTCTTCTAGACGGGGGCAGAGATAATAAGATCGGCATAGGCCCAGCGGTCGGGACTACGAGAGAGGATGGATGGAAAGTACTTGCTTCAATATTAGGTAGACATAGAGAAGGATATACATTCCATTATTAGTGCAACGACATCAACATTACACTCCAAACAACTTAAACTTTTATTTGTATCGCGGGTCAAAGCAGCAACTTCTATTTTGGATTGGATGTGGGGGCACCGCCAGGGAGTAGCAGCAGTCCATGAAGGCCTCCATGACGTGATGTCACCGGCAGCAGAGGCATGATGGCTTCGAGTGACATTGGTTGTCGCCTCAATGAGCCAAGCGCCGGCATCGTTGAGAAGGACCGTGCGGCAGCCGGTGCAATTCTCCACACCGAGTGTTCCTGCCCACTCACGGTACTCGGATAGCACCTTGGAGAGCCCCTCCTCGAGGGTGGCGTTGATCGGGAATGGTAGGTGGAATGTGTGTATGCTAGATATGTACTCATTGACGAGCTGGTCGAAGGCACGCCTTGATCGTCCCAACTACGGCTACCGCCATAGGCAGGCCTGACAACCTTTGACGACTGATGCAAATACATGGTGGAGTTCAGGAGCCAAGCCTTGTATTCACTAGGGCCTATTTACACACGGTAATGATATCAATCTAATCTTTTCTTTATTCTGATTTACTATGATCCATAACTATTCATATGTGTAGCTACCATATGCTTTGAGTATGAGTAGATGTATTGGTTATTAGTCTATGTCTTGCAGATATATCATAGTAGTGCGCAGAAAGTCGCTGGTTGATTACCATTGTGTGGTGACACCATGCAGGAGGCAATAGGTTGAATGATTGTGTAATGTTGAGTAGGATCAATGGTGTCTATCGTGAGAGTCGCTTCGGGAAGAATGCTTGGTTTGGTTGTCTAGTGTAAAGCTTTGAGTAATCTTAGGTGTAAACACACACCTTGCAGCAGTGACTATGAGAATGTAGGCTGCTCGCGAGCCGCCTTTCTGAGAGATGACTCTTTATCAAGGTGCTACATGGATTGGTTACCACTTTGGCTAGAACTACAACTGAAAAATGATAGGGTCATGCCACCTTTGGTTATGTACCTCCTTTTTATGTGGATGTGATCGATTTACTCTTATTCATAATATTACCTTGTATGCAGTTGTTCTTCATGATAGGAGTAGTTCCGTCTAATTAGATAGAAAACCATAGTCAGTTCACTATCAATCCATGAATTAATTGATAAACCTTGGATGAAATAATATAATGAAAAATTTAGAACTGATTCATGCATTTGGGGTACAACATTTGGTGTGTTTAAGTGCCATCAACAGTTAATTATACTCGAGATCAAAGCTCCAGTCCCGTATTTTCATGAGGACTGCGAATTTACTGGCTAATAATTGCTCATTTGGGTCACGGCAAATATCCTTCTCCTTCATTCTCGTTGCTTTTTCTACACTTGCATAATTTATTTCCATCGCACTGGTGGGTATGAGCATGATAATTATCAAGATCCGGATATGATATTATTTAAAACAAAGCTCCAGATCTCAATGTAACTGCAACCAAACCAGTGTATGACATGTTAAACACTAGGCTGAATTTTGAAATCAAATTCAAACTTCAGCTTGCCTTTGACATCTCATCTATTGATTCTGTTGTAATGATAGTAACATCATGTAGTAATAACTTCTGCCTATCTCGTTTTATCAAGCCGATACACCATGTCCCAAAGAGAAAGGTGTTCCACATGGATAGGGCAAGGGACGAGAAAGATTGGAAAAGAATACTCAGCTCGACCCAGACATGCTCAGATCAGGTTGAGCTCGAGATCTTAGAAAATGTCGGACTTAGTCTTTGATCTCGTGTAGGGATTGGCTCAAGTTCTTGCGTTTTAAAAACTCTTGCACTTTCCATCTTTTTAAAATTTAAGTGTATGACTTATAAGTCCAAGGCGGGAGAAGCAACATTTGGGTTATGATGCAATTTCTAGATGTCCATAACTATGATTTAGTGTCAGATTTTGCAGCAATCGGAGAAGAAGCGAGGTCGTTTCTACCTATGGGGGCACATGATATAGGTCATGGGAAACATATATTCTATGACTGTTACGGTGTTATCTCTAATATGTTGGGTAACGGGCAACATTTGTTACTCGAGCCATTTCTTGTAACTTGTCTTTTGTAAAGACCCAAACATATAAGCATTAGCTTTGATGAATAATTAGCAATCCATCTTTGATAATGGCCTCTATTCGCGTTACCCATAATATATAGCCTTCGTCTGTTACAATTAGTGGCGCGGGAAAAATAACCCAATTCTTGACTAGTACCAACATGGTGAGTGTACACATTAACCACGCCCATGACTCATGTCTACCTGGTCAGGGCCTGTGTATGGCCCAACAAATGCCATTCCCTTTAGTAGCTACATACTGATGTCTATGGCTTGTCAGTGCTGACCAGAGGTACACCCTAATAAGTAATGAGCCAGGAGCCTATCATTTTTTACGAGTCACTGGTAACCCATCTTCGGTTAATGACTCGATGCCGGTCACCTAGGATGATCCGTGCATGTCAGCATTTACCCAGTTTTACAAAGAGGCCTTGCACGTAAGTGAGATGATTTGCCTTGGGGAAACATACTACAGACATAGTGGAAAGAAATTAAAGGTGTGGCACCAGTACTATGGACATACTATGCAAAATTCCCTTTTAACCCACACCATGCTAAAACTATGAACCATACCCAGATCTATTCAATTGAATGTGGCAAGAGAGCAAAACAAAACATGAGCGAAATATAGCTTTTCTAATTTTGTCCAACAAGCATGACATGAATTTTGCATAAATGATTATGCAGGTGTGCCATCGATCTCTGCATTATTTTTCTGGCATGCCCAACAAATAACAGGAGAGATGCATTAATCCATAGGTAATTAATAATATTTAGCACATTTGTCCAACATGCATGACATGAATTTTGAATGAATGATTATGCAGTCAATTTCTAAATTATTTTTCTGATATGCTAAGAGCAAAATAATCGAAAAGATGCACAATGCATAGATATAATAGATTGCTATCAACTCGATAGCTACCCTGATATCATACATTAAAATATAGATAGATTGCACCATACGATTATTAGCACTTTATATTCCTGTGATTTGATGCTTCCAGTAAATTAAACAAAAGATAGTACCATCTGGTTGCAAACTTAATTAACTAGTAATAAATATAGCCTCTTATTGAAAGATTCACATGAACCTACTATCTTTGATAGAGGCCTAATCAACTGAAACCATTTACTTGCTATAAATTTCCTTGTCTTGCACTGATTTATTTAAGGATTGTACTGTTTTCTCGCCGGTCACGTGTCTCCATAAACTATCACTAAGGAATGAGTTATTCAGACAACATCGCTGTTATCTGTGATATTTCTTTAGAGCTAATTTATGAAAGTATATGATGTCATACGCCATGAGTAATTATCTGACTCTACTGGACGAGTCTACATCCAACAGACATGCCTCAGTTTGTGACACTACATGTTCAAGCTCATCAAAGATGATGATGATGATGATGATGATGATGATGGCAGCATCATTGTGTACGCTCCGTTGGGTATACCGGAGGACGAATCATTTCTAGTTTTGTCCGACTAGAAAGACATTTGTTTGGAATGAATGATTATGCAGTTGTGCCATCAATATCTGCATTTTGTTTGGTATGCTACTGACAAAATAGTTGGATAGATGCATTAATCCATAGATAATATATAATATTTAGGATATTTGTGAGATCAAGATAGATATATAAGAAATACAATAGATTGCTATCAACTTGATAGCTATGCTAGTATCATACTTTAAATTATCAATAGATTACACCATACGATTATTAGCACATCATATTCTTGTCATTTGATGCTTCCGATCAACAAAAACAATACTACCATGTGGTTGCAAACTTACCTAATCAATAATAAACATAGCATCTGATTAAAGGATTCAAAATTTATACGTGCCTACCATCTTAGATAGAGGCCTAATCAACTCAAAGCATTTTTTCTATAAATTTTCTTGTCTTGCACGGATGGGTTTTCACAGGAAAAATAGTCCCCCTGATTTAGTTTAAGGATTGTACTATTTTCTTGCCAGTCACATGTCTTCATAAACTATCACTAAGGAATGAGATGAGACAACATCGCTGCTATCTATCACATTTCTCAAGAAGCTTGTTTATGAAAGTATATGATGCCATATGCATTGAGTAGTTATTTGGCACTACGGGACGTGTCTACATCCAACAAACATACCTCAATTCGTGGCACTACTTGAGAGTGTCATTTGTATAAGAAAATACGTGTCGGCACAAACGACTGAAGCGAAACGGATCTGCTACAATAGCAAATAACTACCGTATCACCCAGGAAAACTTGTGAGTAGAGAGGTCACAGATTGTTACCACTAGATGCGCAGCTAGGCCTGTTGTTGAATATCCAAAACTCATACCCAAATCCACACCCACTTCAAGTGGGGAGGGTATGGGTAGAAATTTAATTATCCATCACAAATGGGGAGGGTAGGGTATGAGGAGAAAACTATTTATCCACTAGATATATATAGTATCTAGTACAAAATTAATTATCCACTGGATATGGGTAAGAATGGGGACGGGAAGGATTGGGTAATAGATATTTGGATTTGGGTATGAATAAGAGTGGGTTTCTCCATATCCTCCCCAGTGGCAGGCCTATGCACAGCGCAGCAGAAGAAGAGTTGGAGCAGTCGGTCCAACGTAGATGTGCGTCGGTGTAGAGGAAGTAGTCGATCACGATCGTCTCCTCCTCGTCCTCGTCCGGCAGCAGCTCCTCACCTTCGCAGCCGATCAGCGCAGCAACAACAGCAACGCCTCCACGGAGTCCACACGTATAGGGAAGGAACGTTGTGTACCGGTGTGCTAGCACTACGTACCCGATCTAGGGTTTCGGGGGGCGCGAGGAGGCAAGGGCGTGGCGGCTAGGGTTTATGGCGTGGTGGGTTGCACCCATAGCCCCGCCCCTGTTTATATAGGCCGTGCTAATGGGCTTCTAGGTTAAAAGCCCATTAGGACTCTATCTCCTTATTGGATCAACATCCAATGGGCCAATCCGAATTGTTCTATGATTGCATCTTGGGCATATCACCAACAATCTCCCACTTGCACTAGAGACAATCATATAGGCAAGCTTTTCAGTATTCCAACCCCTTAAGTGTGTGACCCGTTAGGTTCATGTGTAGACAGTTGTGAACAGAAACCATTTCTGAACCACAAGTTAACAAAGGCACATGGCAGGACACGTTAACTCTAAATACACATAAAGATCATATCGACTGAACCTAGATACACTCATCCTTTTGCCACACGATACCAGTCTACCTTTCATCCATGTCTACCTTTTTCTTGAAAACCCACTTACAATTGACAGGTCTCACCCCTTCAATCAGATCAACTAAGTTCCAAACTTGATTGTCATGCATGGATTCAATTTTGGATCTCATGGCTCCAAGCCATTTTTCAGAGTCAGGTCCCATCGTTGCTTCATTGTAGGTCATGGGCTCATCATTGTCCAACAACAATATGTCACGTTGCTCCGTGGTTAGGAGTGTCAACCCCCTCTGGCTGTGGAACTCATTGGTCCACATACATCAGTACGTACAAGTCCCAATAACTCACTTGCCCTCTCATTCTAACCAATGAAAGGTGCTTTGGTCATCTTTCCAAGCAAACAAGACTCGCATGTGTCAAATGATTCAAAATCAAATGAGCTTAACAAACCATCTTTTTGTAGTTTTTCAATGCATTTCTCATTTATATGACCTAAGCGACAATGCCAAATAAAGGTAGGATTCAAAGCATTCAGCAGAGCTCTTTTGGTATTAATGTTACAAATAGATTTATCCTCAAGATCAAGAACATATAATCCATTCACCAATGAACAATGAGCACAGAAAATATCATTATAATAAATTAAACAACGTTTGTTCTTTGTTACAATCTCATAACCATCAACTTTTTCCAAGCATGAAGAAGAGATAATGTTCTTACTTAGAGAAGGAATGCAATAATAATTATTTAATCCCAAAACTAATTCTGAGGGTAACCAAAAGTGTTAAGTGCCAACAGCTTTGACCGCAACCTTTGCTCCATTGCCGACACGAGCATCCAACTCGCCTCTTGCAAACCTTCTAGCATTACTTAGACCCTGCAACGATTTGCATGTATGAATCATTGATCCGGTATCTAATACCCAAGATTCACTAGAAGATGTAGCAATATAGATTTCTAAAACATTTATACCTGAAGTGGAAGTCTCACTTCCTTTCTTCTTCTTTTCCTCCAAGTACTTCTTGCAATTCCTCGACCAATGTCCCTTGAGATGACAGTGGAAGCATTCATCAGGAGTAGGGCCGGCTTTGGCCTTTGGCTTAGGCTTAGAGCTTGGGGGCTCATTGGGAATGACCTTTCCCTTGCCTTTGCCCTTGGGAGGCATCCAACGCTTCCTCTTTTTGCCCTCCTTCTTGATCATCATCACATGGTTTGGATTTTTCTTTATGCTTTCCTCAGCTGTCTTCAGCATGCCATGCAACTCAGCCAACGTTTTCTCCATGCCATTCATCTAGAAGTTCAAGACGAACGGTTCATAGCTTGGTGGGAGTGACTGGATAATGACGTCGATAGCCAGGTCATTGTTGAGTTCAGGACCAAGTTTGTCCAAAGTCTCAATGTAACCAACATTTTGATCACATGAGGACTGACCGGGCCACCTTCTGCTAGCTTGCACGCAAACAGGGACTTTGAGATGTTATATCAAACATCCCACGTAGTCCCTCAATCATAGTGTGAGCATCCACATGCTCATACTGTCTCTGTAGATCTGAGGACATGGTGGTGAGCATGAGACAGCTAACGTTAAGGGAATCATTGCAGTGCTTCTCATAAGCTCTGCGGTCTGCAGCACTTGCTTTTTCAGGGAGATCATCTGGTTATGGTTGCTCAAGAACATACTCAGTTTTCTCTTGCCTGAGAACAATTCTCAGATTGCGGTACCAATCAATAAAATTAGCTCCATTAAGCTTTTCTTTCTCAAGGACAGATCACAAATTAAAACTGGAAGTGTTATTCGCAGCCATGATCTACAACATAAATTAACATGCAAAGATTTCAGCACTAAGTTTATGTGAACCATCTATTAACAGGATTAATAAAAGACACTACCACTATACCAACATCGTCTTCCCTCTAACGACATATAGTGGTCCAAGATCCATATTCACTAAAAACCTAGTGAGCTTTGGCTTCACTGCTAGATGCTTAGTGACATAGGTAAACAACAACTTTGTTAATCATATCCCTATATGACTCTTGTTTGTTGGGCGGTATCCAATACTCCGGCTCCCAACTCCATGCCATAAAGCCCAAAACTATTTTGATAGCTTTGTTGAGTAAACCAATACTATGCATGAGGATGTCCAACATCCACCCTATTCATGATGATAGTTGGTGGTACTTTACTTGGCAAACCTACCACACAACGATCGA
>CM014275.1:48113382-48131554 GCA_004135705.1 Alloteropsis semialata | reverse complement strand
GCTTAGTCTTAGTCTTAGTAGTGATAGTTCTAGTAGTTGAGCTTCTAAAGGGCTTTCGGAGGAGTCTTGGTAAGTTCTAGAGTTCAGCTTATGTATTTCTTACCTACTTGTAATACTTTGAGCTTAATCGAAGTATCTTCATACTTATGCTGTATGCCTCAACTTTACTCTACTTACTTAGTATATACTACTTATCTTTTGCACCTTATCCAAGCTGACGTATGCTATGACATTGGCTCAATGTGCCTTATGGTTGCTCTATTTATTAATGTGATAGATAGAGTTGTATTTCTTATTGCAAACATGGTGTTTAAAATACATAATACTATTGAGGGTATCACTACCCCACGGATTAGTAGAGGTAGGCGACAGGTTGTGACAACCCTATCGGTCCTTTGTAATCCTCCACGTTTGGGAGATGATATTAGGCCTTTATGATAAGACGTCCTCCTGTCGTCCCTTGATGAGGGAACCACTGGACACCTCGATATGTCCTCTTGCATATGTCCCTTGTATGAGCTTGTATAGGATAATGTTGTATATCCAAGTTCCATTTGTATGATGCTAATGAACCCTTTGTGATCTTTACTAATGTTCTATTACTAACTAAGACTACTTAATGATGAGCAATGAACTTCTATGTGTCACATTACTCCTACACTTCCATATCATTTACCCCTATCAAGACTATGGTAGATTAATGATGTTGTAAGTAAATACATTGGATGACATATCTCTCTTTAACTAAACGCTTTCCCTTCGGATAAACAAATAACGATACTCTGAAATACTCCCGGGTGAAATGCTACAACGTACTTCTGTGTGCTTGCAGAATAATGTAAATGTTAAGAAATACCAACACCGTATTGGCTAACCACCTAGGGTATTTGACCTCTCGAATAACATTGGCATCCAATAATCATTGCAATTCAGCTTTGACCGCACTTACTTTTTCTTCGGACATTTTCCTCAGCTTTTGCTTCTTCAGCTTCATTGTGGGACTGATTGAGAGCTTGTGCTCTATTATCATTCTATCTATGCCAGACAAATCTTTTCTTGACCAAGCAAAGACAACTTTGTTGTTTCCAAGGAATTCCATAAGTCCCTCTTCTTCTTCTTGTTCGAGATCAGAGCCGATGATGACTTTTCTGTCAAACACATCAGGTTCCAGCTGCACCTGTTTCATTTCCGTAGCTTCTTTCATATTCTTACTGTTTTTATCAATGTTTGGCTTCTCTTCTGGATAGATCAGTTCTCTGTCTTTGAGCATGTGTACATTTTGTTGCCCGGGTGTTGTTGCCCTCTCAATGTTTCTGGCTTCCCTTTGATCTTCAAAGACAGTGATAACCCCTTTCAATATTGGCATCTTCATACATAGAAAGGCTTGCCTTATGGTGAAGTTGAATGTGTTGATTACTCTCCTGAAGATAACATTATATTCAAAGATCATATCAACTACATCAAAGGTGATGTACTCCGTTCTAGCATTGGATGTGTTGCCAAAAGATACAGTCAATGTTATCTTCCCCAAGGTTTTTGTACGCTCCTCCCCCAAAGCCAACGAGTGGTGTGTCTGATGGTTCAAGGTTGTCTAGGTTTATATTTGTCATTGACCTCAATGTCTTGGCCAAGATTATATCTGCTGAACTGCGCGTGTCTATCAGCACTTTTCCAATTGTCCAACCACTATATTGGCTTCGATTGACATTGCATCGTCATGGGGGAAATTGAGCGGCTTTAGATCTTTCTCATTGAATGTGATTGGCATATGCGACCACTCTAATTTCTTGTAAGGTCCTTCCACTAAGATGTTGTTTACTTGTCGAAAATAACTCTTCCTTTGTTTCTTTGTTTCGAAGGCAAGGAACCTCCAATTATGGGTAAGATGTGACCATAACTTGGAAGGGGGTTTGGTGGGTTTGGCTCTTGTATTTGTGGTTTTTGGGGCGGTGGTGGTAGCTCTTCAAGTTTGATGTTCTGAGATGTAATCGGGTGAGGTACTTGGGAGTAGAGCTGCGGGTATAGATTTTGTGGAAAGTAATGCTGGGACGTCTATGGTGAAGGCATATACTGCGCTGCCAGGGTTGACAGGTATATGGCATTGGAGTTTAGAGATGGGAAAATTGGCCAATAAGATTGTGCTATTTGGGCATTGTTTGTGGAAGGTGGTGATGGCATCGTTTGATATGCTTGTATCTTGTTGGCTTCCATTTTCTCTATTGTTTCTTGATGTCTCTGCACTGCTCGGTGCCACGAGTGTAGTTTTTGCCATGATATTGGCAGATCAATTCTTGGCCCAAAGGTGGGCCTCTTCCTCTTCTTCTTCCTCTTCCCCTTCCTGTTCTTCCCCCTCTTTGGCTTGGTTCTCCCCTTGCATCTGTATGTGTATTTTCTTGAAATGAGGACTTGTTCTCTTGGAATGAAGACAAATTCTCAACATTCATGATATACTGAGATGGGTAACACTGATGATGCATTGGCTTGTATTGGCTTTGCTTGTTTGGGAATCAGGCTAGATTTTCAGAATAGCTTCTCTTGCCAGCCTCATTCTATTGTCATTGTCTAATCTGTAGTACTTTCTGAATTCCTCATAAAGATCACTAAGTGTAGCTAGTGGTTCTCTTGCTATGTGCTACACAAATTTACCAGGGCAAAGCCCCGGAATGGCTGCAAACTTTGTGGCTTCGTCTGGATATGAGGTGCTTGAGATCTCATAGTGACAAACCTCCGAATGTATTCTTCAAGGGGCACTTTTGGTTGTTGATGTATTATCAGATCTGCATATGATAATGCTTGATCTCCCATAATGCTAAAGTTTTTTATCGCTTCTCTTTTTAGCTCATGCCAGCTATTCATGGAAAGGCCAGGTAGCTTCGTGTACCAACTCATTGTTGCGCCATTGTAGACGATGATGAAAGATTTTGCCAGAACTACATCATCTCCTCCCGCCGAAGCCATTGCTGCTTCGTAACTCATGATAAATTGTTTGGGATTTATGAAGCCATTGTATCTTGGTAGAGCAATTGGTTTGTACGAAGGCAACCACCTTGCCAATTGTAGAGCTTCTGACAGTGGACAAGCAAAATCAATTGGGCGAGTGTGCAATGTTTGCAATCTGGCTTCCGAGGTGGAAATGTGGTGTGCCCCTGCCTCATGAATGGTATTGGGTTCGTTTCGGTCGTCCTGCAGATCAGAGACTTGCTTCATTGCTCTCTAAATCTCTAGACGAAGCTGGGCTACTCTTGCATTTGGGTTATTCATTCTCCTCTTCTTTGCTTGCCTCAATTCAGACAAGTGTTGCTGTACTTGTAGGAGCTCTTGTTGTTTCTCCTCTTCCTATTGCTGCATTTCTTGTTGCAGCTCTCTCTATGCAGCTTCGAGCTGCTTCTGCCTTTCAATGTGTCTAAGGCACAACCTCTCCTCAATTCTGCTCATTCTCTCATCATGAGTGATAGTGGCTTCGTGGTCTATTTCTTTAGTTGCGGCTTCAGCTTCTGTATCTATGGTATTTTGTGTAATTGTAAGCTGGGTTTCGGCATCAGTTTGGGTTGTGTCTTCGGTGGTTGTTTTCAATACTTTCCTGGGTGGCATGGTGGGATTCGTGGGCTTTCACGTTGTGATATGGCCGAAGACAAACACAAACAGTAGCTAAGAGAGAGGATACACTGCGTGAGAACCCCAAATAGGTAACGGGCACCAACACCTTATTCGTAACGGGCATCGACCCCATTACCCTTTTTGGGTTACTAATAACAGCTCAAAGGTAACGGGCAACAGCCTGTTATTGATAACACATATTTGTAACCCACATTTAACAAATGCCCGTTACTAAAATCTGTTACCAGTAACCTAAAATGGTTGTTATTGTGGGCCCACAGACAGATATTGTAACGGTTAGAGACTAAGGACTGTTACAAAATCCTCTATATCGTAACGGCCGTTTACTTCCGACCATTACAGATATCCATTACCAATAATGCACCAGGTCTCTTTCTGGGCCCACTGGTCAACATTTGTAATGGGTCTTTTATTACAGCTCGTTACCTTTACAATGTATAGGCAACGGACTTTATTTAATGCCCGTTACAAAGACTCATTACCCATCACCCAATAATGAGCTTTATTTGAAAGTCCGTTACCTTTAAGTCGTATAGGTAACGGACTTTATTTAACGCCCGTTACAAAGACTCGTTACCCATCACTGAATAGTCTCATTCTGGGCCCACTGGTCAATGTTTGTAACGGTCTTTATTTTAAAGCCCGTTAGCTTTAGGTTGTATAGGTAACAGACTTTATTTAGCGCCCGTTACAAAGACTCGTTACCCATAACCAAATAGTCTCATTCTGGGCCCATTGGTCAGTGTTTGTAACGGTCTTTATTTAAACGCCCGTTACCTTTACTTGGTATAGGTAATGGCTATTCATCATGCCCGTTACATGGAGGCATTATTTAATGCCCGTTACCTTTACTTGTGTCACCCCCACAAGCTTTTGCTATTTTCTGGCTGCATCCTGGAACCAGCCAGGATTTGGCAGCCACTAAGGTCATTCACATCACAAACACATCACATATATACACTAGTACACATCAGGTCATTCACATCACAACATCACATATATACTCACAACATATATACAGTTCATTCACATCACAAAGCTGAATCAAGTTTCAACTTCCTCATCATACACATTTAACAAGTTTCAAGTTTATGACTGCAAGACTGAATTTACAGTGAACTCACATGGCATCTGCTGGACCATCATAGAAGTTGCCCTTCGGGTCGATGACCTCCTTAAGATGGAAAAAGTCTATATAACCCCCTGAACTATCGAAGGTGGAATACTTCACCCCCCGAACTACAAAACCGGATGTTTAACCCCCTCAACTATACAATACCGTTCAAATAACACCCTGGAGCAGTTTTAGAGGTGGTTTTTGCCACCTGGCGGCTGACGTGGATGGTGATGTTGCAAGAACATCTACATAACCCCCCAAACTATCGAATGAGGAATACTTCACCCACTGAATTATAAAATCAGATGTTTAACCCCCTTAGTATACAATACTATTTAAATGCACCCTAAAGAGGTCTGCTTAGAGGTGTGTTTTTTGACATAGCGTCTGATCTGGATGATGACATGGCAATAGCCTACACGTTAGGCACACCATCTTCATTCTCTTTCCCCCATCTCTCCATTGCACCCGAGAGGCTAAACATACGAGACAAGGATGTGGAGGGAGCATTGGCCGCTGAAGCATGATACCGCTTGGGCTCAAACTCCACCTTGTCACCTTCCTCACCACCCAACACTTTGTTAATTATGTCCAGTCCAGAGGAACATGCTTTGTCTTCTCCTCTAAACTCGCTCATGTGCTAGGGCGCCACAGCCTAGGGATGGCTAACCTGAGCTCTCGTGATGCTTCGCAATGGAGAGAGAGAGAGGGCATGAGAATGTATCTGACATGTGGGCCATTGCCACATCATTATCCATGTTCGTCTCCATGTGCAAAAAATCACTTCTAAAATTTCTTTAGCGGGTTATTTAAATGATATTATATACTTGAGGGGGTTAAACATTTGATTTTATAGTTCAAGGGGTGACGTATTACTTTTCTTAGAGTGAGGGGGTGAAGTATTCCTTATTCGGTAGTTTGGGGGGCTATGCAGACTGTTTTGCCACATCATCGTTCACGTCTGCCGCCATGTGGCAAAAACGACCTCCAAAACCGCTTTGAAAATGGTATTGTATAGTTGAGGGGGTTAAACATCTGGTTTTATAGTTTGGGGGTGATGTATTCCACCTTCAATAGTTCAGGGGGTTATATAGACTTTTTCCCCTTAAGAATGAACTCGCACAGCATTTCCTGGAGCATCCTAAGTGCTCCTTGATCTACCGCTCCGGTGGTAACTTTGTAATCCTGCATAATACAATTATTATGACAACACAAGTAAAAATTAGTTTCTAAAATCAAATGGAGACTATGAACAGAGACAAGGCTGAGTAGGTATACTTACAGAAGCCTTTTTCATGAACCTTATGTCATAGATTAGGTCCAATAAGTTCATTGCAACATAGAATCCACACAGTAAGCTCCCCAAATGGCTGCTGAGCGCACTGCATGAAGATACCAAAATGACACAAGTTAAGACAGTACCAAATACGTATGAAGGGACCAAAAAAAGTCTCGCTCTTACAGGGAACTCTGTCTTGTGCGTGAGTTTAGGTTTGCTTTTTGACTTTGTTTTCACCTTCTCCATGTGCTCTGAATAGGCCCTGCATGATCAGCAATATTGATTAGAAACATTACTAGATGGAATTTTTGTAACAAAACCATCTTACCAGTTCACAACTTGTATGACATCCCTGAACTTTCGCTTTGGCCAAGTTTTAGTAGAATCTAAATACCAAACAACATTCCACTTGAGAGCAATGATCACTAGTACCCAGTGGCCACCGGTGTTGTAGGCACCCACCACGAAGTCGTGGTTCATAGCCTTTCTAATTGCTTCTGTTACAGCTTTGGTCTGGAATTGAATCATTGTGGACGAGAATACTTGTGGGTCCAAAAACCCAACATTGCAGTCCCTATCCACTGCTTGTTTCTTCATTTTCCTACAAATAAAAAAATTGTTAGCATGAACTTTGTGGTAAAAAAGAAAGAATATATGTTTTAGTGTAAAGAGACTTACATTGTCTAGCGCCTCAACAAGCTAACATCCAGACTGTCTAGGTTGAAAAGGTAATCCAATTGTGAAGTTTAATTCACCATCACTTTCAAAGTAGGATGCAGCCAACTTGGCAGGAATGCCATATGCACCATTCGCACTTTGAACCATGACGTAAGAATGCAAGGCTTTGCAACTTCACCTAGCAGCCTTTAAAGCCTCTTGTGACAAAATAGGCTCACCAGGCTTGTATTTTGGATTAGATGTAGTCCAAATAGTGGCAACGTTTGATTTTTGTGGCTGGTGGTGTGTCTCCTGCTGTGGCTGCTGTGGTGGTTCCTGCTGTGGTTGCTCCTGCTGTGGCTCCCGCTGCTGTGGCTACTGCAGCTGCTGTGGCTCCTGCTGCGGTGCCTTCTGCTGTGGCTGCTACTGCTATGGCTGCTGTGACTGATGGGCTGATTGCAGTAGCAGGGTTTTTTGAGCCTCCTGATGCTGAAGTTGCTGAGTTGCAGTAGCTCCATCTAAAGCTGTACCAGTTGATGTGGCTGCAGATGTGGGAGCTCTTGACCTGGGTGGTATAAGGATTTTTCGTCCTTGGCCACTGTATCCATTGCAAGAGAGAATCACCTAGGGTTGTGATCTCATCCCCTACTGGGATAGGCAGATTGATGTGCCTAGCATTGGCCCACACGTAAGTAGGTTGCACCACAGCATACCCACCCTCTACCGGTACTGTATGGCAAGTCTCTTGGTCTGGATAGACAGTGGCTAATGCGAGTTCCATGTTATACCCGCTGCCATCCAAAAGACTGCACTTTGTTAGCTCTGTTAGTAGATCAATTGTGTCTAGCTCAAGTGATGGACACTCAATTTCTTCAACGTTGACATGCGCTTCTTCCTCTTCCTCGCATCTACTCTTGTGTCCAGCTTGGAGGTTACACAGAGCATCTGGTATGTTCATGCCTGCAACTCTTAGCAACTCCACAACACTATTGAATGCTTCATCAACAATATCTTCCTTTCTGCATTAGACCTCCTCTTCATCTTTTTCCTATACATTCCAGCAAACTCTTCACCAAACCCTATACCCCAGCCGAGTGAACTAGACATGCCTCGGACTCGACCTTGATGCTCTAGATTCTCAAGTGTCGTGCTCAGAACATCATTCTCCCTAACCCCAGTGAAAGAACCATCGCTAGCTTCAGCTGCATATCTTTTTCACCTTATCTGCTACCTCCGCCATCGGAGGAGAACTGAATGTTATGTCCCTGCTGGTATTGGTGGTCTTCTGTGACCTTGCCCGCAGATATGGCCTCAAACAGTCAGCAAATTGATTCCAAGGGTTCTCTTTTCCTTCTGCAGCTAGCTTTTCGTCCTCCTCCTATCAATCTTTCCTTTTACTAGCAGAACCTTTTCTGCCCATCTTGTGCGGCTTAGTGTGCTTTGCTCTCTTATCTTTCAACTCCTGGCTCGTCTGCTCAAAAAATTCAGAATTGGTTGTCTCCACAAACTTCTCCCAGTCTTCTGGCTTCAAAAAGGGATGCTTCTCAACGGGAAGCACGTCTTGCCTCACATAATCTACTCTTAAATGGGACTTGAATCGCTGGTGCAAACTCCAATCTCTTTCAAAGCTGACTTAATTGCCTTCTCGTGCTCAGCTCTGGACAGATTGGCTGGGTACTCTAGCGTTCCCTCTAAAACAGTGAACAAGTCATTCTTGTCCTCGACTGGGAGTTCCTCAAGCTTGATGTTGATTGACACCCTCTTGTTGGTATTTCTTAGCATCACCACTAGAGTAGTGATGGCACTAGAGATACTTCATCGTAAATCTAGACGTTACAGATATTCTGCAAGCGCACAGAAGTACGTTGTAACATTTCACCTGGGAGTATTCCAGAGTATCGTTATTTGTTTATCCACAGGGAAAGTGTTTAGTTAAAGAGAGGTGTCATCCAATGCATTTACTTACAACAACATTAATGTACCATAATCTAAACAAGGGTAAAGGATATGAAAGTGAATGGTTGATGTGACACACAGAAGTTCATTGCTCATCATTAAGTTAGTCTTAGTTAGTCATAGTACATTAGTAATTATTACAAAGGGTTCATTAGCATCATACATATGGGACATGGATATACTACAATACCCTATCAATGATTATATGCAAGAGGACATATCGAGGTATCCAGTGGTTCCCTCATCAAGGGACGACAGTAGGACGTCTTATCATAAAGGCCTAATACCCACTCCCAAACGTGAAGGATCACAAAGGACGGACAGGGTTGTCATCACCTGCCGCCTACCTCTACTAATCCGTGGGGCAGCGGTACCCTCTACAGTATTCTGTATTCCAAACACCATGCTTGCAATATGAAATACAACTCTATCTATCACGTTAATAAATAGAGCAACCATAAGGCACATTGAGCCAATGTAATAGCATACATTCACATGGACGAGGTGCAAGACATAAGTAGTATATACTAAGTAGATAAGGTATAACTGAGGCATACAACATAAGTATGAAGGTATTTCCATTAAGCTCAGAGTATTACAAGTAAGTAAGAGAATACAAGAACTGAACTCTAGAACTTACCAAGACTTCTTCGAAAGCCCTTCAGAAGATTAATACTAACACTATCACTACTAAGACTAAGACTAAGCTTGTAGGAAAGGAGAGCTCTTCTTCTGGTGTGTGTTTGAGTACGGCGCCCTTTGTAGGTATTTATAGCATCACATAGGCGGTTGGAGCCGACCAAAGGCGGTTGTGGCAGTTTGGATGTGGGCCCAGGTTGGCCAAAGACCCCTGGTCGGCCAACCCTTGGATCCACCGTCTTCAGCATTGCACGGCTCATATGGACTCCTGATGACGATTTACAAGTTCTGGTCAAGGGGGGGAACAAAACGGCCGCAGGGCCAGGTCGGCCAACATAGCCTGGTCGGTTGACCTGGTACCGCCGCCTTTCGGCCCCACTCTTCTCTGATAGACTACCATGTGGGTCCTTATGACGGTTCTAGGTGGGTATACTTCGTTTGGGCCCTTCAATCCATGGGAGTGACGCGTGGCTCATCCCTCACCTTTGACTTGAACCGACCATGATTCAACGTCCATGATCATCTCCTAGTGTGCTTCTTGATCTATGTGGAGCATGGGCTTGATTGGGGTCCAGGCCAGGTCGCCCGACCTAGCCAGGTCGACTGAGCTGGGCCTGTGCCCAGTTTCGTCCATCTTTTGCACCATAGTCCCTGTACTCAAATATATTCTGGATATGCATGGTACAATATTATTTGAATACTAATGTCTAGGTTATGTTTTGATCTTTATTAGTTTTCTGAGCCTATTGACGGTTGGATTTTCGTTATAAGGACCATCAACAACTCCCCCAAGCTTAGCCTTTTGCTCGTCCCGAGCAAAGACTAAAACTTTTGGCTCAGTGGATCAGGAGTTGCTTCCTCATTACTCCTCAAAAGTACCAGTGGTTCAGCAAGATATTCTACCAAGAATTGAATAAGCTGGTAAAATAAACTTCCCTTATTACCTTGGCCTTTTATGGGGCTTGTAGCTTCTCCTTGTCTTGGGCGGTTGGTAGCTAGAATGACTTAGGCCAAGCACCTTGCCTTTCACCTTGCTTGACAATCAGACCGGAGGTTTTGGGATTTTTTTTCAAAAGGCAGAGTTCCTTATGTGGTACTCTCAAGTCATTCAAAGTTTATTTCCTTACCAAGTTCCTCGCTCAACTCTCATGTCACTCAGTGGAGTGGAGTTTGTGCTAGGAGAGCCATATAGCATACTTGTAGCGCACATATTATAAAGTCAAGACCAGGATTCAAAGAGAAATAAGTCATACTCTCAAACCAAGATATGCACGTTTGTAAGTGGCATGGTAAATGATAGCTCCTTTTTACAGGTTCCTCTTCCCCTTGTAGAGTTGCTTCTAGAGACATGGCTTTACTTTTTGAACAAAGAGCCTTCATGTGCTCTCTCTTCTTTTTTTACATACTTGGACCTTCATGTGTCCTTTTTTTTATCAACAGCCCATGTCTCTTTTTGCAATAAAGTTGGAGAAGAGTACCATACTTTATGTAGAGCCTTTATTTGGTGGATGGATGGGAGTCATGTTTACTTCCAGAGTAGAAGTGTAACATGTATAGGGTGACGTGTGCGTGATCTTGGCTTTAAAAGCATGAAGTAAATCTCTAAAAATCTCAATGACCTTGACAAAACTCAATGCAAAACCAAGTAGCTCATGTAGGGGTTTAAACAATATGAGCTTTGGTAGGAATGTGAATCACCATAAGGAACTCTTTATTTTGTTTTTAAAAGAAAACTTCGGTTATCAAGTCTTGCTTGGTATAAGCTATAAGGTAACTCAAATCTTATCATATCATAGCCAACAACAACCTACTAGAGCTTGCATATGCTACCCACAGATAGACAAGATAACAGAAAAGATCATGCTCAACCAGCAAATTCAAAGCCTAGGAGAATAGCAGGTTAAAACATAGGTACAAGAGAGAAATAAGAGCAACTATTCATCATATCCAAAGATAAAGATTTAAGCATAGACTCAAAACATTAAGGGACTAGCCTAGATAGCTCTCATTTACTAACTTTATTTGAAAGAAAACTTTATTCAATAATATTTACCTTAACTTACATGAGTTGGGGGTCCTCCCCCCAGCTTATTTTGTTGACACCGATGTTCCTGTCGACACATGACTCGTGTTTTACGTCATCGAGCGAGGACGTATCCAATATAGGATTCAACTTGATGAAGCAGCATCTGACCCTGGAGATGAGGATACAGATGATTTAACCCGCCATACCTGTTTTACCTTCTTTTGGCAGTCGACAGCTTGTTCCGGTGTTTTCTTCGCCTGTGCTTTCGTACCTCGTATAGGCTTCTTGTTCTTTGCATGATACCGGATAGGGAATTCCTTCTCCTAGAACTTCTCCATGAACTTTATCAAGCTGTGCTTCTCTAGAGGTGTGACCTCCACTTCCTTGACATTCTGACTGTTTCTCCCATATTTGATCTTGATCAAGGAGCATTGCTCCACCTTTGGCCTGAACTCAAAGTTCTCCTTCTTACCATTAATGTGGAGCCGAATCTCTCCAGCACCCACATTGATGTGAGCGTCTGCTGTGCTCAAGAAGGGTCGCCCAAGGATGAGCGATGAGTCGTTGCTCACGTCCATGTCCAGTACCACGAAGTCGACAGGGATGAAGCAATCTCGGATGCGCACCGGAATGTCCTCGACTATCCCCTCCGGGTAGCGGACCGTGGAATCGGCCAGCTGCAGTCTCATGGGAGTAGGGGACAAGGTAGTATAATTTAGGCGGTCAAAAACTACCTTTGGCATGACGCTGACACTTGCCCCCAAATCACAGAGTGCATGCTCAAAGTGTTGTGTCCCGAATGTGCACGTGATGGTGGGACACCCTGGGTCCTTCTTCTTCTCCGAGACCTTGTTCAAGATGGCTGCACTGCACTCCTCAGTCAACTTTACGACCTCGGTACTTGGGAGTGGATGTTTGTTGTTGAGTATGTCCTTCAAGTACTTCGCATAGGTCGACACCTACATAGCATCCAGCAATGGCACATGTATGTTTAGTTTTTGAATGACTTCTATGAACCTGGCGAGTTGCTCGTCCGCTGATGGTTTCTTTTGGCATTGCGGAAATGGCAAGACGTTGGAGTCGTAGAACTCATGTGGTGCAGTTTGTCCGGCTGGTGCCAGCTCGGCTTCAGGCTCTTCCCTTTCTTCTGGGATCTCCTTCCTCGGCGCTGCTGTCTTCCCTGCATGGTTAGGTGGGACTGGATCCCGAGTAGCCTTACCACTCCTCGTGGACACAGCCTTTACATTCTCAAAGGAGGAATCCGGTTGCTCGGGAATTCACCCCTTATCACCAGAAGGAACAACGGCGGCTAGCTTAGCGAACTAGGTTTCTAGCATTTTGGTAAAGCTCAACTAGCTCTGGAAAGTGGAGGACAAACTTTCTATTTTAGAGTTTATGCCCTCCAGAGCCTTATGGTTAACAGCAAGCCTCTTAGAGATAGATTCATTAATCTTGGCCTGACCAAGGACAAGATCTTTCAGAGAAGGTTGATTAGAGAAAGAATTGTTGTTGTTACCTCCCTGGTAGAATGGGCGTTGCTGGTTCCAGTTCCCTTGAGGCCGGTACCCGTTGTCACCGTTTACGAACTGTACCTCCTCTTGTGTCTCGGGGCAGTTGTTCCCGAGTGGCCGGTTTCTCCACAGACTTCACATGTCATGTGTGAATCCAGTGGTCCTTCGTTGTTGTCGCACCCATCCTTGGTGCAGCCATCAAGGCGCTTCATGATGAGGTCCATCTTAGCAGCCAGCATGTCTACCTCCTTTATGATGTGCATACCGCGTTTGCGCCCCTGAAGATAGTCGTCATTCTAGGATTGGTTTGACACCATCTTTTCGATGAGCAACTTAGCAGCGGCCACGGTCAAGGAGAGGAATGCTCCTCTAGCAGCAGCATCCATGTGTTCACGGGCTGTTTGAGACAGCCCATGATAGAAGTTCTAGAGCAGGAGCCACTCTTGCATACCGTGGTGTGAGCATGCCAGAATGTAGTCCTGGATGCAATCCCACGCCTCTGGAACAGTCTCCCTGGACTCTTGCTGGAAGCTAGAGATTCTTCCCAAAGGGCATTGGTTTTCCCAATGGGAAAGAATTTGGCCAAGAATGCATTGGAGCATTTGGTCCACGTGTTCACCGCATCATGGTTGGAATAGAGCCATTGTTTGGCTCATCCCAACAGCGAGAACGGGAACAAGCGGAGCCTGATGGCCTCTTGTTCGACTCCCCTGATGGTGATGGTGCTGCACGCCTCCAGGAAGTGCTGGATGTGAGCACTAGCATCCTCAATGGCTTTCCCACAGAAGGGACTAGCCTACACCATGTTGATCAACGGGGACTTGAGCTCAAAAGCATTGTCCCCCACAGCCATTTCTGGACCCGTAGGGATCTGGGCAGCGGACGGGGCAGAGTAGTCATGGATGGTCCTGTCGGCCATGGCTTCTTCCGGTTAGGGTGCTACGGGAACGGATTGTTCTCCTTGGTCGGAGGATTCTCCGATGACTGGTTCGGTCTCCAATAAGAACACCTGAGGGATTATGACACAAGAATGTACCCTCCTTGCTATGATACCCTCCTTAGTTGGATGGTAATTGGAAACAAGTCATACACTACCCTGTTTCACGTCACAGAGAAACAGAGCAAAAGGGTAAACCTGCGAGATTACTAGCAATTAACCATGTTGCATTAAATAAATGGATGATCAAAACTCTAACCATTGCTTTCCCTAGCAACTGCACCAGAAATGCTTGTTGGTAGTTCTTAGCATCACCACTTAGAGTAGTGATGGCACTAGAGATACTTCATCGTAAATCTAGATGTTACAGATATTCTGCAAGCACACAGAAGTACGTTGTAGCATTTCAACCAGGAGTATTCTAGAGTATCGTTATTTGTTTATCCACAAGGAAATTGTTTAGTTAAAGAGAGGTGTCATCCAATGCATTTACTTACAACAACATTAATGTACCATAATCTAAACAGGGGTAAACGATATGAAAGTGAATGGTTGATGTGACACATAGAAGTTCATTGCTCATTGTTGGTATTTTTAATGATCACAGATAAATCCGCAAGCGTACGGATACCGATGTAGCTTTCACCCAAAAGTATTCCAGGGTATCGAATCCACAGGGAATGTGTGTGTACTAGTGGCGATTTAAGAACGACCAAGGACAAAAGAAGTGATGAATGTGTAGAAGGTAGAGAGGGTTATTTCTAGGTATTCTGGATAATCAAAAGATAGCTCAAGTCATTTACTGTAATACTTGCTTCGGGACGCCCAACCGTCCAAGCCCGGAAAGGGATGAGAAGGGGGCAAGGCAAGCTAGGCAATGATCCTACTACTCTCTAGTGCTGCTCACGTGGTGGACTACATAGGCCGTCAGGGCTGTCACCACCTGGGGCTACCACTACAAATCCGTGGCACTAGGCGCACTCCAAGGCATTCAACATAATTAGGCATTCATCTGTTCTATTGAATACTATCTTAGCTTTGCAAGTACTAAGACACCTATCACAGCGAGGAGCCCACAAGCAAATAAAGTGAAGCTTGAACTTAAATCAATATTAATCCAGAAATACTAAGAAAATACCCGGATGAATACCCAAACCTGAGCCGCATCCGTCGAGGAACAAGAAGAAGAGAGGAGCCGACATCCCTGGCTTCTCCCGGACTCTCGCCTCACCTCTCAACTATTCTAATACTACATTGGATCTAACATTGGAGCTTTGCTTCACTTCTTGTGTGTTGAATGAGTGGGAGAGGTCCTCTATTTATAGTGGAGAGAAGACTTGGAGGAGTGGAGATGCTTCCCTTGATGCTAGGGAATATTTCTCCCCAATTCCCTCTCCTAGCGATACCTGGGGGCAAACCGACATGGGAACGTCGGTAAAATCATCCCTGACCTCGTCACAGGCGGTGCGGGCGAAGAACTGCGCAGAACCACAGAGAACCGGGTGAGAACCGGTCAAGAACCGGAGAGAACCGCGCCTGTGTCTCTGTTCTGTATGTCGGTGCAGAGAATCTCAGAGAAAAACCAGCAGAACCAGCCAAAAACCGGCCGAACCCGGGCCCTGGACCGCGCCCTCGCGCGCTGACCGCGCCTGCTCCAATCGCTAGCCGCCACGTGGGCCAGGATGGCCGCCTCCCGCGCCCCGCGCGTGGACGCGCGAGCGCCTGGCCGCCTGCTGCCTGCGCGTCAGTGGGCCGGCCTGCTATGGCCACGCGCTGGTCCAGGCCATCTCGCCTGGGGCTGGGCCCCGCCTGGCCGCAGTGGGCCCCACCTGGGCCACGCGCCAGAGGCTGCAGGCCTGTGCCTCTCCCAAAGCGACGTCAGCGGCGCTGACGTCAGCAATGACGTCAGCGCTGCCCAATGATTTCCGATTCCCATATCTTTTTATTCCAAGCTTCAAACTATTTAAATAATATATCCATCGGAATCGTCTTGACGAGCTCTACACAGTGGTGCAATCCAACTTCCCATTTTAGATATTTTGTGATAATGATATATTTGGATCTTTCTCAGGCCTATAGTATGAAATCCTGCACATCACATTAAAACACCAGAACTCGTGGAAATAGTTAGTAATAAACCCCACCACTATGTTTAGTGTTTATATTTGATGTATTTCTGGCTGAAATTGACGGCCAAAATTGGTACTTAAGGACCGTCAACAAGCTCCCCCACACTTAGCCTTTACTCGTCATCGAGTAAAGTTCGAAGACTAAGGTGGAACTACATAACTCCTTTTGATATGATGCAAGCATATAAATTATTCCAAGGCATACCTGTACTTGTGAATTTTTGAAGTGTCTACCATGTCATCTTGGATGGTTGAAAAATGGAACGGCCTAGATTCGATTAATCTCCACTCTTCTGGTAAGCAACTTGGGTTTTGATAGATTTTCAAAAACAAAACCTTACCTAGCTCCTCGAATGATTCTCTCAGATCGCTCAATGTGTATGATTCCTTACCAAGGCAGTTCTTTACCTTCCTTTATCATACTTCTAAGAGGCTTATGCGGAGCTCAAGGTAGGGGTAAAGGTAAAGCATACTTGTATCACATATATTGCAAAATTAAAGAGTGGATCCAAGAAGAAAACTATTCATACAATCTGATCAAGATGTGCATGTGTGTGGAAAAATGGAAAGTGTATGAGAACCCCTTTTTTATGATCTCTCTCCTTTGAATTTATTTTGAGAACATGGCTATCTCTCTATTTTTTTCCTTTTTTTTTCTTTTTTATGCTCTATGCTTTTATGAGCATGTACTTTTTTTCTTTCTTTCCCCTTTTTTTTCTCTTGGACCTTCATGTGTCCAAAATGTTTTTTTATAGCCCATGTCTCTTTTGCAAAGGATATTTAGAGAGAGATTCATAAAATGCATGGAGCATTTATTTGGTGGATGAATAGATATTGCTAACTTCCAGTGTAGAAGTTTAGCATATGTAAGGTGGTGTGTACGTGATCTTGATCAAGAAAGGATGAAGAGCATCTTACAAGGGTCACAACAATTTGACAAAGCTCAATGCAATAACAAGCATCATATGTATAAGGTTTTCAATGTAAGCAACATATGGCTTTGGTAGGAATGGAATATCATTGAGGACCTTTGTAAGGATAAAGGTTTTAAAAAAATTTGCAAGGAAAACATCCCAAGTACTTTGTACAGAAAAACCACGATTCATCTCATCTTACCATATCTCATTCATCAACCATTTAGATAAACATGCTTTCCTAAAGATATATTTTCACAAGCAGCAGGTAAATGTGCAAGGAATAAAGAATATGCGAGCCAATCAAGGATGAGCATAGGGATCATAGGAGCATCAAGTTTTATTTGAGTTTAATTTTAATGATTATCTCAAGATTATATTTAAACTCATGAGTGAGAAAGAGTGAGGGATTAGTATGCAAACCATCGCATTGGACGAAGTGGTGGACGAGGACTGCCAGAGGACCTTCAGTTGATGAAGAATTCGTTCGAGCCCTTCTAGTGCCCGATCGTCATGATCTTTTTGATGTTGGTCCATGCGATGTTGTGAGGCGTAGTCGTGGGTGGTCTCGAATGTGTGAATGTGAGAAGCCTGAGAAACCCCCACACTTGATCTTGTACCTGCATTTATTCAAGACTAGGTGGAAACAAAACAATAGCTCTACTGGCCTTACAAACCAGCAAGCCTGATCTTTATTCAAATTCAAATGTTTTTGGTGTTTTTATGTTATACAATTTTTTTCATTGATATTCTTTTTTTTCATGGTAAACAAAGCTTGCAAGGTAACTTAGCAGGGGGATTAAAGGAGAAGAAATGCACAAAATGTTTTGGATACTTCCCTGGCGACATTCCCCAAACTGAAATCTCGCAGGTGAATGCGAGATTGAGCTTAAGAGTGCCAGAAGATTTCTCCATGTTCATGTTGCTTCAGTGTGCAAAACTTTTTTTTCCTGTGACTAAAGGTGTTGAATGTTGAAGTTATGCTCACCATCCTTAAGTCAACATTTCATCCCTGCAAAAAGTCAGTGGACAACAAGTACCCGAAGGATTATATCAAATAAATTATTGTTGCCATCGGGTTAGTTGTTCACATCCACACTTAAAAACAAATTGGTCTTTAACATATTAAGCGTAGATCCTGTTTGCCCTTTTTTTATATTTATTTTCAAGTGTTGTTTTTTTCTCAAATTTTCACCATTTTTTAAGCACAACTCAAACAAGGCTGAAATGCATCAACATGATCACAAGGGAGTTTTGCAATATACTCACAGCGAACCTTCAATAGGTGATGTACCTCCTTGTATGTCATGCAACATTGTTACAGTGCATCCCATGCCTTGGTTCGTCTCCAATTTTGAATCACGCTTGACGACATACCCGCTCGAATTT
>CM014275.1:48084933-48112382 GCA_004135705.1 Alloteropsis semialata | reverse complement strand
GGCTGTTATACAATAATGGAACAACCTCAACCCGGTTGTGTTAACTTGCAGCACGCAGACTACTCAAAGATTACACGCAGATCGTCGCATGATATTGAGGCCATACCATTCACATCATACCCTGCAAAAACAAGTTAGGCGTAGAACATTTTCTACCGAAATGATGCTCAGGATATCTCTATAGCAGATAGCAACGGCGGTCCCATCTATGAAATAGCTATGAAAATCTCATCAGGTCGATCAAATCCACCCAAATCCGAGCCATCAGTATGTCTCAATTTTCACTAGGCCAATCATATTGACCATTGCGATAGGTGCAATTGAGAAGACTGCTACACATGATCTCAATCTGTTGGCTCAACCTATCAACTGTGCATGCGGTTAGTCCCGATGGTGATTCCAGCCAGTAGGGACAAGTTGCACAAAAATCATAGAGGGAGCACGAACTAATCTTTTTGATCACATGATGCTATCAACCCATACCTATTCCAAAACCCCTTATGACCAATTGATCTAATCAAAACCGTGCATGATGTAAACCAAAAACTACGCAAGACCGCTCTGGTACCACTGAAGGGAAACGGATCTGCTACACTAACAAATAACTACCGTATCATGCAGGAAAACTTGCAAGTAGAGAGGTCACAAATCGTTACCACTAGACGCGCAGCACAGCGGAAGAAGAGTTGGAGCAGTCGGTCCAACGTAGATGCGCGTCAGTGTAGAGGAAGTTGTCGATCACGATCATATCCTCCTCGTCCTCGTCAGGCAGCAACTCCTCGCCTTCGCAGCCGATCAGCGCAGCAACAACAGCAATGCCTCCACGGAGTCCACACGTACAGGGAAGGAACGTCGTGTACTGGTGTGCTAGCAGCGCGTACCCGATCTAGGGTTTCGGGAGCGCGAGGAGGCAAGGGCGTGGCGGCTAGTGTTTATGGCGTGGTGTGTTGCACCCATAGCCCCACCCCTGTTTATATAGGCCGTGCTAATGGGCTTCTAGGTTAATAGCCCATTAGGACTCTATCTCCTTATTGGATCAACATCCAATGGGCCAATCCGAATTGTTCTATAATTGCCTCTTGGGCATATCACCAACAACGACACCATTTTGTTATGTGCTTTTGCATGATGCACCAACAACCTAGTGTCTTGTAGCAGAAGCGCCAGAAAAATGAGTGAACGTACCGGTGCAGATTGTGCCAGTAAATTTTAGTAAAATAGCAGTCCAGTGTTGCAGCAATATTTTTTTGTATAGATGTTCTAACGGGTTTAAAAGTCATCCTATTGGACTAAAATTTTAACTTACCAGCTTGAATTTGGTTCGATATGTATCATGTAAATGCGGCTTGCAAAGTTGATTTTCCATGTCTCCTTGACATTTCCACATAAGAGTGTCAAGGTATTTGAAGCACTCTTTCTTCCCATCCAAGTTAACTGTATCCAGGCGATCAAAGTTAACTTTGATCAGAAATAGGGAAACAGTGTACATGCATATATCTCAAGTTGTGTGTGAACGATCAATCTCTTCGTTGCATTCATCCATTTTGGATCTTTTTGCTACATCATCTCAATCAGATTGACTTTTTTGTTGCGCATCTTTCATCTCGAAAAGATCTTGAATATACTTCCTGAATCAAATTTGAGAAGACAGTTTTAAATTATTTTGATATTCTTCAAACCCTGACCTCTGTATTGTTCCTTTTGTGTAGCATGGCATCAGGTTTTGGTGCCAAGAAGAAGAACGGCGGCATTCTGACCAGTGCACATCTTTTACTGTCTCACCGCGTCCACCAAAAGCTTCATGTGAAGGATGGGGATCATGATCGTGTCGTGGCGGTCTATGTCATCGAGGAACAATTCGACCCTGTCATGATGACAAGCATCTGCATCGGCAAGGAGAGCTTTGGATGCTACATGTTCAAGCTCGTCAAAGATTATGATGATGATGATGATGATGATGATGATGATGATGACAGCGTGGTCGAGTACGCTCCGTTGGGTATACTGGAGGACGAATCAATTATAGTTTTGTCCAACTAGAAAGACATCTGTAAATTCTACCTATTGCACTAAAATTTTAACTTACCAGCTTGAATTTGGCTCGATATGTATCCCTGTAAATGTGGCTTGCAAAGTTGATGTGCTATGTCTCCTTGATATTTCCACAGAAGAGTGTCAAAGGTATTTGAAGCACTATGTCTTCCTATCCAAGTTAACTAGATCCATGTTATTAGGGATGAAAATGGTATTGATAATTTCCGTTCGTTCGTCCTACCAAGAAGGTCTAGACACTAAATGTATAGTCTGATATCTGAATTTGGAGATTCAATATCCGATTGGTAACCGAATATGGGTATCCAAAGTTGAATATTTTGATATAGATACAGAACATATATCGATATTTGATGCATATCCGACACATTTTATATAATCGTATCTGAATCCAATTTGAGAAAAATAATTATTTGTATCCATATTTGTACATATCCATTCGTATCTGATCCGTTTTTATCCCTACGTACGATCAAAGTTAACTTTGATCGGAAGTAGGGAAATAGTATAAACATGTGTACATGCATATATCTCGATTTGTGTGTGATCGATCGATCTCTCCTCTGCTTTCATCCATTTTTGATCTCTCTGCTACATCATCTCGATTAGATTGACTTCTCTATTGCGCAGCTTTCATCTAGATAAGATCTTGAGTATACTTCCTGAATCATATTTGAGAAGATAGTTTTAAATTACTTCGATATCCTTCAAACCCTGACCTCTCTATTGTTCCCATTCTGTTGCATAGCATCCGGTTTTGGTGCCAAGGAGAAGAACGGCGACATTCCGACCGGTGCACAACTTTTATTGTTTTGCCGCGTCCACCAAAAGCTTCATGTGTGGGATGGGGATCATGATCGCGTCATGGTGGTCTATGTCATCAAGGAACAATTCAACCTCGTCGTGACGGCAAGCATCTGCGTTGGCAAGGAGCTTAGACGCTACATCTTCAAGATCATCAAAGATGATGATGATGCTGGCAGCGCCGTCGTGTATGCTCTGTTGGCTAGATCGGAGGACGAAATCATTTCTAGTTTTGTCCAACTAGAAAGACATCTGTTTGGAATGAATGATTATGTAGATGTGCCATCAATATCTACATTTTTTGTATGCTACTGACAAAATAGTAGGAGAGATGCATTAATCCATAGATAACAAATAACATTTAGGATATTTGTGAGATCAAGATAGATTTGTAAGAAATATAATAGATTGCCATCAACTTGAGCTATCCAGGTATCATACTTTAAAGTATCAATAGATTGCACCATACCATTATTAGCACTTTATATTCTTGTGATTTGATGCTTCCTATCAACTAAAAAAATACTACCACGTGGTTGCAAACTTACTTAAAAAATAATTAACATAGCCTCTTATTAAAGGGTTCATACTTGGCTACCATCTTGGATAGGGGCCTAATGAACTCAAAGCATTTATTTGCTATAAATTTCTTGTCTTGCATGGATGGGTTTTCGCATGAAAAATAGTCCCCCCGATTTAATTTAAGGATTGTACTATTTTCTTGCTGGTCGCATGTCTCCATAAACTACCACTAAGGAATGAGATAAGATAACATCTCTGCTAGCTATGACATTTCTGTGGAAGCTAGTTTATGAAAGTATATTGTGCCATATGCCATGAGTATTTATTTGACGCTACTGGACGTGCCTACATCCAACAGACATGGCTCAGTTCGTGACACTATACTTGAGAGTATCATTTGTATAAGAAAATATGTGACGGCACAAATGACACAAATGAATTATGTGCATTTGCACGATACATCAACCGACTTGTGTCTTTTTAGCCGAAATGACGAAAAAATGTGTAAATGTACCCATGCAGATTGTGCTGGTACATTTTAGTAAACATACCATTCCAGTTTTGCAGTGTCCCCCACAAACAAGTGCCATGATAGATTTTTCCAAGAAACGGGTCTCTCGCCAAGTCAAATTCTAGGTGCATTTGAAACGGCAGATGCCAGTTCATCGGTATTTAAAATGGGCGAACCTATGGTCCCCATATTTTCCGTGAAACTACTACCCACCAAAATACACAAATTCCATCAATGGTACATGAAATAGTCCAAGAAGGGTAGGACGTTGTTAATTTTTTTGGTGAAAGATAGTTATTACTTGGTGGGGAAGACCTTCTATTGCTGGACTTTGTGGACTTGTATATGACATACCATCAAGATGCCTTTGACATCAATCTGATCAGCTGCTGGATTTTGCAAGTTTGTTTTTTGATTTAATCTATTATGGATTTGACAATATGTATCGATAAAATTTCATGGTATTCAATGTGCATGTATCATGTAGGATGGAGATTCAAACATGCCAATTGTACTTTAATGTAGGTTTCATAATTTCATGGATCCAATGGTGCAAGACTGTAAAAGATAACGCACAATTGATGGTAGACAAGGCTTCTTTTGCCTTACAAAATCAAGTGAGTTCATGTTTATCACATCCTTAATACTTTTCGATCATAATTAACTAATGGTTGTTAGTGCTAATAATTATTACCTATGAATGTCTGTGTGTGTGTTTGTGTGCCTTCATATTTATATATATTTAGAGCTTCCACTAGATACTCTTTGTGATTAAGATAGATCAAAGTTATGTTTATGTCCTCTACTCTATGTGGAAAGAAAAGTCCGAGTGCTAGGCTGTCTTCCTTGACATAGCATGGACACATTTTTGTGCAAATGTTCGAGGTAATTTTGGGAAAAAATTGGATGTGAAGATGAACTCATATGTCATATTCTATATGCCATTAGTATATAATATTGTCATATGTCATCAATATAGTATTTTCATACCTTGATGGGTACGCTCGCTCCTTGCGCCCGCACGGGCGGCGACGCGGGTGATGCTCTGGCGTTCAAGCCATCCAACGTGCCCGGCTAGCCTCTATCCCACCACCACCCACTACGTGAGAACCCCAAATAGGTAACGGGCGCCAACGCCTTATTCGTAATGGGCATCGACCCCGTTACCCTTTTTGGGTTACTAATAATAGCTCAAAGGTAACGGGCAAAAGCCCGTTAATGATAACACATATTTGTAACCCACATTTAACAAATGCCTGTTACCAAAATCTGTTACCAGTAACCCAAAATGGTTGTTATTGTGGGCCCATAGACAGATATCGTAATGGTTAGAGACTAAGGACCGTTACAAAATCCTCTATATCGTAATGGCCATTTACTTCCGACCGTTACAGATATCTGTTACCAATAATGCGCCAGGTCTCTTTCTGGGCCCACTAGTCAATGTTTGTAATGGGCCTTTTGTTACAGCCCGTTACCTTTACAATATATAGGTAACGGACTTTAGTTAAAGCCCGTTACAAAGACTCGTTACCCATCACCCAATTGGCTCTCTCTGGGCCCACTGGTCAGTCTTTGTAACGGGCTTCATTTTAAAGCCCATTACCTTTAGGTTGTATAGGTAACGGACTTTATTTAACGCCTGTTACAAAGACTCATTACCCATCACCCAATAGTCTCTCTCTGGGCCCATAGGTCAGTTTTTGTAACGGGCTTTATTTTAAAGGCCGTTACATTTACATTATATAGGTAACGGTCTTTATCTAACCCCCATTACAAAGACTCGTTACCCATCACCGAATAGTCACATTCTGGACCCACTGGTCAGTGTTAGTAACGGTCTTTATTTAAACGGCCATTACATTTACTTGGTATAGGTAACGTCTATTCTTTCATGCCCGTTACATTAAGGCACCCGACATGTTCAGAATTTGTAATCGGTGTTATTTAATGCATTGTACCTTTACTTGTGTCACCCCCACAAGCTCTGGCTGTTTTCTAGCTGCATCCTGGAACCAGCCAGGATTTGGCAGCTACTTTTCTGGCTGCTTCCTAGAACCAGCCAGGATTTGGCAGCCACTAAGGTCATTCACATCACAAACACATCACATATATACACTAGTACACATCAGGTCATTCACATCACAACATCACATATATACTCACAACATATATACAGTTCATTCACATCACAAAGCTGAATTAAGTTTCAAGTTCCTCATCATACACATTTAACAAGTTTCAAGTTTATGACTGCAAGACTGAATTTACAGTGAACTCACATGGCATCTGCTAGACCAACATAGAAGTTGCCCTTTGGGTCGATGATCTCCTTAAGAATGAACTCGCACAACATATCCTGGAGCATCCTAAGTACTCCTTGATATACCGCTCTGGTGGTAACTTAGTAATCCTGCATAATACAATTAGTATGACAATACAAGTAAAAATCAGTTTCTAAAATCAAATGGAGACTATGAGCAGAGACAAGGCTGAGCAGGTATACTTACAGAAGCCTTTTTATGAACCTTATGTCACAGATTAGGTCCAACATGTTCATTGCAACATAGAATCCACATAGTAAGCTCCCCGATGGCTACTGAGCGCACTACATGATGGTACTAAAATGACACAAGTTAAGACAGTACCAGATACGTATGGAGGGAGCAAAAAAAAGTCTCGCTCTTAATAGGAAATCTGTCCTGTGCGTGAGTTTAGGTTTGGTTTTTGACTTTGTTTTCACCTTCTCCATGTGCTCTGAATAGGCCCTACATGATCAGCAATATTGATTAGAAACATTACTAGATGGAATTTTTGTAACAAAACCTTCTTACCAGTTCACAACTTGTACGACATCCCTGAAATTTTGCTTTGGCCAAGTTTTAGCAGAATCTAAATACCAAACAACATTCCACTTGAGAGCAATGATCACTAGTACCCAGTAGCCACCGGTGTTGTAGGCACCCACCACGAAGTCGTGCTTCATAGCCTTTCTAATTGCTTCTGTTACAGCTTTGGTCTGGAATTGAATCATTGTGGATGAGAATACTTGTGGGGTCCAAAAACCCAACATTGCAGTCGCTATCCACTACATGTTTCTTCATTTTCCTACAAATAAAAAAATTGTTAGCATTGACTTTGTGGTAAAAAAATAAAGAATATATGTTTTAGTGTGAAGGGACTTACATTGTCCAGCACCTCAACAAGCTAACATCCAGACTGTCCAGGTTGAAAAGGTCATACAAGTCATTGAATCCAATTGTGAAGTTTAATTCACCATCACTTTCAAAGTAGGATGCAGCCAACTTTGTAGGAATGCCATCTACACCATTCCCACTTTGAACCATGACGTAAGAATGCAATCCAATTGTGAAGTTTAATTCACCATCACTTTCAAAGTAGGATGCAGCCAACTTTACAGGAATGCCATCTACACCATTCGCACTTTGAACCATGACGTAAGAATGCAAGGCTTCACAACTTCGCCCAGCAGCCTCTAAAGCCTCTTCTGACAACATAGGCTCACTAGGCTTGTATTTTGGATTAGACGTAGTCCAAACAGTGGCAACATTTGAATTTTGTGGCTGGTGTTGTGTCTCCTGCTATGGCTGTTGCTGTGGCTGCTACAGTGGTTCCTGCTGTGTCTTCTGTTGTGGCTGCTGTGGCTATTGTGGCCCCTGTTATGGCTCCTGCTGCTGTGCCTTCTGCTGTGGCTGCTGCTGTGGCTGCTGTGCCTGATGGGCTGCCTGCAGTAGCAGGGTTTTTTGAGCTTCCTGATGCTGAAGTTGCCGAGCTACAGTAGCTCCAACTGAAGGTGTACCAACTGATGTGGCTGCAGATGTGGGAGCTCTTGACCTGGGTGGTATAAGGATTCTCATCCTTGGCCACTGTATCCGTTGCAAGAGAGAATCACCTAGGGTTGTGATCTCATCCCCTACTGGGATAGGCAGATTGATGTGCCTAGCATTGGCTCACATGTAAGTAGGTTGCACCACAGCATACCCACCCTCTACCGGTACTGTATGGCAAGTCTGTTGATGTGGATAGACAGTGGCTAATATGAACTCCATGTTATACCCGCTGCCATCCAAAAGACTGCACTTTGTTGGCTCTGTCAGCAGATCAATTATGTCCGGCTCAAGTGATGGACACTCCATTTCTTCACTGTTGACATGCGCTTCTTCCTCTTCTTCACATCTACTCTTGTGTCCTGCTTGGGGGTTACACAGAACATCCGGTATGTTCACGCCTGCAACTCTTAGCAACTCCACAACTCTATTGAATGCTTTGTCAACTATCTCTTCCTTGTTCGCATCAGACCTCCTCTACATCTTCTTCCTGTACATTCCAGCAAACTCTTCGCCAAAACCTATACCCCAGCCGAGTGAACTAGACACGCCTCGGACTCGACCTCGATGCTCTGGGTTCTCAAGTGCCGTGCTCAGAACATCATTCTCCCTAACCCCAGTGAAAGAACCATCGCTAGCTTCAGCTGCATATCATTTCACCTTATCTGCTACCTCTGCCACCAGAGGGGAACTGAATGTTATGTCCCCGCTGGTATCGGTGGTCTTCTGTGACCTTGCCCGTAGATATGGCCTCGAACGGCTAGAAAATTGATTCCAAAGTTCTCTTTTCCTTCTGTAGCTAGCTTTTTATCCTCCTCCTGCCAATCTTTCCTTTTACCAGCATAACCTTTTCTGCCCATCTTGTGCGGCTTAGTGTGCTTTGCTCTCTTATATTTCATCTCCTGGCCTGTCTGCTCAAAAAATTCAGAATTGGTTGTCTCCACAAACTTCTCCCAGTCTTTTGGCTTCAAAAAGGGACGCTTCTCAAAGGGAAGCACGTCTTGCCTCACATAATCTGCTCTTAAATGAGACTTGAATTGCAGGTGCAAACTCTCAATCTCTTTCAAAGCTGACTTAATTGCCTTCTCGTGCTCAGCTCTGGACAGATTGGCTAGGTACTCTAGCTTTCCCTCTAAGACAGTGAACAGGTCATTCTTGTCCTCCACTAGGAGTTCCTCAAGCTTGATGTTGATTGACACCCTCTCCTAAGCAATGAGGCCACAGACCAATACAAATCTATCCCTCGCAGCATTTGGGACAGGCCAACCTTGATCATTAAGTCCAGTTGTAGTCACCCTGTCTTCTGGCCATCTGGTTTGTATCCTTGACTTGCAAGCTCGAGTACTACTCCTAGCAGTGTGTGATGCGTGAGCCTGTGAAGTAGGTGCACTGTTGGCCTATGTATCAAGTGCAATGTTGGCCTGTGTAGCAGGTGCACTGTTGTCACTAGAGGAGCTCTTTGATGAGTGAGACTGCATAGATGATATATCAGTTTGTCAGAAGAGCAAGATAAGCATGGACAACATATAGACATAGAGTTGATATTTATTCCAGTTGCAGATAGGTACTAACCATTTTGACAGGATGAAGCAACGAAGTGCTTGTCCTTTCTTGTGCGGTGCCTATCCTTTCTTGTTCAACTTCAGCAGCAATGAAGTGTAGATTCGATGGGTACATGCAACAAGAGGATAAAGCAATCAGTTAGTATGATTATCATAGCAAAAAACTAATAATCTAAATAAGCCAAAAATAATGGTAGGTGCTAAGCTTGCATGCATCAAGGCGGCCACCACAATGGGTGTTACAGGGTATACACCACAATACCACAAGCCGCTTCATTGTATTTTTTTGGGCCCCAAATAAAGACTTATGCAACCTAGCACCCACCACGTAAGTATAGAAGAAAAACAATGTTTAGCTAACCAAAGTAGGTTCAATACAAAGTGGTACAGATTCTATTGTTATTCTAATTAGCACATTGACAGATTGGGCTTCACAGCAAGATATAAAGTTTGTCTCAAGCAAGATATAATGACAGTTCCTATAATCAGGCTACCAAAGGTTACATCTATTCAGAAGCACATTGGCTATTTTAATCCGTTTGCATCCAGAATGAAGAGCAGGAGAAGGAGCAGGAGGAAGGACCCACCTCATCGCCGTTGCCGAGCAGGAGAAGGAGAAGGAGAAGCCCCGCCGCGCCGCCCGCCAGAGTAGGTGAAGGAGCAGGAGCAGGTGAAGGTATCCTCGCAATGGCGACGGGTCTTCAAGCCACGCCGCCCGTCAGTGGTAGATGAAGCCCCACCGCGTCCTTGCTATCCTTGAAGTAGGAGCAGGAGAAGGAAAAGGAGCAGGAGCAGGTGAAGGTTTCCTTGAAGCGGGGCAGCTCCGCTGTGGGTCCTCACCGTCGGCGGTGGCAGATCTAGAGGAGAGAGCGGCGGTGCGGCGTGGGTCGTGTTGGTATTTCTTACATCGCAGATAAATCCACAAGCGCATGGATACCGTTGTAGCTTTCACCAGGAAGTATTCAGGGTATCGAATCCACAGGGAACGTGTGTACTAATCTTCTAACGAGATCGTCTAAGGACAACAAGAGAAATGATGCCGAGGGCAGAGAGGATTCCTATGGTTAAGGACCTTGATGAAGGATAAGCTCAGCGTCTATAGTCTGCTTACTTTGGGCACCGGGGTATCCTAGGACTCTAGGAAATTGCCGGCCAACAGCTCTACGCCATACCCGAACATGGAGGATTACAAAGGACGGACAGGGCTGTCACCACCTGCCGCCTACCTCTTCTAATCCGTGGGGCTACGAGGCAAACAAATGTAACTTCTAGCCCAGACACCACGTCTATGCTATCAATTACTACTTTAGTCTTGTTCCTAGACCAAAGTATTCACTAAGCATTCGTAAATGATTAATGAACGATGAACCCGCAAGCAACTATAGCAGGGAACTTACTTAATCAAGAGAACTTAATACCATAAGAGATCACGAACACTTACTAGAAGAAGGAAGCATCCGTCGAGGTACAAGGTCGGGGAAGAGTGCCGACAGACCCGGCACTTCCCCCGGACTACCCCTCACTCTCTTCCTATTCTCTAGATACTACACTAGAGTAGAGCTTTGCCTTGGAGTGGAGCTTGTAGCTTCTCAATCTTGTGTGTTCTTCAATGACTGGTATGCAGCTATTTATAGCTTGTAGAGGCGGTTGGGAGTGGACTCGTGGAAGATGAGGACGAACGGACTCAGTCACCGGTCGGGCGATTCGGGGAGATCGGCCGACGTTCGATCCACCGCCTTGAGTGATGCACGGCGTAGATGGACTCCTGGAGGTGGTGGGAACGCACACCAGAAGGATGAGGCGGTTTGGCCTCCGGACCAGGTCGGGCGACCGGGCTCGGTCGGGCGACCGTCCACCGGCACCGATCGGGCCCATCTTTGGCTGAGTGACTGTTTAGTGGGTCCTAATGGCGGTTCCAGGTGGTATAGCTTGGATTGAGTATGTTTAGTTTGTGAGGTGGGCCCTTCAATCCATGTGACCTCTCCTTGGACCATTCCCATCTCTTGGATCAAACCGTCATGGAATCAGTGGCTAGGATGGTCCTGGAGTGTGCTTCTTTGCTGTGGTCAAAGATGGGCTTCATTGAGCTTGGGTACTGGTCGGCGGACCTAAGGAGGTCGGGCGACCTGGCCCAGAGCCCAAATGTTCTCCTATTTTGCCATTTAGTCCCTGCACTCACATATTCACCAAAACTCGTGCAATTGATTAGATATAAACCCTATCACTATGTTTGGTGATTATATTTGACATTTTCTGCAGGAGTTGACGGCCAAAAGTGGTACTTAAGGACCGTCAACGGGTAGCTAGAGAGCGGGTGCGGTGTGGAAATGACACGGCTAGGGTTGTGTGGTGGGGATGGCGCGGCTATAGACCAATTAGTTATGTAACAGCCATTCAAACAGGCCCGTTACCTTTTCGAAAAATTAAAAAATTGTGGCGCAGTTTTGAATCGAACCCGCACCTCCTGCGTCCGAATCGGCGTCCAAACCATTGCACTACTCAAGTATTTCCACTTAGTAGTGATACATGGCTTCTTTTTAGGTAATAATTGCCTATTTGCAAAACTAAAAAATTGTGGCGCGGTTATGAATCGAACCCGCGATCTCATGCATTCGAATCGGCGTCCAAACCATTGGACTACTCTAGTATTTCCGCTCAGTAATGATACATGTCATCTTTTTAGAATAACTGCCTCCTCCTTCAATTTCTAATAAGAGTAACCGCTGCCTCCCCCAATCCCCCTGCCTTTTCGTCTTCGTGCCTCGTCTTCCCCGGCCTCTCCAGCAACTTCCTTTGCCTCTTCGTCTTCACGCTCGTCGTCTGCACGCTCGCGGGATGGCTCCCTCCAAGCGTTCGTCGATCGCGAGGAGGCAGGAGAGGGACCCTCTCACCGGGAGATGGACGAGTGTTGCAGCCTCCGCCTCCGCCTCGCGCACGCCGGCAAGTCGTCGGGGACGCCGCCAGCAACCAAGCGTCGCATTGACAAGCCGGACCCCTGCCGACCGACGCCAGATGCGTCGCAGTGTCCACAACCCTGCCGCCGCTCTGGTCATCGCTTCTCCGCCCAGATTCACGCCCCTAGGTGAGGTGAGGGTGAAGGATGAGCCCCTGGATGAATCCGGCAGTCCCCCCACCTCCTCCAGCAGTCCAATCCACCTCAGGCGCGCCCAAGGTGAATCCCCCTCTCCGCTCTATTGGGGGTTTTTTTGCATCTCTCGATCGATTGGGGTTTTTTTTTCTTTTGCTTTAATTTGTCTCTGTTGCATTGATTTGTTACAATCGATCGATGATCGGTGAAAGGGAAGGAGGCGGCGGCTGCGGTAGACAAGGGCAAGGGCAAGGAGAAGGCAATGCCGGCATCGTCGACCATCCACCAAGGACCGGTGATATGTTGTTCTTCTTCTGTTTCTGTTCAAAGTTTGATTTTTCTAGTTTTTGGAAACTAATGTTAATCGATCTCTTGGTATTTTTCTAGTTTAATCAAATGAAATTCCACTTCCCAAAGATGCTCGTCTCTCTAGATTGGGACTCGGACAGCGATTCTAAAGATGGACCAGTCCTCCTTACTAAGGAGGTGTTAACCTTTTCCCTTTTATTTTTTATCAATTCTTTTGATTTTGGTCATCTACTATAACCAATTTTCTAAACTTTTTTGTCAAATCATTGCTAAGGCAGAGGAGCTTCGGCAAGCTATCAAGCGCAAGGGCAAGGTCATCAGCCAGCACAAGGCCTTCCAGGGGTTCCTCATTGATAAGGAACCCAGGAAATGATATGCTGGAAAGTAAGCATTAGGAAGTTAGGAGGTTAGGAAGTACGAGAGCAGTTTGTAATGGCCTTAAGGCCATTCAGTACTTGTGGCTTATTAAGTTTGAATATGCTCTGAACCTAATATTTTGTTTTTGGGTAATTTTGCTGATCATTATGTAAAATATATGTCAAATGATATGCTATGATATATATGCTCTGTGTTTTGGGGTACTTTCTGAATATGTGAAATGCATTGCACTGAATATCTGTATGTGTTAGTGATCTATCTATGTGTGTCAATGATAGTAGTTTTTGTCATCAGCCAGTAGCCCTTATTCGTAACGGGCTCTGTCGTAATGCCTGTTACTCATGGAAGTTTTGTAATGGGTGCTTCCTAAACACCCGTTACTGATGCGAATAACAGAATAGGCATATATATATTCAACATAATGCACTACTCAAGTATTTCTGCTCAGTAGTGATACATAGTATATTTTTAGGTGATAACTGTCTATTCGCAAAACTAAAAAATTGTGGCGCGGTTACGAATCGAACATGCGATCTCATCATGCGTCCGAATCGGCGATTCAAGTAGTGATACATACAGATTCAACATTATTACAGAGCATCAATATTGAACCATACACAATAGCCATATGAGACATTTCATCAATTGAAATCCATTTAGCATGTTCCTTACCAAAATAGATGAAGAAGCTTCAGAACTCTAATTTGAAGCAATTCTAACTTCATACATTAAGAATTATAACTAGCCATCTACATAAACTACACATGTGCCAAAAGACATAAACATCCTATGTACATATCTTGCACAGGTAGCAAAAGAATGTTGTTCAGGACTAACATTCAACTTCACACATCGGTTCCATTGCAGATCAAGTTGAGAGTTAAGATCAACCTAATCACTTCATCGAACATGCCATCATCATCATGAAACCCTTTCCTCCTCACATTTCATACCAGCTCAAAGAACACCTAAAGAAAATTTTGAACAATATATAAGAAACATAAGTAAGGAAGAAAAAATTAATGAGAAATCAAACAAATGAAAACATGCTAAAATAAAATAAAGCACAGGAACATTTACCTTTTCTGTACCAACTTCAACATAGCGGCCACGAAGAGTCTTTGCAGCATCCTCATTAGGGCACAAAATGAAGCCATACTTCTTTGGAGCGTCAACTGCAATCTTATAGAAAGGCATTAACCTCTTGGTAACAATGCTCTCCAGTGACCTCACTATGATTGCAAAATGATTCTGTCCAACTGGAGCAGCTTCACCTTCCCGAAGAGGTGTGTGAGCAAGTACTAAACGATTTTGAGGACCTTCTCTAATACCAAGATAAACCATATCAGGCCAGCTCATCTCTTCCTCTAGCCTGGCAAATGAATTTGGTCCAAAAGAACGAGGCTACACCAAAAAAGTAGGATATAGATCAAAACTAACAAACAAAATATAATAGTCAAAATTAATTAGAAAATTACATGGAAGAAGGCAGAAAGCTGTCCTAGATGAACAGCTGGTATCTCGTCATTGTCTACTTGGTTTAGGTTTAGGTTCTAAGAAAAATTGAACTAATCAAAAAATTATAATAAATTTAACAAGATTAAAGGCAAAAAATAATTCCAAGAGCAATACCTGCATCTTGAACAGCAGGAAGGAGAACCACCTGATTTTAACAAGATTAAAGACAAATCAAATAGGAATGTCCTGAACTAATCCACACCAACACCAAAGAACCTCAAGATACTAATCTGCTTGTACCAGAACTAAAAGACATCGTTAGGTAAAAACCCTAAAGCTAGTAGATGAAGAAGAAGAAAAGCCCTTGAAGAAGAAGAAAAGCCCTTGATCAGTGGGTAAAAGAATCTTACAGATGAGGAAGCAGAAATGATACATACCAGCAGAAGATTTTCCTTCCTCGAGATTTTCAGTGATGAGAAAAAAAACATGGAAAACACAACAAGAACAAGAAAAGGGAGATGAATGAGAAATAGACAATAGAGGAAATCATAAGAATGAAACAGAAAATAGAAGTAGAGATGAACAAATCTAGTAGATGAAGAAGAAGAAAAGCCCTTGAACCTCGAGTTCTTCTCTCCTTTTTGTGCGTCGTCTTGCTCTCTAGTTTGCCAGAAAAAAGAGAAGATGGGCGTGTCAATCGATGTGAGAAATACGCCCATTCACACAAATCCAACCGTTCACATCTCCCCTCCGAAAGGAAGCAACTGCTGTCTCCGGCGGTTCCTATTCCAAGGTTACTGATGTGTTTTTCGTAACGGGCGCTATCTAAACGCCCGTTACTCATGTTTGTTTTTACAAAACACATAATTTACACAAAAAAAGCAAAAATGGGGGCATCGCCCAGCCTTCGAACCATGGTCGCCTAGTTCAACACAAACTCACCATACCATTACACTACTCAAGTAAGTTCGATATCGAACATTTGGAAATTTAGTTATACCTGTCAACTTCACCATTGCGCCCCTCGTCTTCATCCCCCGCACTCGCCCCCTCAATCGAGTACTCAACTGCTTCCCAGCCTCCGACCCTGCCTCCTTTCCTGCTTCCCTGCCTCCGGCTACTCCGACGACGGCAACGGCAGCGATGCGGCCAACAAGGCGGTCTAGAGCGCGGCTGCAAGCCCGGGATCCGGTGACCGGACGTTTTGCCTCCGCTCCCCCCCAAGGCGCTCTCCCCCGGGTTGCCCCTTCCTCCTCATCGCGCGGCATCAGCGGGCCCGATGAGGGCCCCTCGACTGATCCAGCGACGGCGACGGCGGCGATGCGGCCAGCAAGGCGCTCTAGGGCGTGGCTGCATGCCCAAGATGAGGGCCCCAAGGCGCTCTCCATCTCCTCCTCGTCAAGCAGCGATGGCGGGCCCGATGAGGGCCCCTCGAGTTTCATCAACAGGAAGGGGGCTCCAGTGAAGCAGGGGAAGGGGAAGGAGAAGGAGATGGCTCCGGTGAAGGAGGAGGAGAAGGAGATGCCTCTGGTAAAGGGAAAGGAGAGGGCTACTGAGATGAAGTCTCTGGTTGTACTCCTCAATTTCATCAATACACATATATATTCAACATAATGCCTCAATTTCATCAATACACATATCAAAGTTGCTTTTTCCTTCCTTTATGAACATGGATTGTTTCCTGATGGTCGGTTCACAAGTATGGTGTTTTATCATTCGCCAAGAGTCAGGGCATGTATGAAGTGTCAAAGTATGGAATTTCGTTAAACTAGTTGTACTCCTCCTCGTCAACAACATTTTCAACCCCAACAATCCTTTTTTCAGGCATAACCACATACCAGTTTTTCTTTGCAAGGCCGGGTACATAGAACATTTGTTGAACATCCTTGGCGAAGACAAACGGTTCATCTTTGTAACCAAAGACCCGTAGATCAACACTAACAAACCCATATTTGTCCTTGGTCACACCTTTCTTCCCATTCACCCATCGACACCGAAACAAGCCTACCTTGAATCCTACATAGTCAAGCTCCCATATCTCCTCTATTTGACCATAATATGTGTCTGTCTCCATGTCATTGTCGACGGCATCTACACGCACACCACTGTTTTGATAGATGCTCTTGGCATCCTAGGCCATGGTGTAGAATGTGTATCCATTGATATCATATGCTTGGTATGTTGTAATAGTGAATAATGGCCCCGCTGCTAGTTTTCTTATCAGATTATTGGTTATAGCAGCGCTGGCATTCTAGACATAATCTCGGAGCCAAGTGTTAAAGCCTTGCATGTGCTTCTTTGAAACCCAAGTCTCGTTATGGTTAGGATTCCCTTCATGTAGGTGTCGCATGTGCTCGTTTACATACGGTGTGATTACGTTGGTCTGTTGTAGCACAGTGAAATGAACCTTGTTGAAGGAATCTTGACTCGGAGTGATTGACTTTTTGCCCAAGGTCCCAACACCTGCAAGCCTACCTTCACAGCCGTGAATGAGGAACATCAATGGGGTTTTGGGGGTCCATATAACCCATGGCCCACTCCACTGCTTTGATGGTACCATAGCCATGAACCATGGCTCCCTTAGGAAATGACCGATTATGTACCAATGATTTGGAGGAAGCCATAGAACCTCTCATATGGAAACATTTGATGAAGGTTGTTGGGTTATAGCCGAAGCCAAAGGACCCAAGCAACAACCAAGACAGAGAACAATGACAAGCAACAGTAAATTACTTATCAATATTCTCGGGAATCAGCCCTTTACACGTTGGTGGGAGGCCCCCTTTTATAGGAAGGTCAAGAGACACTTTTTACATTCCCTTTATACCCCCGGAAATCAGGCATCATGCTCTAGACTAAACAACTTAAACTTTTCAGGGGCATTAGAGTACATTCATATGTCCTAGTGTGAATGCATAGACCAGCAACTCCGTCTTTGACTCGGTTTGGACCTGGTCCACACTGCCTTCATCGTGCCTCTAGAGACCTTTGTCGCCTTCATCACCAGGTGCAACCTTATCGTCTTCTTCACCGGGCGCCTGTTCGGTCACGGCAGCGGCTTCTCCTGTTCAGAAGAGAAAATGGACCACCGCTCCATTTCCTGGACCTGCCTTAGGCCTGTACAACAAGATGAGCCGAGTGTACATAATAATTGAGAATTACCTTCGCATTCTAAGAAAGATGATTGAGCGTAGCGAAGGCAATAAGGGACCATACAATGCCTTCGCATCAACCCGCGATTCATTCAATAGCACCGGGGGCAACGTGCTGTCTCTCGGCATTTGATAACGCAGCGAAGGCGAAAGCCTTGTAGTCGCAGGTAGCGAAGGCAAATGCCTTGGGCTTATAATCAAATCAACGGGTGAAGGTGTTTCCTGGATAAGCCAATCCCCCAACAGTAGCCCCTCGCGGACGAGGGCTTTCTCCAACAGGCCGATGTCCTCGAAAATTCAGGATAGCCTTCGCGTGTTCAGAGAAACGCCTCCTCCCGTTGGAGTAAGTCCCGAGTCGTTGGCTTCGCTGCTGAATAGGCTTCACACTTGTCACTTTTGATTTTTTTCGTGCTTTATTTTTATTTTTATTTGAATTATTTTTTGAATTTTTCTGGGCCTTTTTGAATTCCGAGCCACGGTAATGGTCAATTTTTTACTGCCCTATAAATAGGACCGAAGGGGTCCCCACTTTTTACCTTTCTTTGCTTTCGCTTTCAATCGCTATCAGCTGCAGAAGCTTCTTCGGTCACACAAATCTTACGCTGTCATTCGCTTTCGCGTTCGCGTCATCTTCTCTTCGGATAGTCGGGTTTTTTACAAGTAAGATTCTCTCCATGTTTTGACATTTGTTCTTTCAGATTTTCTTCGCCTGGGTAATGACAATTATTATCATTCCTGCAGCGGCACGCACCAAGCAGACTGCAGTTCTTATTGATATGGCTGGCGAAGGCAGCCCCGATGCCCAGCAAGCGGGAACCTCTCCTCGTCGTGGATTGGACGATACCGAAGCTGAGCAACTTGCTCATAAGATTGAGGAAGAGACTCCCGTTGCTGAGGAACATTCTGGTGAAGATCACACTGGTGACGAAGAGGGTGGTGATGAAGAGAATTTAGACGATGTCGAGGTTGACGTGGAGGAGCTGGTAGATACCAGCAGTAAGAGGGAGAAAACGCTTGTCTTCGGGAAGTCCAAGGTTCGTACTCGTGACATCAAGTTCTACGAAGAGAAAGGCTATTTCCCTACGGGTTGGGGCCGTGCTCCTGGTAATGATACCACTCCTAACCCTCGCCCGGACGAAGCCGTGGTATTTACGGACTTTTTCATTGCGGGCCTGAAGATGCCAATCGACAACATCATCGCAAAGATGATGGCTCCTTATGGCCTACAATTGCATCATCTGACGCCGAATGCCATCAGCCATCTTCTTCGGTTCTTTTGGGCTGTGAAGACGCACGAAGGAGCGGTTACAGTTGATGGCTTCCTTCAGCTATATGAGGGTCATAATCAGAGCAAATCATCTGAAGTTGATGGTGAGCTATTCACGCCAGATTTTGGGTGTGTGACTTTCACGGGGCGTCACCGGGGGAGTCATTTTGCGAAGGTGGAAACTTCCTTCGCTCAGAGGAACAAATGGACCAAGGACTGGCAAAGGTACTGGTTTTATGTGAGGGTGCCTTCGGAGGAGAAGATCATGGAAGATGGGACGAGGTCTGTTAGTTACCCTCTGCACAGCCATATAGATTGGCTCGACTTTGTTTCGAGCCCATCTTTCGATGCGGAAAGCCCTGGGTTTTCCGAGTGTTGGAAACCTTTTCAAACAGCTTTGCAGATAATCTGCAGCCGTGACCTGATTGAAGAAGGCATTACTGCTGATCTTGCTTGTGGGATTTATCCCCTGTCAGCCGGTTGGGGGCCTTTTGAGGTTGAATGGAAAGCTTTGAAAGAGCACGCAAAGGTTTGTTTTCCCCGTTTCGGAGCTCACCTTCCCAAAGGTATGTCTGCGGCGGCCTTTGTTGCTGAGGTGGAGCAACGAGCCAATGACATTCTTGGATCGTATAACACGAAGGAGCATCGTAGCTCCAAAGAGAAATTTGTTCATGTCAGGATCAATCGTGTCTTTGAGGAGTTAGGGATCTCCTACGGCGAACGCGAGGTTCCCGTTTCTACTAGGGAGAGGAAGAAGGACAAGAAAGACAAGAAGGGAAAATCAAAGGCGAAGGAGCAAGGTGAGGATGACACTGCTCCCTCGCGCGTCCCTTGCGGAGGAAGGCGACCTAGACGCGGAGGCGGTCGTGTGAAAAGGGGAGTTGCGAAAGCAACTTCCTCTGTGACTCCAGCTAAGCGAAGCAGCAGCAGCTCTCATCAGGCTGCGGAGAAGAAGCGTCGCCAAGAGCCGCCGATTGCGGCCGTACCCTTGTCAGTTGCTTCCCCCGCCATTGTTTCTTCTTCTTCGGCTGCACTTACTACTCGCCCGAGAGCTGCGGCTGTTGCATCTGTTTTGCGCGGCGGTCGTCCGCCTCTTCCTCCACGTCCACCACGGGCGGCGCCAGCTTCATCAGCGGTGCAGCGTCCGCCTTCGCCGGTGAGCGGTTTTATGAGCTCTGCCCCCCGCAGTGGGGATGATGTTTTCTTAGGTGAGGTTGCTCTCTTTGGCAATTACTTTCAAGGATCAAGTCTTCCTTTGCTAGCAAGGTACTTGACGGAGAATCCCGTAATTGATATCAATATTACTTGTGAAGGCGTTGATGACACAACTGAGGATATTCGAGTTCCAAATCCATTTGACGACGGCATTGATATTAGTATGTTTGAGGAGACTCCTGTTCGGGATGCTCCTATTATAGAAAATGTGCCAGAGGAGGTTCATGTCGAGGGTAGCCTTGAAGAACCCAGAGCCGAAGCCCCTGTGAACATTACGGCAGTTAGCCCTCCGTCGTCGGCTTTAGCTTCTTCCCCACCTGTCCAAGACTCTTTGGAGGTTCTGGCCCATGCTGCCGGGACAGTTGAAATTGATGCCGAAGCTAAGGGGAAAGAGGCTGCCGAAGCCGAAACTTCCGAGGCTGCTGCGAGGGCTAATGTTTCTCAATCTTATATGGATGTTGACATGGGAGGGAGTATTCCTGTTTTCGCAGGTGATTGAGATATTGCTTCATTCTTTCCTTTTGGTGTCGTTGATTATTCTGCTGTTTGATTCTTAATGCAAAGGAGCCTTGTTTGGCAGGTGTCGAAGACGAGGGTCCGACTCACGTGCACGAAGGTGGGCCTCTTCAAGACTTTGATTTGGAAGGTGTTTTTTGTTTGGGATTATAGTTGGCTTTTGCCTTTGGTTAATTTGCGAAGATAACAGTATCATCATTTTTTTATTTGCAGAATATCAGCGACTTGTTCAGACACTCGATCCTGAAAGCATAAGTTCTACTATTTTGGCTTCGGGGATGAAGGCTTGACCTTATTGCCTTCGTCTGTGACTGTGTTTTTGACCTTAGCTTCGTTTTGTCTGTTTCATAATTCTGAACTTTTCCTTCCTTAGGTTGTTGTAGCTATCAATGAGTTGGCGGCTCAGGTTCCCAACCTCAACTTAGTTGCTGCTGAGCGCACAGAGTTAGAGAAATTGCGAAGGGAAAAGGCAGAGCTTCTCCAGATCCAGACAACTATTGATAGAATTAAGCAGGATCTTGAGAATGAAAAGAAACTGTTTCGCCAGGACCGGGAGACTATTATCCTTGAGAACAGTTCTTTGAAGGACAAGGTTGCAGCTTTGGGAGCTAAGGCTGGCGAAGCCGATTCCCTTAAGGATAAGGTTACAGCTTTCGAAGCTAAGGCTAGCGAAGCCGATTCCCTTAAGGATAAGGTTGCTGCCTTGGAGGCCAAGATTGTTGATAAAGATGAGACACTAGAGGGCCTTCGCAGGAAAATTGTTGAAGATACTGATTTGATTTCTGTGCTAAAAGGTGAGGTGAACACCCTTAATGCTGCGAAGGAAAAACTTTTGGGCGATGTCGACACGTATCGGTCTCGCAGCGAAAACATTGAGCGTGAGGTTTTGCAGCTGCGCACATCAAACCTTAACCTTCGCAAGGAGAATGAAAATGTGGTTGATATTGCCTGGGAGCGAGGCTTGAAATTGTATCGCTTATACAAGGAAGCCTTGCGACAGTTCAGTGCGGAGCCGGCTGCCTTTCCCAATAAGGAATACAGCTTGGAGAAGCTCTTTAATTGGATTGACAACGAGTTTGCTTCGCTACCGAGTGTCGTGGAGACTCTCGGTGACTTCACTGTCAATCTCTGCTCATGCAATCCGCTGAAAGTTCTCTCGGATAACGGCTGCGATCATTACAATGCTTTGCTTCGGAGAGGTTATCCTTATCCGGCACCCAGGGATCCTGCTGACACTGAGTACTTTCCGTTGAAAATTTTGCAAGCCAAGGCACTCTTTCTCAAGCAGTTTTGGGTTATCAGTGGTCGTTCGGCAGCTCAAAATTTGATCCGAGAACGGCTCGCGAAGGTATTTTGTTATTTATCCTCACTTTCGACTTTTATTCTTTTTTTATCCTTAATTTTTTTGTTGTTTATTTGATAGCTTTTGTATTCTCAATCCAAGGAACTGAAGAAGCAAAAAGCTGAGGCCGATGCCGCCGCGAGAATAGCTGCTACTAAGGAAGCTGCTGAAGCCGGTGTCGGGACGAGTTCTGCCGCAACTGGTGCCGCTGGCGGTGAAGCCGGTGTGTCTTCTTCACAAGGAAAGGGTGATCAGGGAGCCCCGAGGGCAGATCCACAGGTCTAGGGGCCTTTGCATTGTAATTAGAGTAGGACTTGTTGAGCGGGCAGCTCTTTTGAACTTGTACATTTGTGTATATTCAGGGCGATGACATGCTTGCACTTACTCCGTTGGCCATGCGTGATGGGCCGCTTTGTATTTCTGGCTTCGCATAGAGGGAATTTCGACGACTTTATCCAAACTCAAGCCATCATGATTTTTTGGAGTATTGTCACGAGTTTTATCGTCGCACAGAGTTCGATGTTTTTGATTTTTCACAGCGTTTGTTGCTCACGGCTCTGATCGAGTTGAGCTTGCTGCGAAGAGAAATGCCGAAGCTGTTTCCTTGGGTGTTCCAAAGGTGGAGCCGTTGGACGTTGGGCCTGATATCAAAAACTTTGCTTGCGTTTACAACGCTCCTCGTTTTAGGAGATCTGGCGAGCAGTTTTCTGGTTATGTGCTTGAAATGTTTTGATGATTGATGTAAGTATATGAAACTTGTAATATGGTTGTATCTTCGCATGTATGAAAATGAACTCGATTTTTCTTCGCTTTCGAGAGAAACGGCTCCTCCTCCCGAAGCGAGTTTGTGATTATTCATGCGAAGATGAATATATTTATTATGTGTGAAAGTTGTTCGTGTGACTATGCGCTCTGAACGAAAAAGATCAAGCTCTATTTGTCTCTGTTTTTGAGAGAAACGCCTCCTCCCCCCGAAGCGAGTTTGTGTTTTTCGTTCGACGCGCTCGAATGGCGGTCTTTGGCGTTTTTGTTTCTGGCTGATTTTGAGTCGGAGCCCCCTTTTACTCCATAGGGTAAGAGTTTTTGTGTATGGAAAACAATCTGAGCCGAAGCCCCTTTTACTCTTTAGAGTAAGCGTTTTTGTGTGTGGAAAACAATCTGAGCCGAAGCCCCTTTTACTCCTTAGAGTAAGCGTTTTTGTGTATGGAAAACAATCTGAGCCGAAGCCCCTTTTACTCCTTAGAGTAAGCGGTTTAGATCTGAATTGGCCTTACCTTGGCTAGGGTCAATTTAGTTCTATTGGGTTTATCGAATACCAGCGAATTGGTCGAAGCCAATCGCTTTCGATGCAGCTTTTTTGGAGAATAGCTCGTTTATATATTTCACACGAGTTACAGTTAGCACCGCCTCATTAAAAACCTCACCCCTTGGTAAGGGTTCCCCTGTGAGGAAAAGAGTACGTGCCTTTTGAAAAAGGAAATGTCTACTCTACTAATTGACTTCGTTTATAGAATATGAAGCCAATTGTTACATAATATTCACAGGTAGTACCTTCGCAGGCTGCCGCATTCATGCCCTTCTCCATCCCCCAGGTGAAATGATCCTGGTATGTTACTCTTGACGACTAGGAATGGGCCTTCCCATTTGTTCTGTAATTTTCCCGAAGGCATACTCGGGTTCTTCCTTAGCACCCAGTCGCCTATCTTGATGTCTTTCCATACCACTTTCTTGTCACGCCATTTTCTGGTTTCTTCCTAGTACTTGGAAATATTCTTCGCTGCTTGCAGCCTGTAGATTTCTGTAAGGTCTTTATCTATAGCTTCGCTATCTTTTGGTGCTTCCTGCTGAGTGCGAAGCCCCTTATGAAGAATCTCTTCGGGACACATTGCATCTTCGCCATATAATAGCTTGAATGGTGTGAATTGAGTTGCTCTTGATGTGGTGGTGTTATGAGCCCAGATTACCTTCGGCATTTCTTCTACCCATTTCCCTTTTTTCTTGCAATTTGCAAGGCATTTCCTGACGGCTGTGAAGATGATGCCATTAGCTCTCTCAACTGCGCCATTGGACTGCGGGTGATATACTGATGCGAATCTTGCCTTCGTCCCTATGGACATGCAGTACTGCCTGAATTCGTCGCAGTCAAACTGCTTCCCATTATCTACTGTAATTTCCCTTGCCTTCGTCCCTATGGACATGCAGTACTGCCTGAATTCGTCGCAGTCAAACTGCTTCCCATTATCTACTGTAATTTCCCTTGGGACTCCAAATCTGCAAACGATTTGCTGCCAGAAGAATTTGATAACTGTCTTCACCGTGATATTTGCTAGTGGCCTTGCCTCAATCCACTTGGTGAAATATTCCACTGCAACTATTGCATACTTGAGGTTTCCTTGGGCCGTGGGAAGAGGACCCACCAGATCGATGCCCCATCTCTGCAATGGCCAGGTTGGAGTTATCAGCTGTGACGGCTCCGAAGGTGATTTTCTGGTTGCCGCACATTTTTGACATTCGTCGCAAGTCTTGACTGTATTTGTTGCATCATTGATGATTGAAGGCCAATAAAACCCTTGTCTCATTGCCTTTCCCACGATTGCCCTCGCTCCAAAGTGAGCTCCACATAGACCACTGTGTATCTCTTGAATTATCTCTCTGCCTTCGTTGATGGAAACACAGCAAAGCCAAGGGGCCACGACTCCTTTCTTGTATAGGACGTTGTCAATGATTTGATATGACCTTGCCCTCTGCTGCATGGTTTTGAGATCTTCTTCATCAATTGGTTCATAATATCCTTTGAGGTATGCCATTATTGATGACCTCCAATCTTCTGAGTTTATTGCGTTGATCAGACTTGGCTGCTCATCAAGTTCCTTGATCGAAGGCGTTGTCAGTGTTTGGAAAAAGACGTCGGGCGGTAACTTGTCCCCCTTTGCTGCTGCTTTAGCCAGTGCGTCGGCTTCTTCATTCTTTGCCCTCGGGATGTATTCGATTGTGAAACCTTTGAATTTTTTCTCCATTGCTCGGACTGTGGTGAGGTATTTGATCAGCTCAGGCTGCTTTGCAATACTCTCTTTTTCGATGTGGTCTGCCACCACCTTCGAGTCTGTTTTCACAATGATGCGCTGCGCCCCCAGCGCCTTCGCTTTCCTGAGCCCCAATAGCACGGCTTCATATTCAGCAACATTGTTCGTACTTCTGTCGCTGTTTTTGCAGAACTCCAGGTTTGCTGCATATCTCATTTTCACGCCCGAAGGCGATTGTACAATAGCTGCGATGCCAGCTCCTTTATCCCCCCATGCGCCATCATTGTGTACTAGCCAGCTTTCCTCTCTGGTCACATTCTGTGCCAAAGGCGATGTCCACTCGGCTATGAAATTGGCCAGGACTTGTGATTTGACTGCAGTTCTTCGCTCGAAATCGACCACATATTCTGACAGCTCTGCAGCCCATTTGCATATTCTTACTGAAGCTTCCTTGTTGCTCAGTAGCTCTTTAAGTGGTTGATCTGTCAGCACCTTAATATTGTGCCCCTCAAAATAATGCCTTAGCTTTCTGGATGCCATCACTACTGCATAAATCATTTTCTCAATCTCAGTATAGAACAGCTTCGACCCAGCCAGTGCCTCAGAAACATAGTAGACCGGCTGCTGTATATTTCTTCCTTCGACCAGCTTTTCCGCAATGAGTGCAGCACTAACCGCTGATTTCGAAGCTGCAATGTATAATAGTAAGGGTGCCTTCGGGTCAGGTATTGTCAGCTTCATGAGCTGCATCAGATATTGCCTTAGCTCATGGAATGCCTTGGATTGCTCCTCTCCCCATTCAAACTTTGATGCGTTTCTGAGAGTTGCGAAGAAGGGTAAACTACGCTCAGCTGCCTTAGCAATAAATCTGTTAAGTGCTACGATTCTGCCAGAGAGTTTCTGCATGTCTCTAATGCATTTTGGCTCTTCCATGTTGAGGATTGCGTTGATCTTATCTGGATTGGCTTCGATCTCGTTGGCTGACACCAGACAGCCGAGTATCTTCCCTCTGGTCACTCCGAAGACACATTTCTCCGGGTTGAGCTTGAGACCCGCTTGTTTCATTCGAGCGAAGGCAACTGCCAAGTCTGAGACATGATCTTGTCTATTGATGCTTTTGACCAAGATGTCATCAACATATGCAAGTATAGTTTTGAATAGTTCTTCTTTGAATACGGTGCTGGACATGCGGCAGAAAGTGGTACCAGCATTGCGAAGCCCCTCTGGCATTCTGATGAAGCAAAATGTACCAAGAGGAGTGATGAAGCTGGTTTTTCTTTGTCTTCTTTTTTCATCCAGATCTGATGATAACCAGAGAAGCAATCGAGGAGAGACATCATCTCACTTGCAGCAGCCTGATCAATGATCTTGTCAATTCTTGGGAGTGGGAAATCATCTTTGGGACATGCTTTGTTGAGATCGGTGAAGTCAATGCACATTCTCCACTTGCCATTTTTCTTTTTTACGGGCACAGTGTTTGCTAGCCACTTGGGATATTCGACTTCGCGTATAACGTTCGCATCGAGCAGCCTTTGCACTTCGGCCTTGACTGCGCTCACTTTTTCTTCGAACATTTTTCTTAGTTTCTGCTTCTTCGGCCTTATATCAGGGCTGATTGATAGTTTGTGCTCAACTATGCTTCTGTCAACGCCTGGCAAATCTTTGCTTGACCATGCGAAGACATCTTTGTTATTTCTCAAGAACTCGATGAGTCTTTCTTCTTCGTCTGGCTCAAGATCTGAGCCGATGATGACTTTTCTATCGAAGACGTCTGGCTGCAATTGCACCTCTTTGGTTTCTGTTGCCCCTTGCATAGTTTTGCTGTCTCTCTCAACTTTTGGCTTCTCCTCTGGGTAAATGGGATCACTTTCTTCGAGGACATGGACTTTTCGCTGGCCTGGGGTGTTGGCATATTCAATTCTTCTTGCCTCTGTTTGGTCACCATAGACTGTGATGACCCCTTTGAGAGCTGGCATTTTCATGCACAAGAAAGCTTGCCTTATGATGATGTCGAAGGCATTTATGACTCCTCTGCCGAAGATAACATTGTAGTCGAAGAACATGTCAACGACGTCGAAGGTAATGAACTCTGTTCTTGCATTTGATGTGTCGCCAAAGGATACTGGTAATGTGATTTTCCCCAATGTTGCGGTGCGCTTCCCCCCGAAGCCGACCAAAGGTGTGTCAGATGGCTCCAAATTATCTGGGTTGATGTTTGTCATCGATCTGAGAGTCTTTGCCAAGACGATATCAGCGGAGCTGCCTGTGTCTACTAGCACTTTCCCAATTCTCCAGCCAGCAATGTTGGCTTCAATCGACATTGCGTCATTGTGTGGAAAGTTGTGGAGTTTGAGATCTTCTTCGGTGAAGGTAATTGGCATGTGAGACCATTCTGACTTCTT
>CM014275.1:48054155-48075475 GCA_004135705.1 Alloteropsis semialata | reverse complement strand
ATAGGAGACCTGGAAAATTTTGCTGGAACTAGGACGGAACACCCCTGTGGGCTAGATTATGTTCCTTGGAGACTAGACAACCGGAAAATGCTAGAGATCGTGTTCCGTCCGCACCGTAGGTGTCGGGAACGATGAAGGAGAAGCGACAGGAGAAGCGAAATCCACAGCATTGGACTGTTCGTGGCCAGGAAACCTCCTTATTTTTTGTGTACGATTATAGGAAGGCAATATCAAAGGATTTCGCCTCTCACGGCATAGTGCTTGTCGTAATCTATCCAATAAAAAAAGGACCCCAATCGCCCGTCGGACGGAAAAGTTATGGCCATTTACGTGACTGGTCTCGTTTCGTGTGTTACACACTAGGAGACCTGGAAAATTTTGCTGGAACTAGGACGGAACACCCCTGTGGGCTAGATTATGTTCCTTGGAGACTAGACAACCAGAAAAATGCTAGAGATCGTGTTCCGTCCGCACCGTAGGTGTCGGGAACGATGAAGGAGAAGTGACAGGAGAAGCAAAATCCACAGCATTGGACTGTTCACGGCCAGGAAACCTCCTTATTTTTTGTGTACGATTATAGGAAGGCAATATCAAAGAATTTTGCCTCTCACGGCATAGTGCTTGTCGTAATCTATCCAATAAAAAAAGGACCCCAATCGCCCGTCGGACGGAAAAGTTATGGCCATTTACGTGACTGGTCTCGTTTTCGTGTGTTACACACTAGGAGACTAGGAAAATTTTGCTGGAACTAGGACGGAACACCCCTGTGGGCTAGATTATGTTCCTTGGAGACTAGACAACCGGAAAATGCTAGAGATCGTGTTCCGTCCGCACCGTAGGTGTCGGGAACGATGAAGGAGAAGCGACAGGAGAAGCGAAATCCACAGCATTGTGACTGTTCACGGCCAGGAAACCTCCTTATTTTTTGTGTACGATTATAGGAAGGCAATATCAAAGAATTTCGCCTCTCATGGCATAGTGCTTGTCGTAATCTATCCAATAAAAAAGGACCCCAATCGCCCGTCGGACGAAAAAGTTATGGCCATTTACGTGACTGGTCTCGTTTTCATGTGTTTCACACTAGGAGACCTGGAAAATTTTGCTGGAACTAGGACGGAAGACCCCTGTGGGCTAGATTATGTTCCTTGGAGACTAGACAACCAGAAAATGCTAGAGATCGTGTTCTGTCCGCACCGTAGGTGTCGGGAACGATGAAGGAGAAGCGACAGGAGAAGCGAAATCCACAGAATTGGACTGTTCACGGCCAGGAAACCTCCTTATTTTTTGTGTACGATTATAGGAAGGCAATATCAAAGAATTTCGCCTCTCAAGGCATAGTGCTTGTCGTAATCTATCAAATAAAAAAAGGACCCCAATCGCCCGTCGGACGGAAAAGTTATGGCCATTTACGTGACTGGTCTCGTTTTCGTGTGTTACACACTAGGAGACCTGGAAAATTTTGCTGGAACTAGGACGGAACCCCCCTGTGGGCTAGATTATGTTCCTTGGAGACTAGACAACCGGAAAATGCTAGAGATCGTGTTCCGTCCGCACCGTAGGTGTCGGGAACGATGAAGGAGAAGCGACAGGAGAAGCGAAATCCACAGCATTGGACTGTTCACGGCCAGGAAACGTCCTTATTTTTTGTGTAGGATTATAGGAAGGCAATATCAAAGAATTTGCCTCTCACAGCATAGTGCTTGTCGTAATCTATCCAATAAAAAAGGACACCAATCGCCCGTCGGACGGAAAAGTTATGGCCATTTAAGTGACTGGTCTCGTTTTCGTGTGTTACACACTAGGAGACCTGGAAAATTTTGCTGGAACTAGGATGGAACACCCCTGTGGGCTAGATTATGTTCCTTGGAGACTAGACAACCAGAAAATGCTAGAGATCGTGTTCCGTTCGCACCGTAGGTGTCGGGAACGATAAAGGAGAAGCGACAGGAGAAGCGAAATCCACAGCATTGGACTGTTCACGGCCAGAAAACGTCCTTATTTTTTGTGTAGGATTATAGGAAGGCAATATCAAAGAATTTCGCCTCTCACGGCATAGTGCTTGTCGTAATCTATCCAATAAAAAAAGGACCCCAATCGCCCGTCGGACGAAAAAGTTATGGCCATTTACGTGACTGGTCTCGTTTTCGTGTGTTACACACTAGGAGACCTGGAAAATTTTGCTGGAACTAGGATGGAACACCCCTGTGGGCTAGATTATGTTCCTTGGAGACTAGACAACCGGAAAATGCTAGAGATCGTGTTCCGTCCGCACCGTAGGTGTCGGGAACAATGAAGGAGAAGCGACAGGAGAAGCGAAATCCACAGCATTGGACTGTTCACGGCAGGAAACCTCCTTATTTTTTGTGTACGATTATAGGAAGGCAATATCAAAGAATTTCGCCTCTCACGGCATAGTGCTTGTCGTAATCTATCCAATAAAAAAAGGACCCAATCGCCCGTCGGACGAAAAAGTTATGGCCATTTACGTGACTGGTCTCGTTTTCGTGTGTTACACTAGGAGACCTGGAAAATTTTGCTGGAACTAGGACGGAACACCCCTGTGGGCTAGATTATGTTTCCTTGGAGACTAGACAACCGGAAAATGCTAGAGATCGTGTTCCGTCCGCACCGTAGGTGTCGGGAACGATGAAGGAGAAGCGACAGGAGAAGCGAAATCCACAGCATTGGACTGTTCACGGCCAGGAAACCTCCTTATTTTTTGTGTACGATAATAGGAAGGCAATATCAAAGAATTTTGCATCTCACGGCATAGTGCTTGTCGTAATCTATCCAATAAAAAAAGGACCCCAATCGCCCGTCGGACGGAAAAGTTATGGCTATTTACGTGACTGGTCTCGTTTTCGTGTGTTACACACTAGGAGACCTGGAAAATTTTGCTGGAACTAGGACGGAACACCCCTGTGGGCTAGATTATGTTCTTGGAGACTAGACAACCGGAAAATGCTAGAGATCGTGTTCCGTCCGCACCGTAGGTGTCGGGAACGATGAAGGAGAAGCGACAGGAGAAGCGAAATCCACAGCATTGGACTGTTCACGGCCAGTAAACCTCCTTATTTTTTGTGTACGATTATAGGAAGGCAATATCAAAGAATTTCGCCTCTAACGGCATAGTGCTTGTCATAATCTATCAAATAAAAAAGGACCCCAATCGCCCGTCGGACGGAAAAGATATGGCCATTTACGTGACTGGTCTCGTTTTCGTGTGTTACACACTAGGAGACCTGGAAAATTTTGCTGGAACTAGGACAGAACACCCCTGTGGGCTAGATTATGTTCCTTGGAGACTAGACACGGGAAAATGCTAGAGATCGTGTTCCGTCCGCACCGTAGGTGTTGAGGCCATTATACCAGGGTCCCCGACCACAAGGATTGCCGACTACCAACTCCAAGACGACCAAGACTCCGAACAAGACACGATGACCTGATCGAAGAAGGGAAGCCCGAAGACAGTTCGAGTCCTACTAGGTTTAGGTCTGTTTTGTCTTGTAAGGCACGTCTCCCTGGATATAAATAGCGGGGGTCCTATGCGTAGAGGGTATGTTCCATTGATTTGCAATCTTAGACAATCCACCCGAGGGTACTTGTTACGCATTGTAATCTGTACTCGACGAAATAATACAAGCAGCAACTAAACGTAGGGTTATTACTCGATCTCGAGGGCCCGAACCAGTATAAAAATCCCGTGTCTTTCTGTTCATCTCCGTGATCAATCTTCGCACGAAGCGGGGTGTCTGCCGGACAAATATCTGACGAGTACAACCTCGACAGAGGCGCGCCAGGTAGGGGCCCTTGCGTGAAGAAAGATCATGCCGATCGTCAACGGAATCTGGTTCGCCGACGCGTCGAGTTCCTCGATGCCCTACATGCCCAGTTCCGTCAAGTCGGGAGCGATCGGGAGTTCTGCTTCCGCTTCTGATCTCTATGCTCACCACCATCTAGTGCCTGCACGGGAGATCCGCTTCGGAGACCTCGTGTTCGAGCACCAAGGCGACTACGAGCTCAAGTTGACAGGGATCCACGATCCCGATCTCACATGCGCCGGTCGGGAAGTTTTCGCCACCTTCACGGAGCCAACCCCTGAAGACATTGCAGATCGCACTGCGCAGTTGGATCTTGACTACAGTGGATCTAGCAATGGGTCAGAACCATCTGAAGACCGCCACATCCATGTGCTAAACGCAAACGGGACAGAGGCCGTTGCCGAGTCGTCTAGCTCGCGTCGACCCGTGCCTCCTCCACGTTTGAGCAACGCACCGACACTTCAAACGGCTAAAACCCGTACACAGCAGGTTGCATCCTCGTTGGCTCCCCGAGATCTCAACAACGATTTCCGGGCCGTCGAACAGGACAATTTGCAGATCCGAACCCTCTTGGAGACCATGGAAGCAATGGCCGAAGGGACTCCGATGGCCACCATAGCCAAGAAGGCTCGGGAAGCAGCAGACAAGGCCAAAGAGCGCATCGAAGCCGCCGCTGCCGCACCACCAGCTCCATCAAACAGACCACGTGAGCCACAGCCGGTTCGGTCCCGATCTGTCAATGGACGACCATACTATCGCCCACACGAGGGGCGCGACATGAGGCCACAACTCGAGCGCAATCGTCGCACTCGCGACGCTCGGGAAACTCTCAATCACAATCGAGATTACCGAGCACGTGAGGGTTACTATCGGTCCCACCAAGATTCACCGCCACGTGACTCCCGACCAGGCACGGGGGGAAGCCTTGCGTACTCCCCAGCCTTGCGCAAGGTCAGGTGGCCAGAAAAGTTCCGTCCCACTAGCATCGAGAAGTATGACGGAACAACCAACCCCCGCGAGTGGATTCAGATCTACTCCACGATCATCGATGCCACCGGGGGTGACGACTATGTCAAAGCCAACTACTTGCCGACTGCTCTGCAGGGATCAGCCCGTACGTGGCTCATGAACCTGCCCGAGGCCAGCATCAAGTCATGGACTCATCTCCGGGAGACGTTTGAAGCCAATTTCCAAGGCACCTATAAACGCCCCGGACATGAGGGAGATCTGCTCAACTGTGTGCAGAAGCCTGGAGAATCCCTCCGGGACTACATCCGCAGGTTCAGCGACACCCGTAACACCATCCCCGACATGGTGGATGATCGGGTGATTGTGGCTTTCAATCAAGGTTGCAAAGATGAGCGAACGGCGGAGGAACTTGCCAAGAAGAACCCGAAGACGGTGGCAGAGCTATACGGGATCCTGGAAGAAACCGCCAAGATGGCGGACGCCCGAGTACGGGTTCACGGAAAGCCCGAACAAAGCCATCCAGCCGGGGAGGGCATGAAGAAAAATAAACACAAGAATAAGAAGCGCAAGACCGAGGGTGACGAAGTCATGGCCGTCGACAACAAACCCCCGTACAGGCGTCAAGGCAAACCGGAGAACCTCCCGATGTACTGCCCGATTCACCGATCCACGAAGCATCACTTCGTGGATTGCACGGTGTACAAGAAGCAGAAGCAGGAGGAGGAGAGCCAGAAGCAGGGGGCTCCACGCGACCAGGCAGCTCACAACCCTCGCGCGGCAAACTACATGGATTATGATGATGATCTAGATCTTCCCGAGGATCTAGAGGTCGCTACGATTTTCGGTGGCTGTTCAACCCGAACCTCCAAATCCCAGCTCAAGATGGTCGAGAGGCAGATAAACAGCGCCGAGCCCTACAAGCAACTCTTGAGGTGGTCAGAAACTCCGATCACGTTCGATCAAAGGGATCACCCCGAGACGCTTTACGACGGGCCGCTACTCCCACTGTGCATCAAACCATGGATCGGGCCCCGCAAGATCGGGCGAACCCTGATCGACAGTGGAAGCGCCCTCAACCTCCTGTTTGTCAACGCGTTTGACGAATTTGGGATCCCAAGAAGGTCCTTGTCCCCCGTGGAGAAGCCTTTCTATGGGGTCATACCCGGCATTCAAGCCTTTCCCTTGGGGAGGATCGATCTGCAGGTGACCCTCGTAGAGGGCAAAAACATCCGATCAGAGTTCCTCACCTTCGAGGTGGCTGACACCACGTCGGCCTACAACTGCATTTTGGGCCGACCGTTCCTGAAGAAGTTCATGGCGGTCGCTCACTTTGCGTATTCCATGATCAAGGTCCCGGGGCCGTTGGGTCCGATCATCGTCAGCGGCGATCGCAGAGGCGCGGTCCAGTGCGACATGAAGACCCTGGACATGATCAAGGGTGACGAGCAGGAACCAGCCAAGGCTGCCGAACCTGCCAAGAAAAAGACAAAAAGCCAGCCCAAGGCTGCCGCCAAGGGCGCATTGGCTGAAACCTCCCGAGCAGCTGAGAACCGACCAAGGGCCAAGGGGAAAGAAGTACCCGAACAGGAGCTCGTCGGTGGACAGGGAGCTGACAACCGTCTCGCTGAAGGGCAGACTGTGGTGGACCAGACCCCACTCAGAGGGACGCCGCCACAAGCAGCTGGCGAGTCGCCGGCCGACGCCTCACCAGTCGAGCCACCTGCCAGGCGCACCGAGCCGGGCACGAAGGCCGTAATCCTTGATGAGGCAGACCCGACCAAGACCACCCAGGTGGGCCTTGGCTTGGGAGACAAATAGGAACTCGAGCTCATTGCCTTCCTCCGGGCAAACGCAGATGTGTTCGCTTGGGAGCCATCTGACATGCCCGGGATCCCCAGGGAGGTAATCGAGCACAAGCTTGGCATACGAACTGGCGTCCGACCAATCAAGCAAAAGCAAAGGAGATATACCCCGGAGAAGCGAGACGCCATTAACGAAGAAATCAACCGACTACTCAAAGCCGGCTTCGTTCGAGAGGTCCCTTTCCCGGAGTGGCTGGCGAACCCAGTCATGGTCAAGAAGCCCAACGGAACGTGGAGGATGTGCGTGGACTACACAGATCTGAATAAAGCTTGCCCGAAGGATGAGTACCCATTACCTAGGATAGATCAAATTGTAGATTCAACCTCTGGATGCGAATTGCTTTGTTTTCTAGATGCCTACTCGGGGTATCACCAAATCAGCATGTGCATTGACGATGAGGAGAAAACTGCATTTGTAACTCCCTTCGGTGTTTATTGCTATATAAAGATGCCTTTTGGTCTGAAAAACGCAGGTTGTACTTATCAAAAATGTGTTCACATTGTTCTTGAAGGCCAAATCGGCCGTAATGTGGAGGCATACATAGATGACATTGTTGTGAAAAGTAAGTTAAAGGGCGATTTAATCGCTGATTTAACCGAAACATTCAACAACTTGCGTAAAAACAGGATGATGCTCAACCCCGCCAAATGCACCTTTGGTGTATCATCGGGTAAGCTCCTCGGTTACCTTGTTTCCCAACAAGGTATAGAGGCAAATCCGCACAAGATCAAGGCACTTGACGACATGAAGTCTCCACGCAGCCGCCACGAAGTTCAGAAGTTGGCAGGAATGATGGCGTCCCTAAGTCGATTCGTGTCCAAGTCAGGCGAACGAGGTATGCAATTTTACAAATTGCTACGTAAAACTGATCGTTTTGAGTGGTCGGCGGAAGCAGAAGAGGCGTTCCAGGCGTTCAAACAGTACCTACGGAAAATGCCCGTACTGGTCCCGCCAAAACCACAAGAAGAGATGCTGTTATACGTAGCAGCGACACCAACTGTTGTTAGTACTGTTTTGGTGGTCGAGAGACCAACAGAAAAGTCTACAACACAACATCCCGTTTACTTCGTAAGCGAGGTGCTACACGATGCCAAAACGAGGTACCCTCAGATTCAGAAACTATTATATGCTGTACTAATGACTTCCAGGAAGCTCAAGCATTATTTTCTGAGCCACAAGATCAAGGTTGTGTCAACTTACCCCCTAGGCAACATTTTACACAATCGAGATGCCGTGGGTAGGATCGCACAATGGTCTGTGGAGCTGGGGGCTTACGACGTTGAATTCGTACCCAGAACTGCCATCAAATCGCAGGCTCTGGCAGATTTCATCGCGGAATGGACCAACCCCGAACCTAAAGAAGCTGCCCAAAATCCCGAACACTGGACAATGTTCTATGATGGAGCATTTTGCAGAGCAGGCGTGGGGGCTGGGGTGGTCCTGATTTCACCACACAATGACATCATTAGGTATGCTTTGCAAATCAATTTTGTTGATCCAACTCCTACTAACAATGTTGCCGAGTATGAAGGGCTGTTGACAGGTCTCCGCATAGCTGCATCTCTTGGTGTCAGAAGGCTGCTCGTGAAAGGGGATTCCGAGTTAGCTGCAAAGCAAGTCATGAAAGAGTACAGCACGCGGAACGAGGTCATGGCCAAATACTTGGAAGCATATAGGCGGATGGAGAGCAAATTTGATGGGCTTGAAGTACAACACGTGAAGAGGGAATTCAATGGCGACGCAGATAAGCTAGCAAAGGCAGCTGCAGAGCGCACACGGCTCCCAGGTAACGTGTTACTTCAAGTTCTTACTAAACCATCTGTGTCGGTTTCATTACCGAACCTGAAAACTGAACCCGCCAAGGGACCAGTTTCTACAACCAACGAATCCGTCAAGGAGTCTATGTTGGTCGGTACGGCCCGAGCTGCCGCTCTAGTTGGAAACGAGGAGAACTGGATGGATCCAATCCGGGCGTACCTCACAAACCAAGCTATTCCGGACGATGATGCTACATTGGAGAAAATCCATCGTAAAGCCAAGAACTATCAATTGGTTGACGGGCGTATTATACAAGCTAACCCGCAATGGAATGCTCCTCAAATGCATCACACGGACCGAGGGCATTAGTTTGCTCCACGACATCCACGGAGGAATCTGTGGATCACATGCTTCTCCCCGATATCTAACAGGGAAAGCATTCCGACAGAGCTTCTACTGGCCTACAGCTCTTCAAGACGCAAGCGATTTAGTGAAAAAGTGTGAGGCATGTCAATTCTTCGCACGGAAACAGACTAAACCTGCGCAAGCTTTAAATACTATACCCTTGTCATGGCCCTTTGCCACATGGGGTATAGACATCCTCGGGCCCTTTCCAAGGGCTATCGGGGGATACAGATTTCTGTTCGTTGGCATTGACACATTTACAAAATGGGTCGAAGTCGAGCCCGTTCAGAAAATCACTAAAGAGGCCGCTGTTAAATTCCTACGGAGTATTGTCGTACGATTCGGTGTCCCGAACAGGATAATCTCTGATAATGGAACACAGTTTAAAAGTAAAAAGTTTTACGATTTTTGCTACGACCACGGGATCAGGCATGATCGGTCATCGGTAAACCACCCGAAGACAAACGGGCAAGTAGAACGTGCCAATGGCATCGTGCTCCAGGGCATCAAGAAGAGGATTTTTAACAGATTACAAGCTTACGACAAGCGCTGGATTCATGAAGTCCCGACAGTACTCTGGTCAATGAGGACCACTATGAATCGGGCAACAGGCGAAACACCTTTCTTCTTGGTGTATGGAGCAGAGGCGATTCTACCATCCGACATCCGACTACAAGCCCCTCGCGTGGCAATGTTTTCAGAAATTGAAGAGCCTGATAGGCGTACTGATGAGCTAATCCTCCTGGAGGAGGCTCGTGACGCAGCTGCTTTTAGAGTAGCCCAGTATCAGCAAAAATTGCGACAGTACTACGATGCTAATGTTCGGCAACGAAGCCTATGCATTGGAGACATGGTGCTCAAATTGGATCAACGCACCAAGGACAAAAATAAATTGTCCTCTCCATGGCAAGGACCGTACATTGTAGTAGATATCGCCCGACCGGGAGCCTACAGGATCGCAGAGATAGATGGGGATGTACTGCCAAACACGTGGAATATGGATCAACTACGCAGATTCTACGCCTAAACAATGAAGATCGTGCACAGTTCTAGACCAACCATCAGGTTTGGCAGGTATAAACCGTCATCTGCGTCGCCTACAGCGCCAACAAAAAAAAAAGAGATAAGTTCTATATACTCTACTCACCCTCGCTTTTATGCTCGGGGGCTGGGTTTTCTATTTTCTATTCTGTTTCTACTCTTTGTTATCATATTGCATACACTAACAAAGAGCCGGGGACTACTATGCTAAAAATTTTCTTTTCAGAACTATTCTATGCATCCCGAGCTATACGCTCGGGGGCTCCCCATTTGATCGGGAAGTTTCTTGCAGTTTGTACTTCTAGACTCTTTTTCAGCATGCCAGCATGACTGTAAAAGAGCCCGGGGGCTACTACGGTACTACTACCATGCAAGAAAAGGGCTTTTTAATTCAAGAAAGCTAGGCAGACGCTAAAATTACCGAACACCATGACTATAAGGAATTACACAGTTCAGAAGGCCGCCCGTGTCTCAGCAACTAAACAATTCCAGAATAGCTTATGGTAACGGGACTTTTTGGCTATGACAAAGCTATCAGTTAAAAAGATCCATGAAAATACCGATCAGCTCTAAGATTTACGCAAAAACATGCAAGCATATGTTTAGCAAAATATAACCGCATTCTAAACTGTTAAAGTTTTGCTCTATTACAGGAATTCTGCACAGTGTTCAGGGTGATTCTTCCGAATCACTCAGATGGAGACCAAGTTTTCTGACAAATGGTTCCACCAGTGGGGTAAGACTATCAAACAATACCTCAGCTCCTGACGCCGAGCACTTGAAGCCTTTGGAGAGCAGAGCAACGTCCAGATCAGGGAGATGGCTCTTCAAAGCCCCGATGGTATGAGTTGCAGCAACGCAGGCACCTTCCATCAGCCTGGACTCCAGAGACGAACTGCGCTTCTCTGATGCTTCAAGACGCGCGGTCAGGTCAGCCAGTCTTCCTTTAAGATCCGAGTTTGTCTCTTTGAGCACCTCAATGCTCTTGGAGTCAGCTACAGGGTCAAAGGCAGCATGTGAACAAAAGTTTGAGGATAAAAAATCAATAAGCAAGGCATGAGATTTTAAGCATGCACCTTCTTTCTCGGACTGGAGAACAGTCACCTGGGCTCCCAGTCTGATCACAGACGCTTCCGCAGCAGAGGCACGAGCGTCTAACGAACGCCATTGCTCTTCGGCTGTCGAGAGCGCGCCAATGATCGGGCCCAGGGGCGTCGGGATGAACTCCACGATTTCTGCAGTCCTCTCTGAGCTGTCAGGTTGTGCTCTCAAGTCTGGCTCGGGAGTTTTCTCTCTGGCAGATGGTCTGACAGGAGGAGAAGCTGTGGGATCGGGATGCCTGAATTCCCGAACAATCAAATACAGTGAAAACAATATTTACGAAGAATGTTCATACATAATCAAAGATTGTCAAAGCTCTTACTCGGCCGTCGGGAGGTTAACCTTAAATCTCTTGACATCAGGAATAAGTTTTGATGATTGTCTGGTCGGACGATTTTCCTGTCGAGAAATCTCCCGATCATGTTTAGCTTTGGTTATGCGATCAAAATCTGCGAATAAACGCCCGAATACGATCATGCTTGATACCTGGGCAACAGGACGAGGCTGATCACGAATGGGCTGCAGATTGGCAGGCCCAGGCAATCCAAAGGCTCCCGAATCGAGAACTGTCCTTTCCACACTACGAGAGCGTTTCCGGGTTCGAGGGGATGTTTGCCTGGGGGCAGCTCGGGACCTCTTTTTCCAAGCCAGGTGATGATTCAGGTTGTTCGTTGGTCGGGGCCCTGGTGCCTGGATCAACGGGCTGATCCCCCTCCTCTTCGACATTGATGGCACCGCTCTGGGGGGGGCATCAACAATAGCTGGGGTCTGGTCGGGAATAAAGAGGTGTATCATATCACTATTAAAATAAAAAAAGGCTTTTTCCGAGTAACAGTTTACCTCTGGAGGAGGGTTGTCAGCGCTGTAGGGCTCCGGGACGTTTTCCCAGTCCGGGAGATCAGCCCCGAACATCTTTTTCAGGCGCATGGACACTTCTGTCTCTGGGACAACTGCTAAGTTAAGAGTCATGAATTCAAATGACCGAACGAACTCGGAAAAACAATCGAACAGAAAAACAAATGCTCACCATCGGGTTTCATTCTGTTCGGGTCCTTGTAGCCCGTGAACGTCCAAGCGTAGCGGTCGCGATTCATAAGTGGGATAAATCTCCATCTAATGAAGATTTCCGCTACATGAACTGCCGTCAGACCAGCATTACGGAGATCCAAGATCCGATCAATATGCTTCTGCATCTCCGGGGTAATTCTTGGCAGGGCTTTGGCCGAATCCTTGAGATAGGGCATCAGATACTTCCCTTTTGCCAATGAGGCTTGGGGAAGGGTGATGTAAAACCAATGATGTTCATATCCTTTCCAGCAATCTTTAACTGGGAAGGGGATGTACATCTCCCGATTTCTCAAAGAAAACCCGATGGACCCGAGCATCACCTGGTTCTTGTAGTATGAAGGACTGTAAAAATATCTCCACAGCAGCAGTGAAGGCTTAATCCCTAACCAGGCTTCGCACAGAAAAGCAGAGACGCTAAGCATTGTCAAAGCGCCGGGCTTTAGATGCACGAGCTCTATCTGGTAATGCTCGCAGACGCTGTGGAAGAAATCAGAAGGAAAAACCCCGAATCCACAATAGAAGAACTCCAAGAACACCACCATCTCGAGAGTGTCGGGGGTTGGATACATCTGACCTTTGGCATGGCGGCGAGGGAAGAGTGTGGTGTCAGGGAGTAATCCAAGGTCCTCCAATTTCTTCAATTGCTTGGCCGTCGTGGTCGATTTGTACCAGTACTCGTTCGCGGTGGGGATCATGTTCCCACTACGGAGTTCTCGTCCGGCGGCGGTGCTGGTCTGGTCCCCTGTGGACTCAGTGCCAGAAGATGATTGGTGCGTGGACGCCATGGCGATTGGAAAGGATTGGAGGAGCAAGTGGTCGAGGGAAGAAAATGGCGAATGTTTTGTGGATGCGAACGAGGAAGACGAAGGCCCAAATAGATCTCAAGCGGCCGCGCTTGGGGGCTTTATGGTTCTGCACGGGAGCTCGAACCCCGAAAAACCTGCCCTTGAGCCGTGCAATCCACAGTGACTGTTGGGTCAAAAAGGTTCTTTCCTTTTTCTGCGGCACGTGTCGTTTCGAAAAATGTGCAAGTCCAATTCAAAACATTTAGGGCTGTTAGCTTATTTGGTAAGTTATCAGTTTTAAATGACCAATCGATCGGTGTGAATCAAGGAAATGCCCCGATCATGTCTGATCAGAGTCAAATTTCCCGAACACACTGAAGAAAGTTAATCTGGTCGGAAGAAATTTTTCGTTCGGGAACTTTGTTTCTGGATGAACAATTTCAAGAACAGATTGATACAGATAAACTTTCAAAGCATAAGGAATTCAAATTGCATCCATCAAGTGAAATTTCTTCATTAAAATCCAAAAGAGGGAACATTTCACAATGGATTGATAGCTATCCTAAAATCAAAATACTAAAGCGCCCTGATCTTGGGTTGATGATTGACAACCAAACTGATCAGGGTGATGGTGTGCTCTCCGATGGATCATCATCTATCGCGTTCTCTTCTTCAGAGTCGCTGACGAGATCCACGAGCGCTCCGTCTCTAGGAATCCCGATCAGGTCGCGGTTCAGGGAGACGAAGAGGCGCCGGGCGAATTCCTCGTCGCCGCTGGTGTCCACCGGAGCAGAAGACGAAGATGCGCCTGCGTGCGCCGCCTCTGGCCTCAGCCGGATTCCACTCCCTCCTTGTGCTGGCTCGTCGTCGGAGGAGAGGGAGATAGGAGATGCCGGGGCTGGGGAGGAAGACGCAGGGCGTTTCCCGGCGGCAATGCTTGACGGAGCCTCCTCCTCTGATGGCTCGACCTCGACTCCTTCATCCCCGTACCAGGGGAGAGCCAGGAGCGGAGCCTGAGGAGGAGCGGTGGGTGATGTCGTCGCCGGCGGGTCCTCCGGCTTGTCGGGCGGTTGTTCGCCGGAGCTGCGAGGGGAGTCTCCGAAGAGGAGACGAGGAAGCTTGAACTTGCTGCTAAGCTTTTTCTTTCCCATGGCGAGTGGAGGAAGAAGGCTTAGGATGGAAGTTTCAAGTACATGTCAATCCAGGAGATCTGATATTTAAAGACTCAGGGGTGCGACGCTTCGCGCGAGAATCGAGGAGCCAGAGCAGAGCCGTATCGCGTGCGCTGCTAAAATCCCGGGAGACGTGCGGAGTGGGTTTTTAAATGCCCTGAGCAGCAGTTACATCACTCCTGGGGCGTTCCATTTTCCAAGACGGAACAGTTCTATTTTATTATTATGGCTGATATTTTTCTTTGACCTTATCATTCAGATGCAGGTTTCTACATTCAAGAGTTCGGGAACTTTTCTGGCTCTCATACAAGAGTGATTGACGGGGTATTAACATATCCAGAAATCACCCGAAGAGCAAAAAGACCCAAAGGCTATTGAGCAATCAACCTTTTCTGAACAAGATAAGCTCGGGGGCTACTGTTGAGGCCATAATACCAGGGTACCCGACCACAAGGATTGCCGACTACCAACTCCAAGACGACCAAGACTCCGAACAAGACACGATGGCCTGATCGCAGAAGGGAAGCCCGAAGACAGTTCGAGTCCTACTAGGTTTAGGTCTGTTTTGTCTTGTAAGGCACGTCTCCCTAGATATAAATAGCGGGGGTCCTATGCGTAGAGGGTATGTTCCATTGATTTGCAATCTTAGACAATCCACCCGAGGGTACTTGTTACGCATTGTAATCTGTACTCGACGAAATAATACAAGCAGCAACTGGACGTAGGGTTATTACTCGATCTAGAGGGCCCGAACCAGTATAAAAATCCCGTGTCTTTCTGTTCATCACCGTGATCAATCATCGCACGAAGCGGGGTGTCTGCCGGACAAATATCTGACGAGTACAACCTCGACAGTAGGTGTCGGGAACGATAAAGGAGAAGCGACAGGAGAAGCGAAATCCACAGCATCGGACTGTTCACGGCCAGGAAACGTCCTTATTTTTTGTGTAGGATTATAGGAAGGCAATATCAAAGAATTTCGCCTCTCACAGCATAGTGCTTGTCATAATCTATCCAACAAAAAAGGACCCCAATCGCCCATCGGACGGAAAAGTTATGGCCATTTACGTGACTGGTCTCGTTTTCGTGTGTTACACACTAGGAGACCTGGAAAATTTTGCTGGAACTAGGACGGAACATCCCTGTGGACTAGATTATGTTCCTTGGAGACTAGACAACCGGAAAATGCTAGAGATCGTGTTCCGTCCGCACCGTAGGTTCGGGAACGATGAAGGAGAAGCGACAGGAGAAGCGAAATCCACAGCATTGGACTGTTCACGGCCAGGAAACCTCCTTATTTTTTGTGTACGATTATAGGAAGGCAATATCAAAGGATTTCGCCTCTCACGGCATAGTGCTTGTCGTAATCTATCCAATAAAAAAAGGACCCCAATCGCCCGTCGGACGGAAAAGTTATGGCCATTTACGTGACTGGTCTCATTTTCGTGTGTTACACACTAGGAGACCTGGAAAATTTTTGCTGGAACTAGGACGGAACACCCCTGTGGGCTAGATTATGTTCCTTGGAGACTAGACAACCGGAAAATGCTAGAGATCGTGTTCCGTCCGCACCGTAGGTGTCGGGAATGATGAAGGAGAAGCGACAGGAGAAGCGAAATCCACAGCATTGGACTGTTCACGGCCAGGAAACCTCCTTATTTTTTGTGTATGATTATAGGAAGGCAATATCAAAGAATTTCGCCTCTAACGGCATAGTGCTTGTCGTAATCTATCAAATAAAAAAGGACCCCGATCGCCCGTCGGACGGAAAAGATATGGCCATTTACGTGACTGGTATCGTTTTCGTGTGTTACACACTAGGAGACCTGGAAAATTTGCTGGAACTAGGACGGAACACCCCTGTGGGCTAGATTATGTTCCATGGAGAATAGACAACCGGAAAATGCTAGAGATCGTGTTCCGTCCGCACCGTAGGTGTCGGGAACGATGAAGGAGAAGCGACAGGAGAAGCGAAATCCACAGCATTGGACTGTTCACAGCCAGGAAACCTCCTTATTTTTTGTGTACGATTATAGGAAGGCAATATCAAAGAATTTCGCCTCTCACGGCATAGTGCTTGTCGTAATCTATCCAATAAAAAAAGGACCCCAATCGCCCGTCGGACGGAAAAGTTATGGCCATTTACGTGACTGGTCTCGTTTTCGTGTGTTACACACTAGGAGACCTGGAAAATTTCTAGGACGGAACACCCCTGTGGGCTAGATTATGTTCCTTGGAGACTAGACAACCGGAAATGCTAGAGATCGTGTTCCGTCCGCACCGTAGGTGTCGGGAACGATGAAGGAGAAGCGACAGGAGAAGCGAAATCCACAGCATTGGACTGTTCACGGCCAGAAAACGTCCTTATTTTTTGTGTAGGATTATAGGAAGGCAATATCAAAGAATTTCGCCTCTCACAGCATAGTGCTTGTCATAATCTATCCAACAAAAAAGGACCCCAATCGCCCATCGGACGGAAAAGTTATGGCCATTTACGTGACTGGTCTCGTTTTCGTGTGTTACACACTAGGAGACCTGGAAAATTTTGCTGGAACCAGGACGGAACACCCCTGTGGACTAGATTATGTTCCTTGGAGACTAGACAACCGGAAAATGCTAGAGATCGTGTTCCGTCCGCACCGTAGGTGTCGGGAACGATGAAGGAGAAGCGACAGGAGAAGCGAAATCCACAGCATTGGACTGTTCACGGCCAGGAAACCTCCTTATTTTTTGTGTACGATTATAGGGAAGGCAATATCAAAGAATTTTGCCTCTCACGCATAGTGCTTGTCGTAATCTATCCAATAAAAAAAGGACCCAATCGCCCGTCGGACGGAAAAGTTATGGCCATTTACGTGAATGGTCTCGTTTTCGTGTGTTACACACTAGGAGACCTGGAAACTTTTTCTGGAACTAGGACGGAACACCCCTGTGGGCTAGATTATGTTCCTTGGAGACTAGACAACCGGAAAATGCTAGAGATCGTGTTCCGTCCGCACCGTAGGTGTCGGGAACGATGAAGGAGAAGCGACAGGAGAAGCGAAATCCACAGCATTGGACTGTTCACGGCCAGAAACCTCCTTATTTTTTGTGTACGATTATAGGAAGGCAATATCAAAGAATTTCGCCTCTCACGGCATAGTGCTTGTCGTAATCTATCAAATAAAAAAGGACCCCAATCGCCCGTCGGACGGAAAAGATATGGCCATTTACGTGACTGGTCTCGTTTTCGTGTGTTACACACTAGGAGACCTGGAAAATTTGCTGGAACTAGGACGGAACACCCCTGTGGGCTAGATTATGTTCCTTGGAGACTAGACAACCGGAAAATGCTAGAGATCGTGTTCTGTCCGCACCGTAGGTGTCGGGAACGATGAAGGAGAAGCGACAGGAGAAGCGAAATCCACAGCATTGGACTGTTCACGCCCAGGAAACCTCCTTATTTTTTGTGTACGATTATAGGAAGGCAATATCAAAGAATTTTGCCTCTCACGGCATAGTGCTTGTCGTAATCTATCCAATAAAAAAAGGACCCCAATCGCCCGTCGGACGGAAAAGTTATGGCCATTTACGTGACTGGTCTCGTTTTCGTGTGTTACACACTAGGAGACCTGGAAAATTTTTCTGGAACTAGGACGGAACATCCCTGTGGGCTAGATTATGTTCCTTGGAGACTAGACAACCGGAAAATGCTAGAGATCGTGTTCCGTCCGCACCGTAGGTGTCGGAAACGATGAAGGAGAAGCGACAGGAGAAGCGAAATCCACAGCATTGGACTGTTCACGGCCAGGAAACCTCCTTATTTTTTGTGTACGATTATAGGAAGGCAATATCAAAGAATTTTGCCTCTAACGGCATAGTGCTTGTCGTAATCTATCAAATAAAAAAGGACCCCAATCGCCCGTCGGACGGAAAAGATATGGCCATTTACGTGACTGGTCTCGTTTTCGTGTGTTACACACTAGGAGACCTGGAAAATTTGCTGGAACTAGGACGGAACACCCGTGTGGGCTAGATTATGTTCCTTGGAGACTAGACAACCGGAAAATGCTAGAGATCGTGTTCCGTCCGCACCGTAGGTGTCGGGAACGATGAAGGAGAAGCGACAGGAGAAGCGAAATCCACAGCATTGGACTGTTCACGGCCAGTAAACCTCCTTATTTTTTGTGTACGATTATAGGAAGGCAATATCAAAGAATTTCGCCTCTAACGGCATAGTGCTTGTCGTAATCTATCAAATAAAAAAGGACCCCAATCGCCCGTCGGACGGAAAAGATATGGCCATTTACGTGACTGGTCTCGTTTTCATGTGTTACACACTAGGAGACCTGGAAAATTTTGCTGGAACTAGGACGGAACACCCCTGTGGGCTAGATTATGTTCCTTGGAGACTAGACAACCGGAAAATGCTAGAGATCGTGTTCCGTCCGCACCGTAGGTGTCAGAACGATGAAGGAGAAGCGACAGGAGAAGCGAAATCCACAGCATTGGACTGTTCACGGCCAGGAAACCTCCTTATTTTTTGTGTAGGATTATAGGAAGGCAATATCAAAGAATTTCGCCTCTCACAGCATAGTGCTTGTCATAATCTATCCAACAAAAAAGGACCCCAATCGCCCATCGGACGGAAAAGTTATGGCCATTTACGTGACTGGTCTCGTTTTCGTGTGTTACACACTAGGAGACCTGGAAAATTTTGCTGGAACCAGGACGGAACACCCCTGTGGGCTAGATTATGTTCCTTGGAGACTAGACAACCGAAAAATGCTAGAGATCGTGTTCCGTCCGCACCGTAGGTGTCGGGAACGATGAAGGAGAAGCGACAGGAGAAGCGAAATCTACAGCATTAGACTGTTCACGGCCAGGAAACCTCCTTATTTTTTGTGTACGATTATAGGAAGGCAATATCAAAGAATTTCGCCTCTCATGGCATAGTGCTTGTCGTAATCTATCCAATAAAAAAGGACCCCAATCGCCCGTCGGACGGAAAAGTTATGGCCATTTACGTGACTGGTCTCGTTTTCATGTGTTACACACTAGGAGACCTGGAAAATTTTGCTGGAACTAGGACAGAACACCCCTGTGGGCTAGATTATGTTCCTTGGAGACTAGACAACCGGAAAATGCTAGAAGATCGTGTTCCGTCCGCACCGTAGGTGTCGGGAACGATGAAGGAGAAGCGACAGGAGAAGCGAAATCCACAGCATTGGACTGTTCACGGCCAGGAAACCTCCTTATTTTTTGTGTACGATTATAGGAAGGCAATATCAAAGAATTTCGCCTCTAATGGCATAGTGCTTGTCGTAATCTATCAAATAAAAAAGGACCCCAATCGCCCGTCGGACGGAAAAGATATGGCCATTTACGTGACTGGTCTCGTTTTCGTGTGTTACACACTAGGAGACCTGGAAAATTTTGCTGGAACTAGGACGAAACACCCCTGTGGGCTAGATTATGTTCCTTGGAGACTAGACAACTGGAAAATGCTAGAGATCGTGTTCCGTCCGCAACGTAGGGCCATTGGACTCACACATGACGTGTGAAGTCTGTGGAGAAACTGGGGGAAACAACTGTCCCGAGACACAAGAGGAGGTACAGTTCGTTAACGGCAACAACGAGTACCGACCTCAAGGGAATTGGAACCAGCAATGCCCATTCTACCTGGGAGGTAACAATAATAACTCTTTCTCTAACCAACCTTCCCTTAAAGATCTTGTCCTTGGTCAGGCCAAGATTAATGAATCTATCTCTAAGAGGCTTGCTGCTAATGATAAGGCTCTGGAGGGCATAAATTCTAAAATAGAAAGTTTGTCCTCCACCTTCTAGAGCCAGCTGAGCTTTAACAAAATGGTAGAAACCCAGTTAGCTCAGCTTGCCACCACTGTTCCTTCTGGTGATAAGGGGAGAATTCCCGGGCAGCCAGATTCCTCCTTTGAAAATGTAAAGGCTGTGTCCACGAGGAGCGGTAAGGCTACTCGGGATCCAGTCCCTCCTAACCCTGCAGGAAAGGCAGCAGCACCAAGGAAGGAGATCCCAGAAGAAGGAGAAGAGCCTAAAGCCGAGCTAGCACCAGCTGGATGAACTGCGCCGCATGAGTTCTACGACAGCAACGTCTTGCCTTTCCCTCAACGTCAAAAGAAACCATCCGCGGACGAGCAATTCGCCAGGTTCGTAGAGGTTATACAAAAGTTAAAAATACATGTGCCATTGCTGGATGCTATGCAGGTGCCGACCTACGCAAAGTACTGACCTCCTTATTTTTTGTGTACGATTATAGGAAGGCAATATCAAAGAATTTCGCCTCTCACGGCATAGTGCTTGTCGTAATCTATCAAATAAAAAAGGACCCCAATCGCCCGTCGGACGGAAAAGATATGGCCATTTACGTGACTGGTCTCGTTTTCGTGTGTTACACACTAGGAGACCTGAAAAATTTTGCTGGAACTAGGACGGAACACCCCTGTGGGCTAGATTATGTTCCTTGGAGACTAGACAACCGGAAAATGCTAGAGATCGTGTTCCGTCCGCACCGTAGGTGTCGGGAACGATGAAGGAGAAGCGATAGGAGAAGCGAAATCCACAGCATTGGACTGTTCACGGCCAGGTGTTGACCTCCTTATTTTTTGTGTACGATTATAGGAAGGCAATATCAAAGAATTTCGCCTCTCACGGCATAGTGCTTGTCGTAATCTATCAAATAAAAAAGGACCCCAATCGCCCGTCGGACGGAAAAGATATGGCCATTTACGTGACTGGTCTCGTTTTCGTGTGTTACACACTAGGAGACCTGGAAAATTTGCTGGAACTAGGACGGAACACCCCTGTGGGCTAGATTATGTTCCTTGGAGACTAGACAACCGGAAAGTGCTAGAGATCGTGTTCCGTCCGCACCGTAGGTGTCGGGAACGATGAAGGAGAAGCGACAGGAGAAGCGAAATCCACAGCATTGGACTGTTCACGGCCAGGAAACGTCCTTATTTTTTGTGTAGGATTATAGGAAGGCAATATCAAAGAATTTCGCCTCTCATAGCATAGTGCTTGTCGTAATCTATCCAATAAAAAAAGGACCCCAATCGCCCGTCGGATCGAAAAGTTATGGCCATTTACGTGACTGGTCTCGTTTTCGTGTGTTACACACTAGGAGACCAGGAAAATTTTGCTGGAACTAGGATGGAACACCCCTGTGGGCTAGATTATGTTCCTTGGAGACTAGACAACCGGAAAATGCTAGAGATCGTGTTCCGTCTGCACCGTAGGTGTCGGGAACGATGAAGGAGAAGCGACAGGAGAAGCGAAATCCACAGCATTGGACTGTTCATGGCCAGGAAACCTCCTTA
>CM014275.1:48039145-48050693 GCA_004135705.1 Alloteropsis semialata | reverse complement strand
ACAGTGAATAGGTCATTCTTGTCCTCCACTAGGAGTTCCTCAAGCTTGATGTTGATTGACACCCTCTCCTAAGCAATGAGGCCACAGACCAATACAAATCTATCCCTCGCAGCATTTGGGACAGGCCAACCTTGATCATTAAGTCCAGTTGTAGTCACCCTGTCTTCTGGCCATCTGGTTTGTATCCTTGACTTGCAAGCTCGAGTACTACTCCTAGCAGTGTGTGATGCGTGAGCCTGTGAAGTAGGTGCACTGTTGGCCTATGTATCAAGTGCAATGTTGGCCTGTGTAGCAGGTGCACTGTTGTCACTAGAGGAGCTCTTTGATGAGTGAGACTGCATAGATGATATATCAGTTTGTCAGAAGAGCAAGATAAGCATGGACAACATATAGACATAGAGTTGATATTTATTCCAGTTGCAGATAGGTACTAACCATTTTGACAGGGTGAAGCAACGAAGTGCTTGTCCTTTCTTGTGCGGTGCCTATCCTTTCTTGTTCAACTTCAGCAGCAATGAAGTGTAGATTCGATGGGTACATGCAACAAGAGGATAAAGCAATCAGTTAGTATGATTATCATAGCAAAAAACTAATAATCTAAATAAGCCAAAAATAATGGTAGGTGCTAAGCTTGCATGCATCAAGGCGGCCACCACAATGGGTGTTACAGGGTATACACCACAATACCACAAGCCGCTTCATTGTATTTTTTTGGGCCCCAAATAAAGACTTATGCAACCTAGCACCCACCACGTAAGTATAGAAGAAAAACAATGTTTAGCTAACCAAAGTAGGTTCAATACAAAGTGGTACAGATTCTATTGTTATTCTAATTAGCACATTGACAGATTGGGCTTCACAGCAAGATATAAATTTGTCTCAAGCAAGATATAATGACAGTTCCTATAATCAGGCTACCAAAGGTTACATCTATTCAGAAGCACATTGGCTATTTTAATCCGTTTGCATCCAGAATGAAGAGCAGGAGAAGGAGCAGGAGGAAGGACCCACCTCATCGCCGTTGCCGAGCAGGAGAAGGAGAAGGAGAAGCCCCGCCGCGCCGCCCGCCAGAGTAGGTGAAGGAGCAGGAGCAGGTGAAGGTATCCTCGCAATGGCGACGGGTCTTCAAGCCGCGCCACCCGTCAGTGGTAGATGAAGCCCCGCCGCGCCCTTGCTATCCTTGAAGTAGGAGCAGGAGAAGGAAAAGGAGCAGGAGCAGGTGAAGGTTTCCTTGAAGCGGGGCAGCTCCGCTGTGGGTCCTCGCCGTCGGCGGTGGCAGATCTAGAGGAGAGAGCGGCGGTGCGGCGTGGGTCGTGTTGGTATTTCTTACATCGCAGATAAATCCACAAGCGCACGGATACCATTGTAGCTTTCACCAGGAAGTATTCAGGGTATCGAATCCACAGGGAACGTGTGTACTAATCTTCTAACGAGATCGTCTAAGGACAACAAGAGAAATGATGCCGAGGGCAGAGAGGATTCCTATGGTTAAGGACCTTGATGAAGGATAAGCTCAGCGTCTATAGTCTGCTTACTTTGGGCACCGGGGTATCCTAGGACTCTAGGAAATTGCCGGCCAACAGCTCTACGCCATACCCGAACATGGAGGATTACAAAGGACGGACAGGGCTGTCACCACCTGCCGCCTACCTCTTCTAATCCGTGGGGCTACGAGGCAAACAAATGTAACTTCTAGCCCAGACACCACGTCTACGCTATCAATTACTACTTTAGTCTTGTTCCTAGACCAAAGTATTCACTAAGCATTCGTAAATGATGAATGAACGATGAACCCGCAAGCAACTATAGCAGAGAACTTACTTAATCAAGAGAACTTAATACCATAAGAGATCACAAACACTTACTAGAAGAAGGAAGCATCCGTCGAGGTACAAGGTCGAGGAAGAGTGCCGACAGACCCGGCACTTCCCCCGGACTACCCCTCACTCTCTTCCTATTCTCTAGATACTACACTAGAGTAGAGCTTTGCCTTGGAGTGGAGCTTGTAGCTTCTCAATCTTGTGTGTTCTTCAATGACTGGTATGCAGCTATTTATAGCTTGTAGAGGCGGTTGGGAGTGGACTCGTGGAAGATGAGGACGAACGGACTCAGTCACCGGTCGGGCGATTCGGGGAGATCGGCCGACGTTCGATCCACCGCCTTGAGTGATGCACGGCGTAGATGGACTCCTGGAGGTGGTGGGAACGCACACCAGAAGGATGAGGCGGTTTGGCCTCCGGACCAGGTCGAGCGACCGTCCACCGGCACCGATCGGGCCCATCTTCGGCTGAGTGACTGTTTAGTGGGTCCTAATGGCGGTTCCAGGTGGTATAGCTTGGATTGAGTATGTTTAGTTTGTGAGGTGGGCCCTTCAATCCATGTGACCTCTCCTTGGACCATTCCCATCTCTTGGATCAAACCGTCATGGAATCAGTGGCTAGGAAGGTCCTGGAGTGTGCTTCTTTGCTGTGGTCAAAGATGGGCTTCATTGGGCTTGGGTATTGGTCGGCCGACCTAAGGAGGTCGGGCGACCTGGCCCGAAGCCCAAATGTTCTCCTATTTTGCCATTTAGTCCCTGCACTCACATATTCACCAAAACTCGTGCAATTGATTAGATATAAACCCTATCACTATGTTTGGTGATTATATTTGACATATTTTCTGCAGGAGTTGACGGCCAAAAGTGGTACTTAAGGACCGTCAACAAGCTCTCCCACACTTAGTCTTTGCTCGTCCTCAAGTAAAGATTAAAGACTAAGGTGGAAAACATGACTCCAACTGATATGATGCAAGCATATAAATTATTCCAAAACATACCTGCACTTGTGAATTTTGAAGTGTCTATCATGTCATCTTGGATGGTTGAGAAACGGAACAGCCTTGATTCAAGTCATCTTCACTCCTCTGTTAAGTAACTTGGGTTTTTGATAAATTTTCAAAAACATAACCTTACCTAGCTCCTCAAATGATTCTCTCAGATCGCTCAATGTGTATGATTCCTCACCAAGGCATTTCTTTGCCTTCTTTCACCTACTTCTAAAAGGCTTATGTGGAGCTCAAGGTAGGAGTAAAGATAAGGCATACTTGCATCACATATATTGCAAAGTCAAAGAGTGGATCCAAGAAGAAAACTATTCATACAATCTGATCAAGATGTGCATGTGTGTGGAACAATGGAATTGTAGCTCCTTTTTGTATGATCTCTCTCCTTTGAATTTATTTTGAGAACATGGCTATCAATATTTTTCTCTTTTTTTATACTTGGGCCTTCATGTGCCTATATTTTTTCTCTTTTTTATTTGGACCTTCATGTGCCCATGTCTCTTTTTGCAATAATACTTGGAGAGGAGATCAACACTTAAATGGAGCATTTATTTTGTGGATGGATGAAATGTATGTTGCTAACTTCCAATGTAGAAGTTTAGCATGTGTATGTGGAGTGTACGTGATCTTGATCATGGAAGCATGAAGAGAATCTTACAAGGGTCATAACATTTGACAAAGCTCAATGCAATAGCAAGCAGCATATGTGTATAGGTTTTTGCAATGTTAACATCATATGGCTTTGGTAGGAATAAGGCATCACTGAGGAGCTTTGTAAAGGCTATTAATTTAAAGTTTTACAAGAAAAACATCCCAAACACTTTATACAGAAAGAGCAAGATTTTTTTCATCATACCATATCTCATTAATCAACCACTTAGATAAACATGTTTTCCTAAAATATGCTCACAAGTAACAGGTGCATGTGCAAGGAATAAAGAATATGCAAGCCAATCAAGGATAGATATGTAAACCAAAGGATCATCAAGGCTTATTTTATCATGAGTTTAATTTCAATGATCATATCAAGATAGAAACGAGTTAACTCATGAATCAGAGAGGATGAGGGATAGGGTGCACAAACCATCGCTCTAGACGAAATTGGAGACGAAAGGTACCAGAGGACCATCGGCCGATCTAGTGGGGTCGGCCGACCCCTACTGGTCCTTCTCCACCTTGATCTTTCTTGTGCAGTCACGTGCGATGTTGTGCAGCCTATTTGTGGGTGGTCTCGAACATGTGTGCATCAGAAAACTCGAGAGACCCCCACACTTGATCATGTACTTGCATTTATTCATGGTGGAAACAAAACAAGGGCTCTTTGGTTCTAAAGACCAAGAGCCTCAATTTTTTTCTTTTTTTTATCAATGTGCAAGAACTAACACCAGCTCTGGACCAAAATAAGATTTGGCTCGAAAGGGAACTTACTTGGAATACTCACATACCTCCCCCACACTTGAGTTTGCAGTGCAAAGCAACATAACTCAAGTGTGTGAAGTTCAAGCTTCTTTTGTAATCTTCCCAAACCAAGACTTACCGAGGTTTTTGTAGCTGATGTAGCTCCATGTTCTTAAGCATCACCTATCCATTGTTCTTCTTAATCTCTACTTGAAACGGTTAGTGACCAAAAATACTCAAAGGAAAGATTATACTAAAAACATGTTCTTGCTTTTTATTGAAAATAAATGATAATCCGGGCCATCTCCCGGTAGTGCTTTGTTTATGGTCCGAAGCTAGACCATGGGGAATCCTCACATTGCTGCTATCATTGGCGATGTAGTTCCCCACTCCATCGTCAATTGTAGATGTACCATTGAAGTTCTAGCTGCAATGTTAGTGCCAAAGATGCAACACGAAATTTGCAATGCTTATGATAAACGAATGCATCCACAACCAACCTTCTAAACATTTTAGAAATGAGGACCTTAAGGTAGTTGTAGCCCTCGCGTGTGCTTGTGGCACAAAGTGTGACCAACTCTAGAGATTTGTTAAATGAGCATGACTCTTGTGGGATTTTGAAAGAGAAGGTTTCATGCTCACTTATAGAATCGTTTTCGCTCGGACTCCAGAGTCAATGCTTCAAGCGTGTCCATGGCCTTTGGGTTCTCCAACTCAAGTGGTTCATCATTGAAAATCGGATTTGTTTCTCGACTAATATCGAGAATAAATTCCTGAGGGCCTAAGGGACACGGCTTCTAGTTGATTGAAGGTGGTGATGAAGGTCGCTCGAGATGAGAAGTAGGTTCGAATGGCGACACAAACATCACCTTCTCGAGCGGGCTATGCTCGGGGAGAGGCCTTGCCATAGAAGTTTCTGGGCAAGAAATATGAGTGGCAAGAGTAGCTTTCCCGAGCTCCCCATTGAGGCTCCCTTGAGATACTTCTTTTTGGAGAAGCCTTTCTAGTGGGAAGCCTATGAGAAGATCAAAATCGAGGATAGAAAAGATATGGAAATCTAGATGAACCTTGATTTTGTCTATTTTGATCAGCACAGCCCTTGCAATTCCATGACATTCAAAGATGTGTCCTGAGGGACTTTTGAAAAGCTTGTCGGTCGAGGCTAGAGGCATGTTGCCCAAGAAGATGTTCGCAAAGGATTCGGACATGATGCTAGCCTCAACAGTTGGGTCGTAAAGGGCTTCTATGGTAATTCCCCTTAAAGAGCAATGCATGGTTTTGGAAGGTGCAACCATCCGAATTGCTTCGGAAGAATGCTTTACTTCCTTTAACCATTCCATTGGTGGTTCCCTTATGGTTATATCGGGGAAAACCTCCATGAGTGGATCTGAAGGATGATAAATGGGAGGTGTCGTATCCTTCTTGTGCCTAGTGTGATCCGATGGATTTCCAGAATCCTCGGATGCCGAAGGTAGAGCTTCTTCTTCCTTCGGTGGCTTTGGTTCAGATGTGGGCTCTAAGACTGGATCGTGCGAGGTAAAAAGGTTTGGCTCAAGTCTTGTCTTAGAGCTGTGCTGGGATTCGTGCTGTGTTTCAGTGGAGGGAGTGTTTTCTAGAATCTTTTCTAGAAGAGCTCTCCCTTCATCCAAGGTTACATGCATGAACGAACCACCGGCGGCACCATCTAGGATGAAAGCAGCTTCCTTTTTTAGGCCGGATCAAAAATATTGCATAACCATGAAGTCGGGTATGCCTAAGTCTGGGCCAAATTTGTTTAGTGAAACAAATCTTTCCCAAGCTGCACCTAGAGTTTCCTTCTCACCCTGCTGGAAACAGACAATCTCCCTCCGAAGGGCACATATACGGTGAATGGGGAAGAAGTAAAGACAAAACGTGTCCCGTAGTTTTCCCCAATTTCCGTTTACGTCCTTGACGGTTTAGTAGTACCATCTCTTTGCCGTCTCATCGAGAGAGAACAGAAATAACTTCCATTTGATGGTCTCTTGTGTCATGCCTGAGATTCTCAAACATGAGCACAACAACTCGAATTCTCACAGGTGATCATAAGGATTTTCGTTGTTGGCCCCTGAGAAGGTTTTATTCCGAACCATGGCTATAAAGCCGGGGCGGAGTTCAAAGCTAGATATGGTGATTGGTTGATCAGAAGGTGGTAGCTCAAAGAACTCGCGCCTTGGAGCAGAGAAGTCTAGAATAGAATATTGCTCCATGGTAGAGGTGGTAACAGGTAAAATAAAAGAAAAGGAAAATAAAAAGATACGAGGACAAACAAGGTTCGAAGATAATACAGCAACCGTTCCCCGGCAACTGCGCCAGAAAGCTTGTTGGTATTTCTTACGTCGCAGATAAATCCGCAAGCGCACGGATACCATTGTAGCTTTCACCTGGAAGTATTCAGGGTATCGAATCCACAGGGAACGTGTGTACTAATCTTCTAACGAGATCATCCAAGGACAACAAGAGAAATGATGGCGAGGGCAGAGAGGATTCCTATGGTTAAGGACCTTGATGAAGGATAAGCTCAGCGTCTATAGTCTGCTTACTTTGGGCACCGGGGTATCCTAGGCCTCTAGGAAATTTCCGGCCAACAGCTCTACGCCGTACCCGAACGTGGAGGATTACAAAGGACGGATAGGGCTGTCACCACCTGCCGCCTACCTCTTCTAATCCGTGGGGCTACGAGGCAAACAAATGTAACTTCTAGCCCAGACACCACGTCTATGCTATCAATTACTACTTTAGTATTGTTCCTAGACCAAAGTATTCACTAAGCATTCGTAAATGATTAATGAATGATGAACCCGCAAGCAACTAAAGCAGGGAACTTACTTAATCAAGAGAACTTAATACCATAAGAGATCACGAACACTTACTAGAAGAAGGAAGCATCCGTCGAGATACAAGATCGGGGAAGAGTGCCGACAGACCCGGCACTTCCCCCGGACTACCCCTCACTCTCTCCCTATTCTCTAGATACTACACTGGAGTAGAGCTTCGCCTTGGAGTGGAGCTTGTGGCTTCTCAATCTTGTGTGTTCTTCAATGACCGGTATGCAGCTATTTATAGCTTGTAGAGGCGGTTGGGAGTGGACACGTGGAAGATGAGGACGAACGGACTCAGTCACAGGTCGGGCGATTCAGGGAGATCGGCCGACGTTCGATCCACCGCCTTGAGTGATGCACGGCGTAGATGGACTCCTGGAGGCGGTGGGAACGCGCACCAGAAGGATGAGGCGGTTTGGCCTCCGGACCAGGTCGGGCGACCGTCCACCGGCACCGATCGGGCCCATCTTCGGCTGAGTGACTGTTAGTGGGTCCTCATGGCGGTTCCAGGTGGTATAGCTTGGATTGAGTACGTTTAGTTTGCGAGGTGGGCCCTTCAATCCATGTGACCTCTCCTTGGACCATTCCCATCTCTTGGATCAAACCGTCATGGAATCAGTGGCTAGGATGGTCCTGGAGTGTGCTTCTTTGCTGTGGTCAAAGATGGGCTTCATTGAGCTTGGGTACTGGTCGGTGGACCTAAGGAGGTCGGGCGACCTGGCCCAGAGCCCAAATGTTCTCCTATTTTGCCATTTAGTCCCTGCACTCACATATTCACCAAAACTCGTGGAATTGATTAGATATAAACCCTATCACTATGTTTGGTGATTATATTTGACATTTTTTCTACAGGAGTTGACGGCCAAAAGTGGTACTTAAGGACCGTCAACAGGTAGCTAGAGAGCGGGTGCGGTGTGGAAATGACACGGCTAGGGTTGTGTGGTGGGGATGGCGCGGCTATAGACCAATTAGTTATGTAACAGCCATTCAAACAGGCCCGTTACCTTTTCGAAAAATTAAAAAATTGTGGCGCAGTTTTGAATCGAACCCGCACCTCCTGCGTCCGAATCGGCGTCCAAACCATTGCACTACTCAAGTATTTCCACTTAGTAGCGATACATGGCTTCTTTTTAGGTAATAATTGCCTATTTGCAAAACTAAAAAATTGTGGCGCGGTTATGAATCGAACCCGCGATCTCATGCATTCGAATCGGCGTCCAAACCATTGGACTACTCTAGTATTTCCGCTCAGTAATGATACATGTCATCTTTTTAGAATAACTGCCTCCTCCTTCAATTTCTAATAAGAGTAACCGCTGCCTCCCCCAATTCCCCTGCCTTTTCGTCTTCGTGCCTCGTCTTCCCCGGCCTCTCCAGCAACTTCCTTTGCCTCTTCGTCTTCACGCTCGTCGTCTGCACGCTCGCGGGATGGCTCCCTCCAAGCGTTCGTCGATCGCGAGGAGGCAGGAGAGGGACCCTCTCACCGGGCGATGGACGAGTGTTGCAGCCTCCGCCTCCGCCTCCGCCTCGCGCACGCCGGCAAGTCGTCGGGGACGCCGCCAGCAACCAAGCGTCGTATTGACAAGCCGGACCCCTGCCGACCGATGCCAGATGCGTCGCAGTGTCCACAACCCTGCCGCCGCTCTGGTCATCGCTTCTCCGCCCAGATTCACGCCCCTAGGTGAGGTGAGGGTGAAGGATGAGCCCCTGGATGAATCCGGCAGTCCCCCCCACCTCCTCCAGCAGTCCAATCCACCTCAGGCGCGCCCAAGGTGAATCCCCCTCTCCGCTCTATTGGGGGTTTTTTTGCATCTCTCGATCGATTGGGTTTTTTTTCTTTTGCTTTAATTTGTCTCTATTGCATTGATTTGTTACAATCGATCGATGATCGGTGAAAGGGAAGGAGGCGGCGGCTGCGGTAGACAAGGGCAAGGGCAAGGAGAAGGCAATGCCGGCATCGTCGACCATCCACCAAGGACCGGTGATATGTTGTTCTTCTTCTGTTTCTGTTCAAAGTTTGATTTTTCTAGTTTTTGGAAACTGATGTTAATCGATCTCTTGGTATTTTTCTAGTTTAATCAAATGAAATTCCACTTCCCAAAGATGCTCGTCTCTCTAGATTGGGACTCGGACAGCGATTCTAAAGATGGACCAGTCCTCCTTACTAAGGAGGTGTTAACCTTTTCCCTTTTATTTTTTATCAATTCTTTTGATTTTGGTCATCTACTATAACCAATTTTCTAAACTTTTTTGTCAAATCATTGCTAAGGCAGAGGAGCTTCGGCAAGCTATCAAGCGCAAGGGCAAGGTCATCAGCCAGCACAAGGCCTTCCAGGGGTTCCTCATTGATAAGGAACCCAGGAAATGATATGCTGGAAAGTAAGCATTAGGAAGTTAGGAGGTTAGGAAGTACGAGAGCAGTTTGTAATGGCCTTAAGGCCATTCAGTACTTGTGGCTTATTAAGTTTGAATATGCTCTGAACCTAATATTTTGTTTTTGGGTAATTTTGCTGATCATTATGTAAAATATATGTCAAATGATATGCTATGATATATATGCTCTGTGTTTTGGGGTACTTTCTGAATATGTGAAATGCATTGCACTAAATATCTGTATGTGTTAGTGATCTATCTATGTGTGTCAATGATAGTAGTTTTTGTCATCAGCCAGTAGCCCTTATTCGTAACGGGCTCTGTCGTAATGCCTGTTACTCATGGAAGTTTTGTAATGGGTGCTTCCTAAACACCCGTTACTGATGCGAATAACAGAATAGGCATATATATATTCAACATAATGCACTACTCAAGTATTTCCGCTCAGTAGTGATACATAGTATATTTTTAGGTGATAACTGTCTATTCGCAAAACTAAAAAATTGTGGCGCGGTTACGAATCGAACACGCGATCTCATCATGCGTCCAAATCGGCGATTCAAGTAGTGATACATACAGATTCAACATTATTATAGAGCATCAATACTGAACCATACACAATAGCCATATGAGACATTTCATCAATTGAAATCCATTTAGCATGTTCCTTACCAAAATAGATGAAGAAGCTTCAGAACTCTAATTTGAAGCAATTCTAACTTCATACATTAAGAATTATAACTAGCCATCTACATAAACTACACATGTGCCAAAAGACATAAACATCCTATGTACATATCTTGCACAGGTAGCAAAAGAATGTTGTTCAGGACTAACATTCAACTTCACACATCGGTTCCATTGCAGATCAAGTTGAGAGTTCAGATCAACCTAATCACTTCATCGAACATGCCGTCATCATCATGAAACCCTTTCCTCCTCACATTTCATACCAGCTCAAAGAACACCTAAAGAAAATTTTGAACAATATATAAGAAACATAAGTAAGGAAGAAAAAAATTAATGAGAAATCAAACAAATGAAAACATGCTAAAATAAAATAAAGCACAGGAACATTTACCATTTCTGTACCAACTTCAACATAGCGGCCACGAAGAGTCTTTGCAGCATCCTCATTAGGGCACAAAATGAAGCCATACTTCTTTGGAGCGTCAACTGCAATCTTATAGAAAGGCATTAACCTCTTGGTAACAATGCTCTCCAGTGACCTCACTATGATTGCAAAATGATTCTGTCCAACTGGAGCAGCTTCACCTTCCCGAAGAGGTGTGTGAGCAAGTACTAAACAATTTTGAGGACCTTCTCTAATACCAAGATAAACCATATCAGGCCAGCTCATCTCTTCCTCTAGCCTGGCAAATGAATTTGGTCCAAAAGAACGAGGCTACACCAAAAAAGTAGGATATAGATCAAAACTAACAAACAAAATATAATAGTCAAAATTAATTAGAAAATTACATGGAAGAAGGCAGAAAGCTGTCCTAGATGAACAGCTGGTATCTCGTCATTGTCTACTTGGTTTAGGTTTAGGTTCTAAGAAAAATTGAACTAATCAAAAAATTATAATAAATTTAACAAGATTAAAGGCAAAAAATAATTCCAAGAGCAATACCTGCATCTTGAACAGCAGGAAGGAGAACCACCTGATTTTAACAAGATTAAAGACAAATCAAATAGGAATGTCCTGAACTAATCCACACCAACACCAAAGAACCTCAAGATACTAATCTGCTTGTACCAGAACTAAAAGACATCATTAGGTAAAAACCCTAAAGCTAGTAGATGAAGAAGAAGAAAAGCCCTTGAAGAAGAAGAAAAGCCCTTGATCAGTGGGTAAAAGAATCTTACAGATGAGGAAGCAGAAATGATACATACCAGCAGAAGATTTTCCTTCCTCGAGATTTTCAGTGATGAGAAAAAAAACATGGAAAACACAACAAGAACAAGAAAAGGGAGATGAATGAGAAATAGACAATAGAGGAAATCATAAGAATGAAACAGAAAATAGAAGTAGAGATGAACAAATCTAGTAGATGAAGAAGAAGAAAAGCCCTTGAACCTCGAGTTCTTCTCTCCTTTTTGTGCGTCGTCTT
>CM014275.1:47825321-48037805 GCA_004135705.1 Alloteropsis semialata | reverse complement strand
GTCCCAACACCTGCAAGCCTACCTTCACACCGTGAATGAGGAACATCAATGGGGTTTTGGGGGTCCATATAACCCATGGCCCACTCCACTGCTTTGATGGTACCATAGCCATGAACCATGGCTCCCTCAGGAAATGACCGATTATGTACCAATGATTTGGAGGAAGCCATAGAACCTCTCATATGGAAACATTTGATGAAGGTTGTTGGGTTATAGCCGAAGCCAAAGGACCCAAGCAACAACCGAGACAGAGAACAATGACAAGCAACAGTAAATTACTTATCAATATTCTCGGGAATCAGCCCTTTACACGTTGGTGGGAGGCCCCCTTTTATAGGAAGGTCAAGAGACACTTTTACATTCCCTTTATACCCCTGGAAATCAGGCATCATGCTCTAGACTAAACAACTTAAACTTTTCAGGGGCATTAGAGTACATTCATATGTCTTAGTGTGAATGCGTAGACCAGCAACTCCGTCTTTGACTCGGTTTGGACCTGGTCCACGCTGCCTTCATCGTGCCTCTAGAGACCTTTGTCGCCTTCATCACCAGGTGCAACCTTATCGTCTTCTTCATCGGGCGCCTGTTCGGTCATGGCAGCGGCTTCTCCTGTTCAGAAGAGAAAATGGACCACCGCTCCATTTCCTGGACCTGCCTTAGGCCTGTACAACAAGATGAGCCGAGTGTACATAATAATTGAGAATTACCTTCGCATTCTGAGAAAGATGATTGAGCGTAGCGAAGGCAATAAGGGACCATACAATGCCTTCGCATCAACCCGCGATTCATTCAATAGCACCGGGGGCAACGTGCTGTCTCTCGGCATTTGATAACGCAGCGAAGGCGAAAGCCTTGTAGTCGCAGGTAGAGAAGGCAAATGCCTTGGGCTTATAATCAAATCAACGGGTGAAGGTGTTTCCTGGATAAGTCAATCCCCCAACAGTAGCCCCTCGCGGACGAGGGCTTTCTCCAACAGGCCGATGTCCTCGAAAATTCAGGATTGCCTTCGCGTGTTCAGAGAAACGCCTCCTCCCGTTGGAGTAAGTCCCGAGTCGTTGGCTTCGCTGCTGAATAGGCTTCACACTTGTCACTTTTGATTTTTTTCGTGCTTTATTTTTATTTTTATTTGAATTATTTTTTGAATTTTTCTGGGCCTTTTTGAATTCCGAGCCACGGTAATGGTCGATTTTTTACTGCCCTATAAATAGGACCGAAGGGGTCCCCACTTTTTACCTTTCTTTGCTTTCGCTTTCAATCGCTATCAGCTGCAGAAGCTTCTTCGGTCACACAAATCTTACGCTGTCATTCGCTTTCGCGTTCGCGTCATCTTCTCTTCGGATAGTCGGGTTTTTTACAAGTAAGATTCTCTCCATGTTTTGACATTTGTTCTTTCAGATTTTCTTCGCCTGGGTAATGACAATTATTATCATTCCTGCAGCGGCACGCACCAAGCAGACTGCAGTTCTTATTGATATGGCTGGCGAAGGCAGCCCCGATGCCCAGCAAGCGGGAACCTCTCCTCGTCGTGGATTGGACGATACCGAAGCTGAGCAACTTGCTCATCAGATTGAGGAAGAGACTCCCGTTGCTGAGGAACATTCTGGTGAAGATCACACTGGTGACGAAGAGGGTGGTGATGAAGAGAATTTAGACGATGTCGAGGTTGACGTGGAGGAGCTGGTAGATACCAGCAGTAAGAGGGAGAAAACGCTTGTCTTCGGGAAGTCCAAGGTTCGTACTCGTGACATCAAGTTCTACGAAGAGAAAGGCTATTTCCCTACGGGTTGGGGCCGTGCTCCTGGTAATGATACCACTCCTAACCCTCGCCCGGACGAAGCCGTGGTATTTACGGACTTTTTCATTGCGGGCCTGAAGATGCCAATCGACAACATCATCGCACAGATGATGGCTCCTTATGGCCTACAATTGCATCATCTGACGCCGAATGCCATCAGCCATCTTCTTCGGTTCTTTTGGGCTGTGAAGACGCACGAAGGAGCGGTTACAGTTGATGGCTTCCTTCGGCTATATGAGGGTCATAATCAGAGCAAATCATCTGAAGTTGATGGTGAGCTATTCACGCCAGATTTTGGGTGTGTGACTTTCACGGGGCGTCGCCGGGGGAGTCATTTTGCAAAGGTGGAAACTTCCTTCGCTCAGAGGAACAAATGGACCAAGGACTGGCAAAGGTACTGGTTTTATGTGAGGGTGCCTTCGGAGGAGAAGATCATGGAAGATGGGACGAGGTCTGTTAGTTACCCTCTGCACAGCCATATAGATTGGCTCGACTTTGTTTCGAGCCCATCTTTTGATGCGGAAAGCCCTGGGTTTTCCGAGTGTTCGAAACCTTTTCAAACAGCTTTGCAGATAATCTGCAGCCGTGACCTGATTGAAGAAGGCATTACTGCTGATCTTGCTTGTGGGATTTATCCCCTGTCAGCCGGTTGGGGGCCTTTTGAGGTTGAATGGAAAGCTTTGAAAGAGCACGCAAAGGTTTGTTTTCCCCGTTTCGGAGCTCACCTTCCCAAAGGTATGTCTGCGGCGGCCTTTGTTGCTGAGGTGGAGCAACGAGCCAATGTGTTGACGCGGAAAATCGGCGGTCGTATCTCCCGCGTGCAGCACACGATGACCGGGGAGAGTCTGCTTCGCTCCAGTGCCAGTCTACACTCCAGTTTAGGTTCGCGGCGTGCCAGTCAATTTGACCTGAAATTGACAAGGGGATAAAACAGTTAAATTGCTCTATGATTGTGCCGGCTCTATTTCAGACGATGGAGTAGTGTCGAATTTTAGCCAAGACCCAATCAGACACGCATCGGCCGATACTGATCGGACCTCAGAATCGGACCTCAGTGATGACGTCAATCGGACCGGGTGATCGGACCTCAATCAGACACCAAATCGGACTTCAGAATCGGACCAATCAGGATCGGACCTTGATTGATACAACAGACTAGCCTTTAAATAATGAAATAAAGCATAAAACAAGGCCAATATGTAAAATAATGGATCAGCTGTGTCTTGAAACAAGATATTAAATAATCACAGTGTAAGCCGATACATTGTCCATCTTGTCTAATTGCCAGTTTGACTCATCTTGTCGGACTATCTAACCGGCCGATCGGACTATAACCTTTTCAGAGAAATCTAGCTCCGACGTAGGGAATCTAGATTTCTCCAGCTATGATCAGATCAGATAGCTAGATAATCAGACTCGATTCACCAACCTGTCAATTAAACAAGATGCTCGCACAGGTGTTGATCAGATTAAGCAACGTAAGCAGATAAAACATTAACAGATACGTTCTGATTCTAAGATATGCTACTGAACAATTAAGCAAGATCCAGCTCCGACGTAGGGAATCTACATCACACTTAACATTCAAATAGCAATAAGGCATAATCTAAGCTTTCCTTGACTAATCAAGATGAACCTAGCTCCGACGTAGGGAATCTAGACCAAGCATGAAAGTCAAAGATTAATCTAAGCGTATTACAAAGATCCAGCTCCGACGTAGGGAATCTACACCAATGCAATACTCAAAGAACAACCAGATTATACCACAAGGCAGGATCGGACATAGAACGATGCTGTAAGATAAATATTGCTTAAATCGGACCAAGACCTATGCTCAAAGCCGTCGAAGAAGTAGAATTGATTCACATGGCGTAGATCTAAATCAATCTAGCAACTCCAACAAACCGCAAAGACTATCTTTAGTAACCAAGATTACTCTAGCTCCGACGTAGGGAATCTAGACTAATCTTGATACCTAGCTCCGACGTAGGGAATCTAGGCTTAAAGTATAGTCCGATAAACGATAATCTGTTGAATAATCAATATTGATCTAGCTCCGACGTAGGGAATCTATATCAATCTTGATTATCCAGAGATAAATCGGTTGAACAATATAAACGAGAAAGGGCGATGCGCCTCAATTCAAAGCCTATATTAGTTCGATAAATTGACTAACTTACTGGTAAGCCGGAGATCAGAACTGATGCAGCCCGTCCACCAATGAGCTTCGTCGGTAACTACTACTAGGGTTTTGGCGTGAAGCCGGGTTGTATTGAATTGTGAGAATTGGTTTTTACAATGGACGAGGGTTCATATTTATACCCTGGTCATGGAGAGTCCTGATCGGACCAGACTAACTTGCGGACAAAGTAAACTAAATCTAATATAGAATGGGACTCTCAATATGCCTTCAAAAAGGAAATAGTCCCTGCATCTGATGCGCTTCCTTCTCAGCCGATGCGCCTTTCCTCTTGTACTCGTTATCGGGTCGGATTCCTGCTTCATCGGATCTCTTCTGCATATCGGCTTCCTTCTCTGTCATCTTCGGCTTTGACTAGTCAACGTGCCCACTGCATAATTCCAGACTCTCCATGTCATATCTGACTCAGCATATCTGGTGCGAAAATCTGGTGTCAACACATGCCCCCCAGTTTCGGAGTATGAAGGATTCATGCTTCGAAATTCTATAAATCCAGCGTCTCAATCTCCTAACCGATGCAATTCGCTTCATAGATTCAACACCTTGACTTCTCTAGCACTGCCCTTTTCATAGCCGATATCTTCCTTCAAGCTTCTTTATCATAACATGTTAGCCAATATGAATAATCAAGAAAACTCTACTCTTCCTGCTAAATAACTTGGGTTTTCATTTTCAAATTAAAACATAACTTCGCTCCTCAAATGATTCTCTCAGATCGCTCAATGTGTATTATTCCTCACCAAGGCACTGTATCGTCTCTTTTTCTTCCTACTTCTAATAAGGCCTTTTTTGTGGAGCTCAGGGTAGGATATAGAAAGGAAGCATACTTGCACTGCATATCTTGCAAAGTCAAAAACCGGATCCAGTGGAGAAAATAAGTCATACAATCAGATCAAGATGTGCATGTGTGTGGAATTTTTTGGATGAAACTCCCTTTTGCATGACTCTTCATTTTACTTTTCTTTTCAGATATGGGCTATCTTTCATATTTATTTTTTACCACTCTTCCTTATGCTTTTGAGCACGGATAATATATATATATTTTTTTTTGCATAACCCATACCTTTTGCATAATGAATTTGAAAAGTCATGCCAAAGGGACAGAGTATTTTTATATGGATGGAAGGCATGTTTTTGCGTAACTCCCAGTATAGAAGTCAGCATATGAATAGTCGAGTATGTGAATCCAAACCAAACGACAGTGATGTGCCCAAAAATTAAAGTCTAGCATACTCAACAATGGAATAATATGTGGAGTGTACGTGATCTCGATCTTAAAAGCATGAAACAAATCTCACAAGGATCACAAACAATTTGACAATGCTCAATACAAAACAAGCAGCATATGTGTAAGGTTTTCAGAAGATATCAACATATGGCTCTGGTAGGAATTTCATATCATTGAGGAGCTAAACTATGTATTTTTTTTCACAAAATAAAATTCCCAAGTATTTCGCAGTAAGAAATAAAGTTTACTTGATCATACCATAGTTTTCGGATCGACGAGCCGACGTCGTATTGGCATAGATGTTGAAATCCTTTCTTCTGAATCTTGGTTTTCCAGCACTGTTCCTTCATCAGCAGCGACGGCATGAGCAGCAATGGTATCGGCTTTTCGAATTTACCCAAAAGCTAGGGTAGTACCATCGGACAAGCAAACTCGAACCTTGCCCCCCAAGGCGAAACAATAATCAGGCCGATTCAATTTACAAGAAGAACTATCAAATACATATTCGCAAGAATTGATTAACCATATCGGCCTTTGTTTTCGTCGAATCAGCCACGTCAATCTTCATGATTTATCTTTAACATCACCAACACTAAATCTATAATGATCAACAATCCCATTGTTCGCGTGGTCGATACCTTGATCTGATGAGCAGCCGACGTTCAACAATATTACGGCTTAAACCGAATTCACCTCGGTCTTCAAAATCTTCTATACAATCATCCATTTAAAACAAAGTCTCAGAGCCGACTGCTTGGATCGGCTGTAGTCCTTGATCGGACACTTTGAGGAAGTCACCATCCCATGTTTTCCCTGACAGGCATTCAATTCCTTCAAACTCCCAAATTGTTGACTCAGCTGTAGCAATGCTAACCGAATCATCGGCTGGGACAATCTCTACCTTATTGCCTTGCCACTGGATCAAACATTGGTGCATCGTGGATGGGATGCAACAGTTGGCATGAATCCAATCTCGCCCGAGGAGCATACTGTAGGAACCTTGGCCATCAATCACAAAGAAAGTAGTCGGCAATGTCTTGCTGCCGATGGTCAATTCAACATGAATTGCCCCCCGAGGCTCTGAAACATTCCCGCCAAAGTCCTTGAGTGTCATGTTGGTCTTAATCAGATCATCAATCCCTTTCCCCAGCTTGCGGAATGTAGAATAGGGCATGAGATTGACAGCAGCTCCTCCATCAACCAACATCTTGGTCATCGGCTTTCCATCAACGTATCCTTTGATGTACAGAGGCTTCAAGTGCCGATACCCATTTGCATTTGGCTTCTCAAAGACTGCCTTCTCTGAATCCAGAACCAAGCATGCAGCAGCTTCTTCCAGTTCATAATCGACCTCATGGTCGTCTTGTTCATCAGGAGCAGCGAAATCGGACGGCAACATCAAAACCATATTTATTGCGGCCGATGTGTTTGCTTCATCATCATTGGCCATCTTGACGCGCCACTTCTTTTCTTTTGCTAATTCTTGCTCCTGAATCTGCTCATTATAGCGCAATCTCTGAACACGTCTCTTCTTAGATTTAGAAATCCCCGACGGGCACCACTGTCCAGGCCTCATTGGAGGTTCTTCAGTCCGATTGTGAACTGGAGCTTTCTCTTCCATTTTTTCAGGGCCATGAGCATCAGCCCGGCCTTCATTATTTTTGTGGCCATGAGTGTTAACCCGGCCTTCATCTCTCTGATGACGATCATCAATCCTGACACCGATCCGTTCATGAACTGATCGTCGGCCCCTCTTGGAAACTCTGTACTCTTCATACTGGAAGCTACATTCAGGACAATCTGCCTTTGATGGCAGTCTAAGCTTCTCGTTCCAGCAGTACACGAAGAAAGGACACCCCCAATGATCATCATCTTGATCGTACCGGTTATAAGCTTGACGTCCATCTGTATACCAATCGGACCTATAACCGTAGTGATGGCGATCATCAACTCTATCATCATACCAGTGCCGACCATCGGACCTGTCATCATACCAGCGTCGGTCATCGGACCACTCATTATACCGGCGTCGGTCATCGGACCTGTAATCACGTCGGCGCCGATCATCAAACTCTTCATCATGGCGCCTTGCTTGATATTCATGCCTCCGACGTCGTCGTTCCTCGCGTTCCCTCCACGCTCGGACTGCTGCCTGCTGCCTCTTGTATTTGTTGATCAGCATTTGGGAAGTCACACGTGGCCGATATCCACCAGGAACATTAGATTCACGCCCAAACGCCTGATGATTCCTGCGTAGCTCTTCAACAGTAACTTGAACCACAGGATCAACGGCACCAGAACTCTTGGCGTGGTCCGATGTAAGCACCTTGACTTTTCCCTTTTCACTAGCATCAACCATATTAACAGAAAAGGAGAAATCAGCAAAGTTATTGGGAAAGGGATGACCATCAATCTTCATGGCTTTCTTGTTGTCTTCAAATTTGATCTTGCCTGACTCAATAGCCAATTGGATCTCCCTTCTGAACACTTTGCATTCATTGGTCTCGTGAGATGTCGAGTTGTGCCATTTGCAGTACTTGCGTTTCTTCAACTCATCGGCCGATGGAATCGAGTGATTTGGAGAAAGCTGGATAAGTTTCTCACTGAGCAGCAAATCAAAGATCTTATCGGCCTTTGTTATATCGAATCCAAACTTCTCAGGATTCTGCTTGATCCACGGGAGCGACACTGGCTTCTTGGATTTAGTCCATTCAGCTATATTGACATCAACCTCCTCTTCAGTATCAGAGAGATAAGACACTTGTTTAGAAAACTTCATACGCTTCATCTCCTGATATCGGACCTCATGAGCTGACACTTTCTGAACCAATTGCCCCAATGTCTCAAACTCCTGGGCAGAAAACTTCTCTTTAATCGGCGCGAGCAAACCTTGGAATGCAAGCTCGGCCAACTGCATGTCAGATAGCTTCAAACTATAGCATCGATTCCTAGTGTCACGGAATCGTTGGATGTACTCCTTGACGGTCTCATCATTCCTTTGCCTGATGGCAATCAAATCGGAGATCTTCATCTCATTGAGACCAGAAAAGAAGTATTTATGGAATTGCTTCTCCATGTCGGACCACCCTGTGACCGATCCTGCCGGCAACGACGTAAACCAGGTAAACGCCGGTCCTGACAGTGACAGAGGGAAAAATCTGAGCCTAAGTCCCTCCTCAGAAGCAGCCTCACCACACTGAGCCAAGAATCGGCTCACATGCTCGATGGTGGTCATATCATCTTGCCCAGAGAATTTTGAAAAATCCGGCACTCTGTAACGTGGAGGAAGTGGCACTGCATCAAAGTAAGATGGGTACGGGTGCCGATACAACCTCGCTTCATCTTTAGGCTTCAAACCGAATTGATTCTGGATTACCTCGGCTATCTTTTGTGACCAATCGGACTGTTGATTTCCATGTGGCATCCCATCAGCTATGTCCATCACATAGTTATTGTAATCTCCAACCATACGCTGATGTGAAGGAACTTCGGTACGTAGCCTTGCAGCAGCAGGCTGTTTCTCTTGTTCGCTCAAAGTCCTGGCATACTTTTCACCATGCGGGCCGACAATAGTTCCATCGGCCATCAACAGGAAACCATTAGCCAGTTCAACAGGAGGTGGTGGAGCAACTGGCATCTGTGGAGCAACGGTCATTGTATTATCTGTAGTTTCTTTGCCTCTTCCTGATCCTGATGCTCCTGCAGAATCTGCTATAAATACTGGCCCCTTTAAACAAATAGCATCGTCCACCGCCTTCTTGATGAGATTGTCTAAAGAATTCACCAGAGTGCCTGATTGGTTGATCATTGCATGATGAACAGCCTGGTGAATCATCTCTGACATATTAGCCTGATGCTCCCGAGCTTCAGTTGCCTTCTTGATCAACTCTGGATCCGGGAGAGGACCTTTGAGTATAGGACCTGAACGATTACGCCCAAACTGACCAAGGCATAGCTTCTCAAACGCATCGATGTGGGCCTGAACTGAATCCAACTGAGCCTTGGACAGATCGGCCTTTGTAATCGGCATGGTCACCTCAGTCGCCTTATTCTTGTCATTCTTAGCCTTCTCAGCAGCTTCTTTCTCAGCAGCAAGTCTTGCTGCAGTTTCTTGTTCAGCATCAGACGACGACATCTTGGATTTGTTTCTCGTGTCCCACCAGGCGTGCCAAAAATGTGTTGACGCGGAAAATCGGCGGTCGTATCTCCCGCGTGCAGCACACGATGACCGGGGAGAGTCTGCTTCGCTCCAGTGCCAGTCTACACTCCAGTTTAGGTTCGCGGCGTGCCAGTCAATTTGACCTGAAATTGACAAGGGGATAAACAGTTAAATTGCTCTATGATTGTGCCGGCTCTATTTCAGACGATGGAGTAGCGTCGAATTTTAGCCAAGACCCAATCAGACACGCATCGGCCGATACTGATCGGACCTCAGAATCGGACCTCAGTGATGACGTCAATCGGACCGGGTGATCGGACCTCAATCAGACACCAAATCGGACTTCAGAATCGGACCAATCAGGATCGGACCTTGATTGATACAACAGACTAGCCTTTAAATAATGAAATAAAGCATAAAACAAGGCCAATATGTAAAATAATGGATCAGCTGTGTCTTGAAACAAGATATTAAATAATCACAGTGTAAGCCGATACATTGTCCATCTTGTCTAATTGCCAGTTTGACTCATCTTGTCGGACTATCTAACCAGCCGATCGGACTATAACCTTTTCAGAGAAATCTAGCTCCGACGTAGGGAATCTAGATTTCTCCAGCTATGATCAGATCAGATAGCTAGATAATCAGACTCGATTCACCAACCTGTCAATTAAACAAGATGCTCGCACAGGTGTTGATCAGATTAAGCAACGTAAGCAGATAAAACATTAACAGATACGTTCTGATTCTAAGATATGCTACTGAACAATTAAGCAAGATCCAGCTCCGACGTAGGGAATCTACATCACACTTAACATTCAAATAGCAATAAGGCATAATCTAAGCTTTCCTTGACTAATCAAGATGAACCTAGCTCCGACGTAGGGAATCTAGACCAAGCATGACAGTCAAAGATTAATCTAAGCGTATTACAAAGATCCAGCTCCGACGTAGGGAATCTACACCAATGCAATACTCAAAGAACAACCAGATTATACCACAAGGCAGGATCGGACATAGAACGATGCTGTAAGATAAATATTGCTTAAATCGGACCAAGACCTATGCTCAAAGCCGTCGAAGAAGTAGAATTGATTCACATGGCGTAGATCTAAATCAATCTAGCAACTCCAACAAACCGCAAAGACTATCTTTAGTAACCAAGATTACTCTAGCTCCGACGTAGGGAATCTAGACTAATCTTGATACCTAGCTCCGACGTAGGGAATCTAGGCTTAAAGTATAGTCCGATAACGATAATCTGTTGAATAATCAATATTGATCTAGCTCCGACGTAGGGAATCTATATCAATCTTGATTATCCAGAGATAAATCGGTTGAACAATATAAACGAGAAAGGGCGATGCGCCTCAATTCAAAGCCTATATTAGTTCGATAAATTGACTAACTTACTGGTAAGCCGGAGATCAGAACTGATGCAGCCCGTCCACCAATGAGCTTCGTCGGTAACTACTACTAGGGTTTTGGCGTGACGCCGGGTTGTATTGAATTGTGAGAATTGTTTTTACAATGGACGAGGGTTCATATTTATACCCTGGTCATGGAGAGTCCTGATCGGACCAGACTAACTTGCGGACAAAGTAAACTAAATCTAATATAGAATGGGACTCTCAATATGCCTTCAAAAAGGAAATAGTCCCTGCATCTGATGCGCTTCCTTCTCAGCCGATGCGCCTTTCCTCTTGTACTCGTTATCGGGTCGGATTCCTGCTTCATCGGATCTCTTCTGCATATCGGCTTCCTTCTCTGTCATCTTCGGCTTTGACTAGTCAACGTGCCCACTGCATAATTCCAGACTCTCCATGTCATATCTGACTCAGCATATCTGGTGCGAAAATCTGGTGTCAACACAATGACATTCTTCGATCGTATAACACGAAGGAGCATCGTAGCTCCAAAGAGAAATTTGTTCATGTCAGGATCAATCGTGTCTTTGAGGAGTAGGGATCTCCTACGGCGAACGCGAGGTTCCCGTTTCTACTAGGGAGAGGAAGAAGGACAAGAAAGACAAGAAGGGAAAATCAAAGGGGAAGGAGCAAGGTGAGGATGACACTGCTCCCTCGCGCGTCCCTCGCGGAGGAAGGCGACCTAGACGCGGAGGCGGTCGTGTGAAAAGGGGAGTTGCGAAAGCAACTTCCTCCGTGACTCCAGCTAAGCGAAGCAGCAGCAGCTCTCATCAGGCTGCGGAGAAGAAGCGTCGCCAAGAGCCGCCGATTGCGGCCGTACCCTTGTCAGTTGCTTCCCCCGCCATTGTTTCTTCTTCTTCGGCTGCACTTACTACTCGCCCGAGAGCTGCGGCTGTTGCATCTGTTTTGCGCGGCGGTTGTCCGCCTCTTCCTCCACGTCCACCACGGGCGGCGCCAGCTTCGTCAGCGGTGCAGCGTCCGCCTTCGCCGGTGAGCGGTTTTATGAGCTCTGCCCCCCGCAGTGGGGATGATGTTTTCTTAGGTGAGGTTGCTCTCTTTGGCAATTACTTTCAAGGATCAAGTCTTCCTTTGCTAGCAAGGTACTTGACGGAGAATCCCGTAATTGATATCAATATTACTTGTGAAGGCGTTGATGACACAACTGAGGATATTCGAGTTCCAAATCCATTTGACGATGGCATTGATATTAGTATGTTTGAGGAGACTCCTGTTCGGGATGCTCCTATTATAGAAAATGTGCCAGAGGAGGTTCATGTCGAGGGTAGCCTTGAAGAACCCAGAGCCGAAGCCCCTGTGAACATTACGGCAGTTAGCCCTCCGTCGTCGGCTTTAGCTTCTTCCCCACCTGTCCAAGACTCTTTGGAGGTTCTGGCCCATGCTGCCGGGACAGTTGAAATTGATGCCGAAGCTAAGGGGAAAGAGGCTGCCGAAGCCGAAACTTCCGAGGCTGCTGCGAGGGCTAATGTTTCTCAATCTTATATGGATGTTGACATGGGAGGGAGTATTCCTGTTTTCGCAGGTGATTGAGATATTGCTTCATTCTTTCCTTTTGGTGTCGTTGATTATTCTGCTGTTTGATTCTTAATGCAAAGGAGCCTTGTTTGGCAGGTGTCGAAGACGAGGGTCCGACTCGCGTGCACGAAGGTGGGCCTCTTCGAGACTTTGATTTAGAAGGTGTTTTTTGTTTGGGATTATAGTTGGCTTTTGCCTTTGGTTAATTTGCGAAGATAACAGTATCATCATTTTTTTATTTGCAGAATATCAGCGACTTGTTCAGACACTCGATCCTGAAAGCATAAGTTCTACTATTTTGGCTTCGGGGATGAAGGCTTGACCTTATTGCCTTCGTCTGTGACTGTGTTTTTGACCTTAGCTTCGTTTTGTCTGTTTCATAATTCTGAACTTTTCCTTCCTTAGGTTGTTGTAGCTATCAATGAGTTGGCGGCTCAGGTTCCCAACCTCAACTTAGTTGCTGCTGAGCGCACAGAGTTAGAGAAATTGCGAAGGGAAAAGGCAGAGCTTCTCCAGATCCAGACAACTATTGATAGAATTAAGCAGGATCTTGAGAATGAAAAGAAACTGTTTCGCCAGGACCGGGAGACTATTATCCTTGAGAACAGTTCTTTGAAGGACAAGGTTGCAGCTTTGGGAGCTAAGGCTGGCGAAGCCGATTCCCTTAAGGATAAGGTTACAGCTTTCGAAGCTAAGGCTAGCGAAGCCGATTCCCTTAAGGATAAGGCTGCTGCCTTGGAGGCCAAGATTGTTGATAAAGATGAGACACTAGAGGGCCTTCGCAGGAAAATTGTTGAAGATACTGATTTGATTTCTGTGCTAAAAGGTGATGTGAACACCCTTAATGCTGCGAAGGAAAAACTTTTGGGCGATGTCGACACGTATCGGTCTCGCAGCGAAAACATTGAGCGTGAGGTTTTGCAGCTGCGCACATCAAACCTTAACCTTCGCAAGGAGAATGAAAATGTGGTTGATATTGCCTGGGAGCGAGGCTTGAAATTGTATCGCTTATACAAGGAAGCCTTGCGACAGTTCGGTGCGGAGCCGGCTGCCTTTCCCAATAAGGAATACAGCTTGGAGAAGCTCTTTAATTGGATTGACAACGAGTTTGCTTCGCTACCGAGTGTCGTGGAGACTCTCGGTGACTTCGCTGTCAATCTCTGCTCATGCAATCTGCTGAAAGTTCTCTCGGATAACGGCTGCGATCATTACAATGCTTTGCTTCGGAGAGGTTATCCTTATCCGGCACCCAGGGATCCTGCTGACACTGAGTACTTTCCGTTGAAAATTTTGCAAGCCAAGGCACTCTTTCTCAAGCAGTTTTGGGTTGTCAGTGGTCGTTCGGCAGCTCAAAATTTGATCCGAGAACGGCTCGCGAAGGTATTTTGTTATTTATCCTCACTTTCGACTTTTATTCTTTTTTTATCCTTAATTTTTTTGTTGTTTATTTGATAGCTTTTGTATTCTCAATCCAAGGAACTGAAGAAGCAAAAAGCTGAGGCCGATGCCGCCGCGAGAATAGCTGCTGCTAAGGAAGCTGCTGAAGCCGGTGTCGGGACGAGTTCTGCCGCAACTGGTGCCGCTGGCGGTGAAGCCGGTGTGTCTTCTTCACAAGGACAGGGTGATCAGGGAGCCCCGAGGGCAGATCCACAGGTCTAGGGGCCTTTGCATTGTAATTAGAGTAGGACTTGTTGAGCGGGCAGCTCTTTTGAACTTGTACATTTGTGTATATTCAGGGCGATGACATGCTTGCACTTACTCCGTTGGCCATGCGTGATGGGCCGCTTTGTATTTCTGGCTTCGCATAGAGGGAATTTCGACGACTTTATCCAAACTCAAGCCATCATGATTTTTTGGAGTATTGTCACGAGTTTTATCGTCGCACAGAGTTCGATGTTTTTGATTTTTCACAGCGTTTGTTGCTCACGGCTCTGATCGAGTTGAGCTTGCTGCGAAGAGAAATGCCGAAGCTGTTTCCTTGGGTGTTCCAAAGGTGGAGCCGTTGGACGTTGGGCCTGATATCAAAGACTTTGCTTGCGTTTACAACGCTCCTCGTTTTAGGAGACCTGGCGAGCAGTTTTCTGGTTATGTGCTTGAAATGTTTTTATGATTGATGTAAGTATATGAAACTTGTAATATGGTTGTATCTTCGCATGTATGAAAATGAACTTGATTTTTCTTCGCTTTCGAGAGAAACGGCTCCTCCTCCCGAAGCGAGTTTGTGATTATTCATGCGAAGATGAATATATTTATTATGTGTGAAAGTTGTTCGTGTGACTATGCGCTCTGAACGAAAAAGATCAAGCTCGATTTGTCTCTGTTTTTGAGAGAAACGCCTCCTCCCCCCGAAGCGAGTTTGTGTTTTTCGTTCGACGCGCTCGAATGGCGGTCTTTGGCGTTTTTGTTTCTGGCTGATTTTGAGTCGGAGCCCCCTTTTACTCCATAGGGTAAGAGTTTTTGTGTATGGAAAACAATCTGAGCCGAAGCCCCTTTTACTCTTTAGAGTAAGCGTTTTTGTGTGTGGAAAACAATCTGAGCCGAAGCCCCTTTTACTCCTTAGAGTAAGCGTTTTTGTGTATGGAAAACAATCTGAGCCGAAGCCCCTTTTACTCCTTAGAGTAAGCGGTTTAGATCTGAATTGGCCTTACCTTGGCTAGGGTCAATTTAGTTCTATTGGGTTTATCGAATACCAGCGAATTGGTCGAAGCCAATCGCTTTCGATGCAGCTTTTTTGGAGAATAGCTCGTTTATATATTTCACACGAGTTACAGTTAGCACCGCCTCATTAAAAACCTCACCCCTTGGTAAGGGTTCCCCTGTGAGGAAAAGAGTACGTGCCTTTTGAAAAAGGAAATGTCTACTCTACTAATTGACTTCGTTTATAGAATATGAAGCCAATTGTTACATAATATTCACAGGTAGTACCTTCGCAGGCTGCCGCATTCATGCCCTTCTCCATCCCCCAGGTGAAATGATCCTGGTATGTTACTCTTGACGACTAGGAATGGGCCTTCCCATTTGTTCTGTAATTTTCCCGAAGGCATACTCGGGTTCTTCCTTAGCACCCAGTCGCCTATCTTGATGTCTTTCCATACCACTTTCTTGTCACGCCATTTTCTGGTTTCTTCCTAGTACTTGGAAATATTCTTCGCTGCTTGCAGCCTGTAGATTTCTGTAAGGTCTTTATCTATAGCTTTGCTATCTTTTGGTGCTTCCTGCTGAGTGCGGAGCCCCTTATGAAGAATCTCTTCGGGACACATTGCATCTTCGCCATATAATAGCTTGAATGGTGTGAACTGAGTTGCTCTTGATGTGGTGGTGTTATGAGCCCAGATTACCTTCGGCATTTCTTCTACCCATTTCCCTTTTTTCTTGCAATTTGCAAGGCATTTCCTGACGGCTGTGAAGATGATGCCATTAGCTCTCTCAACTGCGCCATTGGACTGCGGGTGATATACTGATGCGAATCTTACCTTCGTCCCTATGGACATGCAGTACTGCCTGAATTCGTCGCAGTCAAGCTGCTTCCCATTATCTACTATAATTTCCCTTGGGACTCCAAATCTGCAAACGATTTGCTGCCAGAAGAATTTGATAACTGTCTTCACCGTGATATTTGCTAGTGGCCTTGCCTCAATCCACTTGGTGAAATATTCCACTGCAACTATTGCATACTTGAGGTTTCCTTGGGCCGTGGGAAGAGGACCCACCAGATCGATGCCCCATCTCTGCAATGGCCAGGTTGGAGTTATCAGTTGTGACGGCTCCGAAGGTGATTTTCTGGTTGCCGCACATTTTTGACATTCGTCGCAAGTCTTGACTGTATTTGTTGCATCATTGATGATTGAAGGCCAATAAAACCCTTGTCTCATTGCCTTTCCCACGATTGCCCTCGCTCCAAAGTGAGCTCCACATAGACCACTGTGTATCTCTTGAATTATCTCTCTGCCTTCGTTGATGGAAACGCAGCAAAGCCAAGGGGCCACGACTCCTTTCTTGTATAGGACGTTGTCAATGATTTGATATGACCTTGCCCTCTGCTGCATGGTTTTGAGATCTTCTTCATCAATTGGTTCATAATATCCTTTGAGGTATGCCATTATTGATGACCTCCAATCTTCTGAGTTTATTGCGTTGATCAGACTTGGCTGCTCATCAAGTTCCTTGATCGAAGGCGTTGTCAGTGTTTGGAAAAAGACGTCGGGCGGTAACTTGTCCCCTTTTGCTGCTGCTTTAGCCAGTGCGTCGGCTTCTTCATTCTTTGCCCTCGGGATGTATTCGATTGTGAAACCTTTGAATTTTTTCTCCATTGCTCGGACTGTGGTGAGGTATTTGATCAGCTCAGGCTGCTTTGCAATACTCTCTTTTTCGATGTGGTCTGCCACCACCTTCGAGTCTGTTTTCACAATGATGCGCTGCGCCCCCAGCGCCTTCGCTTTCCTGAGCCCCAATAGCACGGCTTCATATTCAGCAACATTGTTCATACTTCTGTCGCTGTTTTTGCAGAACTCCAGGTTCGCTGCATATCTCATTTTCACGCCCGAAGGCGATTGTACAATAGCTGCGATGCCAGCTCCTATATCCCCCCATGCGCCATCATTGTGTACTAGCCAGCTTTCCTCTCTGGTCACATTCTGTGCCGAAGGCGATGTCCACTCGGCTATGAAATTGGCCAGGACTTATGATTTGACCGCAGTTCTTCGCTCGAAATCGACCACATATTCTGACAGCTCTGCAGCCCATTTGCATATTCTTACTGAAGCTTCCTTGTTGCTCAGTAGCTCTTTAAGTGGTTGATCTGTCAACACCTTAATATTGTGCCCCTCAAAATAATGCCTTAGCTTTCTGGATGCCATCACTACTGCATAAATCATTTTCTCAATCTCAGTATAGAACAGCTTCGACCCAGCCAGTGCCTCAGAAACATAGTAGACCGGCTGCTGTATATTTCTTCCTTCGACCAGCTTTTCCGCAATGAGTGCAGCACTAACCGCTGATTTGAAGCTGCAATGTATAATAGTAAGGGTGCCTTCGGGTCAGGTATTGTCAGCTTCGTGAGCTGCATCAGATATTGCCTTAGCTCATGGAATGCCTTGGATTGCTCCTCTCCCCATTCAAACTTTGATGCGTTTCTGAGAGTTGCGAAGAAGGGTAAACTGCGCTCAGCTGCCTTAGCAATAAATCTGTTAAGTGCTGCGATTCTGCCAGAGAGTTTCTGCATGTCTCTAATGCATTTTGGCTCTTCCATGTTGAGGATTGCATTGATCTTATCTGGATTGGCTTCGATCTCGTTGGCTGACACCAGACAGCCGAGTATCTTCCCTCTGGTCACTCCGAAGACACATTTCTCCGGGTTGAGCTTGAGACCCGCTTGTTTCATTCGAGCGAAGGCAACTGCCAAGTCTGAGACATGATCTTGTCTATTGATGCTTTTGACCAAGACGTCATCAACATATGCAAGTATAGTTTTGAATAGTTCTTCTTTGAATACGGTGCTGGACATGCGGCAGAAAGTGGTACCAGCATTGCGAAGCCCCTCTGGCATTCTGATGAAGCAAAATGTACCAAGAGGAGTGATGAAGCTGGTTTTTCTTCGTCTTCTTTTTTCATCCAGATCTGATGATAACCAGAGAAGCAATCGAGGAGAGACATCATCTCACTTGCAGCAGCCTGATCAATGATCTTGTCAATTCTTGGGAGTGGGAAATCATCTTTGGGACATGCTTTGTTGAGATCGGTGAAGTCAATGCACATTCTCCACTTGCCATTTTTCTTTTTTACGGGCACAGTGTTTGCTAGCCACTTGGGATATTCGACTTCGCGTATAACGTTCGCATCGAGCAGCCTTTGCACTTCGGCCTTGACTGCGCTCACTTTTTCTTTGAACATTTTCCTTAGTTTCTGCTTCTTCGGCCTCATATCAGGGCTGATTGATAGTTTGTGCTCAACTATGCTTCTGTCAACGCCTGGCAAATCTTTGCTTGACCATGCGAAGACATCTTTGTTATTTCTAAGAACTCGATGAGTCTTTCTTCTTCGTCTGGCTCAAGATCTGAGCCGATGATGACTTTTCTATCGAAGACGTCTGGCTGCAATTGCACCTCTTTGGTTTCTGTTGCCCCTTGCATAGTTTTGCTGTCTCTCTCAACTTTTGGCTTCTCCTCTGGGTAAATGGGATCACTTTCTTCGAGGACATGGACTTTTCGCTGGCCTGGGGTGTTGGCATATTCAATTCTTCTTGCCTCTGTTTGGTCACCATAGACTGTGATGACCCCTTTGAGAGCTGGCATTTTCATGCACAAGAAAGCTTGCCTTATGATGATGTCGAAGGCATTTATGACTCCTCTGCCGAAGATAACATTGTAGTCGAAGAACATGTCAACAACGTCGAAGGTAATGAACTCTGTTCTTCGTAAACTACACAGCGGTTTCCTATGACCATTACACTAAAAGGGGTTACAACGCCACGCGAAGGGGGGCTTCGGCTGGTTTCCACACAGTCTACCGAGGTTTAATAGACCCAACTACAAACAGTAACTAGACTCTCAGAAACGGTTCTGCTATAGTCGCCTCGACGGATACAGATGATCGTGAAAGGGTTAAGAGGTCGGTCGTTACAACCGAAGTTAGCTGTAACGCAGTAACACACCTTTCAACACCTCAAACTCTAGAAGAAGCCACTTCCATTAACCGTACACTCTGGTAAGACTGAAGAACATCCCTGGCAGTTGGCTCTACAACAACTGGACCGCTTTCATCGAAAAAGAGACGAAGAAACAAAGCTTTCGCTTACTACTAGGAGGTCAATATCCGTATTACTCCGGCATTGACCCGTCCCCTAAACGTCACATTGGGTCTTACTGTTTTTGGGGAGGTGGAGGTGGAGGTGGTAATTCCTCTACCTTGATGTCTTTGTTTTGGGTAGGCTGGGTGTTTTGAGGGTAGAATTGTGGGTACATGGTCTGTGGGTAGTAATGCTGGAAAGTTTGGGGCGAAGGCGAAAATTGAGTTGCCATCGCGGTTGTTGGGTGAACAAAGTTTGAGCTGAGGGAGGGATAAACTGGGCAGTATGGCTGGATAGCTTGGGTTTGTGGCTGAGTTTGAGCGTTGGGTGGCGAAGCCGAGAATGGCTTCATTTGGGTAGCTTGGATTTTCTCTGCTTTCAGTTTGTCGATAGTTCTTTTGATATCTCGGCACTGCTCTGTGCCATGGGTGTGGTTTTTGCCATGATATTGACAAAATAGCTCTTGTCCCGAAGGTGGACCTCTTCCTCTTCCTCGGCCTCGGCCGGTTCTTCCACCCCTTTGGGTAGGCTCATTTCTTTGATTCTGGAACTGGTTTTCTGGGAAGGTGGGTTTGCTTTGTGGGAGCGAAGGCGAATTTTCCACGCTCATGATGGTTTGGGATTGGTAGTTTTGGTAATGGTTTTGGTTGTAGTGGTGCTGCTTGTTTTGGGAATCATATTGATTTTTCAGGACGGCTTCTCTGGCAATCCTCATTCGATTGTCATTGTCAGATTGACAATACTTTTTGAACTCCTCATAAAGATCTCCAAGTGTTGCTGGTGTCTCCCTTGCAATGTGCTGAGCGAAAGGACCCGGCCAAAGCCCCTGAATTGCAGCAAATTTGGCGGCTTCGTCAGGAATATGAGGAGCCTGAGAACGGAGTCCGACAAACCTGCGAAAGTAGTCCTCCAGAGACTCCTTCGGCTGTTGGTGTAGAGTTAGCTCTGCATATGAGAGTGCCTGGTCTCCCATTATACTGAAATTCTTGATCAATTCCCTTTTCAGATCATACCAGCTGGTGATGGATAGCCCCGGAAGCTTGGTGTACCAGTTCATTGCCATGCCATCGCAGACGATGATGAAAGATTTTGCCAACACCACATCATCTCCCCCTGCCGAAGCTATTGCAGCTTCATAGCTCATGAGGAATTGCTTGGGGTCGGTGAGGCGATTATACCTTGGTAGAGAGATTGGCTTGTATGAAGGCGGCCATCTTGCCAATTGTAAACTTTCTGAGAGAGGGCAGGTGCGATCAATTGGACGTGTATGCAGCACTTGGAAACCAGTTTCCGATGTGGAAATGTGATTTGTTCCAGCACTGCCGAAGGCAATTGGATCGTTGAGTTCGGCTTGGAGTTGAGCAACTTGTTTCTTGGCTTTTTCGAGTTCTTCTCGGAGCTTCGCAGCTCTAGAACCAGTGGAGTTCAATCTTCTTTGCTTCGCCTGCCTCAGCTCTTCTAACTGCTTCCTGACTTGCAGCAATTGATGATGCTGCTCCTCTTCCTCCTCTTGCATTTGTTGCTCTAGTTCGAGTTGTGCAGCATCCAGCTCTCTCTGCTGCTCGAGGCGTCGAAGACGAAGCCTTTCCTCAAGTCGGTGCATTCTCCCCTCAGTGGTAAGGGTTTCTTCATCGATCTCTTGATCGTCAAGAATGGCTTCAGTTACTGGTGGTAGGCTGATTTGTAGAGTTGAGGGTTGGGGAGCGGCTTCGGTATGAGTGGTGTTTTCAACGGTGTTGGTTGGTTTAGTTGGTTTGGTTGGCTTTTTTGGTGGCATGGTGGTTATCGTGGGTTTTGTTCGTGCACTGCACAAACGGTGGGCGCCAGTTGTTGGGTTGTAGCCGAAGCCAAAGGACCCAAGCAACAACCGAGACAGAGAACAATGACAAGCAACAGTATATTACTTATCAATATTCTCGGGAATCAGCCCTTTACACGTTGGTGGGAGGCCCCCTTTTATAGGAAGGTCAAGAGACACTTTTTACATTCCCCATATACCCCTGGAAATTAGGCATCATGCTCTAGACTAAACAACTTAAACTTTCCAGGGGCATTAGAGTACATTCATATGTCCTAGTGTGAATGCGTAGACCAGCAACTCCGTCTTTGACTCGGTTTGGACCTGGTCCACGCTGCCTTCATCGTGCCTCTAGAGACCTTTGTCACCTTCACCACCAGGTGCAACCTTATCGTCTTCTTCACCGGGCGCCTGTTCGGTCACGGCAGCGGCTTCTCCTGTTCAGAGGAGAAAATGGACCACCGCTCCATTTCCTGGACCTGCCTTAGGCCTGTACAACAAGATGAGCCGAGTGTACATAATAATTGAGAATTACCTTCACATTCTGAGAAAGATGATTGAGCGTAGCGAAGGCAATAAGGGACCATACAATGCCTTCGCATCAACCCGCGATTCATTCTAGCACCGGGGACAATGTGCTGTCTCTCGGCATTTGATAACGCAGCGAAGGCGAAAGCCTTGTAGTCGCAGATAGCGAAGGCAAATGCCTTGGGCTTATAATCAAATCAACGGGTGAAGGTGTTTCCTGGATAAGCCAATCCCCCAACAAAGGTAAGACAGGCCAAGGTAGAAGATCTCTTTCGCAAGATGTGCTGTTAGATAGACCATGAGATCAAAGAACGATGGTGGAAAAGTAGCTTCAAGCATGCATAGGTCTCAAAATGCCTTCTCTCTATCTTCAATAGTGCATCCTCATCAATCACCTTCTGTTCTATTGCATTGAAGAAAAAGCACAAGCTCATCACAGCCTCGCGAGCCTGTACTGTCTTGATACCTCTAAGTGCAACAGGAAGAAGAGCTGTCATCAACACATGGAAATCATGAGATTTCATCAATTGGAAATTCATTTTCATGTCCTTCACCGACACTAGCCTCTTGAAGTTTGATGAGTAGCCTGAAGGTACTTTCAAACCATGCAAAAACTCACAGAATTCATGTCTCTTCATCTTTGACAATGTGGTTGCTGCTACGGGGAGGTCCGTCCCCATGTCTGTTTCCTGTGCATAGAGCTCCGACCTAATGCCCATATCTTTAAGATCCTCTCTTGCATTTTCATGATCTTTTCCATTCCCCCTCTATTGTTACAAAGTTCCACACACGCTCTCACACACATTCTTCTTGACGTGCATGTTGTCAATCGAATGATGCACATCCAACAGCTCCCAATACTCTAGCTCCCATAGTATTGATTTCTTGTTCCATATCCTTTGCCCATCTTCTTCTTCAGCGTCTCTCTTCTTTCTTTTGCCAAGGATGGTCTTTTTTGGTAACTCCTCGATAGTTTTGATGCCTTGGACTTGCAAGTGGACTTCCATTCTGGACACATGCGGAGGCGCCGTTCATTTTTCCTTTTCCCCATCAAACTGACAATTCATGTCCCGGTATGGATGTTTCTTGGGGAGCAAACGACGGTGCCCCATAATTATGAATTTCTTTGAGTTTCTTAGCCACAATGAGCTTGTTTCATCTAAGCAGTGGGGGCAAGCTTCACCTTTTCATTTACTCTACCTAGAGAGGTTGCGATGAGCCGGGTTGTCGTTGATGGTGGTGAACAACATGGCATGCAATGTAAACTCCTCACGCTGGAACTCATCCCAAACCTCCTTCACACCAGGCTTCCAAAGTGTTTTCAAGTCATCAACCAATGGCCTCAAGTAGACATCAATATGGTCACCAGGTTGCTTTAGCCCAGAAACCAAGATTGACAGCATTAGGTATTTCTGTTTCTTGCATAGCCATGGTGGAAGGTTCAACACTGACAGTACAACAGGCCACGTGCTATGCATTGAACTCTGGTTACCAATTGGGTTGACGCCATCTGTGCTCTTAGCGAACCAAATGTTCCTGCAATCTTCGGCAAACCAATCATAGTGGGAATCAATGTTACCCCATTGTGCTGCATCTGTGGGGTGCCTAAGCTTGCCATCACCCTTCTTTTGCCCTTCCCTATGCCAACGCAAGAGTTGGGCCCCCTTTCGTGTGGCAAACATGCGTTTCAAGCAGGAAATGACGGGGAAATACCATGCCACCCTCACAGGACCCCCTCTATTACTACCCTTCTTCTTGCCTCTGATCTTCATGGGCTCGTTCCCGTCATCGGCATTATCTCTGCCATCTTTTTTCCTCTTGTACCGACTGAACCCACACTTAGGGCAATTGTCAAGGTCCTCATATTCTCCACGGAACAACACACAGCTATTGATACATGCATGGATTTTTCAATCTCTAAACCCAAAGGACAGATTATCTTCTTAGCCTTGTAGACAGACTCAGCCGCTTGGTTTCCGTCTGGTAGCATGTCGTTTAGCAGATCCAATAGATGTTTGAAACTTTTGTCAGTCCAATCATGACCTGCCTTAAGCTATAGAAGTTTGAGATCACCAAAAAGACAAGAGTACTTCTGACAACCAGGGTAGAGGGGTATCTTTGAATCTTCCATGAATTGTTTTAGCTTTGCTTATTTAGAAGTTGTGTACACACCTTGAAAATCAACATCTCTCACAATTTGATCAACATTGTTCACATGAGTCCACACATCATCATCATTGAAACCCGTAACTTCTTGGTCAGTCATATCCTCAGGTCGCATCACAACGGGTGGGAATGCTTCATCTTCCTCAAAGTTATTTCCGCATTCTTCTTCCCCTGTAATAATGAGAAATCAAGGAGTTAAGATATTTTGCTTTACCCTATGACAATGAGAAATCGAGGAGTTAAGACAATATGCATTTGTTTCACATTCATTAAGGACTTCGGCATGGCGTTGCGCTGCCCCTTCATTAAGGCCTTGAGCATGGCGTCGCGCTTCACCTTCATTAAGGCATCCTACTTCGCCTTCATTAAGGCCTTCCTCATCATGCCTGTTCCAACATGTGTAATTCTTTGTGAATCCACGTGTGATCAGATGATGGAAAATGTTGTCCCGTTGTCTAAACTTCTTCTGGTTGAGACAATCAAAATAGGGGAATACATTGTAGGCACCTGTCAGTTTCTCATGTCCGCCTCGGCTTGAGCAAAAAAACCATTGACCCCGCTTATGTATGACTCCCAAACTCGGGGCTGTCTGTACATCCAAGCACGATCAGCCGCCATCTACAAGTTCAAAAAATAAATCTTTGTTAAGAAATATACCGCGCGCAAGAGGTCACTGGTAACAGCCGGGATGAGCTGAGGTGGGGAGGAGGTACAATCCGTACCATGGGAGGAGGAGAGGAAGGCGGGGAAGGCAGAGGCGGTGACGGGCTGCCGGCCGGCGATCACCGCTGCAGTAGTAGACGCGCGCTTGCACCTCGAGCGACGGCGATGCAGTAGCAGAGGAGCCGTGCTCACACTACACCTCGGCGTGCATGAGGGTGCAGAGGAGGCATGACAAGAGGAGCTAGTTGTGGCACGTGTCGCCGAGGATGAGGTGGCGATGGTGCGGAGGAAGGGGAAGGCGACGGCGGCGGAGTGGACGCCCGCCGGCTGCTGCTCTCCGCTGACAGCAGCCAGCCACAGGAGCCGACATTACCATGCAGCTGGCTAGCTGCAATTATTGAGCTCCAAGTTTGGTAACGAGCGTTACATGGCCACATGTCAGCTAGTTACCAGAAGCAATTCCTGTAACGGACATTAGGAGACCGTTACGTATAACTGCCCTATCGGTAATGGTCCTTAACAGATCGTTACATATAACTACCCTATCGGTAACGATCCTTAACTGACCGTTACAGATAACTGCATTATTCGTAATGGTCGTATTTAAAGCCCGTTATGATTAACATTAGTAACGGTCCTTTACCACGCCCGTTACTAGAGATCCCTCATCGGTAACGGGCTTTGTGGCGGCGAGGATGGGCTCGGGCCAGCCAGGCTTATTGGTACCGGGAGTTGTTTAGTGCACGTTACTGATGACAAGCCTTGTAACGGGCCTCATGGGGTCGTTACCAATGCCGCGTTACCTATTTGAGGTTTTCACATAGTGACCGCTTGTTCCTGCCGGCCCCGCCTAGCACCGCAACCCCGGCCTCGCTTTGAAATCCGGCGTGGTGGTGGTGCGCAGCGGAGGTCCTGCGTGTTTGTCAGGCCCGGGGAAGCTCTCCAAGATCAGTGCCATGCTGTAGGCAGCAATGGATCTCACTTCAGTGTTTTTGTGCTTCTATGCTGCTGGCAGCTATGTAAGCGATGAAACAATCTCACATTTAGATAGGAACGGATGGACCTCAGACAAACGCTGCACGCGTGCAAGGAAGACACGTGGTTGTGGAGTTGTCGGCTGCCTTGATGCGATGTGGGGCTAGCTGACTCCTGGCGCTCTCTCTTCAAATGGGCAATGTAACGTTGCACTCTCTGTAATGCAACAACATCTCTTGTATCACCTGGGCCGGTTGGGGCCAGTTGAATGAATGGGAAAATCAGGTAGGGGTATCTCTCCCCCTCCGTCAAACCTTCAAAAAATATTTTCATACCTTCTCTTTTTCCTGTAAAGTTTACGAGACAGGAAGCATGGATAAATTTATGTGTATACTACATCTCCAAGTGGATTAACAGTTTTGTAGGTCCGAACACTACAGGAAACAGCTAGTTCGTCGTGTGCCTGGGGCACACGGCGAAGGCCTAAATGCACACGGGGCAAAGCCTTTGCCATGTGCGGCTCAAGACGAAGCCCTGATGGCGGCCAGCCCCGACGGCAAAGGCCGCTTCGCCGTGGGCTATTTGTCAGGCACATGGCAAAGCCTTTGCCGTGTGCCAAATCTGGCCGACGGCAAAATAAAGCACTAGATGGCGGGGGACGGAGACGGCCATCGTCCCGCACTGTGGGGCCCGCCGACTTTGTCGTGTGCTGCACACGGCAAAGCCTTTGCCGTGTGCCAAACCTGGCCGACGGCAAAATAAAGCACTAGATGGCGGGGGACGGAGACAGCCGTCGTCCCGCGCTGTGGGGCCCGCTGACTTTGCCGTGTGCCTGGCAAGCGGCACACAGCAAAGTTTCCAAGTTCGCCGTGTGCCGCTAGCAAGGCACACGGTGAACTTGGAACCGTTTGCCGTGTGCCTGGGGCCAGGCACATGGCGAAATTTGGTTTTTGCGCACAGCGAAGCTCGGGCACACAGCAAAGGGCTCTCCATAAGTGACAGTATTGGTCACTTCGCCGTGTGCCCTTGAAAAAGCACACAGCAAACCAGGCATTTGTCGTGTGCTGCACACGGTGAAGTGACCAATCTGTCACTTTTTTTTGCTGTTTTTTCACATAAAAATGTCCCCACTCAAACAAACATCACAGATATATATAGCTTCACAACAAGCATCATAGGCAATTTATATAGCATCACTGGCACATAATATAGAAAAATTCACAAATGCAATACATGTTTGACATGTTCCCATAGTCACAAGGTCAGAAATCCAAAGTATGTCACAAGTTCATTATTCCAAAGTATGTCGCAAGTACAGAATCACGGTGGGGCGTATGGCGGGGGGTTAGCTGGTGGGAACAACTGTTGCGGCTGTAACGTCGGTGAGATGCCTGGCGACAATTCCAGCGTATACGATGCCGCGGATTGATTCTGCAAAAATGGGAATAGATTGCATGTGAGAATCATTCAAAATTTCTTCGAAGTCTCTAAGTGTCTCAAAGTTTCTACATTCTCTAAGTCTCTAATACTTGAAATGAATCTACAAGGAATTCAAGTGACTCACAGGAGAAGTTACTGGACCCAGAACCGGAGGGAACACCATCGGGGGTAGGGGTAGGGGTGGACCAATCTGAACAGAGAGAGCTCAAATCTAGTTGTACATCTGGTTCATCTGCTGCTAATTCTCGGCCTGCTGCCTGGTGGCCTCCTCCTCCCGTATCCTCCTCTCTTCGGCTACCGCTGCCGCGTGTGCCTGTGCTTGCGCCGCCAGCTGGGCCTATAATTTTTCATCACAATGTTACAATTCAAAGCAAACATATATAGAAAATGAATAAATGATAAATAAGACATAAATAACCTGAAGTTCCTGCACTTGGAGCTGTGACTGTGAAAGGCGTGGGCGTATGGCCGGGCTACTGCTCGTGCTCCTAGCTTGAACCTGGGTGAGAGTGGGAGTACTGGCCGTGTCTAAAGTACCATCGCCTATGTAGTACCGGCCATGCTTCTTGCTTCCTCCCTCCCTCATGATGAGCTCTCCATCCAGGTCATGGGCGCTCGGATCCCACTCTGGCCCATGGACTTGTCGTCCCGCCTCTGTATACTCGGTGATGCGGGTGTGGATGGAGGGATTGGAATACGCCGAAGGCGGGTCGTCTGGGTTGTAGGTGACCTCGGATGCCTTGCCCTTGTGCGCCATAGCCCATCCCATGAACTGGGAGCAGTCAGCGCCTTGATGTGCCGCGGACTGCAAAAAAATACCAAATCAATGACAAAGAAAGCAAAATTGAGCGTTAGAATAAAGAAAATGAACCAGCATACCCATCTAGCCCTGTATTCGTCGTTGCTAAGGTTGCCTTGATGGTGTGTGTTGGTGGCTCTTAATGATAAAATATTATTGCCAACAAAGATATAAAAGAATGATAAAACAAATAGACATAGGGTTATTTACTAATGAATTCCATGAGTTTTGGTGCATATGTGCTTACAAGGATAAAGTGGCAAAAGAAGGACCAAAGTGGGCCCAGGGCCAGGTTGCCCGACCCCACCAGGTCGGCCGACCTGGGCCCAGGCCCAATGAGGTCCAGCTTTGACCCAATGACAGAAGCACACTAGGGAATGATCAGAGACGCTGAGATCAAGTTGCTGGAAATAAAGAGATGGGATTGAGCCATGTGGCAAGCACATGGATCCATGGACCCACATTCCTGACTTAACGTACACATCTGCGCGAATACCCACCGGGAACCGACCATGGGGCTGTTGTTATTTCTTACGGTCGCAGATAAATCCGGAAGCGCACGGATACCGTTGTAGCTTTCACACGGAAGTATTCAGGGTATCGAATCCACAGGGAAAGAGAGTGCACTGTCTAATCACTAAAGTTGACCAGATCGATCGAGTTTATATGTAGGCTGGGTAGAGAGGATAACTTAGCACTAAGCTGGGAATATAGCGAAGGGAGTTCTCCTATACATGCTTTGGGCACCGGGGTATCCTACACCTCTAGGAAATTGCCAGCCAACAGCTCTACGCTGTACCCGAACGTGGAGGATTACAAAGGATGGATAGGGTTGTCACCACCTGCCGCCTACCTCTTCTAATCTGTGGGGTTACGAGGCAAACGAGGGCAGATACATTCCTAAGCACCACACTTAAAATAATATCAGCTATCCTAACCTTGGCCAAAGATTAAGATACTTTATGAATAAAGCAATGAACCCACAAGCAAAATAAAGAACTCAGTTTTCTATAACTCAGACTTAAATACTAAGCTGATTATCCCGGATACTTACTAAGGAGCTTGCATCCGCCGAGGTATAGGTGGAGGGTCGCCGATACGCCGGGACTCCTCCAGGCTCTTCCTCACTCTCTCTCTATTTCTACTCTCATTTAAGGAGGGCTTCGCCTTGTCTTGTTGCTCCAGCTCGATGATGATGAGCCCTGCCCCGAGTTCATCTATTTATAGCTTGGAGAGGTAGAGTAGAGGCGGTGCGTCGAACAGTGGCCGGTAAGGAGGTGGGCCCAGGTCGGCCGACCTAGGGGGGTCAGCCGTGGGATTCACCAACCCTGGTGATGCATGGCATGGATGGCTTCCTGGAGGCAGTTGGCAGTTGTGGGTCAAGGCGGTGGCGGTTTGGACGCACGGCCAGGTCGGCTGACCTGGCGAAGTCGGCCGACCCAGGGTTGTAGCCTCTCGGCCCCACTCTACCAGGGACACTTCCTTGTGGGCCCCATGGTCGGTTCCCGATGGGTATTCACGCAGATGTGTATGTTAAGTCAGAAATGTGGGCCCATGGATCCATGTGACCTCCCCTTGGACCATTCCCAACTCTTGGATCCAACCGACATTGAATCAGTGGCTAGGATGGTCCTGGAGTGTGCTTCTTTGCTGAGGTCAAAGATAGGCTCCATTGGGCTTGGGCCCAGGTCGGCCGACCTAAGGGGTCGGGCGACCTGGCCCTGAGCCCAATTGTCCTCCTCTTTTGCCATTTAGTCCCTGCACTCACATATTCACCAAAACTTGTGGAATGGATTAGATATAAGCCCTATAGCTTTGGTGAATGCATTCATGTATGTATTTTCTATAAGGATTGACGGTCAAAAGTGGCACTTAAGGACCGTCAACAAACTCCCCCACACTTAGCCTTTGCTCGTCCTCGAGTAAAGCTTTAGGACTAAGGTGGAAGTCAAGACTCCTTTGATATGAAACTAGCATATAAGTTATTCCAAGACAGACCTGCACTTGTGAATTTTGAAGTGTCTATCATGCCATCTTGGGTGGTTGAGGAATGGAACGGCTCTTGATTCAAGTCATCTTAACTCTTCTGTTAAGTAACTTGGGTTTTCGAGAAATTTTCAAAAACATTACCTTACCTAGCTCCTCAAATGATTCTCTCAGATTGCTGATTATGTATGATTCCTCACCAAGGCATTTCTTTGCCCCTTTTTTTCACCCTACTTCTAACAGGCTTATGTGGAGCTCAAGGTAAGAGTAAAGATAAGGCATACTTGCATCACATATGTTGCAAAATCAAAGAGTGGATCCAAGAAGAACACTATTCATACAATCTGATCAAGATGTGCATGTGTGTGGAACAATGGAATGATAACTCCTTTTTGTATGATTTGTCTCCTCTTGAATTTATTTTGAGAACATGGCTATAATATTTTTTTCATGATACTTGGGCCTTCATGCGCCCATATTTTTTTCTCTTTTTTTTCTTGGACCTCCATGTGTCCATATTTTTTTTCTATTGCCCATGTCTCTTTTGAAATAATACTTGAAGAGGAGATCAACACTTAAATGGAGTATTTATTTTGTGGATGGATGCAATGTATGTTGCTAACTTCCAATGTAGAAGTCTAGCATGTGTATGTGGAGTGTACGTGATCTTGATCATGAAAATATGAAGAGCATCTTATAAGGGTCACAACAATTTGACAAAGCTCAATGCAATAGCAAGCAGCATATGTGTATAGGTTTTTGTAATGTTAACATCATATGGCTTTGGTAGGAATAAGGCATCACTGAGGAGCTTTGTAAAGCCATTGATTTTAAGCTTAACAAGAAAAATATCCCAAGCACTTTATAAAGAAAGAGCAAGATTTCTTTCATCATACCATAAATCAACCACTTAGATAAACATGTTTTCCTAAAGATATATGCTCACAAGTAACAGGTGCATGTGCAAGGAATAAAGGATATGCAAGCCAATCAAGGATAGACATGTAAATCAAAGGAGCATCAAAGCTTATTTTATCATGAGTTTAATTTTAATGATCATATCAAGATAGGAATGAATTAACTCATGAATCAGAGAGGATGAAGGATAGGGTGCGCAAACCATCGCTCTGGATGAAATTGGAGATGAAAGGCACCAGAGGACCGTCGGCCGATCTGGTGGGGTCGGCCAACCCCTTCTGGGCCTTTTCCACCTTGATCTTTCTTGTGTAGTCTCGTGTGATGTTGTGCAGCTGTCTGTGGGTGGTCTCGAACATGTGTGCATCAGAAAACTCGAGAGACCCCCACGCTTGACCTTGTACCTACTTTTATTCATATATGGTGGAAACAAAACAATGGCTCTTTAGAGCCTTTATTGGAACTCAGATATGTTTTTTTAAAATTTTTTTAATGTGCAAGAACTAACACCAGCTCTAAACCAAAATAAGATTTGGCTCAAATGGAACTTACTCGGGATACTCACATACCTCCCCCACACTTTGAGTTTGTAGTGCAACGCAATATAACTCAAGTGTGTGGAGTTCAAGCTTCTTTTGTAATCTTTCCCAAACCAAGACTTATCGAGATTTTTGTAACTGATGTAGTTCCATGTTCTTAGGCATCACCTGTCCATCATTCTTCTTAATCTCCACCTAAAATGGTTAGTGGCCAAAAATACCCGGAGGGTAGCTTATCCTAAAAACATGTTCTTGAAAGGAAAATAAATGATAATCTGGGCTATCTCCCAGCAGTGCTTTGTTTATGGTCTAAAGCTAGACCATGAGGAATCCTTACATTGCAACTATTCTTAGTGATGTAGTTTCCAAGCACATAACCAATTGTTGATGTGTCATTGAAGCTTTAGCTGCAAGGTTAGTGCCACAAATGCAACCACAAAATTTGCAATGTTTACAAATGCATCTACAACCAACCTTCTAAACATTTTAGAATTGAGGACCTCAAGGTGATTGTAGTCCTTGTATGTGATTGTGGCACAAAGCATGGTAAACTCTGGAGATTCGTTAATGGAGCATGACTCTAGTGAGATTCCAAAAGAGAAGGTTTCAAGCTCATTTATAGAATCCTTTTGCTCGGGCTCCGGAGTCAACGCTTTCGCTCAAGCGAGGGTGATGGAAATCGTTTGTGCTCATAGAGATGAGAATTCGGGGTGAATGGTGACACGAACATCACCTTCTCGAATGAGCTATGCTTGGGAGGAGGCTTTGCCTTTGGAATTTCTGGGCAGGAGATAGGAGTGGCAAAAGCAGCTTTCCCAGGCGTGTTATAAAGGCTCCCATGAGATACTTCTTCTTGGAGAAGCTTTTCTAGCGGATAGCCTATGAGTAGATCAAAATCGAGGGTATCAAAGATGTGGAAATATAAATTGTCCTTGATTTGGTCTAGCGTGATTGTCATGGCACTGGCGATCCATCGACATTGAATGATGTGTCCAAAGGGACAACTTTTGAGGAGCTCATCGGATGGCCTTAGCGGAATATTTTCTAAGAGATTATGTGCATTGTGCCATGACATGATGTTGACCTCCATACTGGGGTTGAAATGGGCTTCTACGGCAATCCCCCTTATAGAACATGGAAGGATAATGGAAGAAGACCTATTCCAAATTGCTTCAAAAAAGTGCCACATTCCATCCGACCATTCCTCCTTTATGTCTTTCATGAGAAATGCTTTGTGGGGAGGATCGGGAGGATGAGGAATAGGGGGTGTCGTAGCCATCTTGTGTCTTGAGTACTCTGAGGTGTTTCCATGATTTTCAAAAAGATCATCCTCGAAGACAAAAGGTAATCCGAAAGGCTGAGTTTCCTCTGCCTTAATGGATGGTATCTCAGGAGTTGGATCTAGACTGGGCAAGTCTACGGGTAAGATAGAATCTAGTTGAATATCTTCTTGCTCAGTTCCATCCATAGCAGCGGGAGAGTGCTCTCGAATCTTCTCCAGGACCTCTCTCGCTCTAGCCGGTGTTACATGTAAGAATGATGCTCCGGCGGCTATATCAACGAATCGGGCAGCCTTGAAATCTAGAATCATTCTTATGCTGCCACGATCATTTCTTTCTCTTTTGTTAGAAGTTAATGATTTCCTTCTGAAGGGCACAGATCCGATGAATGGGGAAGTACTCCAGACAAAACCTGTCTCGTAACTTCTCCCATTCATGTTCGTTAGCCAATGGTATGGTCATACCACTTCCTTGCCTTCTCTTTAAGAGAAAACAGGAAGAGCTTCCATCTATTCATTGCTTGTGTCATGTCTGATATGATCAGACACGAGCATAGCAACTCAAATTTGTGCAGGTGATGGTATGGATTTTCATCACGTCCTGAGAAGGATGTCTCCTGGACCATAGCTATGAAAGCAGGGCAAAGCTCATAGCTACTTGTTTGTATAGGATTTGACGAGGGATGCGGCTCCAATAATTCACCCTTTGGAGCAGAAAACTCATGGATTTTGGGTGAAGTCCATGGGTAAAAATAATAAAATAATAGAAAATAAAATAAAAGATAAATGGGCAACCATAGTTCTTAGACAACACAGCTACCGTTCCCCGGCAATGGCGCCAGAAAGCTTGTTGGTATTTCTTACGGTCGCAGATAAATCCGCAAGCGCACGGATACCGTTGTTGCTTTCACCCGAAAGTTTTCAGGGTATCGAATCCACAGGGAACGAGAGTACACTGTCTAATCACTAAAGTTCACCGGATCGATCGAGTTTATATGTAGGCTGGGTAGAGAGGATAACTTAGCACTAAGCTGGGAATATAGCGAAGGGAGTTCTCCTATGCTTGCTTTGGGCACCAGAGTATCCTAGACCTCTTGGAAATTGCCGGCCAACAGCTCTACGCCGTACCCGAATGTGGAGGATTACAAAGGACGGACAGGGCTGTCACCACCTGCCGCCTACCTCTTCTAATCCGTGGGGCTACGAGACAAATGAGGGCAGATACATTCCTTAAGCACCACACTTAAGATAATATCAGCTATCCTAACCTTGGCCAAAGATTAAGATACTTTGTGAATAAAGCAAAAAAACCCACAAGCAAAATAAAGAACTCAGCCTTCTATAACTTAGACTTAAATACTAAGCTGAATATTCGGGTACTTACTAAGGAGCTCGCATCCGCCGAGGTATAGGTGGAGGGTCACCGACATGCTGGGACTCCTCCAGGCTCTCTCTCACTCTCTCCCTATTTCTACTCTCATTTGAGGAGGGCTTCTCCTTGTCTTGTTGCTCCAGCTCGATGATGATGAGCCCTGCCCTGAGTCCATCTATTTATAGCTTGGAGAGGCAGAGTAGAGGTGGTGCGTCGAACGGCAGCCAGTAAGGAGGTGGGCCTAGGTCAGCCGACCTAGGGGATCGGACGACCACCGACCATGGGATTCACCGACTCTGGTGATGCACGGCACGGATGGCTTCCTAGAGGCGGTTGGCAGTTGTGACCCACGGCTAGGTCAGCCGACCTGGCGAAGTCGGCCGACCCGGGGTTGTGGCCCCTCGGCCCCACTCTGCCAGGGACACTTCCTTGTGGGCCTCAGGGTCAGTTTCTGGTGGGTATTCACGCAGATGTGTATGTTAAGTCAGGAATGTGGGCCCATGGATTCATGTGACCTCCCCTTGGACCATTCCCAACTCTTGGATCCAACCGACATGGAATCAAAGGCTAGGATGGTCCTGGAGTGTGCTTCTTTACTGAGGTCAAAGATAGGCTCCATTGGGCTTGGGCCCAGGTCGGCCGACCTGGGGGGTCGGGCGACCTGGCCCTGAGCCCAATTGTCCTCCTATTTTGCCATTTAGTCCCTGCACTCACATATTCACCAAAACTTGTGGAATGGATTAGATATAAGCCCTATAGCTATGGTGAATGCATTCTTGCATATATTTTCTATAAGGATTGACGGTCAAAAGTGGTACTTAAGGACCCTCAACAAGGGCCCACATGGAAGTGTCCCTGGTAGAGTGGGGCCGAGGGGCCACAACCCCGGGTCGGCCGACTTGGCCAGGTCGGCCGACCTGGCCGCGCGTCCAAACCGCCACCGCCTTGACCCACAACTGTCAACCGCCTCCAGGAAGCCTTCCGTGCCGTGCATCACCAGAGTCGGTGAATCCCACGGTCGACCGTCGGCCGACCTGGGCCCATCTCCAAACCATCTCAACTGCCGCACACCGACTCTAAACCGCCTCTTCAGGCTATAAATACTTGGACTCGGGGCAGGGCTAATCATCATCGAGCTGAAGTGAAGATCCAAGGCGAAGCCCTCCTCATATCTAGAGTAGAAATAGGGAGAGAGTGAGGGAGAGTCTGGAGGAGTCCTGGCGTGTCGGCGACCCTCCACCTGTACCTCGACGGATGCAAGCTACTTAGTAAGTATCCGGGATTCAACTAGTAGTCTAGTACTTAAGTCTGAGTTGTAGAAAGCTGAGTTCTCTATTGTGCTTGTGGGTTCGTTGCTTTATTCATAAAGTATTCTAATCTCTGATCAAGGTTAGGATAGCTGATATTATCTTAGGCGTGGTGCTTAGGTGTATATCTGTCCTCATTTGCCTCGTAGCTCCACGGATTAGAAGAGGTAGGCGGTAGGTGGTGACAGCCCTGTCCGTCCTTTGTAATCCTCCATATTCGGGTACGGCGTAGAGCTGTTTGCCGGCAATTTTCTAGAGATCTAGGATACCTCGGTGCCCAAAGCAAGCATAGGAGAATTCCCTTCACTATATTCACAGCCTTAGTGCTAAGTTATCCTCTCTACTCAGCCTTTATATAAACTCGATCAATCCGGTCATTTTTAGTGATTAGACAGTGCCTTTACGTTCCCCGTGGATTCGATACCTGGTTTACTCACGGGTGAAAGCTACATCGACAGCTGTGTGCTTGCGGACTTTCTGTTTGCCACCGCTGGTGTCTACAAGATTTCTGGTGCCGTTGCCGGGGACCGGTAGCTGTTGTCTAAGAACAACGTTTGCCCATTTACCTTTTATTTTATTTATTTCTTTTGTTTTTGTTTTCAACCATGGATTCCACCCAAATTCATGAGTTCTCTGCTCCAAAGGGCGGATTATTGGAGCCTCACCCCTCGTCAAATCCTATTTTAACCAATAGCTATGAACTTCGCCCTGCCTACATAGCTATGGTCCAGGACAAATCCTTCTTTGGAGGTGACGGTGAAAACCCATACTGTCACTTGCACGAATTTGAGTTGCTCTGTTCGTGTCTGGTTATATCAGGCATGACACAGGCAACAATTAGATGGAAGCTCTTCCCGTTCTCCCTCAAAGAGAGAGCAAGGAAGTGGTATGACCATACCGTTGGGCTAACGAACGGTGAATGGGAAGAGTTACAGGACAAGATTTGTCTTGAATACTTCCCCGTTCACCGGATCTATGCACTTCGGAAGGAGATCATTAACTTCCAACAAAGAGAGAAGGAAACGATCGTGAAAGCATGGGACCGGTTCTAGGACTCGTGTCTAACAGGAACGGATCTAGGCTTCCCAGACTACATGCTCATGCAGCATTTTCGGTCTGGGTTGAATAGTGAAGATGCCCGGTATATAGACATAGCAGCCGGAGGCTCATTCCTACACATAACTTCGGCTAGAGCAAAAGAAGTCCTGGCGGCAATCCGAGAAAACTCTCCTATTGACGCGGACGAAACTGAGCAAGAAGATCCCCAAGTAGAACCCACAGACTTGCCCAGTCCAGTTCCTGAGACCCCATCCGTTGAGGAAGAGGAAACTCAACCTCTCGGATTACCTTTTGATTTTGAGGAAGATCTCTTTCAAGACTTTGGGAATACCTCGAACTACACAATACATAAAAAGCCTATGGTAGAGACCCCCTCCATTTATATGGAGACAGAATTTTTGAACGAAACCGTGAGGGAGCTTATTTCCATCCTAAACACAGAATGGTCAAATGAGGCTGAGTTTTCTTCCGAAGTCATTCAGATTGACTCACTTTCATAGACCATTCGAGGTTTCGTAAGCAAGGTGGCCGTAGACATCCTTTATAACCCGACCGTTGGGGCTAATATCATGTCCAATTCCTTCGCGTATATCCTTGGACATCGTAAGAAGCTGGCCCCAACATCAAAACTCTTTAGAACAACCTTAGGCCGTATTCTCGAGAGTCTTGGCTTAGCACGAGACTTTCTCCTCAAGCACAACAGGATTGAGATGGCTCTGGACTTTTACATCTTTGAGACATCAGATTTCAACCTCATGATAGGACATCCTATTGAGGGCCTCCTTCAGGATGTAACCTCGGAAGGAAATCTCCTAGCCAAAGTAGGAATTAATCTCCTCACCATTCCTTTAGCTAGGGTCAAGAATTCTATAGTCGAACCTATGATAGAGNACCTATGATAGAGTCTAACCCAGCTGAGGAAGTGAAATCCCTTCAACCTAGTGACCCATTTGAGTCATTCCTCGAAGAGCATGTTCACGACTTTATTGAGGAAGAGGATGACGCATCTGAGCCATTTGAAAATGAGGAGCCACCCAAGTCACACGTAGAGCTAAAACCCTTGCCCGCTGGCCTTCGCTATGTCTTCCTAAATAAGAACAGGGATACCCCAGTTATCATTAGTGACAAGCTATCGCAGGACGAGAGTGATAGACTCGTTAAGGTGCTCGAGAAACACCGCTCGGCGTTTGGGTACTCCCTCAAAGACTTGAAGGGAGTAAGCCCCGCGCTCTGTACCCATCGCATTCCCATAGACCCATCATCTACACCATCTAGGGAGCCTCAACGTAGGCTAAACAATGCGATGAAGGAAGTCATGAAGAAAGAGGTCTTAAAACTTCTGCACGCTGGGATCGTCTATCCCGTCCCTTATAGTGAATGGGTCAGCCCTGTCCAAGTAGTACCCAAGAAGGGAGGTATGACCGTCGTAAGTAATGAGAAAAATGAGCTGATTCCTCAGCGTACCATTACTGGGTGGCGGATGTGCATTGATTACCGCCGACTCAACAAGGCGAAGAAGAAGGATCACTTCCTGCTCCCCTTCATTGATGAGATGTTGGAGAGACTCGCGAACCACTCCTTTTTCTATTTCCTTGATGGGTATTCCTGCTACCATCAGATTCCCATCCACCCTGATGATCAAGAAAAAACCACCTTCACTTGCCTCTATGGAACGTATGCAAACCGCAGGATGTCATTCGGGTTATGCAATGCGCCAGCATCGTTCCAAAGGTGCATGATGTCTATCTTCTCAGACATGATAGAGGAGATCATGGAAGTTTTCATGGATGATTTCTCTGTCTATGGAAAGACTTTTGATCATTGTCTGTAGAGCCTAGATAAGGTGCTACAAAGATGCCAAGACAAGGACCTAGTGCTAAACTAGGAAAAGTGACATTTCATGGTCTGCGAGGGTATAGTGTTAGGACACCTAGTGTCCGAAAGAGGGATAGAGGTGGATAGAGTGAAAATCGAAGTCATAGAAAGGCTTCCACCTCCTACCAATGTCAAGGGGATCCATAGCTTCCTAGGACATGCGGGGTTTTACCAGCGCTTCATTAAAGACTTTTCTCAAATAGCCAGGCCCCTCACTAGCCTATTAGCTAAGGATGTACCCTTTGACTTTGATGATGAGTGTTTACATGCTTTCACAGTCTTAAAGAACGCTCTCATCTCAGCGCCAGTCATTCAACCCCCTAACTGGATGCTACCTTTTGAGATAATGTGTGATGCTAGTGAATATGTTGTTGGTGCTGTCCTTGGACAAACCAAAAATAAGAACCATCATGCTATCTCATATGCTAGCAAGACTTTGACAGGAGCTCAACTTAACTGTGCTACCACTGAAAAAGAGCTCTTGGCCGTAGTTTTTGCTATAGACAAATTTAGATCTTACTTGGTAGGAGCCAAGGTGGTTGTCTACACCGATCATGCTGCCTTAAAATATCTGCTTACTAAGAAAGATGCTAAACCACGCCTTATCCGCTGGATTCTCTTACTCCAAGAATTTGACTGGGAAATTAAAGATAAAAAGAGAGTAGAGAATTCAGTAGCAGATCATTTGTCGTGTATGCAGTTTACTGACATGCAGGACCTACTGATAAATGACTTCCTGCACGACAACACCCTACTCAAGGTGACTGCCTCCGACCCCTGGTATGCAAATATTGTGAACTTCATTGTTGTAGGATATGTACCGCCAAAGGAGAACAAGAGAAGGCTTATCTACGAGAGTAGACTCCATCTACGGGAGGAACCATACCTGTACAGGGTATGTTCAGATGGCATGCTCAGGCGATGTGTACCAACAAATGAGGCAAGGAAGATCATCAAGCAGTGCCATGCAGCCCCATATGGAGGTCACTACGGGGCATTTAGAACAAGGTCCAAGATATGGTAGAGTGGATTCTACTGGACCACAATGTATGAGGATACAAAAGAATTCATTCGAAGATGCCAGCAATTCCAGAAGCATGGAGGGATCACAGCAAGGGATGCAATGCCACTCACAAACAACTTACAAGTTGAGTTGTTTGATGTGTGGGGCATTGACTTCATGGGGCCCTTCGTCAAATCATATGACAGTGAATACATCCTGGTGGCGGTCGGCTACGTCTGGAAATGGGTTGAAGCAATGCCATGTCGAGCCGCCGATTCCAAACACGCTCGAAAGATGTTCCACAAGATCATCTTTCCCCGTTTTGGAACCCCGAGGATGGTAATCAATGATGGAGGGTCACACTTCATCAACAAGACCTTCCGGAAGTTTCTAGCAGAACTGGGGGCAAGGCACAATATAGCTACACCATACCACCCCTAGACAAGCGGTCAAGCAGAAACATCAAACAAGCAGATCAAGAACATTCTGCAGAAGACTGTGACAGAAATGGGAAAAGGATGGAAGAGCAAGCTACCAAATGCTCTATGGGCTTACCGAACGGCATACAAAATGCCAATCGGGATGTCTCCATATCAACTGGTTTATGGCAAGACTTGCCATTTACCAATTGAGCTAGAGCATCGGGCACACTGGGCAATAATAAAATGGAATATGGATCATCCAGCAGCCCAGCAGATGAGGAGAACGCAACTATCAGAGTTAGAAGAGTGGAGAGACAAAGCGTACCACAGTGCCAGAATCTACAAGGAAAGAACCAAGAGATGGCACGACAAGAGGATCAAGGTGAAGGAGTTCCACCCTGGGGATAAGGTACTACTCTTTAATTCTAGGGTGAAGCTCTTTGGGCATGGAAAACTTTGAAGCAAATGGGAAGGACCGTTCATTGTGGTGGAGACTTCGTCGCACGGGGCAATCACACTCCAAGATGATGAAGGTGACCTCTTCAAGGTAAATGGTCAGCGTTTAAAAGTTTTCCTTGAACCTGATAAAGTAGAAGAGAATTTGATGTGATCAATTTGATCATGGATAATTCCCATCTATAATTTTACCTTGCTCTAAAGTCCTTGACCCCTAGAACCCATATGCACACACTTTGGGGTATTTTGGACATGTCACATAGTGCACAAAAAAGGTGAAGGCGACCGGGCTCAAGGCCAGGTCGGCCGACGGGCCACTGAGCCCGATCAGCCCTATCCTCTACAAACGTTCCACTCCAATGTCACTGAAGCCATTCCGCGATGGACGAGCGATTCAACCTCTGATTGATCCGAGAAGAGGGTCATTCTTTTTTTAAATTTCCAACCATCCTCTTCTCCCCTCTCATCTGAGTTCTTCCTCGCCCACATTCTGAGATCACCGAGCGACACCTTCCAAATCCCCAAAGATGGCCGGAAAGAGGCACCCCAAATCCCAATCGACCTTCGATCTAAAGGGAGAGCCCACTCTAGCGAATCAACTGGTGCCAATTAACCTGGAATCGGCCATGGCCGTGGTCATATCCCCACTGGCCAGCCTCCCGCCAGAGGAGGACGCGAGAGGCCGCACCAGGGGGTCGGACGATGCCCTAGGTGGGGCGACCGGCCCTGGTGGCCCCTCGGTGCCCCACTCGGCGGCATGGTCTCAATCTCTGAGAAGGTTCCAGAGGTGTGATGCACGGGTGTCAAGCCCGTACAGAAGACCGACGACGGGGCAACTCACTCCGAAGAAGACGCCGGCGGCCATTCCGACCAAGGGGGATGGACTCCCCACGCTTCAACCAGGGGAGAAGCTGAAGGAAGTGGTCAAGAACAAGTGGGAGGATGTCGTGGCGTATCACTATACGTCCGACGTGTCCATCTACTCTCCCGCTAGCACCCCGGAGCCGCGTTTCTGAGTCTTCGGGGAAAGGAAACCCCAGAGCGGCTATGGAAAGGGGCTGTTCCCTCCCCTCACACCTGAGGAGAGGAAGGAGTTGGAGGAGTCAGTGGAGTCTTCACCTGCCGAAAAGATCAAGAGGCATATCAAGCCTCCTCCAATTCGCAAGCCTGGGGGTCACTATGAAAGTGATGAAGAAAAGGCCCCAATGGCTCCCTCCAATGCAGAGTTGCTAGAGTTGATTAATCAACTCGATCGTGACTATGCCAAGTTGGAGAAGAGGTTCACTGAAGAGTGACTTGAGCACTTGAACCTTCAAGACGACTTTGACATGTTGCATAGATCAACAATCATGAAGCTCAAGCGCTTTGCTAAAGCCGTAGGGAATGAAAACCTCTACAATGCTCCTTAGGCACCCTAGGCTTTAGAATAGGATAGGCACATTAGTTTTATTTCCTTCATTTATTTTATTCTTTTATTTCATTATTCTGTAATATGCCTGTGCTATGATGAATGAAATAAAATGTTTAGTATATTAGGGTTGTGTTTCTTGTTTCAACTTGTTTTTGAATAAAAGGTACAAGTGTGGGGGAGTCCCTCGCCAGAGGACTGAGTGATGCAACACGAAACAGCACAAAGCAGCACGCAAAAGAATTAAACCAGAAGGGGTATCCCCAGGTCGCTCGACCCCACCAGGATGGTCCTGGAGTGTGCTTCTTTGCTGAGGTCAAAGATAGGCTCCATTGGGCTTGGGCCTAGGTTGGCCGACCTAGGGGGGTCGAGCGACCTGGCCCTGAGCCCAATTGTCCTCCTCTTTTGCCATTTAGTCCCTGCACTCACATATTCACCAAACTTGTGGAATGGATTAGATATAAGCCCTATAGCTATGGTGAATGCATTCTTGTATGTATTTTCTATAAGGATTGACGGTCAAAAGTGGTACTTAAGGACCATCAACAGGGGCCCACATGGAAGTGTCCCTGGCAGAGTGGGGCCGAGGGGCCACAACCCCGGGTCGACCGACTTGGCCAGGTCGGCCGACCTGGCCACGCGTCCAAACCACCACCGCCTTGACCCACAACTGTCAATTGCCTCCAGGAAGCCATCTGTGCCGTGCATCACCAGAGTCGGTGAATCCCACGGTCGGCCGACCCCCCTAGGTTGGCCGACCTGGGCCTATCTCTGAACCGTCTCAACTACCGCACACCGACTCTAAACCGCCTCTCCAAGCTATTAATACCTAGACTCTGGGCAGGGCTAATCATCATCGAGCTGAAGTGAAGATCCAAGGCGAAGCCCTCCTCATATCTAGAGTAGAAATAGGGAGAGAGTGAGGGAGAGTCTGGAGGAGTCCCAGCGTGTCGGCGACCCTCCACCTGTACCTCGACGGATGCAAGCTGCTTAGTAAGTATCCGGGATTCAACTAGTACTTAAGTCTGAGTTATAGAAAGCTGAGCTTCTCTATTGTGCTTGTGGGTTCGTTGCTTTATTTGTAAAGTATTCTAATCTCTGATCAAGGTTAGGATAGCTAATATTATCATAGGCATGGTGCTTAGGTGTATATCTGCCCTTGTTTGCCACGTAGCCTCACGGATTAGAAGAGGTAGGCGGCAGGTGGTGACAGCCCTGTCCGTCCTTTGTAATCCTCCATGTTCGGGTAGGGCGTAGAGTTGTTTGCCGGCAATTTCCTAGAGGTCTAGGATACCCCGGTGCCCAAAGCAAGCATAGGAGAATTCCCTTCGCTATATTCACAGCCTTAGTGCTAAGTTATCCTCTCTCCCTAGCCTTTATATATACTCGATCGATCCGGTCAGTTTTAGTGATTAGACAGTGCCTTTACGTTCCCTGTGGATTCGATACCTGGTTTACTCACGGGTGAAAGCTACTTCAATAGCCATGCGCTTGCGGACTTTCTGTTTGCCACCGCTAGTGTCAACAGTGTGCGGGACCTGGCATCAGCAAACGCCGCTCTCGGCCAGTGTTGTGCTTCTCCTCCCACTCTGGTGTGAACCACTTGTCTACTATGTGTTCCCAGCACACCATATCATTGGGGCACCTCCACACAGGCACCTACACGTGATCAAGTCAATAAAATGTAAGAATATGAAACTAAGCGATGTACTTAATCTGAGAATATATCAAAAATTACCTGCCAGTACTGCTCCTGGGTCAGCTTAAAGTTTCTAGCAGCTTATTTGTTTATCTTCTGGCCCATGAATAGAGTGTTGAAGTTGATGACACACTGCACTTGCACCTCGTAGTGCATGTCCTTCACCAGCTTCACGCATCGGTTGTGAGCCACAACCGCCGCACGGTCCTCGTGCCCATCCACACACCTGTAGAAATCCTGCATACAAAACACGATGTATCCAGTCATTATTACAAATGAATGCCATGTATTGAGTAGTTTAGTGCGAGGAATACTTACCCATAGCTCGCCCTTGACCCGCTCCGCCTTATTGGCGAAGATCCTGTTTTCCCGATTGATATGATCGGGGGCATTGACGTAGTGCTCCCATGTCCAGGCCGGCTCCTGCCTTCCACCAATGGTGACCAGCCCTGGGAAGTGCTCCCTGCACAAAAGGCCGAGGATGCCGTTGACTTTGCGGTTGTGACCACATGCGACGAGTACTCTCCAACCCTTGCCAAAAACATGTAAAGTTACTTACGCTGTAAAGTTATTGATAACATGTAAAGTTACTTACGCTGCCCCAGAGTGTTGAATCATCGGGCGGGAGGCAAGAGGTATCGGCCTATCCAGAAGTCTCGAGGGACCTCACAACCAGACAGCCGGGATAGTCCCTATCGTATCCTCCTCCTCTTCTCCTCCTCCTCCCCCTCCTCCTCCTCAGCACCCGACATCTCCACGGAAGGCACGTATTCTTCCTCCTGCCGCTGCGGCAGCTCCTCCACCTCCTCCTCCTCCTCCTCCTCCTCCTCCTCCTCCGGCTGCTGGGACAGCGGCTCGACCCCGTCGTCGACCCTTGGGGCCACCCTTCCCACGACCCTTGCCTCAGGAACCCCTAGGGACGGACCCCGATGCATCATCAGAACCTGGCATCATTCTTCTGAAAATAGACTCGCATTTTTGTTGAACTGCGCCGCCCACCATCTTTGTTCAATTACCTACAATTAAAAACAATAAACCAATCAGTACGTAATTATTACAAAAAATAGCATGATATTACAAAAAATAATTCTATAAGTATGATTCATACATGTATTAGAAATAATCGTCTTGATCAGGATTAGCTGGATCATAAGTCTCATCATCACTATCATGCATGTCGAGTTCATAATCAGGCCCTAATTGTAATCGCTCCAAAGGAGGACCGTCATCATCATCAAGCCCTAATTGTAATCGCTCAAGTAATTCTAAGTCCTTCGCATTATGAACCTCATCTCTAGCATCCTCGTCATCAACCATTTCATCATCGTCTACTTCCATTCCTGTCGGAGTTATCGTCCGGCGGTCCAACCGGGGGTACCCAAGTGGTTGATTAGTAGGCAAAGGGCAATCGCGAGGCTAGAGAGCTCGAGGTAACACAGGGGCGCAGGGTTTATATAGGTTTGGGCTACCTGGAGGTATAATACCCTATGTCCTGTGCTCGGTGGTGATGTATTCCTCTGCTCGGCGAAGCTCTGGAGAACAACGACAAGTTTGTGGTTACAATGGGGGTGGAAGAATGAATATATGAAGATGCGGATGGTTTGGATGAGATGCCCTCTGGGGTCGCCCTAGGCCACCTTACATAGGCCGACGACTATATAAGTCAATTTCCTAATCCTGTTCGGCTATAACAAGGAAACTAATCTGAGTCGATGTGCCTTGCAAGCTAAGTCATCACCAGTCTTGTCCATCAAGTTTAGAGATCCTTGTGGGCCAGCCTGGGTTGGCCCACAACGCTGTCAGACATGGACCCAGGCTGACTGTCTACCCGATCGGTAGTGGGCCCAGGGGTACCCATATCCCACAAGTCCCCGAGCAACATGCAGGCGCGTGTCGGATTGCTGATGAAGAGGCGAGGCCACCATGGTCAGCTGAAGCTTCTTGGTCAGCAGGCCAACACAAGGGTGGGCGGTGCTCAAAAAGAAAACCATAGGTCACCAGGGATGACCCTGGGCAGACCCGGGGGTGAAACCCCAAGTGGTGTAGCGCCGAGTTGTGGCCGAGTCGGACGCCGAGGGGCTGCGCCACTTTGAGGAAGGTGACACATACTGATGTGGCATATGGAGAGCGACGCAAGGAGGTCTCCATATGGAGTAGTCCCCGAGCATTGGGCCGATTAGAATAATCGTGCTAATGGTCAAAAAAGAATCATCCGAGCTTCGGGGCAGACAGGCCACCCAGAGGATAAGGACGCCACGAGTGTCTGGACACATCGTGACGAAAACAGTAAACTCCTGACTGTACATAGCGAACCCGTGTCGCAAAAGCTGCTGAAATCATACAAGGCGGTCTGGCACCCCGAAGAGAGGAGCTTGTCCCAAAATCGTGGCGCCCAGTCCCCGAGCGTGAGGGCTGGCAGAGTCGCAGAGACCCACCGACCAGAGTCGTAGTGCCCAGTCCCCAAGCGTGGGGGCTGGCCGAGTCACGGAGACCCACTGACCGAAGGTGTAGTGCCCAGTCCCCGAGCGTGGGGGCTAGCCGAGTCACGGAGACCCGCTGTCTGAAGTCATAGTGCCCAATCCCCGAGCGTGGGGGCTGGCCGAGTCGCGGAGACCTGCCGACCGGAGTCATAGAGCCCAATCCCCGAGCACGGGAACCGGACGAGCCACTAAGTTGCCTCCCACCCCGAGCCAGAGAGGTCGACCGGACAACAGGAAGCGCGCCGAGTTGTTGTTGGTATTTCTTACGTCGCAGATAAATCCGCAAGCGCACGGATACCATTGTAGCTTTCACCCGGAAGTATTCAGGGTATCGAATCCACAGGGAATGAAAAGGCATTGTCTAATTACTAAAGTTGACCGGATCGATCGAGTGTATATAAAGGCTGGGTAGAGAGGATAACTTAGCACTAAGGCTAATTATAGTGAAGGGAATTCTCCTATGCTTGCTTTGGGCACCGGGGTATCCTAGACCTCTAGGAAATTGCCGGCCAATAGCTCTACGCCGTATCCGTACGTGGAGGATTACAAAGGACGGACAGGGCTGTCACCACCTGCCGCCTACCTCTTCTAATCCGTGGGGCTACGAGGCAAACGAAGGTAGTCGATAACCTAAGCACCACGCTTAAGATATATACTACTACTCTAATCTTAGCTAGAGACTAGAGCACTTTATAAATAAACCAACGAACCCACAAGCACAATAAAGAACTCAGCTTTCTATAACTCAGACTTAAATACTAAGATAAGTATCCCGGATACTTACTAAGTAGCTCACATCCGCCGAGGTACAAGTGGAGGGTTGCCGACACGCCGGGACTCCTCTAGACTCTCCCTCACTCTCTCCCTACTTCCACTCTCATTTGAGGAGGGCTTCGCCTTGACTTGATGCTCTAGCTTGATGATGATGTTCAATGTATGCATCTATTTATAGCTTGTAGAGGCGGTTGGGAGCAGACACGGGAAAGATGAAGACGAACGGACTCAGTCACAGGTCGGGCGATTCGGAGAGATCGGCCGACGCTCGATGCACCGCCTTGAGTGATGCATGGCGTAGATGGACTCCTGGAGGTGGTGGGAACCCGTACCAGAAAGATGAGGTGGTTTGGCCTCCGGGGCAGGCTCGGCCGACCGGGCCAGGTCGGCCGATGGACCTTTTGTGCCCGATTGGCCTCATCTTTTACCAGCCACTATCTTGCAGGCCGTGGAGTCCCACCCTACGTGACATCACTCCATTTGAGTATGTGTACTTGTGGATGTGGCCCCTTTGTGCTTCTCTTGAGGTCCTTCTCCCATATGGGCTTGACCCAACCTTGGTGCATAGGCAAGGGTTGGTCTAGAGTGGCTTTCCTAGCATATATCCAAAGATAGGGTCATTTGGCCTCAGTTGGGCGTCGGCCGATCTGGCTAGGTCGGGCGACGGCCCACCGAGCCCGTTTCGCCTCAAATTTCACCTGTTGCCTCCTGCATCCACATAGTCACCAAAACTAGTTGAACTTGTTAGATATAATCCCTATAGCTATGGTGAATGTGTATTTGTATATCAAAGTTGACGGTCTGAGATATGCATTAATGAGCGTCAACAAGCTCCCCCCACACTTAGCCTTTGCTCGTCCTCGAGTAAAGCTTTAGAACTAAGGTGAAAACCATGACTCCTTCTGATATGAAGCTAGCATATAAATTATTCCAAGACATACCTGCACTTGTGAATTTGGAAGTGTCTACCATGCCATCTTGAGTGGTTGAGGAATAGAACGGCCTTGATTCAAGTCATCTCAACTCTTCTGTTAAGTAGCTTAGGTTTTTGATAAATTTTCAAAAACACAGCCTTACCTAGCTCCTCAGATGATTCTCTCAGATCACTCATTGTGTATGATTCCTCACCAAGGCATTTCCTTGCCTTCTTTCACCCTACTTCTAAAAGGCTTATGTAGAGCTCAAGGTAGGAGTAAAGATAAGGCATACTTGCATCACATATTTTGCAAAGTCAAAGAGAGGATCCAAGAAGAAAACTATCCATACAATCTGATCAAGATGTGCATGTGTGTGGAACAATGGAATGATAACTCCTTTTTGCATGATCTCTCTTCTCTTGAATTTATTTTGAGAACATGGCTATAATATATATATTTTTTTCATGATACTTGGGCCTTCATGTGTCCATATTTTTTTCTTTTTTTTTTACTTGGACCTTCATGTGTCCATTTTTTTCTATAGCCCATGTCTCTTTTGAAATAATACTTGGAGAGGAGATCAACACTTAAATGGAGCATTTATTTTGTGGGTGGATGAAATGTATGTTGCTAACTTCCAATGTAGAAGTTTAGCATGTGTATGTGGAGTGTACGTGATCTTGATCATGAAAGCATGAAGAGAATCTTACAAGGGTCACAACAATTTAACAAAGCTCAATGCAATAGCAAGCAGCATATGTGTATAGGTTTTTGCAATGTTAACATCATATGGCTTTGGCAGGAATAAGGCATCACTGAGGAGCTCTGTAAGGCTATTCATTTTAAGGTTTTACATGAAAAATATCCCAAGCACTTTATACAGAAAGAGCAAGATTTCTTTCATCATACCATATCTCATTAATCAACCACTTAGATAAACATGTTTCCCTAAAGGTATATACTCACAAGTAACAGGAGCATGTGCAGGGAATAAAGAATATGCAAGCCAATCAAGGATAGACATGTAAACCAAAGGAGCATCAAAGCTTATTTTATCATGAGTTTAATTTTAATGATCATATCAAGATAGGAACAAATTAACTCATGAATCAGAGAGGATGAGGGATAGGGTGCGCAAACCATCGCTCTAGACCAAATTGGGGACGAAAGACACCAGAGGGCCATCGGCCGATCTGGTGGGGTCGGCCGACCTCTTCTGGTCCTTCTCCACCTTGATCTTTCTTGTACAGTCACGTGCGAGGTTGTGCAGCCTGTCTATGGGTGGTCTCGAACATGTGTGCATCAGAAAACTCAAGAGACCCCCACACTTGATCTTCTACCTGCATTTATTCATATATGGTGGAAACAAAACAACGGCCCTTTGGTTCTAAAGACCAAGAGCCTTTATTGGAACTTAAATATATTTTATTTTTTTAATATGCAAGAACTAACACTAGAACTAAACCAAAATAAGATTTGGCTCAAAAGGAACTTACTCGGGATACTCACATACCTCCCCCACACTTGAAGTTTGCAGTGGAAAGCAGCATAACTCAAGTGTGTGGAGTTCAAGCTTCTTTTGTAATCTTTCCCAAACCAAGACTTACCGAGGTTTTTGTAGCTAATGTAGCTCCATGTTCTTAGGTATCACCTGTCCATCGTTCTTCTTAATCTCCACCTGAAATGGTTAGTGACCAAAAATACCCAAAGGAAAGATTATACTAAAAACATATCCTTGCTTTTTATTTGAAGGGAAATAAATGACAACCCGGGCCATCTCCCGGCAGTGCTTTGTTTATGGTCTGAAGCTAGACCATGAGGGATCTTCACATTACAGCTATTTTTGGTGATGTAATTTCCAAGCTCATCGCCAATTGTTGATGTGTCATTGAAGCTTTAGCTGCAAGGTTAGTGCCACAAATGCATCCACGAAATTTGCAATGTTTATGATGAGCAAATGCATCTACAACCAACCTTTTAAACATTTTAGAATTGAAGTCCTCAAGTTGGTTGTAGTCCTCGTATGTGATTGTGGCACAAAGCGTGGTAAACTCTGGAGATTTCTTAAATGAGCATCCTTGTGGGATTTCGAATGAAAAGGTTTCATGCTCATTTATGGAATCCTTTTGCTTGGACTCCAGAGCCAACGCTTCAAGCCTGTCCATGGCCCTTGGGTTCTCTAATTCAAGAGATTCAATGTGGACACTCGGGGTTGATTCTTGACTATTGTCGAGAACAATGTCCCGAGGGCCATGGGGCCAACGCTTTCGCTCAAGCGAGGGTGATGGAAATCATTTGTGCTCATAGAGATGAGAATTTGGGGTCAATGGTGACACGAACATCACCTCCTTGAGTGAGCTACGCTTGGGAGGAGGCTTTGCCTTAGGAATTTCTGGCAGGAGATAGGAGTGGCAAAAGCAGCTTTCCCAAGCGTGTTATAAAAGCTCCCATGAGATACTTCTCCTTGGAGAAGCCTTTCTAACAGATAGCCTAGGGGTAGATCAAAATCGAGGGTATCAACGATGTGGAAATCTAAATTGACCTCGATTTTGTCTAGCGTGATTGTCACGGCACTAGTGATCCTCCGACACTGAATGATGTGTCCAAAGGGACAACTTTTGAGGAGCTTGTCGGATGGCCTTAGTGGAACATTTTCTAAGAGATTATGTGCCATGTGCCATGACATGATGTTGTCCTTCTTGTTGGGGTTGAAATGGGCTTCTACGACAGTTCCCCTTATATAACATGGAAGGATTATGGAAGGTGAACCATTCCAAATTGCTTTGAAAAAGTGACACATTCCATCCAACCATTCCTCCTTTATGTTTCTCACGAGAAATGCTTCATGGGGAGGACAGGGAGGATGAGAAAGAGGGGTGTCGTAGCCTTCTTGTGCCTTGAGTACTCCGAGGTGTTTCCATGATTTTCAAAGAGATTATCCTCGAAGTCAAAAGGTAATCCGAAAGGCTGAGTTTCCTTTGCCTTAACGGATGGTGTCTCAGGAGTTGGATCTGGACTGGGCAAGCCTATGGGTAAGATAGAATCTAGTTGAAGGTCTTCTTACTCAGTTCCATCCATAGCAGTGGGAGAGTGCTCTCGAATCTTCTCCAGGACCTCTCTCGCTCTAGCCGGCGTTACGTATAGGAATGATCCTCCGGCGGCTATATCAATGAATCGGGCAGCCTTGAAATCCTAGAATCGTTCCCGTGCTGCCGCGATCGTTTCCTTCTCTTTTTGTTGGAAGTCAATAATTTCCTTCCAAAGGGCACAGATCCGATGAACGGGGAAGTACTCCGGACAAAACTTTGTCTCGTAACTTTTCCCACTCACTGTTCATTAGCCCAACGGTATGGTCATACCACTTCCTTGCCCTCTCTTTGAGAGAGAACAGGAAGAGCTTCCATCTAATCGTTGCTTGCGTCATGCCTGATATGACCAGACATGAGCAGAGCAACTCGAATGTGTGCAGGTGATGTTATGGATTTTCATCACGTCCTGAGAAAGATGTCTCCTGGACCATAGCTATGAAAGCAGGGCGAAGCTCATAGCTATCTGTTTGCATAGAATTTGACGAGGGGTGCGGCTCCAATAATTCGCCCTTTGGAGCAGAGTACTCATGGATTTGGGTTGAGTCCATGGGTAACCGAAATAAAATAAAAGAAAATAAAATAAAAGATAAACGGGCAACCATAGTTCTTAGACAACACAGCTACCGTTCCCCGGCAACGGCGCCAGAAAGCTTGTTGGTATTTCTTACATCGCAGATAAATCCGCAAGCGCACGGATACCGTTGTAGCTTTCACCCAGAAGTATTCAGGTAATCAAATCCACAGGGAACGAAAAGGCATTGTCTAATTACTAAAGTTGACCGGATTGATCGAGTGTATATAAAGGCTGGGCAGAGAGGATAACTTAGCACTAAGGCTAATTATAGTGAACGGAATTCTCCTATGCTTGCTTTGGGCACCGGGGTATCCTAGACCTCTAGGAAATTGCCGGCCAACAGCTCTACGCCGTACCCGTACGTGGAGGATTACAAAGGACGGACAGGGCTGTCACCACCTGCCGCCTACCTCTTCTAATCCGTGGGGCTACGAGGCAAACGAAAGTAGTCGATAACCTAAGCACCACGCTTAAGATATATACTACTACTCTAATCTTAGCTAGAGACTAGAGTACTTTATAAATAAAGCGACGAACCCACAAGCACAATAAAGAACTCAGCTTTCTATAACTCAGACTTAAATACTAAGATAAGTATCCCGGATACTTACTAAGTAGCTCACATCCGCTGAGGTACAAGTGGAGGGTTGCCGACACGCCGGGACTCCTCCAGACTCTCCCTCACTCTCTCCCTACTTCTACTCTCATTTGAGGAGGGCTTCGCCTTGACTTGATGCTCTAGCTCGATGATGATGTTCAATGACCGGTATGCATCTATTTATAGCTTGTAGAGGCGGTTGGGAGTGGACACGTGGAAGATGAGGACGAACGGACTCAGTCACAGGTCGGGCGATTCGGGGAGATCGGCCGACGTTCGATGCACCGCCTTGAGTGATGCACGGCGGAGATGGACTCCTGGAGGCGGTGGAAACCCGTACCAGAAGGATGAGGCAGTTTGGCCTCCGGGGCAGGCTCGGCCGACCGGGCCAGGTCGGCCGACTGGCTACCGGCACCGATCGGGCCCATCTTCGGCTGAGTGACTGATCAGTGGGTCCTTATGGCGGTTCCAGGTGGTATAGGTGCATTTGAGTACGTTTAGGTTGCGAGGTGGGCCCTTCTATCCATGTGACCTCTCCTTGGACCATTCCCATCTCTTGGATTCAACCGACATGGAATCAGTGGCTATGATGGTCCTGGAGTGTGCTTCTTTTCCCTGGAGGAAAGTGGGCCCCATTGGGCTCCGGGGCAGGCTCGGCCGACCGGGCCAGGTCGGCCGACGGACCTTTTGTGCCCGATTGGCCTCATCTTTTACCAGCCACTATCTTGCAGGTCGTGGAGTCCCACCCTACGTGACATCACTCCATTTGAGTATGTGTACTTGTGGATGTGGCCCCTTTGTGCTTCTCTTGAGGTCCTTCTCCCATATGGGCTTGACCCAACCTTGGTGCATAGGCAAGGGTTGGTCTAGAGTGGCTTTCCTAGTATATATATCGAAAGATAGGGTCATTTGGCCTTGGTTGGGCGTCGGCTGATCTGGCTAGGTCGGGCGACGGCCCACCGAGCCCGTTTCGCCTCAAATTTCACCTGTTGCCTCCTGCATACACATAGTCACCAAAACTAGTTGAACTTGTTAGATATAATCCCTATAGCTATGGTGAATGTGTATTTGTATATCAAAGTTGACGGTCTGAGATATGCATTAATGAGCGTCAACAGTCGTCGTCTGTGGCGCCCAACCACCGAGCCCGGGAGCAAAGAAAGCCGCCGAGTTGCCTCCCGCCTCGGGCCAGAGAGGTCGGCTGGAGGACGGGAAGCACATCGAATCGGCGTCTGAAGCGCCCAGCCCCCAAGCTTAGGATCTGGACGAGCCATCGAGTCTGTCGAAGTACACCAAATAATTCCAGAGCTGTATGAAGACAGTGCAAATATTATGTAGCATAATATAGAATATTTGAATAACTCAGAAGTTTAATCGATATAAGAGGTAAAGCCTTGTGCATCTGCTCTTTTTAGCCGTATATTTTCCCCGGGTAGTTGGCCTGTTACGTTTAAGCACCTGACCCTGCTAACCACTGCTCATGAAGAGGACGGCTTGCCACAGGCTACATTGCTCAGCATGGAGGCTTAGATGTAGGTGGCACACAAGATCGAGGTTTCACGGATTAAGGCGTGTGCTACCCGAGTACTTTTAGAGACCGTTAAGAGGGACGGACAAGCCGCAAAACAGTCAGAACTGTGCGAAAAAACAATGGCAAGAGCTGGGCACCCATGGGGTGCAATCTGGACGGACCAGGTTGTATAAGCAGTCGGAGTGTGACCGAGGTAGTCGGTGAAAGTCACGGAGACATAGGAGAGCCGAGGCATTTGAAAAAATACGAAAGCCATAAAATACTTAAAAATAATACTTAGCTTGATTCGCGCCGAATCGGAGAAGTGTCACTCTTGCATGAGCATCATGTTCGAGTGGACACGATTGTCGATGAAGTCGGCCAGTCGAGCGATCGTCGTGATCGACTAGTTGTTGATTGTGCGGGGTTGGCCTCGATTGGTTGCCGAGTCCGAGTAGTTGAAGAGTACCGCCCATATGTAGGTGTCACGGGCGATCGTGGATATCGGTTCATGCACACACGTGCAAGAGATACGCCGAGCCTGGGGCCTTCCCTAGTTGTTGACGAATCCGTATGTAATCCTCACATATACCAAGAAAATATATATATAAGTAAAGTAATTGTTAACTTTCTCGAGAAAAGGAAAGAGACCAATTAGAGTAAGCGGTAAAAGAAAACAGCGAGGCTTCTCTATTGAAGATTAGATCTGATCTAATTAATTATGATTGTTAGGTGGATAAACAAAAGGTTCTTCCCTGTGCCTAAAGCTGGTAATGGTTGAAAAACCAAACCAAATCCACACCAAACTATTTAGACTATACTACACTTCATAAACCAATTCAACCCTATCTATTTTCTTCTTCCTCCAAACCAATCCAAACCACCTAAACTAGTTTCCCAAAACAAACAAAATCGGTTCAATTCTATAGTTTTATTAGGTGTGGCTTTGGACGTAGGGCCCACGTATTGAGATGGCTATACCGATTTGCACAAATTAGCGGACCGTGGTTCTGAGAAACCTCCAACAAATTTCGGTCAAATCTGCTAAAATTTTAAAGTGTGAACGCGAGCTTTTAATTCTAGGGTCCGACTTTACATGTGGGGCCCACATGCAAATTTGGCTACATTGATCTGCACAGGGTAGCAAACCGTGATTCTAAGACATCTCTAATAAATTTCGGTGAAATCCGCTTAAATTTTAAGGTGTGAACGCGAGCTTTTAATTTTAGGGTCCGGCTTTGGACGTGACCCCACATATACATATGGCTACACTGATTTGCACAAAGTAACAGATTGTCATTCTAAGACATTTCTAACAAATTTCAGTCAAATTCGTTAAAATTTTCATGTGTGAACGCGAGATGTTACTTACACACATAACCATTATAATTGTAAACCATTCTAGACCGTTGTAACTATTAAACCAAACCAAATCAAACCATTATGTGTTACAACCCATTATTCACCAAACCAAGCTAATCCAATCAAAAACCGACCCATAAAAACCAGTTTAAGACCAAACCACTAGCAGCTTTACCTGTGCAAGACGACGAGAAGGTCCAGCTGCCGCATGCACTTTGCACGACGCATAGTGGCCGGAGCCCACGTGCATCTGTCGCCGCCAGAACGCAACTCGTCATGATGGACGTGGATGACGACAGACGCCGCATGGTGCTCGTCGAAGGAGACGCCAGATCAAAAAACTGCCATCGAGCTAGCTGTAATGCCCCGCAATTACCCCTACCTGGCGCGCCAACTGTCGGATTTATCGTCCGGCAGTCCACCCGGGGTACCCAAGTGGTTGACTTGTAGGCAAAGGGCAATCGCAAGACTAGAGAGCTCGAGGTAACACAGGGATGCAGGGTTTATACAGGTTCGGGCTACCCGAAGGTATAATACCCTACTTCCTGTGCTCGGTGGTGTTGATTGATGAGCTCGGCGTGGTTTCGAAGAATGATGGCAAGTTTGTGGTTACAATAAGGGAGAAAGTATTCGATGAATGAAGGGGTCAACCTAGGCCGCCTTATATAGGCTGACGACCTAGAGTTTACAAGTCGGTTATCTCTAATTGTATCCGGCTACAACTAGGAAACTAATCTGGGTTGGTTGTAATATAATCTCCGTGATCCTCGGATCAGATCCGAGTATCCTGCCGCACGCCTTGCGGGCTAAGTCTTCATCAATCTTGTCTATCAAGTCGAAGATCCTCGTGGACCGGCCCAAAGTTGGCCCACGCCATTGTCAGACCTGGGCCCAGGCCGACTGTCACCCCTGCCGGTGATGGGCCCCGGGGTACCCATATCCCACAAGCTGTCAGAGTTATCGTCCGGCAGTCCACCCGGGTGTACCCAAGTGGTTGATTTGTAGGAAAAGGGCAATCGTGAGGCTAGGGAGCTCAAGGTAACACAGAGACGCAAGGTTTATATAGGTTCGGGCTACCCGGAGGTATAATACCCTATGTCCTGTGCTCGGTGGTCTTGTATTGCTTCGCTCGACAATGCTCTGGAGAACAATGGCGAGTTTGTGGTTACAATGGGTGAATGGGGATCAGATGCCGTGGGTTGAGATGTCCTCTGGGGGTCGCCCTAGACCACTGTCACACCCGGATTTACGAAGGAAATCCGAATGCTACTATATGTGTACCCAGGAAGTCTTTACACACATATAGCTCAGAAATGAATATCAAAGAAAGGAAAACAGTGCTCGATAACATAAATCATAACAAGTCTTACATCACAGGCATTACATTTATTAACGAGTTTATCAAAGTAGCGGAAGCCTGACGTAGTCTAACTCCAGAACATCTCCACAGGGACTCTGACTGGGGGAATGCACTGCCTAGAAGTCCGGGAACTCCTCGGGGAAGACAAAAGCATCCACAGGTGGTTCATCTGAGTACCCATCCGGGATTTTGTTGATATGAAGCAAGTGTAAGTAATCCATCTTACTTAGCAAGCATAACATGATTAAATGAGGCTCAAAAGGCTAGACAAGGTTTAAACTGCGGTTAGCATTTTTAGTTGATTGATTTTAAAATTAACCTGAATTACTACAATTATGTGACAACCCTAGTTGAAACCCACATTATGGAAACATGTGAAGTATTATAAATGAACAACATTATATTAAACCATTTATCCGAAAAACAAGGAACCGCTCGAAAAGGATCCAGGCCGCTCTTGACCGTGAGCACGGCTGATATATCAGATCATAACACTCTGCAGAGGTTGTACAACTTTACCCACAAGTCGCGATTCCCCTTTGTCATAGACAAGTGTACCTCCAAAAACAGGTACGGGGTTTCACTACGAGACCTTTCAAAAGACACCCTAGCAAGCTAGTGGCCGCTACGGTTTCCTGACAGGCGCATGGACCCCTCCAGACTCCAGCCAAAACATAACACAAAACCTTCACACAAACCCCAACGAGAACTGACCGAGATCCACACTTAAACCTGGCAGCCCCACTTGCGCCTTTCAGTAACCACTAGACAAGCTAGAGCCGTACAGTTTACTTAGTCAAGACCAGAGCCATGTGATTCCTGTGGTTGTACGGTTTTCCTGGGTTGCCGCTTTAAGAACAGAACCTTAAGAAGAGACGCTTAGAGCAATCCAAACACATGCTCAAGCTCCCTAAACCAAGTTGCTAAAAAGCATATTTTAATAAGGTTCCAAGTATAACATTAGTCAGGATTATTAATTCATAACGAACATTAGCGGTTGGCAAGCATAGCGACAACTAACATATCTACCCATATGCATAACCCAGGGTAAACAAGGAATATAGGATAAACAAAGCTAGTCATCCCTATGGTTTAACAAAATTAGACACATGCATGAATGAATAAAGTGGTTAAAAGGTGAATAGGTATCAAGGATGAATCATGTTACACCTGCCTTCCTCAAAGTATTGCTGCTGATCTTGGTCTTCAAACTCTTGATCAAAGCCGGCCTCGTACTGCTCGCTCTCTAAACACGCATTCCATCACCATACAAACATCCACACATGCCATTACATGCAAACAAATATAATTCTATTAGAACAGTACACCATACAGTAAAAACAGAAGCAAAAAGGATATAAAACTAATCTACGCATTTCTACGAACACAACAACGCGAAAATCACTCTAATCGGATTTACGGTGATTAAACTACGCTAAAAACAAGACGAAGGTCTAATCTGCGAGGAACCGAGGGCCTAAACGAAATTAACCCTAGACAGCAGGGGGTAGCAAGGAAGTTTTGCAACACAGGGAGTTGGATGGCGGGTTGATTTGCTGTTTTTCCAGGGACTCTTTAACATAAAACGAAGAGGTATCTTAGAGTTTAATCTGGGCTGTTGGATCAAAGATGAAGGGCTGCTGCTGTTTCCCTTGACCTGTTCGGTCTGCACAGGAAGGACCGACACTGCCTTCGTCGTTTCACGAACAGAGGCGACGGCGGCCATGGTTGTCGCCGTTCTGCTCGCCGGCGACAGGGGCCCCAAGGCTATGGTTCACGGAATCAAGTGCCGAGCGGCAGAATGGAACGAGAACGACGCCGCGAACTCGTCTTGATGCTTACCTAGGGAAGGCAGGCAGCAGAGATGGAGAATTTCAGAGAGGGGCGGAGCAGGTTACGTTGGCATGTGGGAACAGTCTTGTGGCTTCGGTCTGTAGCTTCTGGGTGCCGGGGGCGTGGCCTTGGTTTCCTGTGCACGCGAGGTAGAGAACAGAGAGTGAAGACGGGGCCTCAAGGGTGCAAAAAGGATGTGGCGGCAGCTTTACCTTGGCCAACTCCGGCGACGAATTCCGGTGGCCACAAGCACTGGTGGCGAACAAAACGGTGTGCAGGAGTGAAAGGGGAAGGAAGGGGGCTCGGCCACTGCGTTTTGTAGAGGAGGGTAACGCACTGGTGGCCGGGAATTTGGAACGGAAGGGACGACGGGCGGCCATGGATTGAATGGACAGCGGCTCGGTGCCTCACCATTACTGCCACTAGAAGAATTAAAGGCTGGATGTTTCATGTTTGGGTGGAAGAGGAAGGGGAAGGGGCTGCGACGCTTGAGTGGAGAAGGGAGAGGCGCTGCTCAGGGGAGAAAGAAGGGCGACGGCCTTCTGTTCCGGCGAGGAAGAAAGAGCGACGGTTCTTGCGTGCGTGCGTTCTGCGTGAGGGGGAAAGGCGTGTGTGGCCTGGCTGATTTGGGCCAAGTGGCGTTTGGGCCACGGGAAGAAAAACGAAAAGGGAGCCGGGTTTGCTTTGGGCCTGGGTTGGATCTGTTTGGACCTGAGTTGGATTTGTTTGGGCCCAAGGGAGAATAAGAGAGGAGGGAGAGAGTTGGGTTGGGCCCAGGGAGAATTGAAAGAGAGAATGGGCCTGCAAGAAAGAAAGAAGGAAGGGAGGGAAAAACAGGTCGGGCCGAGTTTGGTTGACGGGGTTTGGGCCTTGGAAAGAAAGGAACAGGCCTAGGTTTTTGGGTCGGGTAGGGTTTTAGGTCTAGGTTGGACTTGGGTTTTGGATAGGGTTTTCGAGCTTCGGGTTTTGGCACTAGGTTCTCGGATTTTGGGTCTTTAGGGTTTTGGGCCTTAGAGCTTAGCACGCAAAAGCAGTCATACAATAAAACAATGCACCAGCATGAAATGCACAAAACAAGTTTTTAAACCTAGTTGATTTTATTTTCCGAAAAAGGTTTTTATTTTCCTAAGTTTTATGAATGCTCACACAAAACCTAGCAAATTAATTACTAATTTAGAAAGGGAATTTTTAGGGTGTTACAACCACCTTATATAGGCCGACGACCTAGGGTTTACAAGTCAGTTTCCTAATCCTGTTCTGCTATAACAAGAAAACTAATCTGAGTCGACGTGCCTTGCAAGCTAAGACTCCACCAGTCTTGTCCAACAAGTTCGGAAGTCCTCATGGGTCAGCCCTGGGTTGGCCCACATCGCTGTCAGACGTGGGCCCAGGCCGACTGTCTACCCGGTCGGTAGTGGGCCTAGGGGTACCCATATCCCACAAGTCCCCGAGCAACGTGCAGGCACGTGTCGGAGTGCTGATAAAGAAGCGAGGCCACCATGGTCGGCTGAAGTGTCTTGGTCGGCAAGCCAACACAAGGGTGGGCAGTGCTCAAAAAGAAAAGGAATCACCGAGGATGATCCTATCAGAGCCGGGGGGGAACCCCGAGTGGCGTAGTGCCGAGTTGTGGCTGAGTCGGACACCACGAGGAATTGCACCACTTTGAGAAAAGTGACACATCCTGATGGGGCATATGAAGAGCGACGCCAGGAGCTCTCCATATGGAATAGTCCCCGAGCATTGGGCCAATTAGAATAATCGGGCGAATGGTCAGAAAAGAATCATCTGAGCTTCGGGGCAGACAGGGCGCCCAGAGGATAAGGATGCCACGAGTGTCTGGACACATCGTGACGAAAACAGTAAACTCGTGAGTGTACATGGCGAACCTATGTCGCAAAAGCTGCTGAAAGCATACAGGGCGGTCTGGCACCCCGAAGAGAGGAACTTGTCCCAAAATCGTGGCACCCAGTCCCCGAGCGTGAGGGCTGGCCTAGTCACGGAGACCCATCATCCAAAGTCAGTGTACCCAGTCCTCGAGCGTGAGGACTGGCCAAGTCACAGAGACCCATCGTCCAAAGTCGTACTGCCAATCCCCAAGTGTGAGGGCTGGCTGAGTCACGGAGACCCGTCGTCCGAAGTCGTAGTGCCCAGACCCCGAGCGTGGGGACTGGCTGAGTCACGAAAACCCATTGTCCAAAGTCGTTGCGCCCAGTCCCCGAGTGTGAGGGCTGGTAGAGTCGCAGAGACCAGCCGACCGGAGTTGTAATGCCGAGTCTCCGAGCCTGGGAGCTGGCCGAGTCACGAAGACCCGCCGTCCGAAGTCGCAGTGCCCAGACCCTGAGCGTGGGGACTGGCTGAGTCATGGAGACCCATCGTCCGAAGTCGTAGCGCCCAGTTCCCGAGCGTGAGGGCTTGCAGAATCGCAGAGACCTACCGATCGGAATCGTAGTGCCCAGTCCCCGATGTTGGGAGCCAGACAAGCCACCAAGTTGCCTCCCGCCCCGAGCCAGAGAGGTCGGCTGGACGAGGGGAAGCACGTCGAGTCGTCGTCTGTGGTGCCCAGACCCCGAGCCTGGGAGCCGGGTGAACCACCGAGTCGTTGTCTGGGGCGTCCAGACCCCGAGCTTGGGAGCCGGGCGAACTGCTGAGTCGTCTGTGGTGTTCAGCCCCTGAGATTGGGAGCCGAGCAAGCCGCCGAGTCGCCTCCAGCACCCAGCCCCCGAGCTGGGAGGTCGGCCGGGTGGTAGGAGACGCGCCGAGTGGTCGGCCCGCGCCAGCCCCGAACCTGGGAGCTGGCCGAGTCGGTCGAAGTACACCAAATAATGCATGAGCTGTATGAAGACAGTGCAAATATTATGTAGCATAATATTCAATAATCTGAATGATAAACAATGTTTGTCGTAAGGTCGTAACAGAAACAGGTCTGTGAATGCATTGTGCATATGTGTAAAACGCCTTTCCTCTAGCAAAAACTCCGAGTAGGACACCATGCGGCCCTTGCCTTGTGTCGCTAAGCACCTTTTCCCGCTGACCACTGCTCATGGAGAGGATGGCTTACCACAAGCTACAATGCTCAGCAGTGAGGCTTAGATGTAGGCGGCACGCGGGGCGAGTACGGAACTCAAGGTTTCACGATTGGGGACTTGAACCGCACGGGTTAGCTTGGGATTTACCTAGGGGAACATAAGGTCGGGCAGGGACCCGGAAGTCAAAGTCGGCAGGGACTCTCCCGAGCGCTAGAGCAGCGCACCGTGTTAAGAAATTATACCAAAACAACAGCTTGAGCTGGACACCCGTGAGGTGTAGTCTGGACAGACCAGGCTGTATGAGCAGTCGAAGTGTGGCCGAGGTGGTCGGCTAAAGTCACGGAAACATAGGAGAGCCGAGGCATACAAAGGTATACAGAAGCCATAAAATACTTAAAAAATAATATTTAGCTCGATTCGCACCGAATCGGAGAAGTGTCACTCTTGCATGAGCGTCATGTCCAAGTGGACACGGTTGTCGATGAAGTACAAGCGTGCGTGGTTGTTGATGATGTTGAAGAGTCGGCGCTGCGGTGCACTTGGCAGCCAAGCACCCGGGCGCATTGTCAGATAGAAGACGGATAGCGTCTCGGAGTCGCTGTGTGCATGGAAGCCGAGTCTCTAGGCCTCGCCCGTAGTCCTGGTTCACAGCAAAGTCGTGCATGCCTCTGACGCACGTATGGAATGCATGCATGGTCCTTCCTTGTACGCGTATATACACATGCAATCGAAAGAAACAAGAATATAATCGGTACATGTTAGCTGACTTAATTTGGAAAATAGTACATGATGAATAAAAGATGGAATATATTTCCTGACTGGCCCCGGCCGGACGAGCGCCCATGGGAGGCATGTGTTGTATGCGAAGCCGCTGGCAGATACGAAGGTTGCACCCAGGCCCGGGATGCATCCGCCAAGTTGTTGAACGACACGTTCAACGAGTCGTAGTGAAGTCAGGTGCCCACGCCCCACGCCATGGAAGGAGTCCACGTGACTGGTTACCGGCCCTGAGGCGTCGATGACGGACCAGATTGCCACGTACGAACTCGAGGCACACCGGCGGGCATCAAAATAGATGCGATCGGGCGACGATCCGATTTCGTGGAATAGACTGCCATGTAATGCCCCGCGATTACCCCTACCTGGCACGTTAGCTGTCGGAGTTATCGTCTGGCAGTCTACCTGGGGGAACCCAAGTGGTTGATTTGTAGGCAAAGGGCAATCGCGAGGCTAGGGAGCTTGAGGTAACACAGAGACGCAAGGTTTATACAGGTTCGGGCTACCCGGAGGTATAATACCCTATGTTCTGTGCTCAGTGGTCTTGTATTGCTACGCTCGACAATGTTTCGGAGAATAATGGCGAGTTTGTGGTTACAATGGACGAATGGGGATAAGATGTCGTGGGTTGAGATGTCCTCTGGGGGTCGCCCTAGGCCGCCTTATATAGGCCGACGACCCAAGGTTTACAAGTCAGTTTCCTAATCCTGTTCTGCTATAACAAGGAAGCTAATCTGAGTCGGCGTGCCTTGCAAGCTAAGTCTCCACCAGTCTTGTCCAACAAGTTCAGAAGTCTTCATGGGGCGGCCCTGGGTCGGCCCATATCGCTGTCAGACGTGGGCCCAGGCCGACTGTCTACCCGATCGGTAGTGGGCCCAGGGGTACCCATATCCCACAATTCCGATCGCTCCGGTTAAGTCTATCACAAAACGCCCTTGTAGCCCATCTTCTTGAAAGAACTCTCTATCATATGTGTTTGGATCTATGTTGTAATCTTCATTGTTTGGGACAGGTAGTTTGTCGTGTGGCGATACCTTGTACACAACGTCCCAACCCTGAAGACGTTCGTCGATTTTGCATGGGTATAATAGGTAATAAACTTGTGTGGCTTGTTGAGCCAAAATAGAGACATCGTCTCCTGGATAGATGGATGACTGTCGAATTCCTCGGTCATGTAAAGCCATTGAATGGCTTGTGTGGCTTGTTGTGTGGCTTGTGTGGCTTGTCATGTGGCTTGTTGCCTTCTTTGTGCCATGTCATCTGTTTCACGGATCCCTCGGTCATGTAAAGCCGTTGAATCCTCGATATGAACGGAAGGTACCGTAGGATTTTCACGGGGATTTCGAGCTACCTCTTATGGCCATCACCAAAGTCTACCTCCAGGTATCTAGATGATTAACATTTAGGACAATACTTTTCATCCGCATGTTCTTTCCTAAACAAGATGCATCCCTTCGTACAAGCATGTATCTGCTCGTATGGCATCTTAATTGCATGAAGAAGTTTCTGTGCCTCATACAGGTTGCGTGGCAAATTCTGACCACCTGGAAGCAGGCTGCCAAAAACTGTCAACATATTATCAAAGCCATCTTGACTTATGCCAAGCTGAGACTTTAGGGCCATTAGGCATCCGATGGCATCCAGTTGAGAAACATCGGTATGGTCGTGGAATGGTTTATGTGCCGAAGACAACATGTCGTAATAGGCCTTTGCGGTTGCCTCTAGCGGATCCTCCCTAACATGACTAGGTCCTTGATCGAACTGTGCTTGATGAAAGTCATCTAACATGTTTCCGCACCTGGCATCAGCATCAAAATCCTCGATGCGTTGTCTCACGACCTCGTCTCTCGCACGATGGGCTTCACCATGACAGATCCACCGGGTATAGTTTGCCACAAACCCATTGGTGCAAATGTGTTTACCCATCTGGAACTAAGATTGAAGTATCTTGTTTGCACACTTGCTACAGGGACATGGTGCTTTACTCTGTCCTTTGTCAGATGCCTTTTTCAAGAAATCTTCGACCTTGTAAACGAATTCATTGGTCCAGTCACGCTTACCCCACCAACCCGTGTACATCCACTCACGGTCATCCATCCTTTAACATATAAGTGAGTGATATAAAAAACAATTGCATCTACACCCTAAATCTACACGATGTCTATCATGCTCTAATAGGTGAAGATAGGTCCTAATCCCACCCAAGGATGTGTAGATGTGGTTAGTTTTCATGCTCTACTCCTATCCAAGACAGAATTTTGGCAGCACCTCCCCGCTGTTCTCCAAATACACGTCCTAGCAAGGAGATTGTGTATCAGGAGAACAACAGGGAGGTGATGCCGAAATTCTGTATTGGATTGGAGCAAAGTATGAAAACTGAACCCATCTACACATCCTTGGGCTATCCAAAAAACATGGACAATTCGGAGCCGATACGGTCGTACATATGCAAAGATTTGCATATTCCCAACCGTATCTCTTCCGAACGGGAGACGCCTAGGTTAAGTGAACAAAGGACATGAAACAGAAAGAGGGGCATTTTTCAGTTTCTTACCTAGTAACTCGGTGGCGGAGAGGTGGGGGCAACGGCGGCGTGGCCTCCTACTACTTCTCCTTCGGTGGTGGCGGCGGCAATGGTGCGAATCCTAAAAAAAGGATCAATGCTTATTGTTAATTCAAAATTTTGGCAGCACTTCCCCTGTGCGGTGAGGTTTCCAAAAGCTGCAACAAAACCACGACATGAAGGCCATGCTACACAGAGGTTTCTTCTCATGGCTCGATGGCCGGACACATTGGCATGCAGCGCCACACGCCACGAGTCCCACCTAGCGGGCTCGACGGCGGCGGGGAAAGGGCGGACGATGCGTCCACCTCCACCTCCTCTTCCTCTTCCTCCTCCTCGTCCTCCTCCTCCTCACAGCGTGTGGTGCGGNCGGAGGGTGGTGTGCCGGCCGGCGGCAGGGCAAGCTCGGCGGTGCGCGGCGTGGGAGAGAAAGTGAGAGTGAGAGATTGTTGAGTGAGTGAGAGTCCGAGCGGGCAACCAGCCGGTCGGCTAAGTCGTTTTTGAGAGTTTGCCGTGTGCCAGATCCAAGGCACATGGCAAACGTTCTCTTTGCCGTGTGCCAGATGCAAGGCACACGGCAAAGGGGTTTGCCGTGTGCTAGCTCATCAGGCATACGGCAAAGGTGGACTCAATATTTCTTGTACATTTCTTTTCAATTCACATTGTCTACAAAAATTTACAAAACTTAACCGCTCATATTCTTATGTAAGTCTTAGACTACACTCAATAACATGAATATAATTTTTGGACTCAAACTATTCTATTATATCATGTACTTATAGGTCAAAATCAATTTATAACAATTTAAATGGTATAATTGTGGTTAATATATTAAAATTATCAAATGGATCCAAAAAATACCAAAATTTAACACGAAGCAATCTATCTTGTGTATTGCCTATAGAAAAAGTTTAGAAGCCAAACTCAAATTCAAAAGTGATTGTGCCTACAAACCTAATCACATCCTTATCTTTTCTACAGATCTTCTTCGGAGAAGTTTCAGTTTGTAAGCATCGTACGTGATAAAATGTGCAGATCCTACTCAAATTTTTACCAAAGACTCCATGCATGATAGCATGAGATATTGACAAATCTCATGAATTTCAAACTTTGTTTGAATTTTATAGAATTTAAAATCTATCTGGCCCCATGTGCTTGATAATGTTTCGTGAACACAATTTTCGAAATTTTGTTTCAACTTCTGGATAAGATCTTACACAGGACTCAATATCACGAATATCATTTTTCCACTCACTTTATTGTATTATTACATGCACTTGCAGTTCAAAAGTGAATTATTCAAAAAATACTTTGAATGCAAATAAATTGTTAAATATAGCAAACATATTGAAAAATGTACCAAATTTGAGAATGAAGTACCACAAAGTATGTGGAGTGGAGAAAAAGTTTGGAGGGCAGCAATAGATTTTTTGTGGTTTCTTTGTCGTGTGCCTGGGAGTGGCACATGGCAAAGAAGGTGTTTGCCGTGTGCCCTCGGGCAGGCACATGGCAAAGCAGTGCTTTTGCCGTGTGCCTGCGGGTGGCACACGGCAAAGCAGTGCTTTTACCGTGTGCCTATGGCTGGCACACGGCAAAGACTAACGGCCGGCGCCGGCCAAGCCGGCCGTTACTGCTCATCGGGCACGTGCTTAACTTTTGTCCAGTGCCGAGTCAAAGGCACACGGCAAAGATGTAGTTTGCCGTGTGCCGAGTCAAGGGCACACGACAAAGATGGATTTTGCCGTGTGTTGGGGGTTTGACACACGGCAAAGGTGGATTTTGCCGTGTGTCAAGAGTTTGCCGTGTGTATGTTTCTGAGCACACGGCAAAGAGCCTATTTGCACACGGCAAACTGAGGGTTTCCCGTAGTGGAAGCATGTCATTCGAAAGAACTCCAAGTAAGTAATAAACACCATTCACGATGTGTATTGTTATTTCGTGTGAATAAATTTCTAGTGTTTGTTATTTCATGTATATATAATTTTCGAGTTGTTTAGTTTGCAAATGGGAGAGTTTGTCCCTAGAGGAATAAGTGCCCATGAAGGAAACTATTACCGATCAACTACTTTGATTTAGTTTTGGAGCAAGATATATGTAGATGCAAAAGGAGAGTTCTACTGTATGGACATGATATTCGGCACTTGCAAGCACTAACGTCTAGTTCTCATTAATTGCAAACATGTCTAAATTATTAACTAAGTCTGTAATATATATGTACATTGAATGTATATATATACACATATGTGGAATACGTTTATTTTCTATCTTGTGCTACGTGGTACCATGTTTAGGGTTCACATATTGATATCATAATATTAAACAAAACAATAAATAAAGTCAAACAAAAGGAAAGAAAAAACATTTTTAGTACGGGTTGGCAATACTAACTAGTATTAAAGGGGGCGTTGCGAAGTGCTATATGTGGCGGCCCCTCTAGTACAGATCTCTTTAGGTACTAAAGGGTGAGACTACTATTAATCTCTGATGCTCAGTACCGGTCCCAAAACCGGTAAGAATGAAGATTTTATTTATTGATGGCCAAAACTATACAATTATATGATGGACGTACAATAGATTAGAAAATGAAACATATTTTAAATCAAATATCAAGGCAGGCCCGTTCCCCGTGGGCGTGCCACCGGTGGGACAGCACAGGGCCTCCAGTTTCCAGGGGCCCCCAAAATAACAGCAATGTATATCCTAGACAAATTAAACGTAGGTCTGTGTCACCTGCGTCTGGCCCAAACGAGCACAGCAGAACTCCCCTCGAAACCTATCGTCTCATGCGCTTGTCCGCCTCCGCCCAGATCGGCAGTCGGCTCGGCGCTGCACTCTGCTATCGTTCGATGCCGGAAGGGGACGCGCTCACCCAGATTCGCAGAAGGACCCTCGATGTGCACGTGCCCGCCTCACAGTACAGTGGTGAACGGTGCGATGTAAGACCAGGACTCCAACCTCAGGAGCAGGAGGATTGTGTATTTGCATGCTAGCGTGCTGCTCCAGATGTTGCAGGACAAGCCAGCAACTCAACTAGGTAGTTTCTTCAATAAAATTCTTCAGATGAACTAGCTTAGTGGATTAGCATGTTTGTTGTTTGCTGTGTATCTCGTCCTTTTTCTACGTGTGCATCATCATTGGAACTAGTTTATTTAAACTTCTAGTGTTCAAAGATCCAAGCCATAGCAAATCGGTCTAGAAAATGAGATTTTGGTTACTAAAATATTTTGGTAGCCATTGAAGCTACTGAAGCCTAGTTGCAGTTTACAATGGCACCAGAAAGAGTGACATGAGAGAGTAAGATTGATCACCATTGAAGATTTCATTTAAAAAACACAAGAGTTGAATGTTCAAGTAAATATATATTAAGCAACAGAGTTGAATAGATACAATATATCCTAGTTATATGTAATACTATTGTAGCCAATATGTTGTTGTTTTAGGCCTATTTTAAAGTTTGGCATTGGGCCCCAGATTTTGCCGTCACGGCCCTGTATCAAGGGAGTAGCAGGAGTCTTTGAAAGCGTCCATGACGCGACTGGGAAGGGCCACGAGTGCTTCCACGCTCCCGTAACACAAGGGAGACGGCGGAAGTATGTAGATGAGACCGCTGACCGGATGGTAACTCGGCATGAAGTAGAATTGTGGGCCGCCCCCAAAATCGAGGTCATGGAACGGGACCCTCTGGAGGCAGTACACCGCGCAGTCGTGGCGCTCCGCTGTGTCCGCCATGGACACCAGACCCTCCTTCTCCACAGCACCTGAATTCACGAAGTCGATGAACGATCTGAAGTAGACGTCGTCAACACGGGCCACCTCGCGGCGGATCAGCTCTGATGTTTGCCCAAGAGGAGAAGCCAACAGCTGTCGTGCTGTCATGGTGGAGTGAGCCCAGAGCAGGACGTTGCCGGTGTATCCCTTTGGCACCGGCGGGCGGCGCATCCGCGCTCGGCCGTTGACGGCGATGTGTAGCCGCGTGACCTCGCCACCGGAGAGGCCCCGTGCCTTGGTCACGCACCGCCACAGGTGCGCCGCTAGGCACTGCAGCGTGCTGTATGGACGGAGCATGCCATTGCCCGCTGATGATGCTTTCGACTTGAGATTTGAGATGAACTCGCTGCTGAAGTGCACCTTGTGTACCGTCATCTGTTCGTCGCTGGCACCATTGTCCGTGCCGCCGCACAGATTCTTCTCTTCGTCTTGGACCCTGAACTCGGTGCCGCGGTGCTCGAACTCCACAACGGGTGGATCGCGTGGAATGAACAGCGACTTCCGGTCATGCACGGGGACAGGGTCGATGGCGACGCCGCGGGTGGCTTGACCCCACGCCAGCAAGCAGTGGCTGACGGCGATGCCGTCACCGACGGCGTGGTGCATGGTGTGGCCCACGACGAGGGAGCCGCACGCGAACCTCGTGACCTGGACCAGCATCAGCTCCTCCGCCCCCTCCCCGCTGGGGTGCAGGCGCCGCACCACCGGCGCCGCCGCCGGCAGCAGCGGCATGATGGTCTCGAGAGCGACGTCGGCCGTCGCCTCGACGAACCGTGCGCCGGCGTCGTTGAGCACGATTGCGCGGCGGCCAGTGGAAGCGTCCACCCCGAGCCTTCCAGCCCACTCACGGTACTCGGCCAGCGCCGTCGCGAGCCCGGCTTCGAGGATGGCGGTGGACGGGGCTGGCGGGTGGAAGGCGTGTATGCTGGACATGTACTCGTCGTGGAGCTCGTCGAATGCTGTGAGCAGAACGACGTCCTCCGCAGCCCAGTCACTGCTGCCGCCATTGGTGGGCTTGACAGCCTTGGACGACTGAATGGCGACCTCCATCGGCCCAGATCGTCGTCTCGTTGATGATTGAGAAGCTTGGAGGACAAACACGAACCAACTAGTATTTCAGCTAGCTAGTTACGAATAGAGCCACGTTTATATGATCAGCATGCAGGATTACAGAACTGGGACACGAGGTACACCTTCCGTTCCTAGTTCTTGTGTTATATAAGACATACTCCTCCTCCTCTGTCGTTTATTTTTTTACATGTCGTATTAGTTATGTCGTAAGTTAAACTTGGCTAACTTTGACTAAATTTATAGAAAAATAATAACATTGTACCAAATTTGTTTCATAAATCCATCACGAAATATAATTTAATATTGCATATGTTTGATAATACAGTTGTTACTAAACTATACTGTTCTATAAACTTGATCAAAATTAGCTAAGGTTGATTTAGAACAAACCTACTATAATGTCGTTTAATACGATATGTAAATAAAAACAGAGCGAGTAATTAGGTAAGATCGCCAGCTATAGCTTTCACTATAGCTGGCTATAGCCTTTGGAGAGGGACAAGGCTAGGATATAGCGCTAAACGGCCACTACACCACAACCTAAGAGCCTGTGGCAGAGCTCCCAGAGCTGATTCTCGGCTGAATCCAGCAGGAGCTCTGCTAAACAGTTTTTCAGAGAGAAGTGATTCTCTGCTGATTCTATGAAGTGATTCTCTGAAATGAACTATAAGGGGCTGGGAGCTGAAAAAAGTAGCTTCTTCTGATTCTGTGAAGTGATTCTCCATCCTGATTTTGAAAGTTTTTGCTAGAGAATCAAAGAGAATCACTTTCAGCCACAGAATCACTTCTCTCAGAGAATCAGCTCCCATAGAGAATCAGAATCAGATGGAGCTCTACCAAAGAGGCCCTAAGAGCAGCAACTACTACGCGGTTCCTATAAGCTGTATACACCTTTGGCCGTAGAATATGGCGTCGATATATATAAACTTATAGCGACGCACACATATATAGCGACTGACCGTTCGACGCTCGACTTAGATATACCGACAGACAGTTTGAGGCTCTATTAGAGCTTATCCCAACTGATGGTTCGACAATACAGGCATTTTTACCGTCAAACAGTTCGAGGCTAAGCAACCATGTTGATATAATACAACAATAAATATCACAGTAATCATATAGGTTCAGTCTTCTAAACACAACCAGATGAGCTTAACTAATTGACTTGCAGAACACTCATGACATATGCATTGATCATATAGGATCATTAACTTGCCACACATGACACATTAATCAGGATAAGATCAGTCTGCTATTCTTCATAGCCAATAGTGTTTGATTTGCAATACACAGCATCCATGAGCTCACATGCTTGGCTTGCATAGCCATTCAACATATTAAGTGTTTACACAGCCATAAAGTTTGGCTTCCACAGCTCACATGCATGTTTGGCTTGCACAGCAGTTAAATTTGTTTACAAAAGGCTGGTTGTGTACACGGTCCAAAACAAATTAAATAGAGTCCATGAGCACCTGGCCGACTATGTAGATGATTGAGCACGCTTAATCTATCTTCTTCCAGAAGTAACTGAAAAATCAAAATTGACATCCAATCAACAAATATTTCCTTCAAAGTTGCTTAGCCCTCTAATAGCCACATTTAGCCCGCTATAGCCTGCTAAATGGAGTCTACTGAACATTGTGTATTTATACTGCTATTTTGCATATGAAATTTATCATGTTTAAAGTGTAAAACTTTTTGCTTGTCTATAGAGTATTTGATTTTTAATATAAAGAAGTCATGAAGCCCTTAACTTGTTTGAGTTCATGAAATTTTACTCATTCTATACTTATGTGCTTAATTATTTACTATATTTTGCCTAATATATTACAAACCGCTAAATGAAGTTAGCTAGGCTATATCCTGCTATAACTTGTTTTAGCCTTTTCAGAGACTGGCCGCTAAAAGGTTTAGCCTGCTATTTTAAACAATGGGCAAGATATGCTATCGAACCAGTGTTTCAAAACTCGGGGCACAGTATATAAGTACTGGATGGAGGATGGAGGTCGATGCAATCAAGTGTCCTGCATTTGAGAGTTGAGACTACTAGTTTCTTTTTTTAGAGAGAGCGGGTTGGGTGAGACGATCGAGTACTAAGAAGCAATTAATAACCCTCCATAAGCCAGCACTCAAATAGGATGGATAATATGGAACCCGGCGTCGTCTGGTTGCTATGCGCGACGCTGGCGGCCTCCCTCCTCTGCTACCTCACCAACTCCAGACGCCGCCGTCCCAACAGCGGCACCAGACGACGGTTGCCTCCGGGTCCCAGGCCTCTGCCCTTCATCGGGAACGCGCTGGACCTGAGAGGCAGCCACCTCCATCAGGATCTCCGCACGCCTTGCCTGTGCCTACGGCCCCGTCATGCACCTCTCAATGGGTCTCGGCGCCACGGCAGTGGTCGTCTCCTCCACAGAGGCGGCGAAGGAGGCGTTCACGAGGCATGACCGGCGACACGCTGCGCGCAAGGTCACGGACGCCGTCCGCGCGCTCGAGTGGGCCGACCGGTCCTTGCTCTGGCTGCCGAGCTCCGACCCTCGGTGGAAGGCGCAGCGCGGCCTCGTGGCCACGCACATAGTCTCCCCGCGCGGCCTCGCCGGCCGGATTGCGTGGTGTCCGGGAGCGCAAGGTGCAGGACCTCGTGTGCTACTTCCGCAGCCGCGCCGGGCAGGAGGTGCAGGTTGGCAAGGCGCTGTATGCCGCCATGCTCAACCTCATATCCAGCTGCTTCTTCTCCTCCGGCGATGTCGTCGACTTGGACGACGCCCTCGAGGCGGCGCAGGGGATACGGCGGCACATGGAGGAAATCGACCATCTCATGGTGAAACCCAACATCTCCGACCTCTTCGGGTTCCTCGGGCCCCTTGACTTGCAAGGACTGCGCCGCAAGGCGGCCAAGCACCTGGCTCAAGTCTTCCGCGTCATGGATGGCATAATCGACAGGCGGTTGGCCGATGCCTCCTACTCGGCGCACAAGCACAACGACTTCCTCGATGCAGCCATGGATCTCATGTCCGCCGGGAGCTTCTCTCGGCAGGACGTGACGACCCTTGCATTCGACATCTTCGTTGCCGGGAGCGACAACGTCGCGACCGCGGTTGAGCGGGCCATGGCCGAGCTGCTCCGCAACCCGGGCATCATGGCCAAGACAGTGTTATTAGGACCGGACCGGACCGGCCGGTTCGACCGGTTCAACCGGGAACCGGTGGTCCTAACGGTTCGGTCCAGATAAAAGATCGGATGTGCAAACGGACCGGTGAAAACCGGTTGAGCCGGCGGTTTTTTCCAAGAAACCGGGGTAAAACCGGGTATCGAACCGGTGGAGACCGGTCAGTCGCGACAAAGAAATTGGCCTGCGCTATTAAATCCAGCAAAAATGGCGTCGGGGGGCATCGGTGGGACTCGAACCCCCGATCCTGAGGTTCGCAGGGAGCGAACAAACCACTGGAGCACTTGGTCTGCTGTGTTTAGAACGAAATATTCATTCTATTTGAACCGTTTTAAACCGGTGGTCCAACCGGTTGAACCAATCAAACCGTAAACCGAGAGGCTCACCGGTTCGATGTCCGGTCCGGTCCTAATAACTATGGGCCAAGATGCGCGCGGAAATCGACGGCGCTAGTTTTGCTGGCAAGGAAGGCGGCGTCGTCACGGAGACCGTCGCGGCGAGCTTGCCGTACCTCCAAGCCGTGGTGAAGGAGACGATGCGGCTGCACCAGTGTTATTAGGACCGGACCGGACCGGCCGGTTCGACCGGTTCAACCGGGAACCGGTGGTCCTAACGGTTCGGTCCAGATAAAAGATCGGATGTGCAAACGGACCGGTGAAAACCGGTTGAGCCGGCGGTTTTTTCCAAGAAACCGGGGTAAAACCGGGTATCGAACCGGTGGAGACCGGTCAGTCGCGACAAAGAAATTGGCCTGCGCTATTAAATCCAGCAAAAATGGCGTCGGGGGGCATCGGTGGGACTTGAACCCCCGATCCTGAGGTTCGCAGGGAGCGAACAAACCACTGGAGCACTTGGTCTGCTGTGTTTAGAACGAAATATTCATTCTATTTGAACCGTTTTAAACCGGTGGTCCAACCGGTTGAACCAATCAAACCGTAAACCGAGAGGCTCACCGGTTCGATGTCCGGTCCGGTCCTAATAACTATGGGCTGCACCCCATGTTGCCCCTGCTGGTACCGCACCAGGCGACAGAGGATGGCATGGAGATCGGCGGCTACACGGTGCCCAAGGGAACCATGGTCATCTTCAACGCATGGGCGATAATGCGGGACCCGACGGTGTGGGATAGGCCGGGCGAGTTCATGCCGGAACGGTTCTTGGATGGGGCCGCAACTGCAGGGGTAGATGATGACTTGACGGGGAAGGACTACAACTTCATCCCATTCGGGTCAGGCCGGAGGCAGTGTCCTGGCCAGAACCTGGCAGAGTGTGTCGTGCCGCACATCCTGGCAGCGTTGCTGCACGCGTTCGAGTGGCGGTTGCCGCCGGACACCGAGCAGTTGGACATGGACGTCCCGCTAAAGGCCGTGCCTACCCTCAACCTAAAGGGGTGTCTGCTTTGAAAAAACGAGGTCTATCATCGATCATCACACTGCATGCGTCATATCATCTATTTCCCATAATAATTGTAAAAATAAGGATTATTGTACCATCTTGTCCATGATTTGGTGATTTCTCAAAGTAAACCGTGTTAATTAAATTTGCTTCTGTAATCTTTTGAAACTATATATGTCAATTAGTTTTCTGAGTTCTGATGAATAAGGTCAAGTTAGTTTCCAATTATTTTCTGAACTGCAAACCAAGGGCGGATCCAGGACCTGCGCTGGGGACTTCAGCCCGGGTCCAGCCCAAGTAACACCCCCTACACCTTGTAGTATTAGCCCATGTGCAGCCCATGGGAGAAGGACTGCTTCTATCCTCAGCCTGACAGCCCATGCTGCAGTTTAACTGCAGGTTTGGCGTCGATTAGTTTCTGAAATTTTTTTGCTGCTAAATAACGTAGGTATGTCGACGATCAAGGATCAAAACACTTCAGTTAAGTATAGAAATTCAGAAACATAACTTGATTGGCATATTTTTTTTAGTTTTTATTTGCAGATGTATCATCACCTATTTACATGCTGATATGAATTTGATTCATGTTATTAGCATAAGCAAACACGTTTAATGCCGAATCTTTGGCTTGGTGTTTACCGGCTCTCAAGATTCGATTTCTCAACTAAGTCGCTAAGAAATCAGCCCGCTTTTTGCTCCATTCCTGATCGGCCACTGCTGCATACACGACTAGAGAAAAGGCCTCTATTATCGGCTCGTAACCCCCTTTAGTACCGGATCCCTGCCCGGTACTGGAATTTCAATACTAAAGATGATACCTTTTGGTACCGGGTGTCACGCCTGGTACTAAAGAGGCACATTAATACCGGCTGGTAATACCATGTTAGGGTCCAGGCCACTGTTGACCACGAGCACGGCAGTTTTTAACACTCTACAGAGATTGTGCCCTTTCACCATAAATCATGTCTCTTAAAACCCTCGGGGTTGCAAAGCCCATGATATGAGATCCACTACATGACCTTCCAAAGAAACCCCAAAATTAAGTAGCCCGTTATGATTGAGCAAAGCACCACCCTCCATAATCGTCAAGTTACTTAAAAATGCTCACTCAAGAGAAGACTGAGTTATATACTCCATCACTGTCTTCCCCCTCTTTCCCTTTCGGTAAGGCTAACAAAATTTTAAGTTTCTAGTCACTTAATCAAGACCCTTCCATATAGTTCTCATGGTTGTACTATTTTTTCGAGCTGTTCTCCATGTTCCAATTATGCTTGAACGTTCTTGAATTAGAACAAAGCATGGAACATAAATAAAAGAGTAACACAAGTTTATTATCATCAGCATTTGTTATCATCTATTTCCCATAAAAGTAGCTTGCCGGCGAGCGCGTCGTGTGTCGAGACCAAGGCCAAATAACCTCTGTGCACATAGAATGCACTAGGATCATATTCCTTTGTTGCTACATGCAGTACAAGTCATAAATAAATGGCATCCTAATTTTACTGGCAAACAAATAAGAGAATAGACAATATTTTATTTCAAATAGTTTTCTAAAAAAATATTTATTAAAATCTATAGTATCTATTATGTAAGGTCAAAAAAATTGACCGCTATTGATTTATATCATCAATTTACAAAGTTTTTAAGATTTCAATAATCATCTCAAGCATAAACAAATCACTTAGCAATTTAAAACATATTTTTAAAAAACAATTATTTAAAATCTAAAATAACAATAATGCTAGATCAAAACAAAATGGGCCGCTTTTGGTTTATAGCATCTATTTACTAAAGATCAAGATTTTCAAAAGCCATCATGAGTGTAAACACTTGATGTGATAATTCAAATATAGTTTTTAGTAAAAAAATCAATCAAAATCTACAATAGTCACATCAAGTGTTTACACTCATCAAGTATAGATAAATAGATGAATATGGTGAACTCTTTAGCCGAGACCTTCCAACCTCTCATGTCCAAGCTCTAGCAGCTCTGTTTGGGTGGGCAATTCCGGTGGGCGAGGAATGGGACAACTGAGCTGTCTCTCTGTGGCTGTTTCTCTATAATTGTACCCATGAATCCCACAAACATAATATGTTGGAATGTCCGGGGTCTCAATTCTAGAGCACGCCAAGGCGTAGTGCGCACACTTGTCAATTCCTCCAGGGTCAATGTGGTTTGGCTCCAAGAAACAAAAATGACAACGGTCTCTGCTGGAACCATCCTGTCCTCCCTCGGTTCAGATTTCACCCACTTTGTTGAGTTGCCGTCGGCTGGGTCTAGTGGAGGAATTTTAGTGGCATGGCGCAATAACCTTGGGCCTGCCAATGCCACACGTGTGGATACCCACTGCATCTCAGTGCAATTCTGTCCTAATGACAGCCAAACATGGTGGCTCACCTGTGTCTATGGACCTCAAGGAGATGACAACAAAGTACACTTCTTGCAGAAATTAAGGGAAGTAAGAGCAGCCTGCCAGGGACCTTGGATAGTATTGGGCGATTATAATCTCATTTACAAGGATGAAGACAAGAATAAAGGAAATCTTAACAGAGCAATGATGGGGAGATTCCGGCGCTTGATCAACGACCTGGGACTGAAAGAGCTGCCACTCCATGGTCGGAAATTTACATGGTCTAATCAGCAAGATACACCAACATTGGTCAAATTGGACAGGGTGCTCTGTTCAATCGACTGGGAGCAACTCTTTCCCAATTGTTTACTGCAAAGCACAGCTACAGAAGGGTCTGATCATTGCCCTTTAATTCTTGGCCTGAACGACAACAAACCAGGGAAACCAAGATTCCATTTTTAGGCCTACTGGCGAAGCTGGAAGGCTTCCAGGAGGCAGTCGAGGTAGCTTGGTCTTCTGAACCTGCTTCCTCCTGCCCCTTCGACACTTTGTCAAGAAAGCTTCGGGCCACTGTCAAAGGGTTACAAAGTTGGAGTCACAAAAAGGTCGGGCATATCAATTCACAGCTAGAACTTGCAAGGGAAATAATACACCAACTTGAGATTGCTCAGGATGGTCGACCTCTCTCTGATTTAGAAAAATGGCTGTACAGCCAGCGCAAGAGGCATGCTCTGGCACTGTCCTCCCTGCAGCGAACAATAGCAAGGAGTCGATCCCGGATCAGTTGGCTCAGTGAGGGAGATGCCAACACAGCTTTATTCCACCTGCAAGCTAGACACAGAAAAAGAAAGAACTTCATCAGTAAAATAGTTTCAGACGATGGCTCGGTCCTCACCAAACATGAAGACAAGGAGAAGATTGTGCATGAATTTTACTGCAACTTGATTGGGGCAAATATGGAAAGAGACTTCACCATCAACCTTGGAGAGCTGGACATTCCATCACATGATCTGTCTGAGCTAGATGCTCCCTTCTCAGAAGAGGAGGTTTGGAAAACGATTAGTTCACTGCCATCGGACAAAGCCCCTGGACCCGATGGTTTCACCGGCAAGTTCTACAAATCCTGCTGGCAGATCATCAAGATCGACATAATGGCAGCAGTCTCAGCAGTGTGGAGCTGGAAGTTGGCAAATTTTGAGCAACTAAACTCTGCTTACATTACACTCCTGCCAAAGAAGGAAGAGGCCATAAGTGTCAAGGATTTTCGGCCAATTAGCTTGGTGCATTCTTTTGCCAAACTCATTACAAAAATTTTGGCTAACAGATTAGCAGGACGGCTGGACCAAATGGTCTCCCCCAACCAGAGTGCATTTATAAAAGGTCGTTTCATACAAGATAACTTCATGCTTGTGCAGCAAACTGCCCGCTACCTCCACCAGCAAAAACAAGCCCAGATCCTATTAAAATTGGACATCACAAAGGCCTTTGATTCTGTATCTTTGCCTTTTCTTTTGGAGGTAATGAAGTACCTGGGTTTTGGACCTATCTGGTGTGATATATTAAGTGGATTGCTCTCTTCGGCAACAACTCAGGTACTCCTCAACGGCAGCCCTGGAACAACAATTCCACATCAGTGAGGACTTCGGCAAGGTGACCCACTGTCCCCGATGCTTTTTATCTTGGTCATGGATGTCCTGAGTTTTATGGTAAAAAAAGCCTCCGAGGAAGGTCTGATGCAACCACTTGCTAGAAGGGCATTGCAACACCACATCTCCCTGTATGCTGACGATGTGGTGATCTTTCTTCAGCCCACAACCAATGACATCGAGGTCACACTAGACATCCTTAGGCTATTTGGAGATGCATCGGGGCTGAGAACAAATGTGCAGAAGAGCAACGTCTTTCCTATACGGTGTACTGAGGAGGACAACAAAATTCTACAAGATAATATCCTCTGCCAGATATCAGAGTTCCCTTGTAAATACCTAGGTGTCCCCCTTTCATTGCACAAATTGACCAAGCAGCAACTTCAGCCAATCATTGATCGAATTGCGGATCAGCTGCCCGGGTGGAAAGCGGACCTGCTCATAAGGGCTGGAAGGAAAGTGCTGGTCCAGTTTGTGCTCACATCCATGTTGGTTTACTTAGCTATGGCAATGGACCTCCCTCCTTGGGCTCTTAAAGCCATTGACAAAATTAGGAGAGGATTTCTTTGGAGAGGCAGGAAAGATGCGAAGGAAGGGCACTACTTGTTGGCTTGGCCTAAGGTTTCCAGATCTCAAAAGCTAGGAGGGCTCGGTATTTCGAGTTTACAGCAGTTGGGATGGGCTCTCAGGGTGAGGTGGCTGTGGCTGCAAAAAACAGAACCTGATCGGCCATGGGCGGCTTTTCAAATTCATGTTCACCCATCAGCAAAAGCATTCTTTGCAATTGCCATAACTTCAGAAGTAGGCAATGGGAAAAACATATTTTTCTGAACTGATAGGTGGATGCATGGTCAGAGTATAGCCCAACTGGTGCCCAATCTATTTGGGTCAGTTCCTAACAAAGCAAAAAAGAGGACAGTACATGAAGCTCTTGCTGAACAGAGATGGGTTCAGGACATCCAGGGTGCTATTACTGTGGCTGTTTTGGCTGAATATTTTAAGCTATGGTTTCTGATGTCAAGAGTTAGATTGCAGCCAGATGTGGAAGACACTCATATATGGAATTTCTCTACCTCAGGGACATACTCTGCAAAGTCAGCATATGAGGGGCTCTTCATTGGTGCTGTGCAGTTTGGACCTTGGGAGAGAATATGGAAGAGCTGGGCACCAAACAAATGCAAGTTTTTCATGTGGTTGGCTGCACACAATAGATGCTGGACAGCAGATCGACTTGCAAAGAGAGGACTGCCTCATCCTGAATGCTGCCCATTGTGCGATCAAGCTGAAGAAACAATTGACCACTTATTGGTCTCATGTGTTTTCTCCTGCCAAGTGTGGTTTAGGCTTCTTCAGAAGGTCGGCCTACAGATTCTAACCCCCTAGCAGAACGATACTTCATTTGATGAATGGTGGGCAAACACAAACAATAGACTCGAGGGTCAGGAAAGAAAAGGGCTCAACACTATAATCATCCTGGGAGCTTGGTCCTTATGGAATCATCGTAACCGGTGTGTATTCGATGGGATTCAACCTAATCTTGAGGGAGTTTTGACAACAATGAGGGACGAACTGCACCTTTGGAGTTTGGCCGGAGCTCGAGGAGTTTCACACCTCCTTGCTCTAGAACCTCCCAATGAGTGAGTTCTTTGGTTCTGGTCAAGAGCTAAGTCCATATTAGGCGAGAGACAAAGTATGGTCTAAGTTCAGTGTGGGTGTGTGTGGTGTTGTATCTGGGCTCTCAACCCATATTTCATTCTTGTTAATACAATGATACACAGTTCTCCTGCGTGTTCGAGAAAAAAAGACACACTAGATAAAATAAAAATAGATAATTGTTGATTTATGGCATCTATTTAAAAGTTTACAAATTGTTGAAATTTTCCAATTCGGACGTCCAATCAAGACTGGATGCAGGCAGGCGTGCAAAAATATGTTGGAGCCGGTTTGCGTAGCTCAATTTCCTGCAATGTGTTGTTGGGCCTGCCGGCTATTTGCTACCAGGCTTGCAGACAATGCAGGAGCCGACATCTGCTTGCGTAGCTCTTGTTTAGTCTAATTTCATACAGACAAGCACACGTCCTTGAACAGCACAAGTTGAAAACAAATATGACAGAAAGTTAGGCCAGATTCATATAGCCAAGTTAAAAACAAGTTAGTCCAGATTCATGTAGCCAAGTTAAAATGCCTCAGATAGGAAGGTACACTAAAATTCTATTAAAGAAAGAAGACATATTATGCATGTATAGGAAAAAGTCCATTTAACCCCTCAAGTAATGACGTCGTTCGATTTGATTTCCTTAACCAACAAACTAGATATTTAACACTCCTTACTATTTAAACTTTCTAATTTACTCCATCGATGTTATAAAAAAGTTATAGTTCTTTTCCATAGAAAACATATGCAATTAGAAAGCATATAATCCGGTTTAGTCTTATCAAAAATAAAACAAAATTCATTTTAGCTCAAAAAATATATAAACAATTTTATATTTTGTCTAAAATTACGCTTTATCTTCCAAAGTTATTTAGATCTTTCATAAATGCTCTGATTACACTTATTTTTACTTTGAAATCAAAGGTGTTTTAAATGAAAGTCAACTTCAGCTTGGCGCGTTAGCTTGTTTAAAGTTTTTTTTTTAGTAACAGCTTGTTTAAAGTTGAGCCGCAAATAATACAGGAGATCATAATAAATAAGAATAACTTAGTTTAAAAAAAACTCAAAAGAAAGTTGATTTAACTACTTTTATATAATGGAATCCTCATCCCCAATGAAGCCTATCTGTCGTTGAAGTGAGCTGTCCTTCTTTGTATGGTTGTCAATATCTTTAGTGTCATTCTCGAGGCCAATTAGATTACTCAGAATAAATAATAGAAGCCACTTTAAACCAAAATTAATGATATAGGATCTAAATAACTTCTAACTAAGCACTAGATGATAGAGGATGATATTTACAAAAAAAATAAAACTAGTGAGCCAAAATGAATTTTTTAAGACTAAACTAGATTTTAGAGTTTTTAATTACATATGTTTTCTAATAAAACCAATTTATAATATTTTTATAAAGTTCAGTTGACCCTTGAACTATAAACATGGTTCAATTTACCTCCTCACAACTGGCGTGGCACTACCTAGAACTACTGATGTGGATCAGCAAAACCGACCCTGAAAGCACCGAGAGAGTAAATCAGAAGCTTTCAGTAGTTCGTGATGTTAAATATTTGTTTTTTAAGGGAGGTAGTAGCTGAGTTGGTTAGGTGGCTCTAATAGCGCTCCTCAGATTGTGGGATGGGGTTAAAAAGAAGTCCCCTTGTCTATCTCATGGCCAAAGCACAAATCTAAGGCAGGTCCCACATCATTGGTCATTCTCACACGGGCCACGGTGTAGTTGTGTAAAGGTGGGGTAGAGGTTTGAGAGTTTTCTCTACCTGCATGAGAAGATCTTGTTTTTAGAAATATTTGTTTTTTAAGGGAGATAAATCGGATAGCATAACGAGCCAGGCGGACTGGGCTAAGCCGGACTGACATTCATTTAGATCAGGCCATGGCGCTTTTTGTTGGAAAATCCAAATTAATTAAATCGTATTTTTTTTCTTGAACTTTCTTTTTTCATTGAAAACGGATGGGTGGCCACTGGCCAGTCTCATGCAGCTTTCTAGATTTTACAGATAACTCGTGCTGAATTGGGTTAACGATGAAATCATGAAAAATAGATAAGGAGCCCTAGAAGGCATCTAGTATATCTTCTGGCATTTTTTCGAAGTTGAGCCAATATAAGTTGGTTAGATTTTCTAAAACTGATTCAAATTTAAAGGTCAAAACAAAAATGGTCTGACGGTGGTAGTTCGGCAATAATTGTGTGACTACTTGTTGAGTTGCCCTGTAAGAAAACATATGAAGCTGTAATCGAAAGTAGCATGTTGAGACAACAAAAAACACCACAGAAATGAAAGTAACCCCTCTTGCTCCTTCTTCCTCCCAACAGGCGGAAAAAATGTTCAGCACTGGTTCATATCATCCTCTATCTACACACCTCAAAACATGACGTTTGGGAGCCTCTCTTGCTTATTGTTCTTGCTGCAATTTTTCGCTCTTTTTACCGGAAGAAGGGCAGGGGGAGGACGCCCTGATATTAAGAGACTGAAATAGAGTGCTAGTACTCGGCCGACGAAATCATTTTTGCTTGCCAGGTCCTACTGCGCCGCAGCGATCGTCGACGAGGACCGGCCAGGCCACACAGGCGGTGGCACCTGTTTGCGCGGTGGAGACGGTGGTGGCTTGTGGGCTTGAGCCGCTGCCTGGAGCTCTGAGGTCAGCATGTCGAACATGACCTGGACGTCCTTGTACCCGCAGGTCTGCACGTCCTCGTGGAGCTTCAGAATGCCGCCGCTGCCTGTGTTCAGGTGAGACCTTGTCAGAGGCATTGTGGTGAGGTAAACAAAATTCCTGAACCAGCTGCCAGGACTGTGATTCAGTGAAGAGGCATTATTCATCTGTTTCTTCAACTCAGGGAAGCCAAATAAACGAAGTACCATCAAGAACCTACATGAACGGTCCTCTACAGCTCTATGAGTTGGTCAGTGGTCACTTAAACCTGCATCACATACTAGTGACAAAGTAACGGCGTGTATTTCGTCAGAGGATCCTGGTCTGACGTTATGTTGGTACCAATCTCCTACATTGAGCCCAGGCACCGACTTCGCTGCGTGGGCCAAGTCGCAAATGTTTATTAAGACATGAAGCCCATGTACTAGATGTGTCTTTTGCTTTGGGCCCATGGGACTGTGATCCCCTTAAAAGTTCATCAGACAAGCAGCCTAGCTTGTCATCTAATCAAAATGGTCTAAAAATTGAACTGATAAGCAAACAGATATAAAATTATGTGCTTTTTTAGGACTTGCAATTAAAGTAAAGGTTTGACAAATCAAACAAGGGCATGAACATATTACAAAAGATAAGGGCAAGCCTTCGTGTACCAAATAAAGAACGTTATTGAACATGAGGCTTAGCTTAGTGTAACTATTTCAAGAGTACTTATATTCATTTCAATTGCATCATCGAAGCGTAACACTAGAAGAAAACATAATTGAACAATGCAAAGTGCAAAGAATAGGGAAGACATCTTTTTGGAGCAAAAACAAATAAAAAGAGAAATATTCACTAGCTTTACACTTTATTTTCATTACAATGTAAAAGAGACAGTCCTTCCACTTCCATTGGGCTAAACCACCGAATGGCATCACGGAATAGGAGCTTTGGACCATCCCAAACCGAAGAAAAGGTACCAGAAATTGCCCTAAACAATGCATTGGATTGGGACAAAAAGATAACCTCCCTAAAGAAAGATGCAAAAGCAGCATTGGACCAACTAGAAATGGGTGTACGTCCTCAAAGATCGGCACAAGTCATAGTGGCGCCCTTTTATCAAGAAGAAACTTCCTACTCATGATGTTCCTGATGCCCTCTGCAGTTTCACTATCAAGGTACGGTGTCCATTTGGCCTGCCTTTTTCCGCTGTGGCTAACTAGGCTCACCATGTTGGCTGACAGAGGATGGCTCCATCAATTTTGGTCTCCTCATCTCTCTGGACAGGGCATGGGTTCTGCAGCAAACTCCCGTGCTGCCGAGGAGAGAGGCAGGCTCCACGCACAGGAACGGTCACGCCGTGTTTCTTTTTTGAGGGTGAAATTTTTTTCATCCTACTTTGATCACTAATTAGGGGTATTAAATAAAATCAGTTTACAAAACTATCTTCACAACCCTCGGCAAATTCGCGAGACGAATCTAATGAGGTCTTTGACCGCACGATTAGAGGATGGTTACTGTAGCATTACTGTAGCAAATCATGGATTAATTAGGCTCATTAGATTCGTCGCGCAAAGTTGCACTCATCTGTAAAAAGATTTTATAAATAAACTTCATTTAGTACTCCATACATGAAAGATTCCTTTTATGAAAATTTTTCTCCACCCCTACGAAACACGGTGAATCTATTTCTCTGCAGAGGCTGGCTCATCGTCACCCGATCCTGCATCGACGCATTCACTCGCTACCTGCGCTCCGCCCCGAAACGTACGTATCCAAGGCACGAGATATTTAAGGCCGGCACGTGGGCCGATGGCGACATTCAACGCGAGGCCCAGGATCACGTTGACACGGGGCTCCACACAGGGCCGGCCCGGGGGCCGCCCGTCGGTGGCGCCACAGGCCAATGCCGGCAGAGAGGGGCCCATGTCGATGTGGCGTCATGAGGCGCGTGGGCCCGTGTGTGTGGTGTACTGGTGCGGGTAGTAGGGTACGGCCCCCCTGCGCGCCTCGTGGTGAGGCCACGCAGCCATTCAAGTCGGGATCGTGCGGATTTCGTGCGGCCGCTACGCAACGGAGATCCGGCGAGGGGAACGCGTCCATACAAACCGTCCCTTTTGCTGCGCTGCAATTGCGAGCAACAGTGGAGCACTGCTGGGGGCCGTGCGCCCTGAGCCTTCATGAACCTGATGACTCATTCATGCTAGATACTGTATCTCCTGCTCCTGGAGCAATGGTTGTTGTTTGCAGTAGAAACTGTTGAGACGTTCCTCTCTGCCTGACCGTTTCTCAGATTTGCTTATCCTTATCGCATTTCATACATTTGAGCGTGGATTCCCGTTTCATATATTTCCTCTTTTTTACAGCGGAAAAAAAACCGAATGAGACAAACAGAAAAGCGGGCTTCAGTTCAGTTCAGGACATGCCGTGTGTAATAACCAGAACAGAGCCTGATCACAACTGAATTGGCCAAACGAAAGTTCAGACGCGAGCATATACTCTAATTATCGAATCGTGTGTGTTTCTTAAGACCATTTTTAGCGTTGATTTTGCATATCATCCTGTAACACTGGTCACGGGCACCGCTGAGCACAAACAACAGGGTCTAGAATCCTCTCTAAAATCGACGGCCAGGAGAGCGAGATGTACGATCGCTTCGAATCTAGCAATTCTCAAGGATTCCACCCAAACAAACAAACAAACAAAAATAACCGATAGCTTCCCGTCTTTCCGGAACAACGCTCGAGAGCAGAACAGAACAGAGCATCTGGATTAAGGGAGGGAAGGGAGCAGGGCAGGCAGGGAGGGTAACTGACCGGGCTTGCGCGCGCGGAGCCGCGCGGCGACGGCGGCCCAGGCGCGGCGCGCGCGGGGCACCACCTTCCTCCGCCACCACGCCACCATCCGCGCCCGCCCGCCGACGGTGCCGTCCTCCGGCCGCGCTGCCGCCTCCGAGTTTCCCGGCCGCCGCGGCGGTCGCCCTGCGCGCGCGCGCGTGGGAGGGAGAGGCAGGGGAGGGAGGGACGGAGGGAGGCAGCGCGTGGTTCAGTTCGGTTCGGCAGGCAGGGGAGGTTTCTCTTGGTTTTATCCCGTGCCGTGCGTTTCGGTCGGCCAGGCGCGGGGCATCATGGGCTGGGTTCGGTTGGGCTGGGCCGCTGGGGGAACTTGCGTGCTGTGGCTCGCGGCCGGGTTTCCCGGGTGCACGTGGTTGGCGCCTGCCGCCGCCGCGCACGCACCGGCTGATCCCGAGTTTGTGCACGCCGGGCTCTTTTTTTTCCTCCTTGCACACTCAGTTACTGTTGCACACAACGAGATCACAATTCAGATTTCCAGTGTTCTCTTCTTCTGGTATACTTTTCTTTTTCAAAATTCCGCCTGGCAATTTTCAATGTAGAAGATACCGTGCATTGTATCCCGTTAGCAGAAAATCCTATAGGAACCATTTATTTAATGTGCTTGATATGTTCTCAATAGCATAACCGAGAATGTAGTACATTAGTACTGATTTATTGAAAAAGATTGTGCATTAGTCTATGAGTTTATTACAGGCAAACTTCACGTGCTATAGCATCTCCATGCTATTATCCAAAATTTACAAATGGGAATTAATGCGGCAATATCTCGTTATCTCCGGAGGATTACAAATTAACAAAGGATATCCTTGACAAGTAAGTGCTTTAGCAGATATCGAAAAAACAATAAGCCGCAAAAAATCTCTGGCCACGTGTACCATGGCCACAGGCACATGGCCTACCTCACAATCTGAACATATTGCAAAAACTTGACACGTCACGCTCGGTCACATGCATGTTTGCAGCACTGGGACGGAAATGGGCTCCACAGTTCCATCATTGCTGGTTGCAAACTGGAAGACGACCTCAATCTCCTGTCATGCCATGCCACGTGGCTGTCCCTATAGATATTTTCGTGTCCTTTCTGTGAAGCACAGGTGATGTTTTCAAGAGTTTTTTTTTATACCGAAAAGTTTTGGAGAGTTGTAGTGGCATGGCCACAATTACCATTTTCTAAGAAGATTTGAGCTAGTTAACTCCAATTAATTTGCACTACGGAAAAAAAGAAAACTAGTAATACTCAATAAATTTTCAATTTACATGACCAGGTAAAAACGTCAACAAGCAGTTGTAAAATGCACATGGGTCAAAAATAAGTAGAAAGTAGTATTTTGGGTCAATATTAAAAAAACGATATGTCTATAAACTCTACTAAGACTCTAAGATTTGAAGCTTTCTCATGCATTCTGGTCCCTCGTGGACCCACATAATGTTCAGTGGGCCCACATGGGACCTATGCACATTTAGATGGGCCCACGACACTCTTTATGTGGGCTCCATGGTACTTTTTGTGTGGGACCGCCTACAGTTTCGGGTGGGACCCACGATATATTTTTTGAAAAAATATCGATGGTGGTTTTTTTCCTTTGTTTGCAACTACATTAATGGATAGTATAAAATGCGCTTACATTTTAGCATAGTTTTCATATTAGTGAGATATAATAAATCTATATCTTATCATAATTTCATATCAATGTCTTTGGTAGAAGTGCGCATGGAGTGTCAACCTGACTAGTATAATGTATGTTCGCCGCATTAGCAATTTAAGAACAATGCCATGACAAATCCACCGAATGATTTTTCTATGTTCAAAGCTCATGTAGAAGAAAAAAAAAAGGCAAGGCTGGACTACTAAAGTTAAGTGTTAAATTTTAGTATCTAGGAGTATTTCTTTGCTGAAGCTATCTTATTATTGTTAAGTTTTGACCCCACCTATTAGTCTTGTTGTTCGATTGGATCGGTACTTACAGTTTAACACTTCGGATATTAGCTGTTCATCCAAACATCCTCCGTCCGGCACATGCCGCACAATGTCCGCGTGAAGTAGAAAAATATCCTGCGATACCAGACCCCAACTCCAAGGCTAATCAGATTGGAATAATTTTTTATCCTAATATATCTAGGCCGTGTTCGGAACCGATCAAAAAATTGTCTCAAGGAATCTTGTGTGCATGAAGTATTAAATGAAGTTTATTTACAAAACATTTTCACAGATGAGTGCAACTTTGCGTGATGAATCTAACGAGCCTAATTAATCTATGATTTGCTACAGGCTACAGTAATCATCCTCTAATCACGCGGTCAAAGGTCTCATTAGATTCGTCTCGCGAATTTGTCAGGAGGTTGTGGAGGTAGTTTTGTAAACTGAATTTATTTAATACCTCTAATTAATGGACAAAATAGGGTGAAAAAATTTGCCCTCCAATTGAACACGGCCCTAGAAGATCTGCGGCAACAAGGATAGGAGAAGGCTGATGGCGACTGCCCACGGCTCCGGATGCGGGGCTCCCCGGTCGGGCCAGTGGGCCGCGGAGCGGTTGTCGTTGACCGCCGACGAGGCCGCGCCAGCCATCTGCCGTGAACACGTGGCGCCGGATGCGGCCTGGTAGGCCCCTGGGCACCTCGGTCCTCCGCCTAGCTACCGGCCTACCGCTGCCCCTACGACTGAGAGGTCTGGACAAGGGACGGCAGTTATCTCGTCTCCATGTGCAGTTACCCTACCTGGGAGACCGCGCCGGCGCCACCAATGGCGACGGAGATTTCGTGTCAGAATCCCCGGGTCCGGTATTCCGGTTGGAGAGACCCCGGTGAGGGTGGTTTGACTCGGCATTCGTTGAACGTGCCCGGCTGCTATTCGCGGCTCCATATATGTGCCACGACCAATTGATTAACTAAGAGGATGTTTATATGTCCACTTTATGCATAAAATTTATGCATTGGATCGCGTGCACAGAGAGAAGAAATGAATTGACACGGTTCTCAAGATGAAAACTTTATGCATTTTGTGTGAAACTAAACACGCCCTAATTTTGAGAAGCTAGGTAGCCGACTAGCCGTAGCTATTTCAGTGCCAGCCCAAAGCAGGATACACCATGTGGCAGTTTCATCGATACGAAGTAAAAAGGTAGATGCGTCGCGTGTGATGAGTTTTTAGGATGAATGTGTGTGCATTTGAACATCTTTTTAGGGCACTGTATAGGTGAATATATATCTTTGTAGTTTGTTCAAAATAAACGGAACAAATTTACTATAGCTTAGGTCTAGTTTGGCCAAGTTCCTCCCAGGTCCAGCTCCAGCACTGTAGCGTTACTGGAGCGCGCTAGAGCTGAAGCAAGGGGAGCCAAAACAACCGTTTCGGTGGCTCCATGTGATGCTGTGAGAGTGAGAGAGAGAGGAGAGAGAGAAGCGGATTCGATAATAGTGTCTCTACAGTTTCACACATAGGCCTTGTTTAGTTCCTGCAAGTTTCTGCAATTCAATCAAAAGTAACGTATTGAAAAACGTGCCCTCCTCTCTGCGATACGCTTCTCAATGCACTTTTTCTACAGGAAATTTAACCAATTTCAACCAACTAAACAAGGCCATAGTTTTTGTGCAGAGGAGCTAGAGCACTTTGGAGCACTACCAAAGGGGCCTTAGTTGGTTAGATACGGTGAAACTTTATCATCGGAATTTGAGTCCTAAACATAGCACATATGTTTGTGTCTTTATGGATTTATTCTAGAAATTAAAGACGATATTTCTCAATGATAACTTTATTAATTTTAAGATCACATACATGTACATAAAAATAAACTATGGAGCTGGTGTAACCTAGTCTTGTCAAAAGAAATCTCAAAACATCATAGAAAAGTATTATTTCTCGGACAATAGATCTTCGTAGTTTAGATTATAATATGGTCTATGAGAACTATATGAAAATATAATATTTTAAATAGAAAAGTATAATATTATGAAATAACTCTTTACTCTTTTGTTCCTCCTACATGTTGCCAAGTTGCCACTAACCTGGAATCATAGGAGGGATAGGGCATGCCACTTTCGGAGACACCTAGCTAGGCCGTGAGAATCATGACAAGGGACCACAATAAAATGTGAAAGTATAATTGACCAGTGAATGCAAATATGCTCTTTCGACTTCCATGGAACATTATAGCATGTAGCATGAAAACTGTGTGGACAGGAAGAAGATCCATGACTGGTGGTCCCTTCCAAAAACATCTCGTGCCACCACGGGCTATGATACCGTGCTATTAAACATGGAAACACCTAATCGATGTTGGAAATGGTGCACCCAAAAATGGATAGAAAAATATGAAACCGCATGTAACATTTTTTTAGCTTAACCCAAAACATGTGCAAGGAGAACCAAAAAGGAGAAATGGGTACACATGAGGAGCGAGTTCAGGCATGATCTGTTATATATGCCCAGAACTATTGATGTGTTTTCTCTCTTTTTTCTCCGTATAAAAGTTTTGTTCAGTCTCAATTTTACATGCATTTAAATAATTGCATGCTCTATCCATAAGCATTTTAGTTGACATTTTTCATGCACATATATTAAAGATGTTAGATGTTTGGTAACACGGGCCATCTGGTCTTATCTTTGCTTTAGCAATGATGTATGTAGTTTGTTACCGGTAGTGATGATCCTTTTTCATCAACCTCGTGCTGTCTAGTTGAAACCTTGGTCATCAATCAGGATGCATATCATCTTAATAATCACAAGAACAAAACCTCGATTGGATTGGTGATGATTGTTAGGCCCAGTCATGTTCAGAACGAGGCAGAGGACATGAACCACTCTCTATCACTGAATTAGTAAAGGTGATCTGTTCCTCGAAAAAAAAGTAAAGGTGATGTCTAATCACTGCCTATCAAAGGAACCCTAGTCCTATAGTACTACTATTAGCCAAGGGAAAGAAAGAAAATGTGCCAATCTTTGCAACAAGTAGCAGCAAAAGCAAGTGAGCAACCCTTTACATTTTACCTTGAAAAGCACTACAAGCACATTATTTTGTCCACTGGATGGAGAATTGGAGATGCATGCATTATACACGGAATTCTAAACAAGGAAAACGGCGCACGTTCTTCTCGAGAGCTTATTAGAGCAACTCCAACAGATTGAGAAAACAAATTCCCTTTCCCTTTATTTGTGGTTAAAGGGGATTAAGATGGAAAAACCATCTCCAACAGATCCCCTTTCTATTCCTCTTTCCTTTTAATTTTTTCTCAATCCCCTAAATTCTTTCCTCAATCCCCTATAGAAAGGGGATACCCCCTCTCCCCTTTCCTGTTTTCCTCTCGGCCGGTCTCGCATCACCCGCTTGTCCGACGCGTCGCCCGCTTTTTCGACGCGCCGCCCATCCGGCCTCGTGAAGCTGCTCGCCGCCCAACCGAATGCCGCTGCTCAACCGAACGCCAGAACGCGGCTGCGCCCAGACTGTCCGAGGCGCCAACACTGGTCCGGCGGGACAGCACGGGGTGCGCCTCCCTTCCGCCCCTACACTGGATGGGGCGCGCCGCCGCCGGCAGCCTTCCCTGCGCCTCTTCTGTTCCTGCATCGACCGGCAGTCTGTGCTCCGCGGGCCTTCCACCCTGTGCCGCCATCCAGAGCCGCTGCCGGCCCTGCAGCAAGCAGCCGTTGGAAGAAGGCCACGCCAAGCAGCTATCTTGCCTGCTCTATTGGTCAGACGCTGCAGCAGTGCCACCGACCTTCCTCCATGCCTGCTCCATTGCCATAGACCTCATCCTCCATTGATGCTCACAAGGTGTTCGATCAAATCACTGCAAGGTAATTTCATGAGCTCGTGCTGTTCATTTAAACTTCAGTGAATACAATGTCAATTCTGTGGTTGTTTGTGGCCTTTTGTGTAGATGGATTCGTTGCTCGTGAAATTGTATTTTGAAGATGACTCATCCTCAAATGATGACTTTGATGTGGCGACAATTATGCTCGCGGATCTTGCAGAAAATGAGCGACCCAAGTGGGACGGTTCTGTGCTAGGGCATGAGGTGGTCCATCGGAACAAGCAGCAAGGAGATGCAAAGTTGTATGATGACTACTTTGCAGAAAACCCTGTCTTTGGTCCGGTCACATTCAGGCGATGGTTCAGAATGTCGAAGGAGTTGTTCTTGCGCATTACAAATGCTGTTGAAGCACATTGTCCATACTTTCAGCAAAGAAGGAATGCAGCTGGTGACCTTGGCCATGGTGCTTTGAAGAAGATCACTGCGGCGTTGCGTATGCTTGCATATAGGGTCCCAGCTGATTCTCTTGATGAGACGCTTTACATTGCAGAGAGCACCATCATTCAGAGTTTGAAGATATTTGTGAAAGCTGTGATTGAGATTTTTGGGTAGCAATACTTGCGAGCACCGAATGCAGAGGACACTGCAAGACTTATGCAAATGGGTGGAGCAAGGGGTTTCCGGGGATGCTTGGATGCATAGACTGTATGCACTGGCAATGGAAGAATTGTCTTATGGCATGGCATGGGCAATTCATGGGGCATTGTCACGATCCAACAATCATCCTAGAAGCAGTTGCATCACGTGATCTATGGATTTGGCATGCATTCTTCGGGTTGCCCGGCTCTCACAATGGCATCAACGTCCTCCAAAGATCTCCTCTGTTTGCAAGGCTAGCTGCTGGGTGCAGTGGGATCCCCACAGGAATCTCCACATTTGCTTCTGTCTACGCCTCAAAGACCTCCGCTTCAGTAAGGCCGGCGTCAGCAGGCTTCTCAAGCGAAGTAGACATCCTCATCCGCACAGCTCGCCTCTTCTTAGGAACCTGAGGACTCGGCGCGTCTTCGGCGCTAGGCCTTTTCAGGCCTGATCCTCCTTGCCCAAGTATCTTGGAGCGAGGCTGTGGGGGCACATCATCATCTAAGGAAGACCCTTCCTCCAGAATCACCTCGTCGATGACCGGCGATGCCTTCTTCTTCCCTTTCCCTGAACATTTAGCAGTTTGCTAGGGCTGTGGGGGCGAGGGCGTCTCAGGCAAGCCGGACTGGTTTTCTGCCACGGCAGGAGGAGCAGAAGCAAATCTGGTCCGCAATTCCTGAAATTGGGTGCAAAAGAAACTAATGAGTTTTCATGAAGCAAGAAGGTGGATATCAAAAAATGATATTTGGGTTGATTTCAAGCTTACCACTGGTGGCGAACAACTTGCCGAGTAGTCGGGTACCCAGTGCGGCAGTTCTTGCACGTCCACAAATAACACTTGGACGCGAACGGTGACTTCATCCGAAGAAAGATCGTCAGAGGAGATCCTGGTTGAGTCTTTGGGGCCGGTGCACTCATAGTCAGCGTGCTCCCGCTTCTGGCAGGGTTGTACGCGCCGGTGCAGGAATGAGCTGGCAATCCCAATGGCAGTCAGGCCTTTCTCCTTCAGGTCCGCAATCATCTTCAATAGGCTGGAGATCACTTCAACCTTATCCCTGTCAAGGGCTTCATTCCAAGAATCCTGCTGACGCGGCAGGTGCCCAGAGTGCTTGGATAGCTTTGGGGCTGGTTCTCTACATAGAACCATTTGTCCATCCAATCCTTGATGGAGTCGTTCATCTTAAAATCGAAATTAGACACTTTTCATGCCTTGACGGAGCTGGATTCCGGCCCCGCCGACTACCTTGTCTTGACTGGACTTGACACGAAAAAGAAGGCGGAATAGATTGAAATGGGGGTCGACTCCAAGGAAGGTCTCGCAGAGGTGAATGATAAGAGAAATTTGGAGGATGGAGTTAGGGTTGAGATGCACCAACTCTAATTTATAATAAGAAAGAAGGCCATGGAGAAAATCATGAGCGGGTAGGGCAAGTCCGAGCTCGTAGAAGGCAGCAAAGACTACAATTTCGTGGACTTCATTAAAAGGCCAAGGCTTACAAATATCGGTGCGCCAGCACGAGATTGACTTGTCCAGAAGACAACCTTGATTCACAAGGTCTTGCACCATCTCGTCTGATGCTTTGGACGGTTTCCAGACGATTGCGGGTGCAAGGGCATTCTTGAACACTGGCATATCATTAATCAGAATCTTCGTAAGTTTCTTGCTCGCTGCCGGTTTGCTTGATGCGGACTTGCTTCCCGTGGGCTTGCTAGGCACTGGCGTCCGACCCATCTCGCCAGCCGAGGTCTTTGGATTGAACCTCGGGCGGGGCTGGAGTGGATTGGAGTATGCGCACGAGTATGGAAAATTGAGGATTTCAGATTTGGGAGTGGCGGCGGAACAGATGAGAATACAAAGCGGTTTACCCTTTGTTTTTATTAATCGAAGCGGTAACCCTAGGCGTATTCTCTAAAAGCCGTTTTCACTGCAAACGCCAACACTTGTGTATTCGCGGTTTTTTACCAGATGTGCATTCGTATAACAATTTCCTAATGAGCTAAGTCATTTTCCGATGTATTTTCATACTCGAGGGCTGATGCTTAATGGGAGTGATTTTTCCAAATCAAAGAATATACTTGTTTCTACAGAAGTCTTTCAGCTTATTATCATCTGCTTTAAGCTTGGGGGCTGGGGGAAATAGTATATTTCTTTTGAAAAGTTTTTTCATTAAAGACCCTGGTATTATTTTTAATCCTTGAAAATATTTCTAGGCTCGGGGGCTAGACGCATAATGGGTCCATCTTTTTTCAAAAGTTGGAAACCATTATAGTAAATGGGGAAGTTTTTGCATCATCTTTGGTTTACTGAACCAAAGCCCGAGAACTGACTGCAAAAAGAAGTCGGCAAGGAGCACATCATGTTCACTTCTAAAGGTTTTCAACAAGCAGTATGACGAGAAAACAACTCGGCTGATGATGAAACTGTTGAGAAACAACCCGGCAGGTGTGAAGACATGAAGACGCTCGGGGGCTTGACAGTCCAAGATCCGTGGGAGTCCTCATGGGCTGTAGGCCCGCTAGGAAATTGGGCCGGCAACTCTGACAGATACAGGGAAGAGGCGTACAGCTTAAGGAAACTAGTCGGGTACTAGAAAACAACCCGGCCTACTCATGTTAGGACTCTGTGTATTGTATCCGACTAGGAGTTTGTATTTCTTGCCTTGTAGACCCTGTCTCCCAAGTATATAAGGTGAGGCAGGGACTCCTTGTAAAATCATAACCATCAATACGAAGCCATCCACCATACAGGACGTAAGGTATTACGCTCTCTACTCGAGGTGGCCTGGACCTGTCTAAATCGTCTCGTGTTCTCCATCGTGCTTCTGGTTCCGGCGAGGCCCTCACGAACAACTCGACTACTTAGGGACCCCCTATAGTAGGCTAGCCAGTATAAAAAACCGACAATAGGGGCCTTCGCCTTGGTCGTCTGAGCATCTGAATTGGCCTTCCTTGCTCTTCTCCAAAAATGGAGAAAATGTGTGTCGGCCTCGTTCCTGGCCGCACGCCTAAGCCTCAGGCTCGAGGTGTAGCTCATTGATGCCAGAAGAATCCCCATGAAGCCCGGGAGTCAAGGTGCAAGGTGCGAGCTGTGCTCAGTGTCGCATGGGCTGTCGGTGCAGTCGCCTTCCCCTCCACTCATTTCTACTGGCACCTGCCATTTGCTGGTGTCTCTCCAGTAGAGACCGGTGGTGTGGTGGGCTGTCGTGTGCCGAACGGGTCGTTGGTGCCACTATCGCACCCCCCCACTCATCACTACTGGTACCNCAGCAGTGCCACCGCGACCTTCCTCCATGCCTGCTCCATTGCCATAGACCTCATCCTCCATTGATGCTCACAAGGTGTTCGATCAAATCACTGCAAGGTAATTTCCATGAGCTCGTGCTGTTCATTTAAACTTCAGTGAATACAATGTCAATTCTGTGGTTGTTTGTGGCCTTTTGTGTAGATGGATTCGTTGCTCGTGAAATTGTATTTTGAAGATGACTCATCCTCAAATGATGACTTTGATGTGGCGACAATTATGCTCGCGGATCTTGCAGAAAATGAGCGACCCAAGTGGGACGGTTCTGTGCTAGGGCATGAGGTGGTCCATCGGAACAAGCAGCAAGGAGATGCAAAGTTGTATGATGACTACTTTGCAGAAAACCCTGTCTTTGGTCCGGTCACATTCAGGCGATGGTTCAGAATGTCGAAGGAGTTGTTCTTGCGCATTACAAATGCTGTTGAAGCACATTGTCCATACTTTCAGCAAAGAAGGAATGCAGCTGGTGACCTTGGCCATGGTGCTTTGAAGAAGATCACTGCGGCGTTGCGTATGCTTGCATATAGGGTCCCAGCTGATTCTCTTGATGAGACGCTTTACATTGCAGAGAGCACCATCATTCAGAGTTTGAAGATATTTGTGAAAGCTGTGATTGAGATTTTTGGGTAGCAATACTTGCGAGCACCGAATGCAGAGGACACTGCAAGACTTATGCAAATGGGTGGAGCAAGGGGTTTCCGGGGATGCTTGGATGCATAGACTGTATGCACTGGCAATGGAAGAATTGTCTTATGGCATGGCATGGGCAATTCATGGGGCATTGTCACGATCCAACAATCATCCTAGAAGCAGTTGCATCACGTGATCTATGGATTTGGCATGCATTCTTCGAGTTGCCCGGCTCTCACAATGGCATCAACGTCCTCCAAAGATCTCCTCTGTTTGCAAGGCTAGCTGCTAGGAAAGCCCCACCTGTGAACTTTGAAGTCAATGGTCACCAGCACACAATGGGATACTATCTTGCAGATGGCATCTATCCCTCATGGTCCACCTTTGTCAGTAACAAGACAGCTCACTTTGCCAAGGCTCAAGAAACTGAGAGGAAGAGTGTTGAGAGGGCATTTGGTGTCTTGCAATCTCAGTTTGCAATTGTGCGTGGACCTGCTCGGTTTTGGGACAAGAAAACCTTGTGGTGTATCATGATAGCATGTGTCATTCTGCACAACATGATAATAGAAGATGAGAGGGGTCAGGCCGAAGACTTCGTGTATGACCACGTGGGAACACTTGTAGAACCCGAGCAAGATGAAGAGCAGATCAAAAAATTCCTTGCAATGCATCAAAAGATCGAAGACCGCGAGGGACACAACCAACTTTGTGATGACCTTGTTGAGCATTTGTGGTAGATTCATGGACAATAGATTCATTATAGAAGTAGAAACATATATTATGCCATGTGCACCATCTACTAAATAGATATGTGTCGGAGATAGAATCCCAGTATCCTCAAGGAAGGCAGGATCCTATTAGAATTCCCCTATAATCCTACTAGGACTCCTACCTTGTAGCCGACTAGGAACCCGCCCCCTGGACTATATAAAGGAGGGCTGCGGTACCTAGACAGGCAGATCGAAAACACCTCAGCGCAGGGCGCAATACTATACACCCCATACAGGACGTAGGGTCCGCTGCCTTGGCGGCCTGAACCTGTCTAAATCGTGTCTTGTGTCCCACGTTTACCTTCATGCTTCAGGTCTGGCGATCCCCCACCGAACAAATCACTACCTTGGGGACCCCCCATAGTAGGCTAGACGGCATAAAAAATCGACAGCTGGCGCGCCAGGTAGGGGTGATCATCGAGATCATCTGGCGAGCTTGAAGGACCTCATCATCAACTTCGATCTAGCCAGCGTGAGACGGCTGCACGTTGTCTCGGCGGGCGTTGGTCACCAATCCGCGGTGGATTCATATTCGACGACTCACGTGTGGATTTTCCTAGTCGAGTTCGAGGCGCAGATTGGATTGTTGCCAAGTCTGGAGCGGAATCGAATCAGAGAGAAGATCGGGGATTCAACATGAAGCAACATCTTCAACTACTCGGATCCGATGACAAACTACTCGGTTCAACTCAGAACAACTCGGCTACGACGACCAACTACTCGGCCGACTACTTCGACTACTCGGCCGACCACTTCGACTACTCATCTCAACTAAGCAACTAGTCGGGATTAGACACTACTCCACCAACAACTAGTCGGAATCGACTCCGACTAGTCGGCTTCATCAACAATGGCGCGCTGATTCTCCTTCTCGGACACGAATCAAGTTAAGTCGCTTATTTCTTTTGATATTATTTTTCTAACATGTTTGGCCATGCGCCGACTTCTTCAGATATGCTCTTCGACGGGAATTACCCTCGGGGGCTACTCCATGATCGACTACTCTTGGGGTCTGCTAACGCATAGCCCACGTGCTTGGTGCATCGAGTTCGTAGGGCGCTGCCCACGCACTTGGTACATCGAGTTCGTAGGGCATCGCCACATGCTTGGTACACCGAATCAGGAGGCTTTGCCACGAAGTTTTGTGTATCAGCAACCTCTATTTATGTAATTTAGGTCCACCATGTTGTTCTGCTCCACCATGTTGGTGTTCTGCTCCCACCATGTGCTCCACCATGTTGTGACCTCTATTTATGTAATTTGACAATGACAATGACATAAATTCTGAGTTTCATACTTGTGTAAATATATATATGTGCTTGACTGTAAAACAGGTTTCCAGAATGGAAATTCAGTCCTTTTTATGAAACTGATGTAGTAGCAGAAATTGTCCTCTTGTCAAAGTTCATTGTTCTTCAGCCATGGACATTTTTCAGTGCATGTTTTCAAAGTCTGAGCTGAACTGAAATCCGGTCTGTATGCAGTTCAGTTCTGTTCTGAGTCTAAGCCTGAGCCTAAAAACATTTTGACTGACTGACTGAATGCAAGAGCTACTGAAATCTGATGTTAATTCACAGTTTTGAGATGTTTGGTGTCAGTTTTTTTGAGCTTATGTGACTCATCTTTCTGGATTGTGGATGTTTATCTAGCCTGTTCATTAATGAAATGGAAAACTGGCTATCCAGTTTGAAAACTGTATTAACTATTCTTTGCTGAACATCTGAACCACACATCTCTAAAGCAATTGAACTGAAAGTAAAAAACTGCAAGCAATTGAACTGAAAGTAAAAAACCGCAAGCAACTGAGGCCTTGTTTAATATCCAGGCACAGATACCAGAAATGAAAGCCTGTCTTTCCAGATGAAATACATCCACAGATAGTCTGCTTGATCAACTTGTTTCTGATCACAATGTCAGTGTAAACTCGAGTCAGAAAGCAAACACATAGATAGGACACTTGTTGTGTATACAGTGAAACCAAACACATAGATAGGACACTTGCTATGTCCAAATTAGTCAAGTAACAAAATGTGCTCTTCCTGCAAACAGAAGCTGCAAAATTGTAATGTGCTCCCAGGTTTCAGGTAAGGTGCAAAATTGTAAGCTGCAAACACATTGCTGGGAACTCATCTAGTGTACAAAAGCTGACCAGTTTCAGGTTCAGTTTCATCCACCAGTTCAGGTTCCAGTTTGATCCATTCACAACACAGCCAAATAGTACAGAATATATTAAATACTCTCAACACAGCCAAATAGTACAGAATATATTAAATATTCTCAACATAGCCAGTTTGATCCAGTTCAGGTTCAGTTTCATGCAAGTGAATATATTAAATAGTACAGAATAGAGACTCTAAGCATAGAGCATCAAATAAATGATTCGTTCAACCTCTAAGCATAGAGCATCAAATACTTCTACCCTCACTCCCACGACCACCTAACATTACTGTTAGGATTTGGGCACGCATTGCCTCAACATATGCTCTTTGTGTATCATCAAAGGTTGTGGTATCCATGAACATGATCTTCTGGCCCTGCTCCTTTTTTTTGCAAGGGCCTTCTCACCCTTCATCCTCAACCTCTCCTCCTCAGCTGCCACCTTGCGCTCCTCAGCGACCGCCTTGCGCTCCTCAATGGCTTTGATATCCATCCACCGCACATCCTTGTCAACAGTAAGTTTTTTCTTCGTTTCAATCATCTCTTGGATCGCTTCTTTGTAACCGCCATGAGCTTGTTTCCTCAGCTTCTCTTTCTCTTGCTTCCTTCCTGGTGGCCTATTGCTTGAACCTAAAATTGGACTTGTCTTCCCCTCCTCATCCCCTTCATTGCCCTTTTCATAAGCATCGAAGTCTCACGAGCAAGAGTTGCTAGACCGCGTCTTCTTTGGCGGACATTCATTGTCTCTGTTTATCCACTTCTCATTATGTTGTAGTAATGCCCATCAGTGCAACATAGTGAACGGTCTATGCTTCTCTCTATCCTTCTGCTTGTATAGCTCTTGTGTGTAGTTAATCTGTAAAAGCAAACATGAGCAAGTTATTCACTAGTTCAAAAAATTAAAGAACACGAAGAAAGAACATTTTGATGTCATGCTTATGCACAAGTTACAAGTTCCTGAATTGGCACTTCACTAGGATGCTGGCGTGCAATCTGCACAGTGCAACCCGCCCATCTGTTACAGCAATCTTGAATTGTAGACCACCTATGTTGAAGCGAGCCAATTGTTCACATGCTTGGTTCCTTCACATTGCAGTGGAAGTGCTCTGCGATGCGGCTCCAATAAATGTTACTATTCTGGTCAACGCCTACAACAGCATCAAGGGACACACTCTCCCACGCCATAATCAAGGCCACATCTTCATCCGTTGAGTAATTAGCTGCCCTTTGACCTCTTTTCTTTGTTGAAGGAGTAGTTTCCATGAGTTCATCATCCAAACTTGGGAAAGACTGCCTGAGTGAGAAATTGTCTATGGGAACGCTATCATTCATCATATTGGAAAATGATTGGACACTACAAAGATAGGCAGAAATAAGTGTCAACAATGAAAAAGTATACTCAGAAACAGTATATTCAGAAAAAGTGTGGAGTCCCATCTGTTTTAAGTAATTCTGATCCTATTCTTGACAGATTGTTGCTTAGATTTCATCAAAATGGAGCACTACATTCATACTCTAATACATCAAGGCCACTGAAAATGCAAAAATAGAAAATTTTACCTTGCAGTCATTTCATCAAACACACTGCAAGCATCATGGGTTTCTTCTTCATTGGCAGAGCTGTGACCTGCCATGCTTGCCGATGTTGGAGCAGGATGGGCTTCTGGTGCTGGAGTAGGGGCTGCTGGAACAAGAGCACAGTTTCCCCGCATCTTTTTCTTCGGCTCCGGCTTCTTCCTTGTCGGTTTTGTCAAGCCAGTGGTGGGAAGCTTCGGAGGCATACGGGGGTTCGTCGTTGCTGTCGTGGAGACCATCTGTTGACAACCAAAATTGGTACAGGCCAAGGTAGACCGATCAGACCGGTTGGCTTGACCGGTCTGACCGGTCAGGGACCGAATGGTCCGGTGCTCTAAGGACCGCAACAATCGGTCCTAATGTGGTGCTTGGGGCTCAGGAGGACCGCAAGAATCGGTGCAAGAAGCAAGACGACGGATTAGGCGCAAAAAGGAAGATCCGAGCCTAGACCGGTCTGACCGGTTTGGGGGACCGGTCAGACCGGTTGCCCTTGTAATACGACTAGGTTTAGGATTCCGAGGTTGTAACGAGTTGTAACTTGGTTTTCTTGCGGGACAAGTCCTACCCTCCCTATAAATATAAGGGGATTCGGCTGAGGACACACCCAATCGATTCAATCAAATCTACTATTTTTTCCTTTACTTTTTTGCATCTCCAAACCCTAGCTTTTCCAAACCCTTACCTACTGTTCTTCCTGTGTCTCCATGACGTTTGAAGGCGTCCTAGGTGGCCTGCCGACCCTAGGGCACCCCTATGTGCATTCACCCTGACGGATCTTTCCGGGTGACGTTCTTAGGGTTCGCTTCCATTTTCCCTGGAGGAACCGGTCTGACCGGTGTCCCTGACTGGTCTGACCGGTTTGCGTAGGGAAGCTGCGAGCAGCTCATGCTACGTGCTGCGCGATCTAGCGCTCGTCTGTTGACTGAATTCTGTGTCAACATACTTTTGGCGACTCCGCTGGGGAAGATCTGGTTATTCTAGCCGATCTATCTAACTCCAGCCAAATGGGTTCTAACACTGACTTTGATCTCGACACCATCATCATCGTGAAGGACGATGAACTATCTGCTGAAGATCGCCAAGGGCTCGAGGAATACATGAAGAAGAAGGCAGAAGAAGATCGCCTCTACTACCTCTTGCACTTCAAGAAGGACCGCAAGGGCATGGTCACCAGGATCAAGGAGGTAGATCCAACTGCTTCATCTTCAGTGGCACCTCTTAAGGTACAATCTGATGAAAACTCTCACGAAGTCTTTCTGAAATACATGGAGGATAAGATGGTTGAGAATAATGTTAAATTGATTAACTGGGTGATGAACAAGCGATTAGAATCGGAAGGCAAACAGCCCATAGCTGATCAACCTGCCGCCGATCCTAGCGTTTTGATTCCTAAAATACCTATTGTGCCTGACCTTAAAACACCGACAGCAAAACCCATAGAACAACCTATGTATGGCATGCCGATGAATTATTTTGAAGGCCAATCTGTTACACCATCCAACCCAATACCTACTCGGCCTGCCATGCCTCAGCCATTCGTAGCTTCTTCTAATTCGGCTGGTTATGGTTGAATTAATAATGAAGTTGCAAATTTCACCCCACAAATTCCAAATTATGGATATTCTGCGCCCCCACCAGTACGAAATTTATTTTTACAAGGCCCAGTACCTTATGAGCTTTTCGGTAGGTTCGGCCAACAAATGCAGGGTCAGGTGACGGCCAGCCAATTTGGCCTACACCAACCGGTCAGACCGGTTACTGGAGCCGGTCAGACCGGTCCTGGGGGAACAGATTCGGGGAATTTATTTTCTGCTCCCGTTCAGAATATTCAACAGCCAAATGCACAGGATAATTCATTAGAATATTTAGATCGGATATTTTCTAAGTACAAACTTGATTTGGCTTCAGCTCTTAAAGAGAATTTGGGAGTAGATGTCAGGGATAAGGCTAGGTTATACCAAAAGCCTTATGTTCCTAGATTTGATTTGGTTCCTTTCCCCACTGGTTTTAGACTTCCTGATTTTATCAAGTTTAATGGGGAGAATACTAAAAGCACTTTTGAGCGTATAAGTCAATACATGGCACAATTAGGCGATTCTAGCTCTAGTGAGGCTTTGAAAGTGCGTTTATTTTTTTTGTCTCTAACTGGTACTGCTTTCTCATGGTTTGCATCATTGCCTGCTAATTCTATTATTTCATTGGAACAGTTGGAGCAAAAATTTCATGATCACTTCTTTTCGGGCAACAATGAGCTTAAATTATCACATCTTACATCGGTTAGGCAATCGCGTGATGAAACTGTTAATGATTATATTAAACGTTTCCGTGATACTAAAAATCATTGCTTTGGTGTTAATATTGCCGAAAAGAATCTTGCTGATTTGGCTTTGAATGGTTTACGGTCTCACATTAAGAAAAAATTAGAGGGTTTCAAATTCTTTAATGTAAACCAAGTGCATCAAAGAGTTTTGGTTGCTGAAAGCCGAAGCAAAGATTTAAAAGAAAGCCATAGAACTCATCGGGCTAATGTGCATAATCTTGAATATGATTCTAGTAGTTCCGATGATGAATCTCATGATGTGTTGGCTGCTGAATTTGTATGGCCAACATCTAACAAAGGTTTTACTTGCACATCTCTTAAGCCGACTCATAGGAATCGGCAAGAGGAGATGAAATTTACTTTTGATGCATCCAAGTGTGATAAAATTTTTGATGAATTGCATAAGAATGGATATATCCAATGCTTTTTTACTATTCCATCATCTGAGGAGTTAAAGCGGCGTGCTTATTGCAAGTTTCATAATTCTTTTCTCATGCGACTAATGATTGCAATCTCTTTCGTCGACAGATTCAATCGGCCGTGAATGAAGGACGATTGAGTTTAAATGAGATGCAAGTTGATAAGCGCCCATTTCCGGTCAACAACATGGTGGTTAATACCATGGATCTTCAGAACGCCAAGATGTTGGTTTGGCCAGATAATGCCGATACAGCAGGAGGCAAGAACGTTGTGATCGTGGAACCAAGGACGATGACGGAACATGACAAAGTGCTTGGGAGAGAGGTGGTGCTTAAGCAAACTCCTGATAGAAAGAAGACTTTGACTATTATAGTGAAGATTTCTGGAAGTGGGGGGCAATCAAGCTCTCAAGCGCGGGATCAAAGGCCGGTTGTTCCTGTTGCCCAGGACACACCGGTCAGACCGGTTCGCTTGACCGTTCAGACCGGTCCGCCTGACCAGTCAGACCGGTCCGCCTCAAAGGCCGGTCCGAACATTTGTGCCCAAGCGTCCCGAAGTTGGCACTTGGAAGACCAACAAGGACAAAGATTAGGGGAAGGCTTTTAGGCCAAAAGCGACCTTTGATCAAGTCATAGCTAAGCATATGCAAAACGTGACCGTTCAATAGGATCAGCCTCTAAAAAAGAGACCAAGATCGCCACCAAGGGATTCTGGTGTGAAGGAGGCACCAAAAAGACAGTGGGGTCGAGGCCCCAGCTCATTCAATGATGCTGGTCCTTCTAGGTCATGGAGGACGTCTCAATCTTCCTCTCCACAACCTATTTGGAGAGATGGTATAATATGGGTGCCTTACTGTTCTGCATCGAATCAACCATGGCCTGAGGCTCCTACACATACCAGAGTGCCTATTTCACAGCCTAGGCCTGCAAATTTTCAACAAACACCAAAGGTTGTGCCCCAGCAGCACAGACCGGTCAGACCGGTTTCTCCGACCGGTCAGACCGGTTTCCAGCGCAGGCCGGGCAAAGAGTCGGCTAGATAGGAATATCATCCTATTCAGAGGAAAGAAGAGCCCGCACCTGTTATTCCAAAGCCAGTTATGAAGAGTGTGATTCAAATTGGCTCTATGGCAGTTAATCCATCAATGGCCGATGGACCCAATGTTATTGACGCTTCGGCCGTGAAAAATACGCCGCCAATTCAGTATACGCAGCCGAGGTGGTGCCCTCCTGGCTTATCTCATTCTCAAAAAAGGAGGTTACAGCGGTTGCGTACTCAAAAGCAAAGAGAGAAAGAATCGGCAAAAAAGAGGGAGGAGTGGTTCAATGAGGTTAAACCGATGATTCCACCATCTGGTCAAGGTTCCAAGGATCGTTCTGATATTCAAGATGGTCAGGCTGAAAAGGTTGAGCCGTCTGCAGCAGGCTCGGCTAACATGGCCGAGACCGGTCGGACCGGTGTCCCAGACCGGTCAGACCGGTTCGTCCCTGTTCCAGTTCCGACAACTGGAACCGGTCAGACCGGTCTCGCCTGGAGATTCTGTAGCTGATGCATTTTCTTCTTCGGCTAAGGTCTCGATTCCACCCACTGCTATTTTAGATGTTCAGATGGGCAATGATGATGAAGATGTTGACTTTGAGCCTTCACCCAGCAGAATGGATATGGAGGTCAATGTTATCTATATGAACGCCGACTATTGCTTTGTCGGAGATGATGAGAGGGTGGCTCAAGTTGATTTTGCTCACAAGAATGCTGTGTTTCAGAAGCCCTTAGAATCGGACAACCACCTGAAAGCTCTTTATGTGAAGGGTCACATTAAAGGGAGGCCGATTTCTAGGATGCTTGTTGATGGTGGTACTATTGTGAACCTCATGCCATATTCATTGTACAAGAAATTGGGAGGTTTGGACAGCGAGCTCATCAAGACTAGCATGACGATCAGCAGCGTTGGAGGAGGAGATCAGATGAGTGCCAAGGGACTTGCATCATTGGAGCTTACTATTGGGAGCAAGATATTGGCAACCGCTTTTTTCGTCACGGAAGTGCAAGGTAACTTTAGCGTGATCTTGGGGCGCGATTGGATTCATGCAAATCAATGTGTGCCTTTTACTTTGCATCAATGCTTAATTCAATGGGTTGGTGACGAAGTTGAGGTGGTTTATGCGGATTCTTCGACATGTGTTGCTATGGCGATGCATCCATATTGGGAACTCATGATAATGTCAAGTGCTTGACCGGAATTGATATTTCGGACTTTGAGTTCCTTGCTTGTACTAAAGATGGCTTCATGTCCGCTGCTCTAAGGCCGGTTCAAAAATCGGTCGGTTCAGACAATGAAGAGTAAATGGATGTAAGCGAGAAGTGGCTGAAGGAAAGGGTGTAGCATTATCGGTCAAACGTGAACGATGCATGTGAAGCCACTAATGATTTTGAAGAAGTAGAGAAGTTAGGACAAGGGTTTACGTCGGCTGATCCTTTTAAAAAGATAGACATAGGTAATGGTTCTATACCAAGGCCGACTTTTGTAAATCAAAACTTGAAAGCCGATTATAAAACAGAATTAATCGAGTTATTGAAGGAATATTCTGATTGCTTTGCATGGGAGTATCATGAGATGCCTGGTTTAAGCCGCGAGTTAGTTGAACATCGGCTGGATTAAGTTCTCACTTGGCTGATTTGCGTCTTGCTTTTGAAAGAATGCGTCGGTATGGTTTGAAGATGAACCCATTGAAATGTGCTTTTGGTGTATCAGCTGGAAGATTTTTAGGCTTCATGGTTCATGAAAGAGGCATAGAGATAGATCCTAAGAAAAATAAAAGATATTGAAAAGCTTGAAGCGCCTACTTGCAAGCATGATTTACAAAAATTCTTGGGTAAAGTTAATTATTTGAGGCGGTTTATTTCTAACTTGTCCGAAAAAGTTAGTGCTTTTACTCCTATACTTCGGTTAAAGAATGAAGCCGATTTTACTTGGGGGGCAAAGCAACAAGAGGCCTTTGAAGAAATCAAGAGATATTTGTCTTCGCCGCCTGTGCTTAAAGTGCCTAAGAATGGGGTGCCATTTAGGCTTTATATTGCAGCCGAAGAAAATGTTATTGAGGCTGTTTTGACTCAAGAAACAAATGGCAAGGAGCATATTATTACCTATTTGAGTCGACGGCTTTTGGATGCGGAAACAAGGTATAAACCTATTGAGAAATTATGCTTGTACAAAATTGAGGCATTATTTGTTGTCTAGTACTTGCATTATGGCATGTTAAGCCGATGTTATTAAGTATATGTTGCATAGAGCGATTTTGAGTGGAAGGATCGGTAAGTGGGCATATGCACTTATTGAATATGATTTGGCTTGTGAATCTTTGAAATCCATGAAAGGCCAAATTGTAGCTGATTTTATTGTTGAACATCGGATTAAGGATGAGCATGATCTAGAGATTGATTACATGACTTTTACTACATGGAAATTGCATTTTGATGGATCAGTTTGCAAGAACGTATGTGGCATTTGAATAGTTCTTGTTTCTCCTAATGGAGCTGTTTTTGAAGCTCTTAGCCGATTAGAAGATGAGTGCACAAGCAATCAAGCCGAATATGAAGCTCTATTATTCGGACTAAAAATTTTACATGACATGGGAGTAAAACATATTGAAGCTTTTGGTGACTCATTGTTAGTTGTACAGCAAGTGTCCAAGGTGTGTCAATGCTTGGAAGATTCATTGAATGTTTATCTTGACGAGTGCCTTGATGTTATACATGTTTTGGTGAGTTCACCATATATCATGTACCAAGGTGTGAAAATCCTAGAGCTAATGCTTTGGCACAGCAAGCATGCGGCTATAATGTCCAGAAGAAGTACTTTCATAGAAAAAAGCCGTTGATTGCTGATATCAATGGTGAAGCTCTAACGCTTACCACAAGTCAGGACCAGACCGGTCAGACCGTTGCGCCGACCGGTCAGACCGGTCCGTCGTCCTTTGATCCAAATTCGGCTATGAAAAAATCTTCAAAGCAAAAGGGCCGAAGTGGATGATTGGAGAGCACCCATTATTAGGTATCTGAAGAATCCTAGTTCTGGAACGGACAGGAAAATTCGGCGTTTGGCTTTCAAATACATTTTGGTTGATGATGAGTTGCACCGCCGATGATTTATTGCTAAAGTGTTTGGGTGCTGATCAAGCAAGAGTAGCCATGGGTGAAGTACATGAAGGAATTTGTGGAACGCATCAATCGGCTCCTAAGATAAAGTGGTTGTTTAGGAGAGCTGCATTTTATTGGCCTACTATGATGACCGATTGTTTTCGTTACTACAAGGGATGTGAAGAATGCCAAAAATTTGGTAATATTTAGATGGTACCTGCTGCATTACTTCATCCTATCATTAAACCATGGCCTTTTCGTGGATGGGGATTGGATTTTATTGGAGAAATACATCCTTCTTCTTCAAAGGGTCATCGTTTCGTGTTGGTTGCTACGGATTACTTCACTAAATGGACCGAAGCCATTCCTCTCAAGAATATGACTTATAAGGAGGTAATTGAGTTTATTACTGAGCATATTGTTCATAGATTCGGCATTTCACAAACTTTAACTACGGATCAAGGCACGTCTTTTATGTCTAAAGGACTGCGAACTTTTGCCGATATGTACAAAATCAAATTGCTCAATTCATCTCCATACTATGCTCATGCCAATGGTCAGGTCGAGTCTAGTAACAAAACTTTGATAAAATTGATCAAGAAGAATATAGAGGAACATCCACGAAGATGGCATGAAGTCTTGTCTGAAGCTTTATGGGCTCATCGCATATCTAAACGTGGTGCTACCAAAGTCACTCCTTTTGAGCTTGGTTATGGTCAAGAGGCCATTTTGCCCGTTGAGGTAAATCTGGACGCTTATAGATTTGCTAAACAAAATAAGCTTTCGGTTGGTGAATATTATGACTTAATGATGGATAACATTGATGAAGTGATCGATAAGCGTTTACAAGCTCTCAAGAAAATTGAGAAAGACAAGATCCGAGTTGCTAGAGCATACAACAAGAAGGTTAAAGAGAAAACTTTTCAGGTTGGTGATCTAGTATGGAAGACAATATTGCCACTTGGTACTAAAGATAATAAGTTCGGCAAGTGGTCTCCAAGTTGGAAAGGTCCATATCGAATATTCAAGATCAATGGTGGGAATTCTTATATGGTGGAGACGCTGCAAGGAGGATGTTTGCCTAAGGCGTTGAATGGAAGGTACTTGAAAAGGTATTATTCAAGTGTTTGGCAAGAGGCATGAAGTGGCATATGGCCGATATTTGGATATCGCCCTTAGAAATTATAATGGCCGATGAATTCTGTTAAAACATCACTCTCAGATGACAATTTTGGTACTGATATGTTTTATAGTACGCAAGCTTTACCAAAAAACAGGGGGGCATATGTTGACAACCAAAATTGGCACAAGCCAAGGTAGACCGGTCAGACCGGTTTGCTTGACCGGTCTGACCGGTCAGGGACCGAATGGTCCGGTGTTCTAAGGACTGCAACAATCGGTCCTAATGTGGTGCTTGGGGCTCAGGAGGATCTCAAGAATCGGTGCAAGAAGCAAGACGACGGATTAGACGCAAAAACGAAGATCCGAACCCAGACCGGTCTGACCGGTTTGGGGGACCGGTCAGACCGGTTGCCCTTGTAATACGACTAGGTTTAGGATTCCGAGGTTGTAACAAGTTGTAACTTGGTTTCTTGCGGGACAAGTCCTACCCTCCCTATAAATATAAGGGGATTCGCCCGATTGAGGACACACCCAATCGATTCAATCAAATCTACTATTTTTGCCATTACTTTTTTGCATCTCCAAACCCTAGCTTTTTCAAACCCTTACATGCTATTCTTCCTGCGTCTTCGCGACGTTTGAAGGCGTCCTAGGTGGCCTGCCGACCCTAGGGCACCACTACGTGCGTTCACCCTGACGGATCTTTCCGAGTGACGTTCTTAGGGTTTGCTCCCATTTTCCCTGGAGGAACCGGTCTGACCGGTGTCCCTGACCGGTCTGACCGGTTTGCGCAGGGAGGCTGCGAGTAGCTCGTGCTACGTGCTGCGCGATCTAGCGCTCTCGTGTGTTGACCGAATTCTGCGTCAACACCATCACACCGGCGGGCGTGGCCATGGAGGGCAACTACTGGGCGGCGGGCGCGGCCATGGCCGACTGGCCGGCAGACGGTGCGAGCATCTCCATGGATGCGGGCAGTGCAGGGCCGGAAGGGAGGCGTGGCGGAAGAAAGGCGCGTCGACCAGCGGCAGCGTGTCTGGCAGCGGCGACGCTCGGCAAGGCGCGTCGCGCATTTTCTCATGGGGAAGACCGATCGAACGGGGGCGGCGGCGGCGTCTCTTTTAGGCCGACGAGGGAAGGCTCAGCCCATTTTCGGCCCACGAGGGAAGGCCCAATGGAGAAAAGAGAGAAACATAAATAAAAGAGAAAGGGGATAGAGGATCTGCTGCATCACATGTCCCCAATATCCTGGAAATGTGAAAGGGGATTCCTCTTTAACTAGATTAAAGGGAAAGGGAAAAAGGGAGCTGTTGGAGTTGCTCTTAGTTCTCTATTATTTTATACACAAAAAATGAATAGATGTGAACGAAGAAAAAGGATGATAAGTGGCACCAGCTGGCCTCGTTGCAGTGTTGTTACATTCTGGTCCCACTTTGTGATGCAGATAAGGACGTTAGTGTCGAGGGCAGAAGGTTAGGAGAACAAGCTTACGTCCTAGTAACAATCAGTTCAAAACAAAAGAGAAAAAATTGGCTCCATGTCCAGAACTCGTGAGACAACACTGTATGAGAAACGGAGGATGAACTAATAACTAGAAAGCAGGCGCGGCTTTGCCGCTCCACTGTTGGTGGGAACCAGCCTATGGTCTCTTGCTGTTTTGCTGTTTTGCTTGTGAAATAGTCTAATAATAATAACAAAAAAAATGCTAATACAAAAGAGAAGGGTAGAGTTGAGCTAAATGCATAATTGCTTTTTAAAAAAAATGAAAATGAAAAGGGTTGGGAATATGTAAACTACAGAGCAGATGTAGCTGTTCCCCAATGCCTTTCTACGCCATCTACAACAGCAGTAATTGGTTTTACTTTCTCCATAGCCCTTTGTATATGTGCAATAGCATCATATAGGCAGTTGGCAATGTTGAGCAGTGTGGCTCGACTGGAAGTGTGGCCGAAATAACAAAAGATATCTGCATGGATCCGGTGCGACTGGCCATGCTGGAATGATTCCAGCATGTATAGTTGGTTTTCACATGAATTTGTTTCACAGAAAGGGAAAACCAAGTAACCTTAAGAAACATACAGAGCAAAAATAGTTGTGTATGGCCATTGGTAGCAGGAACATATAGTATAAAAAGTTGTGCACAGCCACTAATAACGAAACTATGCAGTATGAAAAAGTTGTGCACAGCCACCGTTAGCAGAAATCACTGTTGTTGATTTCTAAATGGTTATTGATAGTAAGTGGTACTTTGGTTATGTAGAGCCACTGACACCAAAAGGAGGACACTGGATAAATCTGTGGATGGAACAATAAGGTAAAATTGAATTTGACTAATTTTTGTGAATCTAAAAGAAAAAAATCAGAAATGTATACATAAACAAATACCTAAAAAATTGTTGTTTTATTTTACTCTATATTTTGATACCGCAAATTGTAACTGCTGAAACTGTGGAGGATGTAAACTAAAATGTGCCTTCTAGTTCATACTATTGTTTCATCTCTCTTGTGTTTAAGTACGAGTACCAAACGGTTCAGACTTCAGAGCTACTTGCATAAAGAGCTACTGGCTCGAGTTAATTAGCTAGTTAGTTAATTACTTAACTATCGCTTTGTTTCCTTTCGGCTTTTGAGCTGATCAGCTGGTTATTTACTTAACTATGGCTTTCGATAAACTACACATGCAGGTACCTTCCGTGGAAACCATCTTGAAACTTGGATATGTTCAAGATTGATACTCGTCCCAAAGGCACGGCTAAAAAATAACAAATATAGACTCATGCAAAATTATCCTGTCCTAAAGGCTTCAGGGCCTCCTCATGTTAAACTCGTCATCGTGTTGTGGCAAGGCATCCTGAGATTGGCATACGAGTTTGACAAAGATCAAGACATACTTTGCCTTTTTGAAATTCTTGTCCACAAATCTATAACAACGCATGGATCCCCTGCATTGGGACCCTAGTAAACTTGGCATGCAGACTGAACATTCAGTGTTGGAGAAAAGAAATTGTTGTGTCGTTGGATTACTTGTTTAAAAGCCATGATTTTCACAATTTAATGTTGATGTCACTTTTGAGGACATTAGTGGATTAATATAAATATCTTCAAACAACAACAGTTGAAAGACTTGTTCAAGAATAGTACTACTAGGATAATTAAAGTAAAGGCAAAGTCAAATCAGATTTTGACCTACATGAGAAGCAATGGAAATCATCTAATTTTTTTTCGTGTGATAAAACCAAAAGGTTCAGAAGGAATTAAGCATTATGTGGTTACCCTAATGAAGCGAAGCTTTTGTCAAAGTGGAAATGAATTAGTACTTAAGGTGAGCGGCAAAATCCAAACCCTCAAGATCTTTAGGTTGTCTGATTATCTCAGATCTAATTGTCCATGGCTTCTGCGTCTAGAACCTTTGACATTCAACTCTTCACAGGAGATTCTAGTTTTAAACTTGGAGGGTTGCACTTGCACCACCTGAAACTGAATGCAATAAGGGTGTGTAACTCCAGTTAGAAGGTGAGGCTTTAATGAAAATCAGCTGTTTGAATTGTAACTTGCAATTCTGCCTATTCTTATAATTTAGTCTATTTTGTGGAGCATTGTTATAAGTGACTTGGTTCTCTCTATGTTTATTTATAACCTAATAATTATCAAACCATTAAGAAAATATATCACGTGCAATAGAAGAGGTACCAGGTATCTTCCTGCTTCAACATAAACTTTTGTACTTATCATCAGGAACATCAGAAGCATGGCCCTAACTGTAGATGATGCAAATACCATTTAAAAGACAGGTGTATGAAGCAACTTACGTTGAGTATGTTCTTGTTGTCCTATTTATGCGACTCAAGCACAGGCCTATCTGCCTTCACAACTTTTTTGTAAGAAGCCATCCCTGATGCAAGAACCAATCAAAAGGAGTCCAGAGTTCAAAGGACATGGCCGAGGTGTTGTTGCCACCTGTGCCCACTGCCCAGCAGCGTTCGTTTAATCAGCAACTTGCCTTGAGGTATTTCGTCGAGCAGCTACAGGGCGTCATTCATGTCAACGGCCGCCTCGCCTGCTAAGGCGCTGGTTGGCACGCTGTGCGGAGCGGGAGGGCCACATGGCCGCAGGGAAGTAGCAAATGCCAAGCGCTGCTGGCCTCCTGTGTCGCGTGTACTTAGCTTGGCGATGGCGGGGACACCGTTGCTCATTCGCCATTGGTGGGCAGCAGAGAGGCGCAGAGGGCCTTGTCTGCGTGGTTCACGCGGCCCTCGTCCTCAGGCTCTCCTCGTGTGAGAACTGGATATGCCGGAACTACTTGTGCGCGCATTTGTGCTTGAGGTGCAGGGCCAGCACGTCGGTGATGGCCCTGCCCATTCCGCTAGTCAAGCGAGCACCGAGCCGACACAGAAGACGCAAGAGCAGTGAGCACTCGTCGTGGCCCAACGGCCGGACCAAGTTGAGGGGCAAGACCGTGCAAGTTAAGGGCAGGGCTGACGGCAAGGCATGCGAGCGCAGCAGCTGGGTTGACGTCGAGGCGTGATGCCGGCCGCCGCTTGACTGATTTTGTCCCTGTGACCCTGCCTTTGTACCTAGCGTCGCACCTGCCGAAGATTCTCACGGCGTCGGGTGAAATCCAGAAAGACGCGAGGTGGGAGATGAGGCCGCGGCACGGAGGCGGCGAGCGGCGTTGGAGGCGGGGGTTGGCCCGGGTGCGTGCGGCGGGGAACAGTGCTGGCGGCGGGGCAGGCCACAGGCGTTGAGACTCGAGAGGCACAGGGCGGCACTGCGGCAGCCGGAGTGGCGGGTTCGCGAGGGTTTGCGTCAATGTGTGAGCAGACTAACGGGTGACCCGTATCGGACGGCTGACGTTGCGAGACTGGCGGATCCAATGGCTAGCGGGTTAACGGGCGACGTGGATATCGCGCCCGCCCGCTAAATAACCCAGGATTCGTATCGTAGAGATTATACGGGCACTATTAACTATTACAGTTACTAGTATGTTGTGCCCATGCTTGTACAAAAGTGAACCAAGAAACTGACTAAACATCCAAATCGGCCTAAAATATCTAGTTCTGACAAATGACCCAAAACAACTAAAGCATTTTTACACCTTGAGAAGTCACCACAGAGCAAAATATAAGGAATTTTCATGAAGCATATGTGTGAGATACAGTATTCAACAAACTCTATAAATTTAATATAATTTACACACGAAAAACAATTCTATTGATCAAAGATATCGTTGTTGTGATTTTACAGTGCCGGCACTCTGCTGTACATACTTGCTCCCTCAAACTGCAACTCATCTCAAAACGGAAAAAGAACACAGCAACACAGAGTTGATACAAATACTGCAAGCCTCAGAATCAAACCTGTGTGACCCCCTTCAATCAATGGAGGGCACTCGACAAAAAAGAAGTAAAAGCACAACTATGAATGGAATGAATAAAAGAAACCTAGCAAAACAAAGTCGAGCTAGGAAAAATAGGACCGATCCAAGACAATGTGAAAATTGATGTGTTGCTGCGGATGGTGATTGCATTCTGCAAAACGGTGACAGTTGCCAAGAGCTACTTAGGCATAGAACAGAATTACTTTCACCAAATGGCCATTTGACCAATGAGATTTGAACTTTGAAGTGTTAATTACCAAGCTAAAAAAGCTGAAGAGCAATCTTTAGCCTGTTCTGCTTCCACTTTGGAAGCTTGCTGAATGCTTCCTTTGCCATCCCAAACTTCTCTTTGAATTCAGCCGAAGATAAGTAGGTCTGCATCAAAATGAAAATAGCACGATCATTACCTACTTCTGCGAACAAGAGAGAGTATTACGAGATCAATAATCACCTCTCGCCTCGTGACATCAATTTCAGTAACAGGATCAGCAGCTGTGGTCTTCAGACGTTCGTACGGGTAGATTGGAAGGCCCTCATCATCTTCTGGCTCGTTTTCTTTTACATCTTCATTTATAGTTAGAGATTCAACTCTATTGGTCATTGTGGAAGCACCATCTTTAGCATCCTCCTCTTGTTTTGACTTCTCTGACTCAGAACCATCTTAATTTTGCACAGAATTTTCAGAGAACAAGTAAGGTACAGTTCTTTTATTTTTCTATTTAACGCAGAATTTTCACCTGAGTAGTTATAACACATACCTTTTACTGCATCTGCTGTGGCGATTTGAGTAGGGCGATCCAAAGAAACAGCCGGAGCCACAATTGCAGATGACTTGGAAGTGTTTGATGAATCAGGTGTAAGAGATTTTGGGTAAAGTTTCTTAACTACTGGTGGAGGAGTGGAAAGATTTCTGTTGCTTGAACTTTCAAAGTTAGCAGCCAATGCAGTAAATGCTGGAGATCTTCCCCTAACACGGACACGCTCAGGGCTAAAGGACATGCTTCTGGAGCGCTGAGATTTATCTTGTGTTGTACTCCTTCCTGAATACACAGGTGTTCGTCGTTTAGGTTTCTGAAAATGCATGAGAATCAGCACGAGTTATCGCATTTATGTAAATATAAGGGTTCATCCATAGCATGGATAAGTCATAAGTCATATAACTATGGGGAAACAAGGGCAGATGCAAATGTACAAAATGGATTGGTACTGTAGACGTACATGCTGCATTGCAAAACATACATGAATGAAGAAATGATAGGCAATTATGATCAAATAGTTTGGTGTTGATTAATATATGAGAAGAAACAGTGGATGGTAAAACTTCCAGACAACTAAACAAACACAAGCATGTGCATCAAAGAACATGAGGGACTGGAAATCACACAGAAAGGAGAACTAATGTTGTATTGGAGAGAAATGTTTGCAAGAAGTGCAGTTAACAGATACATTAACATGGATTACGATTATGAAACATTTGGTTTTGGGCATCTTACATCCAATGCTGGAGCACCTCCACCTTTTACTATGGCGAGCTTCCTCTGGTATGAGTTGCCATGCATCTAAAAACAAATTGAAGAGATCAATGAGTTAAATGCAAAACAAGGAATTTGTTGTGCTGTTCTCATACATAGACCACAAACTGCTCATATATTCAAGAATTAAGAATTGCGGAGGTCAAACCTAAGACTAATCTACTTACCAGTGACTTTGCTGAGTCCCAGGCGAAGAACCTAGTGAAAAAGGGAGGCTCACTCCCTTCCGTAACAGTGAAAATCGGTGTTTCACGGGCAAGGTTTTCCATAAGGAAATCAAGCACAACAAATTTCTGGTAAAAGCATCAAGCAATGACTAGTGAGAATCGTAATGAGAGAGAGCAAACAATACGTGGCTTTTAAAGCTGCTGCATAGAAATACAAATCATTACCTCCCCAACATCCAGAGCCTGTAACCTCACTTTAATATCAACCTGCTGACCAACCCAAACAAATATGCTCGTGTGACAGTCCAGAATGAAAACATCTTCTGTCATTAGATCATCTTGAGTGAAGTGGTGTATTTCCTTGACCTGCTCAACAGATTTCGTATATAAACTTGAAATGTACAGAATGGCAGAGTACGGCATATAAAACACTAAATTACAGTTTTACTGTGCTTACCTTCAAATTGCCTTCATGGACCCCAACATGGTAGGGACATTAAAAGAGAACAACAGAAAGAGATCAGTATGTATTTAAACCATTAACGTGGATAACTTCCTAACAAAACTATGCAATCCACATTATTGATTACCTTTCGACAGGATGCATGAGAAAAGATGGGGGTCACTTTCGAGTTCTCGCACCATTTTTTGGCTTGAGTACTCAGATTTGCCTCCCAGTAAGTTCCAAAACTGATCTATTTCTGACCCTTCCTTTTGTGACCTTGACTGCGTATTTGGCTGTACAATGTAGAAAGGCATGGAAGAGAACCTTAAGCCAATAAAAAGGCATAGTAAAGTATAACAAAGTTACCAGGTACTCACAATAAAAAATTTCTCATAAAGACTTGTGAGTATGAACAATGAGTTCAGCTCATGTCATCCTTGAAAGCGAATATGGCTCGGGATAATAGATTGATTAATGGGGGGAGCGAACCTCCAGTACATATAGGCGAGGATGTCCCATGAATAAGGAATCCACAATAAGGAAACAACTAATATGGGAGATCCTTGCCTATTCCAATAAACCTTCTATCTATCCCCTAAGGCAGGCGCCGTAACAAAGATGGCAGCCGTACCTAGGGCAGGCACGCATGGCTGGGAGAGCCAGCTGCCGCCCAGGCCCCTATGGGGCCAGCCGAGACTCCAAGGCCCATGGGCCAGGGGTACCTTGCTAACAATCCTAAATATTCCTGATGGAATACAAGAGAAGTGCGAGAAACCAACACAGCTAGCAGCTCCCATATTCCCCAGTGGATCTGGGATTTGACTGACTGATGGCTAAATACTCTTTACTGAATATCAGTCCATGTCCCGTATTAATATTTAAACCAGTCGATTTAAAACCACAACAATTTCTGTAATTTGACAAGGATAAATAAGAGACATAAATCAGTATTTGTGATTGTTTTCGCCAGAAACAGGCTACCAAAAATATTCCAGCTGGACAAATTTCCATAACCACTAGAAGCTAACTGGAAGTTAGTGATAGCAGGCCCACTACAATCCAGGTAAGGCCTAAAGGGCCTGTTAAGTACTATTTCCCCCTCCCAACTGGCTCAGATTTTATAGCGCAAATTTTGTGCAGAATCATGGTAAACCATCAAATGTAAGTAGTAAAATTACGATTAAATATACACAGAAAAAATTAGAAAGGTTGAATAGCTACATCTCTACAATCAGAATTATTAAGTATCTCACTAGCGATGATAGTTCCACACCTTAATTACATCAAGCTGCCTCTCCATTAACTCTTGATCCAATGCAGTGGTAAGATTTCCAGCCCAAGTGAACACAGTGTTTCCATCATGTAGAATGTAACAATAGGATGAATTCAATGATGAGGCCACCTAAGAATAGAGAATGAATAGCATGTGACTGGTAAGGAAGATGGCAAAATATTAACTGCAGTCAGATATACTTTGGGGTACAAAAGTGCACTGTTACTTACAGGTTCAACTTGAATTGCTTGCATGTTTTCTGGTCCTGAACCTTGAATTCGGAAGAGTGCAAGCCCCTCTTCAGAATAACTATCATCATCAACACCATTTTCAGCAATAAATTTCTTGTATCCAGAGCTAAGACCACCCTACAATGAAAATTGGGATGGTAAGACTACTGCTGTGTTAAACACAAACTAGTACCAACACAACTGAAGGCCATTAAACGTGTAAACCTTAAACACTTGCAAGCTTTGAAATATCACAAAGAACTGGATCGGTTCTTTCCCCTCATACAGACGTGCCTGAATGAAAGCAAGGATGCATTACACAAGGATTCATATCCAGATCCAACAGTGCCATATAAAGAAAATAGGTGAGGTACCTGGACAGCCTGAAACTTAGCAGATTCAACCATCTTGCTTGCAAGTGAAACTGCAGTTACCCTATCCTCCTGGATAAGAATTGAGATCCTTTAATGTTGAAGTGGATTTAACAAGTATAACTGAACACTACATAACTAACAAGCATAAGATTACCCAGAATCTCACTACTATGCACAAACAACGTAGGGAAGTTTTTACTTTAGTTCGCAAAGCAAGAGCATGAAATAGCTGCAGCTGGTACTTCAAACCTTTTGAGTTCTTATTATTATTATTAACTTCAAAGATGAATTGACTAAAACCAAGCAACTATAGGCTAGAAAAGAGATATTTATCCAGGCATCAGCCAACTGCAACAAATCCACAGCCAAAATTGATTTTCTGCAAACTCTGTTACCTCAATGCTCTTTTTCCCAAACCAAGTTCCAATAAGACATTCCTCCTTATCATCTCCAGGATACGTATACTGAAATATGTAGCAATCGCCAGTGTAAAGTTTGGATTGGTCAGAGGATGAGAGGAGAACCTTGTCCTTATCATTTACACGCCAGACCTATCAAATATAGAGGAAAAAAGCATAAGTCAGAAGACTATTTTAATTTGCTGAGCATGTGCTTTCCAAAACCACTATTCGCCACAATGCCTGCCCGAAAATGCTTTTAAGCATACAAAATCTTGGAAGACAACTACTATGAGAATGTTTGCAAGTCTAACAATGAGAAGGGGAAAACCCAAAGAAATGATGGCATACAAAAGATGAAGCTAATATAAAAAGAACAGAAATTTACCTGCAGGTTGCCAGTGCAATCAATAAAGGATTGAGGTTCTTCTTTTGCAGGAGCAGCTTTCATCAAACCCTTAACATTTAAGCCCTGGCGTTTGAGAAGAGCTTCACAAAGAACATAATTGATCAAATTGTGAAGGGTGTAAAACATTTCGTAATTTCTTTTTTAAAAAAGAGGACAACTGAATCTGGTAAATTTGTAGGTAATAACCTGCAACTTTGCCTCTTCCATCCTCAGATGATAACTTCAAGTCAGGTGTCTGTGGCCACTCTTTAAATTTTGATTTGAACATGACAGTCTCAAATCCTTCAATCACTTTGATTATATGTGTTTTTGTTCGGTTTGAATCAGAGAGCAATTTCTACGTAGGCAATGAAGCAAATTAGTGAACATCAAAACAACATATAGTTCAAAACAATTCATTTTTAATATATGTCAGAAAGATAAAACAATGTAACATTTCTCTAAATATTTCTAATCAGCATGAACAAGTAACCAAGCCTCTAAAGGACAGAGGAATAAAATAGATCTCATAAAGCAGTCTAATAAACTGAAGGAGCCCTATGCCGTATTACAAAATCAATGAGTGCATCTAGAAGTGTCAGCATGACTCCTCAGAATATTCAATAGTGTAGAGTGATATTTACAAGAACACAATGAAACAACATAACCAGCTGAACAACTATTACCTCAGCAGCTTCACTAGCACCCTTTCTCTCCTGCAGGGATGTAGTTCTACCCATCCAAACATACAATTCGGCACCGCAGTCTAAGAAGTAACACTTGTTTGTCTCAAGTAATTCATGTGCCAAGGATTCGTAGTTGACAGGCTCCAGTTTTCCTTGATCAAAACTGAAATAGTAAATCATTTTACAAATTACTGATTGAACTAGAAACTGTATTAGATGGCAATCAAACAGCAGGAGTTTCCATATGTGGAATAAAATCTCAGTCAACTTACCATAGCAATTTGAAGGCAGTGTCCTCATGTTTCTCATTGCCTTCCGCAGGTGCCCTCCTTGGAAGAGGAGCAAAGCCACCGAAAAAACCCCAGAATTCACCAGCTTCCGCATCAGCCATCATTCTACCATCCTCTAAGAAAAATACAACAGTTATATCTAGATATTTTAGTTCCTGATACCACGAGGTGAATAGATGCTCACCAACAGATGCAATTTCACACTTTCCCTCATGAAATGTATCTTTGATGTACTGCACAACTTCAAGAGCTTTAGCTCGCTCTTGGATGGATGAGTTTGAGCCATTGAACTGGAAAATTTTGGACTTTGTATCCAGAATAAATATGTCATCGTGATTAAGGGATGACCGAGCAAAAGGAACCTGGTTGTAGAGTGGCAAGTCTTATTAAGACAAGAAGAGATATCTTCGAATAAAGAAGACAGTCAGCCAGTCATGCAGATAACTTGCCTCTTTAACGTGAATGACATGCTTCCCTTGGCAGACATATAAGCGGGTCTCATGATCCTGCTTGTTGACCTCAACATGCTTGAATCCAGATGCCACTCCTCCTGGCTGTGGCATGATGCATGGCCTAAAATAAGATAGGAATTTATCTGTTTCATTGCCTTGAATTTCTCGGTACTGAACAGCACGTCCGCCAAGGGCAGCATCAAGCTCTACTGTTAAAATTGCAGCAGTTCCAGCTTCATCCTACCATGGATAAGATTGGATTTAATAACCTTCCCAAAACAGTATCACCAAATGATATGAGAAATGTACCTGACTAGTATCTTTACCAATCCAGTAATGGATATCATGGCGAAGAGATCCATTTTTCAAGGCAGTTGTCTGTAAGAAGGGAAAAGATGTGAAAAAAATACAAACATGCCTTGAGCATATTCCAACTGAATCCCCAAGCATGCAAAGTCATAGAAAAATAGTGCTAACATATGAAAATGGAAAGAAAAGATCTTAAATGTTGATTACTGTCTATGAATCATGTGACATTAAAAAAATAGGTTTACAGAATTTACAGTAGCATGGAACTATAACGAATTAACGATTGAATACTTCTCCAGAAAACAATATTCAACTATCTATTGCTCATAACCTCTATAAAAAGTTTTGTGAACAGGAGTTTACTGCCAAACCTTCTTTTACATGTATCTATCATATCTACTAAGAAAATTCTTCAACTTCAGTGAAGTTTTACAATTACATACTTGGTGCATTTAATCCAACTGTAAAAAAATTTAAGGCCAAGCACAAAATTAACTTCAATCAAGTATAATTTAAATTTTCTCGCATGTAAAATGGTTTAATACATCAAGATTACTTCAGCTGGACCTCCTTGGTACTGTTAATTTTTGTTACTCTATATGCCATTCCTCTATCAGCAATTTTAAATCTGTAATCCACAGAATGTGTAAATGATTGGTTCTACAAAAACACTAAATGCATAATATCAGAATCCTACAGCAAAATTCTCACCCAATATTTAGATCTTCAAAACTACTTTTATCCCATAAAAAATGTGAAAAAAAACTTAAGCCAATCATATCCATGAGCTACTCTAAGTTCTATTATGGTTATGAAGAGATTTAAGGCTGCAACACCAGAGGAGATAAAGCAACTCTTTTTTTTTCTTTTAACAATGAACCGGGCAAACTGATTGAATATAGAAGGAAGCAAACTGATAACAGGAAGATATTAAATGGGAGAAAGCCATGCACGTAAGGATTGTGCACTTTGGTACCTTCAAGATAATGTAAGAATCACCCATGAAAAACTTCCCATATGAGGATGCAGGGATAGGAACCGGCTTGAAATTCTCAATACGCCATATTTCCAAGCCGCTGCAAGGTATTAAGGATCACAGTGGCCATTCATGGACCAAGAACAAAAGCGTAGTAGACACATAGACTAGTTTCGATAATGAATTTGAGAACAAGTGCATGCTCCCTAAATATTTGATGAACTTAACTTTGATGAACTTTAGTTATCATAATATCATCCTTCACTGTAAATTGCTCATATTTACAATAGCTTACTGATTGCCATTTGGTTATCAAAAAATGCATACACCTTTTCCTGGCAAAGAGCACCGACTTCTACTGTGTCTAGATTTATAGAACCTGCCAAGAAGGCAAATCCCAGGAAAATTCATTTGTCTACACTTGACAGAAAGGGGCAGACAGCCCTCCCACTTTGATTTAAAAAGAAAGCAGGGATCAAACCCGGGTCTGCTGGCTGAGAGCGCGCTCCACTAGCCAGCAGCCCGGGAGAGCACCAGCTGCATTTATCTACACAATAGCATGTCAAATTAGTAATTACATAAATCCATGTCAAACAGGTACCACATTTTTCTCCTCTACAGGTCCCATTTGTGATATAAAAATGGAAATTGCCAAGACAAAACTGAATTGCTTAACAATCTTGTATGATAGCCGGAAAACACTGCACCTCATCGCCCAAAATCACTAACCAACACCCCAGAAAGAGATTAGATATTGGACCAACATGAAGATACAACAAAGCAAAAAATGAAATTTCGTTATGACAGAATGAAATAAACGAAAGCCTGAAAGGATACTCCTTTTGTCCAGAGCCACGGAAAGCTGGGTCCAGGTCTTTCATAGAAACTGACATCTTCAATTTTATTAACAGTCCTTGCTTAATTCTTCTTTCAAAGGAGATCTAAAATGATGCTGCGAACAAGAAACCAAAGGGCACGGATAGTAAGCAAATAAACAAACAAATGATCTCCCTTTCTAAGAAAACTAAACTAGGCAATTTGGGCATCAAGGTTTTTTTTTAAAAAAAAAACACTAGATCATCAAGGTTTAACAATTAAGAATTGCTTTAAATGATAGAATTACTACTTATATGAAAGTAACAAAAAGGGCACACCATCATATGATGGTATCCTTAACTGCAGCCAATAGCAAAATAGGCATACAAACATATTTCCGTATCAAGAATGCAACCTCATATGTTTGCATGCAGTAAAAGTCGCGGGTAAACTTAGGAGCAAGAACTATTCTATTTCAGTTACCAGTTTTCATAAGAATCACTTCAGATAGAATGAATGCAAATAAGATTATGTTATGTATTTCCATATCAAGAAATGCACAGAATGCACATCAATAGGCACCCTACAAGGCTCGCGTACGGCGCTGGCCACTCATGAGTCATGACTAATCTGCCAGAAGGCCCGCAACCCAACACAAACAACCATTCCTTCTCCTGACTCCTATTCCGTCAGTTCGAATTCCGCAGCTGAGCTGTGAAGTGCTATTATTACGCTATAAGCATTGCAAACAAGTAAATACTGCTCCCAATCTACTACGGGGCAAGCTAAAGTGGGCGAGCAGCTCTGCACCGTCAAGACGCAAATCTGGATCAACCAAATGGCAAGCCGGCCATCTCTGTAGTCGCAGGGCTCCGCACGCTGAAAGCATCTGACTCCCAGTCGCAGATGATTCAACCAGTACCCGATACAACGCAGCGACCCCGCAGATTCTGCCCCCAACACGAAGCGGCCGTCAAATGCCAAGCCCCGTGCACAATTCCGGGCCCGAAGCTACTCCTCCCACCCCTCACCTGCGGAAAACCGACCCTCCTCCCCATCTAGAAGCTTCTCGCCATCCAGAGCGGCGGAAGAAGCCGCCCCAAGCTCAACCTGCCCCGTTTCCTGGCCAGGGAAGCCGCGGGCAACGAAAATCACAGAAGAATCGCGGGCTCGAACTTCGAAGAGGACCAACCTCGGAGGGGATCTCGGGAGGGTTCGCGAGCTCGAAGTAGAGATTTCGCGCGGGGAAGATCGATCTGGAGAGGTCTGGAGCGAGATGGAGTGGAGGAGAGAGGAGGAAAAGGAAGCCGAAGAAGGCTTGGCAGAAAGGAAAAGCTGCCAGGAGCAAGAAACTGCGAACCCCTTTGTTTTCCCGCTATTTACATCCTAGTCCTCAGCGTTTCTGCTATTAATTTGATTCCTCATTTCGGGCTTGTATTCCTCATTAATCTGTCAAGCCTGGCACCCTGGCAATTTGCTGTTTTTGCCTTAATTCAATTTTCGTCATGATTCCTCTGAAATTGATTACCAAGGTGGCATATGGGATTTACTATGCAAAAAGGACGTCATGGAGCTGGCATTTAATTCTAACTTCCTAAACGATCTTATATTTCTATTTTCTTGCTCTATTTTTTTCCTTAATTTCTTGATCTAAGCATTTTCTTGGAACGTGACCGGCAAACGTTTAGCAACCTATAAATTAAAATCTAACAGAAAAAGGAGGATTATGTGATGAGAAAATGAAAAAAACAGCCTACGAAACAGCATCTAGAGACGCTAGTCATCTGTGTCATGAAACAAAAATAAGAATCCGCTAACGCCAGGTAAGATTGAACAAGCAACATATCTCCTCATTGATCTAGTTGGCTTGGACTGAAGCTTGAATCCCTGGCCAAATCATACCACATAGTCTTACCAAGCACTACACTTCAATCTATTAGCCGAAATGCCGCAACGCCACCCTTGTCCATGGCCAAAATTATCATGCATGTAACACTTACTAATTTGTCTTGCCAAATAGCATTGAATGTCTATGATCAGTTTTGGCCAGAAAAGGCTCAAAATGAGTTTGATTTAATTGATAACTATTTTCTAAAAGGTATATTTTCCATTTTTTATAAAAAAGAAATGCAATGGAGTTTTATGGTTAGAGACAAAAGAAAATGAATGGATGTGCTGCTGATAATAGAATTATTCTTTTTATACTTAAAATACTTGAAAGGATTAAGGACTAGTAGATTGCTTGTTATTTTGTTCCCTCGATGATTTCTCCTTTTATCTAAGTACAAACATTTCTTTTTGCTATACTGATCTTAAGCATGGGGTGTTTTCTTTTCTTCTTTTTAAAAGAAAGCTTAAACATGGTGCCTTATACAAGAAAATATTGCTAACTAAGGGTGTTATTCGGAAATAGAAGCTAGAATACTACAGGCCAGCTGGGTCGGCAGATGATGGACCGAAGCGTGCGTGCCACTAAACAACATCGGGAGTTCAAAATCTCCATCTTTTTTAGACTCTTTTTTTATCAAAATTTAATCTCAAATCTTAATACAACCCAGTATTGCTGTTCCCATACCACATACGCCATGACGTGGAGTCAAAACCTGAAAGCACGGTTATGACAACCCAAGATTAAATTTATTCAAGGGTGTTGACTTAGATTGGTACATGTAATTTTGGAGATTTTAATTTATTTGATCACCTTTGTGTTCTGCTGGGTATTTTGACCTCAGGAGCATATTTGGGGCAGTGTCCTGTGTGTCTCCCCATTAACACTTTTGACCTCAGCTGATACGAGGGAGCAGTACTTAAGTCGTTGTCAAATGTGTCATGTGCTACTATACTGATAAGTACTCTCAGCAGGTTCATTTGGGAGGCATAATTAAAGGGATAAAGGCGTTTGTGGCAGTACTTTGTTCCATCAGGAAAGTTTGTAGGGCAATGTGTTTTGATTCGTTGATCATTTGCTCATTCAGCACTAAGACGGTTCATCACCACAAGACAACCTATCATGTGTTCTCTAGTGTGGGATTATGGGCTGGCAAATCTTTTTCTGCCCTGGGTCCTACTCCTACCTCCGCATATTTGATTATCTGTTTTTAGTGCAAAAACCTAAGCAGATCTCCAACTAAAAGATAGGACAGCTGAAAAAGCCTAAGTTGTGCTTTTAAGGAAACGAAGCAATATTAAATTGGAAAAGTCTGAATTACTCTCGATAAAGTCTGAATGACCTCGAAACTATTTTGTGGTTCAATTTACGCTCTCGACTACGTCAATATTTTTTAGTTTAAGGTATGATGTCCACTATAAGCGTACAAAAGCTTAACTTAAGAATCCACTTGTGCATGGAAAAAGAAAATGACAAATCATTAAGAGCAAATTGGATCAGTTGATATAGTTGCGGGGAAAATTACACAAAAATATAGTTTAGGGGTTTGTTCTAACTTTGATTGTACTTCAGAAAAGTAATTTGGACTATAATCTGTCAAACTATATAGGTAAAGTTTGAAACGTCCAAAGGTTGATGGAGTTAGCTTTGTCAATCGCAATCTCAATTTAAACTAGTACACCTAGGAATGAAGTTTGATTGTAATCCAGTGTCTCAATGTTGTGTTTGCTATACATAGTATATACTCAATACACGCACATACATTTATACCTAATGGATGTGGAGACAAAGCCAACAAACTTTAAGTTTAAGTCATCTCGTATACCTACAGACATGTCACCTACTATTGAAAGAATAATTACTCATAATCGTGCGCATCCATACTAGTTTGAAACTCTAGCATAGATGGGTTCCATTATAAAAAGGAAAATTAGACGCAATTGATTTTGAGGATACTAAGGATTTTGATTATGTCAAGGTGATCTATTGCTTAGGGTTGAGTGTTAGAAGTCACCCAACCTTGCTAGTCTAGGGTACGTTTTACTCGAAGTTGCATGGGTATCTCCACGAAGTGGTCCTTGTGGCCCATGGGTGACACCACTGGCACTCTAGGTGCTTTGTGTATATGCCTTTGTCATGCCACACATGTGCACCATAGATCTTACCATACTTGGGGTCTCAATTGGAGTCACTTCATTCCAAACTCCATGAGATCATTGAGTCTCAACTTGAGGAGGTGATGCGCCCATTCAAAGTTGCAGGGCTGGGCCGCCGTAAATTGAGACCCTGTGCAAAACTCTAAAGTGGGGCCTATTATACTAGCAAAATAAGAGAATCAAATAATTGATACGATACAATGTATTACATCTCCGTCCCAAATTACAACTCATTTTGGATTTTAAAGATAGACAATGTATACATAAATAAATAGCAAAAAATATGAATATAAAAAGCTAAAACGAATCGTAATTTGGGATGAAAGAAATACATAGTAACGAAATACGAGTAACACCTAATTGATCTTGGTTTCATAATTACTTGATCTGGCATTTAGATAGCAATACTAGTATCACTAGGTGGTTGTGGCCAATCCAAGGTTGAACCGAATCTTTTTTCATAGAAAATCATGGATTAATCGGAGGAAGTAGAATCAGGCATGGGCATAGCTGTTAGTCCTATGAGAAAAATATGAGATGATATGTAAATTGCTAGCAAAAATTTAGAAGAGGGAAAGTTCTCTCTAAGATTTTTCTACGAAGATTTATAGCAAACTTTTAGTTAACCACTATCTAGAAATACTAATTAGCAATACATTCCCTGATTTGGGGCCCTTCACTTTGGGGTGCCTCCCGCCCGGGCCTGCAAAGTTGAGGTCGCTATCATCAATTGTGAAAGGTGGTTAACTATCTAAAACATGTGTAGATGCTTAGTGTGGACCCTATTGTCGGTACCTTTGGTCCTTGTTCCCTAGTTTGGTTTTCTTTAACTCTAGCTTTCCGCACTTCAATGGCAAAGTACGTGCACTCCTGCTCAAGACTCTTCGCTGGACGATGAAATTTATGAGACCGTTGTGGACTTATGCAACCAAAATCCTGCTGACGCCAATGAGATGGATGTGATGCCCACAACTACAGAGCAGGTGGAGTAGCTGTAGGCCCTTGATTCCATTCTTGAATACATGACCATGGGAGATATCTCATCAAGTTGGATGTAGTGCCCTCGTGTCCCTATGAAGTTAAGAATTAAAAGGACCCCTCCATGGTGCACATTTGCTCAAAGTTGTCACTTGTGCTGAAGATGTCACTGATGTAGCTACTCGATAGCAGATACCAAGGCTGTGCGCTTCCCATCATGAATAAGACAGTGCTGGAGCCCTCAATCGCTTTGGTGCACTGTTTCAACTCTTAATGTCTCATAAAAACAACAACAATGACCCTTCTTAGTTGTGTCTGTGTGTGGGTCAAGCTTCTACCATAGTCATGGTAAGAATGCGGCAAGAATGATTCAACAAGTGTACATCTCTTTTTATGGATGATGTTGCGGTGGAAGATGCTTCTAAGTTGTGACGATGAGGAAGCTGTCTTTAGTATGGGTACACATTTGGAGGAACACCATCTTTTGTTACTTTTGTCGCAGATAACTCCATGTACGTCTAGGATCATGGCGGAAGAATCCCAATCCCAAATCTTTCTCTAGAGGAGCTCACCTACCTTATCTATTTTAAAAATTTGTCAGCTAGAAAGATATTGGTTGATAAAAAATAAGATTATTAGTTTATTTTTTTTATAGAAGTATGCATTTTCTAGAAGAGAAATGTTTTTGTTTGATGGAGGTCCAGAAGTCAGATAAATGGTTTTGCGGTTGAGGGTTGTAAATCAAACGACGCTGATAGATGAGGGTCGTGGAATGGACCTATTCCTCAGAACAAACCTCACACTAAGGCCCTGTTTGGTACAGCTCTACAAATTCGTAGAGCTAGAGCTGGTCATCCCTGGCTCTAGAAATCTGTAGAGCTAGAGCTGTGGACTGATCGAGGGTCTTCTGTTGAGTGACCTTGACCTTCTTTTATATTTAAATTAAAATTTTAAAATATTTTATTTTATTAAACAAACACCAGATTCTAGATTATGTATAGAGCCAGGACAATTGTCTAGGCCCAATGGGCAAAACAAGCATTGGACCGTTGTCCTCATTTCAAAATAAGCCCACTCCTCGACAAAACCCAACCCAATACACCCCTCCCATTTCCGGAAAATAATTGCCCACAAAATTCAAACACTAACCTCTCCTCTCATCCGTCTGGCCGGCCATCCACTGACCCACCACCAACTCGCCCCCCATGGATCACGCTGCCGAGCACCTCGATCCCACCGCGCCGGCGCCCGCGTCCGCCTCCTCCTCCTCCGCCGTCGCCGAGGTTAACGCGTGGCTGACCTCCCTTGCCGCGGAGGCCGGGTCCGGTGGCGGAGCGGGAGGGCGAGGCGGCGGCGGCGGGGCGGCCGCGGAGCTCTCGCTGGGGCCCGACCCCACGCCGCGCGGGGTGGCCTACCTCCGCGCGCTGGCGGCGGCGTCACAGGCGCGGTCGCGGGCCGCCGGGATTGCGGCCGCGGGGCTGCGCGCGCAGGCCTCGGAGTACCGCGCCGAGGCGGCGCGGCTGCGGGAGGCGCTAGAGCGGGCGGGGCTCGCGAGGGATGCGCTTCCGCCACCCGCAGCAGCGGCGGCGCGTGCCGTCGCCGCCGTCGCCAACCTCCTCGCCATTCGTGACACCGAGATGAGCAGGTGACTCGTTGCGCTAGGGTTCTGATTTCTGAGCATCTAATTAACGGAAGGACATGGCTCGTCTTTTCTCTCATAGACGCAATAAGTGAGAGATCTATACTTCTGATCGGTACACTTCTTCAGTGTTTGGGATTTCATCACTGGCATTGCATGAGTTGATGTATTTTCCATTTCAGTTAATGCTAGGCGCTAAGCTGTTAGTGCTGGAGGTTTTGGTCAATAGCAAAACCAAGGCATGGCTGGAGGCACTGCTAGTTTTGCATTACTGCTAGTTTTGCATTTGTGTTTTGGTTTGGATCCACACTAAGCTGAGACTAAATTAACACCACTTCTTGCAACTCGAAGCAAAAATCTAGATAAGCAAACCTGTAAAGTTCTGTCCTCAATGTTGTATGTACAAGAAATTTCTCTGAATGTAACACCACAAGTATGTATTGAATCTGATTTTGTAACTCTTTAATCAACTTATTTGAGAAAAACTTTGTCATCAACTCCGAGGAAGCTGGTAATAGATATTTGGTATATTTTGGTCTTTTGGTGCTGTAGGAACTATTTCAATTATTCTTTTTTGTTTTGTATTTATTGACTAGTTTCTACTTTTTTTGTCATGTAGCTTTGTGGTGGCAAGTGCAGACTTGTCACTGAGGCGAGCGGAGGTAGAGGAGAAGAGAGACAAAGTGCATAAGGAGTCAAAGGCACTACTTGATTACACACGGAAGGCCATAAACAAGCTTACTGAGCTGAAGAAGTGAGTGATTTTTGCATTTCGTAGTTGTCTTGCTCACTAATCATTGTCACCTAGAGTTCACTTTCCAACACGGTTACTTGAGCTGTTTCTAGGATGCTGGAGAAATTTAAAAATGATGTGGAGAAGCAACAAGCAGAGCAAATGACAGATTGGCAGACAAAGCTTGTTATGATGGACTCCAAGGAACGTCAGTATATCCTTCAAGTTTCGAATTATAAGGTGACTAGCATTTTATATGATTCATATATGGTGTTGGCTTCTGCTTGTGCTTCCAGTTCTTGATTTTGACCTACTATGCGTGGATGAAAATCCTAAATACTTGTGCAGATACTCATCATTGACAAAGAAACCTATGTTTTTTTTGCTAGAAACTGTCAACTACTGTAAGAATCTTGTTAGCTATCAATTCCGTGTATTAGTTAATTAGGTACGGTAATGCTAATATATGGTTGTTCCATTGTTGAATTGAATGTGCAACATCGAAATCATCTCAGTGAGGCTATTTCTGGCTTTAAAGAAGCTCTTGATTGTATGCAATTATGTAGCCAGCCTTTCTGATTGAACTTGCGTTTCAGCAAGTGGTGTTAGTTCAAATATGCTTTCACTGGATTTGTTTCCTTGGTAGGACGGAACCTCTCAGTCTCATAAGTTTCCAGGGCACATGTCTTTATAAACGTGGGCTGAAGCACTATTTTATCTGATAGCTTCATAATCCCTGGAGCAATTGAGCATACCCTCTAATATATATGCTAAGCTACCTCCAGCCTTTCCATGTAGAGATGAGAATCTAGAGATGTATATCTTTGACTGGATTGTTCTAGAGATGTATATCTTTGACTGGATTGTTGGGCAAGTAAATATGATATGTATCATTTGAAGCTTTGAACTGATAATGCGCATTTAGGTTCGTCCATTACCTGTTTTCAATACTGTGATGGATAGCTAGTGATGTATGGAGTCTTATGATCATGAATTGAATATCTGATATCAAGGTCTGACATTGTTACTACAAAATGGTTACCACCATTTTTGGAACTGATGTGGTTTTCTCTTTTCATTCATACCATAGTGGTTTAGTATATGCAGAGGTATTTGCCCCTTTCAAGTTTATCTGCTGTTTGATTACAGTTGCACACTGCTGTCTGATTAGGAAATCTACTTCGACGCCTTTTAGATTTGTTGTCTTCTTATTTTTATCAGGCAATGCTTAACCGAGTGGGTTATACGCCGGAGATCAATCATGGTGTTTTGATGGAAATGGCTGAGCATAAGAAGGATCTCGAGAGAAAGACAAAACCCATAGCCGATACATTAAGAAGCTACCAGGATTTACCTCCAGTATGCCTTTTGCCTTCTGTTTGTTCTCTCCCCAACCCCCCTCCCTGATGGAATCCATTGCTAATTCTTGGGTGCTTTTGCAATTGTCAACAGGATAAAGCTCTAGCTGCACTAGCTATAGAGGACAAAAAGAGGCAGTATGCAGCTGCAGAGAAGTACCTAGAAGATGTGTTGCAATCTGCTCTAACCACAACTGGCCTCTAATGTGCATAGTTTTGTTTGGTGTATCTTACATGTTGGCATTGGTTGAAAGTGTAATGGTAATTAACTTTCTTGTAAGTTGTAACTTGGTTCTATAACTTTGTACTATCCTATATTATTCTAACTAGACAATTTCACCATAGAAATTAAATTCTGTTGCAGTTATGATCTCAGAGACAACCAAGACTCTCCAGACAGCTTTTGTGTGTGTATGCATGTGTGTGCGTGCGCGCGCGCGTGTGTGTGTGGTGGATGGCCATGGTGATCTGTTGAATCAGTGATCATGTTTGTTTACAGATTAGCTGAAATGTGATGCTGTAATGGACATATATTTATGATATATGGTATGCATGTTCTTGTTTAGCTTGTCACACACTCTAGCACATATGCCCCAAATTTGTTTGTAGCATTGAAACAAGACTCAATTGATGAAGATTAACACTTTGCATTCTGTCAATTATATAAGAACATTGAAATATGATTTTTATTCAAATAGTGGAATGAGGGCAAAAAACTTTCAGCTGTCTTAGATTTTTAGTACTAATCTCCGATTGGTTGATGCTCTAGTCTAGATAGATACTCTTTACCAGATTTGAGCTGATTGATCAACTAGGTTGGCGGTAATCATGAAAGGCAGACGCATTGAGGATGAACATACTATTCCAGGGAATATTTTAGAGAGACTGCAAATGTTTGCTTCATGTCCAAGAAAAGTAGGTGTGCTGCTTTCTCTGAAGATAACATTTTTCATTTTTCTTAATTGCATGAGAAATTTGTATTTCTTCTTTTCACGTTCTATTTTCTACAGAACATTGTTTGACATGAAGTTTAATTTCTTTTCTGGTGCTGCATTGCATGGCAACAGACTCTTGTTAGCATTAAATTCTTCAATGCAGGAGGCAGATAACATCACACAAATGTGAAGCCAAAATCTTTTAGGTATGTGCTCTAAATGTATAAATGTGCCTTGTTTAAATATTCTATCAAACCTTTCTTGCCCCTGATGCTAGCATTTGTTCCATGTCTTGCCTTTGCCTGTATTTCCTGTAACAGTGCATGGTGTGTTGCTATGTATAATGAAATCTCAGAAGCAAATTTAGTGATGAAGAAAAGGTCTGCAGGACTCTTGGTGGTTTTCTAGTTACTTGACCTTTTGCTGAAGGTAATTAGTCCTGTATTTATTTTAAAAAACATTGACAACTGATGTTAAAATGCAGTGCATTTGACTTGCTCATTCTGTTGGATATATGATGTAAGTGTAAACCTTGTGTTGGGTCAGTGAGTGGTGTGTAGAGTCAGTCAGTAGTGTCGAGTCTTTTGATTCAGTCAAGAAGTCCAGCTAGAGTTCCGGTTCAGTTGAGTCAAATTTAGTTACAGCACACAGCAGTCTGTTTTGTGTATCCAGTCACCTCTCTTTTGTTTGATTCCAACATATGCTATTACTTTTGAAATTGTGTATTTCCATCCATATTCCTTATTGATTTTTATGGTCTGACCTTGACACCTTGTAACTGCCACTCTTTTCTAAACATAGCTTTAAGCTTGCTTCATGTTTATTATTTATTCTTTAAGTTTATTGAGGACAAGACATTTTATAGTTTCTCAGCTGAAATTCATTGTCTAGCATGCCCCCCGCCGGACAACACAGGAGAGCTGCATGTCATTTCATTAAGGTAGAAAAGAGCGTACAACGAGTTCGGTTAAGGACCTTGACACCTTGTAACTGCCACTCTTTTCTAAACATAGCTTTAAGCTTGCTTCATGTTTATTATTTATTCTTTAAGTTTATTGAGGACAAGACATTTTATAGTTTCTCAGCTGAAATTCATTGTCTAGCATGCCCCCCGCCGGACAACACAGGAGAGCTGCATGTCATTTCAAGGTAGAAAAGAGCGTACAACGAGTTCGGTTAAGGACCAAAACCCGAGTACAATTCCCACACCCCCACATACTCAGTGTAGCATGTGATTTACAGAACATATAGGAAAATTGTAGCATTTCCTCAGAAGGACCAGGAAAAGTGTGTACAACAAGTTCTACAGAATATGATAGTATTAGAATACCTAGGTTGAAGCCAACATAAAGGTGTTGGGAGTTTTACCAAATGACCTAATTCCAATTTTTTTTCCCATATAGAGGGAGATGTGGGAATAGAGCTTGTCCCAGCATGATCTGCTATTGTGACAAATTTTGTGCTCAGAAACCATATTGTAGGGCCTTTGTTCATGGATAGACTGGAGTTGGAACTGTCCTGAATAATGTCATAGCTAGTATTATTCTGAGATTTCTCATGAATTTGTATATTTTCTGTAACCATGTGGCTTCTAAACTGGGAATCGTTACAGTATGATTTCTAAAAGTTCCTCTTTTTCTGATGCTTTTTTTAATAAAAGGACATAAGCAAGCCAAATTGCCAGTACAATTGCGCTTCCTAGCAAGTATTAACAATGCTTGTGTATGGAAATGCAATTGTATTTTTTTTCTTATAGAACTTTTAGACTGAAGCTGTTGTTATCCTCAACTGTCACCTTGTAATATTTGTGCTCATCCGATTAATCTAAGCTTCTAATCTGTCATAATCTAGCCCACCATTATGGCTGGTGAATATCCCCTTTCTGTATGTAAATTTATAGGCATTGCACTTCTTTTTTTACAGACTAATACCTCCTTTTGCCTTTTGATCTTGTTAAACGTTTTTTTTTGGTAACTAATGTTAGCTACCACAATTTGCTTGGAAATATAAGGTTTTAGTTGTTATTGTCATTTGTTGTCATTGTATCAATGGGGGAATGAGTGAAGGAAGTGGCTCTAATCCTACCGGTTGATTAATGTCCAGATTAGAAAATTTACTGGCTGAATTTGAAACTTCTCTTTTCCTGAAAATTTGGTGTGTGGTGATCTCTGCAATATGTTCAGATTTGTATGTAACAACTATATTTCTTATTTCAGTAATTCAGTGATCGTGATGTTTATGTTGTGGTTTGAGGTCCTTGGATGCTGATCTGTTTCTAGTGCTACTTCCATTCCATGGAAAGGGATGGTGGGTTATTTTTCTTTGTCTACTTTACCACTTAGGGTAAGTAGTGACTAGTGAAGCACATACAAGTGTACAAGTGACCTTAACATGTCATAGTTAACTGCACAATTTGTCCACTATAGTGTCATGCTTCATTGTAATGTATCTTGGATACAAAGTATTTGTCACCACACGTATATTTTTTAACTAATTGGAAATTTAAACGGATTGCTTGGCTTTTAGCTGCTCTGTTCGCATTTTCTTTTGGCAGTGAATTGTTACAAATCCAATTCACAATTTTGCAGTTGATTATGTCACTTTCAGCTTTTTTTTATATGCAGTATGCACAACAAATATATACTAGCATCCATGATTTATTTCCCACCCTAAAAAATGCAATGAACAATACCATTGGCTATGATGATCATACTTGTAAAGAATGGATTACATCCTGCAATACTCTTGCTCTTTCTATATGCTTGATGAATAACTTCTACTGTGATCCACATTCTGGGGGGTATCCATCAGGAAACCTCCTTGAGTCAGTGCAGTAGTCATATATCTTGTTTCTATCATCCACTTCCTTCAGTTTCTGCCGCCCCTCCTCATCCAACTCCTGGTTGAACCAACTACTATCACCAGAACCCTGGCCACAGATCCAGGCTTTATTGTATGGGACACAAGCGTTGGCGGTGTGGTTCCGAAAGAATGCTGTGAACGGCGCCTGAGACCAGTCAGTTTTGATGCGTCCACCCTGTGTTGCCCATTCATCGGCGTTCCAGATGCTGGCATACATCCTCATAGGCTGATAGAGTGGAAATGGAGTATCAGCCCTCATCTGATTCTTCATTCGCCGGATTGGTATGCCATTGACAAGTATTCTGTATCAGTGTATCCCAACAAAAAATCGATTAGGCCTTAAAACTTCAAATAGTTAAGCTGAGCAAAGCCTCTTAGTTTGATGTAGCAAACCATTTCTAGAATTGCTTAACAAATAGCAAAAAATTGCCATGAGCATAAGTAGCTTTGCACAGGAACTAACAATTTGAGCAAGATAAGGGAGAAACTTACAAAATCATGTGCGGGTTCCAGATGATGGAGTAGGTATTGAAGTCTTCAGTGGGATCAAACCAAAGACGATACTGCTTTTCTCGTCCACCTTTTCCTTTGGCATAGATGTTGGTGTGCAGGGTGTATGGTTCACCAGTGATGTTCCCCAAGAACTCAAGGTCGATCTCTTCATGGTACTGCCATGGCCCTTCTGTTACCATCTATTTTCGATCAAGAAAAAAATGGTTAGGTTAAGGATTCATAAGTAACTTGAATGACGATCTTTTCGTTTCTTGTTTACTTACATATATCGTGGTGACAGTGCCAGCAGATTCCTTGGGAACAAGCTTGATGTCAATGTCGAACCTCCCAAAGAGGTACTGGCTCTTTGAGCGGAACGCCGAAGTTGTCCATTGGTCAAGGGTCAGTGACATGACTTGGTGGCCAGCGCTATCATAGAGCACCTGTGTGTTGCCCCACATCATTTCGATGCTGTCGGTCATGTCGCTAATTGCTTGGGAGATTGTTAGGATGAAATAGAAAGCTGCTAGAATCCTAGGTTGCCTCATGGCTTCTAGTGGTATTTAGTGAGTGGACACTCTGAATATGATGTCTTCAAACAATGTGCTTATATAGCCAAGTGAAAGGAGACCAGTGTGTATTCGGCACAAGATCTAACGCAGTATGGACTTAGATTCTTTGGATGCCATAATAAACTGGACATCATTAGCTGGCTTCTGAAGTTGTAAAAATTGATTAAAGTACTGCGAACAAAGCTTTAGCTGGACCGCCCCACGATGGCTTCTGCCAAAATATGCTGGCCCTCTAGCAAGTTGAGGGTTTTAGTTGCCTTCTATAGCAGTTCCTGTGGGGTGATATTACTGTATCCACCCAATAATAGCATAAAGTTTTGTCCATTTCTATTTCTGAGGTATGGCTATGCTCTTGACAGTAAACCTACGGTATTCAACCTTTGTAGTAATGATGATTATTCATACATTTGCCCATTCAAGTCGTACCAGTTTAATTGCATCGAGTTCACTTTTTCTTTAGTGTTTTTGCTATAGTAATCAGGTGAGTCATACCTAAGTTGTAGCAAAGTAGTATGGGGAATTTGTTTGAGTAAACTGGTTTGGTCGATCTAACAGTTCCCTTAAAGAATAAATTCCTCAGGTTTAGCAGGCCATTTACTAATGCAAGTGTTGCTCACAAAATAAATCACATAATCCCTAAGTCAAACAGGAAAATCACCTGTAGATCACATGGCAGTGCTAGTTCATGCTGAAGTCGATACATGAAAATTTATATGTACAATAGTACGCATTTCTAATTCAGTTTACACACTGCAACTTGTTTAACTATGTACATGCTCCTAAAATGCAGTAAGCAGCTTGAAAATTTCATGGCGCTTGCACAGTTTCGTGCCCTAATGGAATTTGCTGACCTCAGATTATTCTTAGGAAACTTAGATTTCTTGTCATTCTGAGTAAGTCCAAATAGCAAGGTTTTGATGTTGTCTGAACCAACACAAACGGTAAATGTCCCTTCTATTTTGTGGGAAAAAAAAACGAACAGTTATTCAGTGAACCTTAAAAAGTATACAGTATTCTTGACTTTCTTGTTCAATCTATTTTATGCTGTGAAAAACATCTTTTAAACTTAAAAAACATATTCTTATGGAATCTGTACTTCAACCTGTACACAAATTGTGTTGTGTAATTGTGGGGTTCTAATTATCCTAAGCTCTTGATATTCCTCAACTCTTTCGGATCATTACTAATGACTGGGCATTTTTTTTTGTTAAATGTGAGATTGCTATATTTAAATTGCATTGAGTTATGGGTGGGCGTTGAGTAATCACTCTCCTAAGGTCTATGAGTATTATTCCATGCTTTCCATAATTCACATTTTTGTTATGCCTGTACTGTATATATGAAATATCTCCTGCGTTTTTGAGAAAAAAAAAGTATATATGAAATATCATATTTGATCAGTTGCATTTATGCATTGCTAAATTGAACACTGCTGTTTTTAACTTTCTATATGCTTACTCACGTCTTTGATTGACTTTTTAGCAAATCAGAAGATGCCTGGTTAGAACTGTTATCTGAATATTTAACTGTTTGCTTCTGTCGATGATCGTGACACAGGCACACTTCTGTAGGTACCAAGGCTCTAATTTCAGGGGACATAGCAGAATATACTACTTGTTTCTGCCTTAACTAGTTGTGACTGTTTCTTATTAAATATCTCTGGATAGACCTAGAGATTGCTTCAACTTAATGCTTGTATGACTGCTATTAATATTCTTCAGGACTTATTTTTGGCTCTCGAATTTCTAGATACAGGGGCATGGGTGACTTGGTTGCAGTAACTTGACAATATTCTATGAGCATGCTGAAAAATTGTTGTGTAAAAGGAGGGGAGCAGGACAGTTATTGCATGGGGGCCACAATGAGACTAAACAACAAGTAAAAGGTGAGTGGTAAAGATGTAACTTTAATTTATTCAGCCTCTTAACTTGCTAGCGATGTTAAACTACTATTTGAGCCATCACCTCCTAATGGGCATGATCGTTTTTTATGCGTGATGGGCAAGATGTTGAGATATTATCCTCATAGTGTGCAAATATACAGCCACTTCTGTGCCACAGTGGACTCTGGAGGAGAGGATCTCATACCACCCTCTGAGCTATTGGTTGTTGCCATCTTTCCCATACCGATGTTTTCCATGAAAAGAGTGCACATTGAAATAGTGGTAATATTTCTTCAGAATTGATAAGAAATTAAGAATGTAGGTCTTGTCTTATTTCTTTTGTATTTGTAACAAAAAAAAATGATCAGGGAGGGTAGCATCTGCTATTTCTTTTGTGATTATAATGTGTGAGGTTGCTCTCTTTGCAGGCTCACATAAGGTTGTCCCTTCAAGCACCAAAAAGAAAGGATCTGGTTGACCCCACTGAAGGTATGTAAGTAGCTAGGAACATAACTGTGATGATATTATGGCAGCAAATTTGACTTTGTATTCCCGCAACTAAGTGTCATGCCCTATATCTTAGTTTCACAGGTGTTTTTTTAAATGACTACCAGAATACCCGTGCGTTGCTATACATTTTTAAAAAAATATTAAAGAGGCATCGCTTTATTTCTTGACAATTGGGTTGCTCGCCCTATATGTTACAGACATAATCTGTGCATAGATTAGGAGGTAAAATTGCAGAAAACGATAATGATGTTGACTGATCAGTCATTTGTATGCTGGAAACAGGGGAGCGAAAAATCGACAGAAACTGTGTGCATACTTAAAGGATGCTGCTGATAAGCTGCCCCTTTTAGAAGAGCATCATGAAGAAAACTGGGTTCTTGTGAATAAAATAGTGGCACACTTTTCAGTTGAAGTGGAGCTTACATGCTTCCACACTAATCAAGCTTTCGTCACTGTTACAAAAGGTCATTATTGACCTCATCCATGCAGCCACCAAGGTTTAAGGCTATGGTTATAGCTAGCAGCCACCATAGGTTTAAGGCTATGGTTATGGCTATGAATGGCCCTTCATGGTCCTTATTGCTGCCATTGAGAGAGGAGTGTCAAAGGTTTCACTAACGACCATACATTAGTGCTCTATTGTAATCACCCTATAAAAGGCTACCATGAGATCAATTAGAAATACCAATTCACCATTTTGCTACAGCTCTCTCATGTCTCTTTTTGCCATACACATTCTAACACGTTATCAGCACCTACTTCTGAGCAAGAGAGAAACGTGAAGAAATCACCGGCAACTAGAAGCGTAAGATGGCTCGCTTGCCCGCTTCGTTTGTTGCTGGTTCCTCCCTCGCCACCTTCGCGCTTGCCACCTTCGACGCTTGATGCACCAGTAGCTCGAGGCACTCTTCCGAGCTCCAGTGCGCCGTCCTCAATGTGGTAGGGGCCGTGCCTCCCAGGTCTCCTCCTCCTGGCTTTGCCGGCCGTGGAGGACGATGCCACGATGACGACGCCACTGCCCGTAGAGTCGCTAGAGCTGCTAGCAGCAACTCCGACGACCTCGCAACTAACCACGGGCCTCCAGTGATGCCCAACACTTGCACTGCACCAGAACGCATTCTGGTGGAGTCGCTGTGCCATTGCGAGTCCCATGGATGGACCGCAAGGGTGCGACTGGAGCTTGACGAGCTACCGTAGAATGTGCCAGACATGGTGACGGCGTACTGTCCTCGCCATGGCTGGACGAACTACGCCGCCGTGACGACGATCCTTCATCGGAGGAGCACGCCTTCACCATGGCCTCGCCACGTCGCGCCATCTTGCCATCTCCTTCGCCGGAGTACTCGCTGGAGACGCCTCTATACTCTCCAACACCAGCTGCACCGCCGAAGTTCCTCCTCTCCCGCTCTTCTACATGAGCACCGGGGGAGGCTCCAGCAGCATGGCTGCGGTTGCGCCGCCCGGCTTTGCTGAGATGGAGCTCGCACCTCCATCTCCACCACCGGCTTCTTGGCTCCTGGGCCGCCCGACCGCAGCCGCGCCGACCAATGGACGCCCTAGCCTCCGTCGGTGTAGTGATCTTGGCCGGGCACATCCCGTCCGTCCGGGACCGCCGCCGGCGATCCTCTCGGTCGGGATCATGAGCCGACAGAGGCCAGGGAGCCAAGAAGCCGGTGGTGGAAGTGGGTGCGCAAGCTTGGGCTCGGCAAAGCCAGGTGGTGCCGCCGCAGCCATGTTGCTGGAGCCTCCCCCGGTGCTCATGTAGAAGGGCGGGGCTCCACGACGTGCGGCGATGGTGCATTTGAGGAGGAACTCTGGCGGTGTAGCCGGTGTTGGAGAGTACATCGGCGTTGCTGGCGAGTACTCCTGCGAAGGAGATGGCGCGACGCGGTGAGGCCATGCCGAAGGCATGCTCCTCTGATGAAGGATCGTCGTCGCGGCGGGCGTAGTTCGTTCAGCCATGGCGAGGACAGTATGCCGTCACCATGTCCAGCACTTGCTGCGGCAGCCTGTTGGGCTCTAGTTGCACTCTTGCAGTCCATCCATAGGACTCACAATGCCGCGATGACTCCACCAAGATGTGTTCTGGTGCAGTGCAAGTGTCGGGCAACACTGGAGGCCCACGGTTAGTCTTGAGGTCACCGGAGTTGTTGCTGGCAGCTCTAGCGGCTGTACGGGCAGCGGCGCCGTCGTCCTCCACGGCCGACAAAGCCAGAGGGAGGAGACCTAGGGGCACGGCCCCTACCACGTCCAGGACGGCGCACTGGAGCCAGAGGAGTGCGTCGAAGATGGCGAGCGCGAAGGTGGTGAGGAAGGGAGGAACCAGCGACAAAAGAAGTGGGCAAGCGTGCCATCTTACCCTTCAAGTTGCCGGTGATTTCTTCACTTTTCTCTCTTGCTCAGTAGAAAGAGCTTCTGATAACGTGTTGGAATGTATGGCAAAAGAGAGACAAAAGAGGGCTCCATTCAAGGAGCTGTAAAAATGGTGAATTCACATTTCTCATTGATCTCATGGTAGCCTTTTATAGGGTGATTACAATAGAGCACTAATGTATGGTCATTAGTGAAAACCTTTGACATTCCTCTCTAATGGCAGCAATAAGGACCATGAAAGGACCATTCATGGTCATAACCATATATAGTCTTAAACCTGTGGTGGCTGCAAGCTTTAACCATGGTCTTAAACCTTGGTGGCTACATGGATGAGGTCAATAATGACCTTTTGTAACATAAAGAAAGTAAGATATGCGCAGCCCATTCTTTTACATAGCTTTCAACCATCATCCCATAATTTTGGTGAAACCCCATTCTCATTTTTTTTTTCTACTAGCCTTGTGCTTATGTATGGTGAGGTTGGTGGTGGTCAGTTATATTTTATAACAACACTATTAGGTATTAAGCATTTTACTCACTGCGTCATCTTTGAAGCACATTACATTGATATGCGCAGCCAATATCTGAATATATGTGGTCTGATGTTATTATTTATTTTTTCTATTTAAACGCAATGGACAAACTGTTAATTGAACTGTTCATCTTGAAAAGAATGGTACTGAATCGCTGAATCATAAAAATACATCTCTCACCCCCTCTATCTGCTGTTTGAATCACTCCTACTGTAACCCACACTCCTTAGGAGGGGGGCCATTCTTGTACCTCTTGGGGTCTTTGCAGTAATTATATATCTCGTTATTGGAGGCCACCTCTGCTAGTTGCTGTTTCCGTGACTCGTCCAGCTGCTGGTCGAACCAACCGGAGCCTGGGAGACACAAAGGGTTGTTGTCGGATGGGGAGCATGAGATGACCCTGTAGTTCCGGAAGTATGCCGTGAATGGCGCCTGTGACCAGTCGGTCTTGACCCGCCCACCCTGTGTTGCCCAGTCATCGGCGTTCCAGATTGTGGCATACACCCTCATTGGATAATAGTATGGGTACGGGGCACCATATATCTGGTTGTTCTTGATCTGCCGGTACAGCTTGTCATCAACAAGGAATCTGCAGCTCAGAAATAGCAATATGATTAGTACTTGCAGAAACAAAAAAGAAGTAGCGAATGATTAGGCTCCGCGCTTGCAAAGTAAGTAGGGTGGGCAAGATCATTTCCTACTATGTTAATTATTTTCTAAAAAATCGGGAGACCCATGTAGCCTTACTGCCTAGACTTTTACTTCTACCAATCTCCGAAAAAAATACTACTGAATGATATGGCAATGCAAAAGTGAGCCTTAGATATGAGCTATGGAGTTTTTGATAGATAGCAGGGGAGCTTACAAGATCCAGTCTTTATTCCAGATGATGGTATACTTGTGGTAATCTTGAGTGGGATCAAAATCAAACTTGTACTGCTTCTCTCTGCCACCTTGTCCTCTGGCATACATGTTAGTGTGCATGGTGTAGGGCTGGCCTGTGCTGTTCCCCAAAAACTCGATGTCGATCTCATCATGGTACTGCCATGCCCCCTCTGTTATCATCTGCCACCATATTGCAACACAAATTAGGTTGGTCTAAAGGATCCACAAGCAACTAGAATGTCAATCAGTTTGTTTCTTAGCTACCTACATAAAGCGTGGTCACAGTGCCAGCTGAGTTCCCTGGGACGAGCTTGATCTCTATGTCGATCCTGCAGAACTGGCACGTCTTCTTTGAGCGGAACGCAGAGCTAGTCGAGTGGTCGAGAGTCAGCGCGATGGCCTGTTGGCCAGAGTTGTCAGTGACCACCTTTGCATTGCCCCACATTATCTCGAGGTCATCGGTCAGGTTACCGGTGACATGGGTGGTGGCTAGGATGAGGTAGATAGCCGCTAGGGAGGCTAGGAGTTGAGCCCTAGCCTGCCCCATGGCTGTTGGTGCTGTTGGGTAGGTACAGTGTGAGCTTGCTTTCTTCTACATGATGTGGGCTTATATAGAGAGAGTGCTGAAGTCTAATCAAGATCTAGCCTAGTAGCAACTTTGATTCTCCTAAGATCTAAGAAATTGGAGAGAATCGTCTAGCTGGTAGTAAGTGGGTATAAAAATGTAGATCATGACTTCAATTAATACTTGGACAGAGAAAGAGTTGACTAACTGGTTCGAGGGCTCTCACGCAGCACCAATCTGTGAGCCGTCCCACGCTGGTTTCTGACAGGCATAGTTAATTCTTCTGCAAGTTGTATGCTTGATGTTTATGTGGGGAGTCGAGAAGTTCTGGTCCCTTTATTTTGAGAGGAGGGTTTTGGTATCCTTGGTCACTGTGGTTTCATCGTTCTGATCAAATAGCCAATGAGGTGGATGTGTTCTGTTCTTCCATAGGCATGTAGATCTGCAAGTCAAAAATGGCCAGTCACGTGTGCATCATGAGGTCATGTGCACTGAAGTTCCACCGGAGAATTTTACACCTCCAAAGTTTCTGATTTACTTTTGTGCGTGTGTTCAGTGTTCATCAGTGCTATTCTTCTCATGACATGGTCTGAAACTCCTAACTTGTACCTAATGTTACATGACATTCTGACCTTATTTTCTCATGCATATATATTTTGAAATGCTTCAGTTAATGCCTGGGATGCTTGGGACAAAGGTAGAGTTTCTTTACATGCTCAGAACAGCAATTCCTGGAAATTAGTTTGAATGTTTCACTGTTTAAAAAATGTGAATAAAGTGTTTTAAGAAGTACACTCGAACTGTTTCTGTATTGTTACAACAAATATATTCCTCATAGGATTTGGAACCTGTTTGGAAAGGGAATATTAGAGCAGCACCTATTGGTACAGATATACCACTGAAGGTATGTTAAGCGGCAGTATTATGGACCTCTGAGTGAGTGATCAGAGTGATTCTGCAATTCCTTTCATCCAGTTTTACTCTGACAGAGTTACATACATTTGTCTGCAACCTGTTTAAAGATCAAGCATTCATTCATCATACCGTTTACTGTAGCTTGCCAGTATTTTTCACTGTATGTTTCAAGTACCAACTCGTACAGGTTTTAGTTGACTTGCATACAATAAATGGATTCCCAGCATTTTTACTGCTTGTTTGTGTAGGAGACCGTGAAGCCTGCAGGCTTACTTCAGCTCACATGGGCCGTAATTTTTCGATGTACGTATGCCTTGTCTAACCTGTAATTAATGTCCGCATTTTTTTATGCATGAGATGCCATTGACCAATGCAGTCGTGATTTAGATTAGCGTAATATTGTTTAAGATTTGTTTCTAGCTTTGCAAATGCCTAGGCACATGAGAGGTGTTTAGTTCGATCAGTGATAACTCTGTTGAACAGGCGTGGTGCTGGGAGAGAGCAGAGCATCGCATGTGTACTGGCTTGTGGGCTCTATTTTGTTTCTGCTTAGCTTTTTAGTCTCGGTATCAATTCCCAGACTCTGACTTCATGCTGGATGCTTTGCAGGAGACATATTTTTGATGCCTCTGTACAGAAATCTCGATGCAAAGCTGGAATAGAAGGTGCGGACCGGAGATTCTCAGTGTTATGTGTAAACTCACTGTGGCCTGACTGTTAATCCTGATTGATACCAGGCAGTGGTGTTCAGCTTCTGACTTGCAACTTTTAGTTTGGAACTTTGGGTTGAGCTGCAATTACATATCAGACATGTTTTACCTGAGCAACTGTTAATTTTTTTGCCTGTTCATATAGCCAAGCTCATTGACACCAGTGTAGAGATATGGCTGTGCATACTCTTTGCAGCATTGAACAATACAGAAAGCTTCCCTGCAGAGGAGTTTAATAGCTAAAGGGGCACCCCTAGATGGACTGAAACGGGAGATGGATACACAAAATGTGGTCATGTAGGAGTTGCTACAGCAAAGAAAATAAACAGCCTCAATGGTTCACTGGAAGACGATAGTTCTGAGACTGGAGTAGACTTTCAAAATGCCTTTGTGCTGATTTTTTTTTGAGGGCTGCCTTTGTGCTGATTGATGAGAATAAAACACTACTAAACAAAACAAGACAAAAAGGTTTTAGCTATAAATAAATATATCTATAGAATGTGAAACAGATTCAGATAAATGGCTCTTATGGCTTTTGCCATTTTCAATGGCTGGTAATTAACTTGGCAAGACTTGAAGGAAGTTCAGTCGTGGAGACCCGGAAGTCAGACCTCAAGCTCAATTAGATGTATCTACATAGTGGGGAAGAATTATTTCTGTTTCTTAAAATCTCAAGGTATCCACTTTTTTTTGCAGGAAGATTAGTCATACTTAATTTTTTGGATTCTCTTGCGTCATAATTGTTATAACATAGAAAATGATTTGTTGGTTGGAGTTTTTGATAGAGTAAATTTTACAGAACTATTCTAAGACTGAAAAACTATCACAAAACCACGCCTTCAAGATCTAGTTTCATAGTATTGTCATCCTTTAACACAAGTCTATAGTACGGTGAATCAACTTCGTAGAACAAAGCTTAGCTTAGTTGGTTACATTCCTTGTGGAACTTGCCCACCCGAATTCGAGTCTCTGACTCGACACGGGTGTCATATTTTTCTGGATTTAACGAGGTGCCCTCCGATAGTGAAGCGTTTGTGGTGACTTCGTCAATCTAAAGATTGGAACAGCAGGCCTAGTCTCTCGGAGGTGCTCACAGAAGGCGTGCGTGTATTCATAGGGGTGAGTGTGCGTGCGTGTGAGTGTCCGCGTTTGTACTGGTCTTTTGCAAAAAAAAAACTACTTAAAACAAAATTTATACCATATCAGTAAATTACACTTTCTTTATTTATATCGCAAACTACAATTTTAATCAGAGGCAGATCCAAAGTAGGGGTAGGGTGCTGGAGGCCCATACTCCCATGCATCTGGCTGAGCTCTCCTAACCCCCCTCCCCTCCTCTGACATTTTTTAGCCATGGATGAAAATGAGGAAAAACAAGAGAGGAGAAGGGGAGGAAGAACAAGGGGAAGTTGAAACCCCCTCAAGGCAGCTGGCCCTCACTACCAAAACGACTCCCTTTTTCACCTGGCGGTGCCCTCAAAGCGGAGCGCCTAAAGCTCATGATAGGCAGTGAGCAAATTCAACAATGACGGCAGGCCATGGTGCGCAACACAGGTAGAGCACGAAGCTAGAAGTAGCCCAGGGCAGGGGTAGAGAAGGCGAGTAGCGGTGCGTAGCACAGTGCAATGCGCATAACCCTCTTGGGACATCTTTTGGCATGGGGGGCCATGACGTTGGGCATGGCGGCTGTGGAGCAAGAGGAATTGGTGGTGGCCGTGGCAGGGGCCCATGTCTAACGACGGTTATCAAAGCTTGGAGGCCTTTTATACCTATCCCTCTAGCAAAACAAAAAATGAAACCATTCTATCCTCCAACCAAACCTAGACATAGAACCATCCCGTCCATAGAATATAGGATGGATTCATACTATCCTACCTCCCTCTCCAACCAAATAAACCAAATGAACGTACGTGTCAAATCCACCATGACAATCTTTTTTTGATAGTCAGTCATTTATGACTGTTTAAGCCCAAGTTCATGGTTAGTCGGTAATCTATTCATCTGGGTTCAATTCCTCCATTCAGCACCGATGCTTGCATTTTCTTGGATTCATTCCATAAATTAGTGGCACTATTTTTGAATGATAGGCAACATGCCCGTCAACAAAGAAACTGTATATGTGAGCATTTTGTGTTTGTACTACGATGTTTCGCAAAAAAAAAAGTCTTCTTGGCCCCATTAATGTCAAATGCCGGCTTTGTCCCTGTTTATACATTAGTGCCTATGATGGCTTGGCTACATGTTTCTTGATAAATGTGCCTAATCTTACATAAGTAGATACTTGTTGTAATAATTATGACAATGCATCATGGAAGAGAATGTATGAATCTGGATATATATCATCCATCACTACAGCACGGCATGCATTAGAAGGCATTCTACTAATGGCATTTTGGAAAAATGCCTTTATTAACATTGATTTGAAGGCGTTTTTCACGGAACGCCTTAGTTTAGCATGCAGTTGACGGCATTTTAGAAAAAAGCCTAAAATGCTTATGCTTAGAAGACGAATCGGTAAAATGCCGTAGTAATTTATGTCATATATGCATACAAGACCTTGTACTGTCTGATACTCGTTAAACATCCTCCCACCACTTTTTCTTCCTCCCGTGAAGCAACAGATAGGAAAAGAAAAGTTCGTCAGACTCGGGTTGGGGAACTCGATCCCCCGCCGCTGCCGCTGTCGAGATCCCTTGCCCACTCATCGTCGCCGCCGCCGTTGAGATCCCCAGCTGACTCGTCGTCGCTGCCGCCGCCGTCGAGATCCCCAACTAACTCGACGTTGCCGCAGCCCCCGACGCCGCCGCCGAGATCCCCTGCCGACTCCCCGCCGCCAAGGACGCAGACGCTGAGATCCCTCGCCGACCCACTGACACCGCCGCCTTGATCCCCTGCCAACTCGCTGCCACCGAGGACGTCGATTCCGAGATCCCGTGCCGACCTGCTACCACCGTCGAGATCCCGTCCATCGAGATCCCGTGCCGACTCGTTGTCACTGGTGAGAACCCCTCCCTCTCATTCTCATCTTCTCGCTAGTGTTGCTATGTGTTGCCTAAATTGTACTGCTATCAGTGCTTGAATGATTCATGATGTGATTTGTGGTGAGAATCTCAAATTACTTAGACATTTAATATTCTGATTTTCAGTCATCTCCTCTCTGGTGCTGTTATTCTGATTTTTTCAGCGTGTGTTCGTTCTGAGTATGATGTTTTTCTGAATGTAGTATGTTATGGACAAGAGGTGGCTGAGGGCGCCTAGGTAACTACTTAGATAGTCCTTTTGAGTATCAATTCTAGTTTAGTTCTGCAGCTAGCTGACGATTCATTGCTGCATCTTAGGTGGTCAGTTGAGTATGGTGAAGGCCTTAGTAACTTTATAGAACTTGCCTTTTCCACATCAGCGGAACAGAATAGGATACTTTGTCCTTGCAAGAACTGTGGAAATAATTACTGGTTAGGGGAAAAAGATGTTCGAGATCATTTAGTCTCTATGGGGTTCATGGATGGATATACACAATGGATTCTCCATGGTGAGGGCATGCAGTCATCTGTGCCCGATGCTTCCTTGAGCTCACAATCTGAAGAAGGCAATGCTGGGGGTGATGAGATGGACCAGATGCTAATGGAGGGGTTTGGGATGTATGATGCTGGTGCTTTAGGGACAGACGAAGGAGAGGACGAACCAGATGTCGACGCTAAAGCATACTACAAGTTAGTTAGTGATGGGAGCCAACAGTTATATCCGTGCTGCGAGAGATTTTTGAAGCTGCCATTTCTTGTTAGGCTCCTGCACCTGAAGAATCTATGGGGGATGAGCAATGGATGCTTTGATGACCTTTTGTCTTTGATTAAGGATGCACTCCCAGAGGGTGAGGTGTTGCCAAAGAACTTCCATGAGGCCAAAAAATTTGTGAAAGCTATTGGAATTGGCTATGAATGCATTGACGCTTGCATCAATGACTGCATATTGTTCAGGAAAAAATATGCTGATGCCAAGTCCTGTCCAGTGTGTAAGTCAAGTCGGTGAAAAAGCATGAAAGGTGGAGTTGATGGAAAACGTGTCCACAAAGTACCTGCAAAAGTTGTTCGCCATTTTCCATTGAAGAAGAGGCTGCAAAGATTGTTCATGTCTTCAAAGACAACACATTACATGAGGTGGCATAGTGAAGGCCGCACAAAAGATGGCCTGCTGCGGCATCCTGCAGACTCTCCGGCATGGAAGAATTTTGATGCAGTGCACCAAGAGTTTAGCTTAGAGGTTCGCAGTGTGACTTGGTTTGGCAACAGATGGTTTCAACCCTTTTGGGAACATGAATGTGTCTTATAGCATATGGCCTATCATTTTGATTCCATACAATGTGCCTCCATGGGTTTGCATGAAGCAATCAAATTTTATTCTCTCTGTTCTTGTACTGGGTAAAAAGGGTCCTGGAAAGGACATAGATGTCTATATGCAGTCAACGATCGATGATCTACTTGAGCTATGGAATGATGGAGTGATCTACTTGATCGAACGTGCCCATCACAGCACCTTCCAAGAAAAGCCATCGGGAGGAGGTAAAGAAACCAAGAAAATTTCAAACACCACTTCATATGGTGAGTGAGGTATATCTTTTTTTCTATTTTTCTAATCTAGTAGTATTATAGATGAAAGACTTAGGAGCCCAATATATTTGTAGGATGAGATACAGGCTATAAAGTGTGGAATGGAGGTTGGTTTGGAATCACCAAATAGTAAAAAGATGGTGGCAATGGGGACCATTCAGAAAACAGATAGCAAAGCAAAAGCTGGTGATGGCCATCCATTGGCTGATTGTGCCGAGGTACTCATTAGTGTTGTTTTTAACCAAAAGACTGTATTGCCTCGCGCACATGGGAAGATACAGAAGCTGGGAAGTGCCACTGCACGTTGTATAGCATGGCCCCGGAAAAATGTATGGTTTCTGCACTTATGTCTTTCCTTTGATTAGTTCTGATTCATGAAACTTAGTCTAATTTACTTTGTTCTAACCAAACTATAGATCAGGAAACTCAAGTTAGATACTGTCAAGAGTTCTTCACAATCTATGGCTACAAACAAGCAAGCACCAAAGATAGTCTAAAGAAAAAACCAAGCAAGATGTGACTAAAAAGCTTTTGTATCCATTCTAGAATGGCTAAATGTTCAAATATACAATGCTATTTTTTGCCTTTTATTACAGTAACAGATGCAAATTTGAGTTGTTTAGTTTGCAAATATATGTCCCTCACAAAACTGCTATTTCTCACATACAATGCATGGTACAATTTTGGTTGGTCTGTACATTAGGCACTTCCTTTCTGTCAAGGTGTATTTGTCCATTCCTGTACTCATAGAAGTATGTTTTCAAGCAGGAAGCATCAGCTAAGTGAGGATGATGGGAAGGGAGGTGACAAGTCAACAGCCATTAAGTACAGAGTTATAGTGGGATGTTTATATGTGATAGAACAAGCTATGTTTGTGTCTCTTAAAGTGAGCAAACTGCTTCTCTCATTCAGGAGTCAAGATATAAACCTTAGAACTAGAACATTATTTGGAGATGGATATTTGCTAATATCTAGCACTGTGGAGTGTGGATTGTGTTTAGTCACATATATGGATACTAAACCATGCATATCTTAAATATTATATGTTTGGATGTATCTGGTGTTTATTCTAAATAGAACATGTTGCTATGTACTGCCAGCGAGTTTTCCTTGGGTGACATTGTTTTGGAGGCATTCTAGAAAATGCCCTAAGATGCTTTAAAAGGCACCCTGCAGAATGCCTCTAAAAGTAATCCAGGCATTCTGAAAATGCCTTTATGATTGATCTTTGGAGGCATTTTAAAAAATGCCACAAAAGGCCTTTTGCGTCCAGGTTTTCCCCAGCATTTTATAAATGCCTTCCAAGGTATTTAAAGGCGTTTTTGAAACTTTTGAAGGCGTTTCAAAGTGCCTTGTATGTACAGTCATGTTGTAGTGCATTATATAAAGAAGATGGTGATTGGAAAGGTAACGGGAGAGACGAGGAGGTACCTTTCCAATTTTGGTAAGATATCAGGAGGTATCGGGAGGTGCCTTTCCTATTTTGATATAGGTCCCATCTATTTTGGTATCGTTTGATATATTTTTCTATGTACCTCTTGAAATCTTTGGGTACCTCTTATGTCTCAACCATCGGAATCAGCCTGATGGACGATCCTAATTTATTTCAACCATTGTAAAATTTCTCTATAAATAAAGAGTGATCAAGTTTAAGAGAACACATAATGCATTTACATCCATTTTTCCCTGCATGGCTGGTTTGAAAGTTTACCGTCTGGATGTCCGAAAAATTTTTTCTTATTTGTTCATTCGAAACAGTCGTGTATAGACAATACATGTCTTCACTTCAAGTATTTGTGGAACCAGTCGAGCATGTAAGCAAGTGCTTTTTCAGCGCTTTTGACAGCGAACGGGTCGGTGGTATTATATCTGCAAGCAAATCCATGATCAACTCCTGGGAAGATCTTGACAAAGTACTTAATCTGCAAGATGGACAAGGTCATGCATTTGTGGTACTAATAACAATCAAAGTTGATAGGATGTACTAGGTACATTGGTAAGCAGTGCCACTGAAATTGGCAGAAACTCACCCCCATTCTTTCACTCAACGCTTCCTCAAGCTGATGCACTAGCTCCGGTGGTGTGATTGTGTCATTCTGAGCCCCAAGGATCTCAATTGGACACTTAACCTCTGAGTATCAGATGAGCATTATTATCATAAGAACACAAGGCTAGTCACACACAATAATGTATCACCCAAATTCTGTATAGTGAAAAGCCAACTCTGTAAAAAAAAAACACCTTTCATATCATCAACCGTCATCAATGATGGGTGAGAAAGGACAGCGCGACTTCTATATCTTCAGTTTTTGCCATCTCTGCAGCAAATTTCCCTACAAATTAAGCAGCAACAAGAAACAACAGTTCATTTTGTATGCCTATCTTGAAATAGGATACTGAAAACTAAACCTTAGCCTGGCTAAGCTTGCTAATCAATTAATGATAGAGATTTCACTCACCGCCCCAGCAATAACCTCCAACCCCAATGGATTTTCCATCCTTCCTTCAAGAAGCAAAGAGTGCCTTGGCATCTTGAGCAGCTGTGACCTGTTAGATTGGTCAGGAACTAAATAAATTTAATTGTAATTCGTGATCAATGCATGAGGTGTCAAAGGAATTGTTACATTGTGATTTAACAAGATATGAGTATTAAATTTGATAGGTGAATGAACTTGCCGGGGAGTGAGACTTGAGCCATTCTGTAAGGGTTATGCTGCCATTGTAAGGATCACCATTGAATAAATCAGGCAACATAACATAGTATCCTCCTGTCTCAGCAACTTTATCGGCTATTGTTCTGCAATTACACATGCTCTGGTACCAGTTATCTTTTAATTAGCAAGGGAAAATGAAGTTCCATGTCATTTTAATTCTGAAAACAGAATGGAGCATCCCCCACTGATAGAAATAAATTGCTTTGGTAATGGCTATATCTTCTGCTTTAGCCAACCAGTTTATATTACTGAAAGCTAAAGTTCATTACAAATCAAATTTCACCTATTTTATCAGGCACTAAATAGTTCTAAGAGGCATATAAAAGGAATAGATTTTTATATTCGTTGTTCAACTAAGCAAGCAGACTTGATCAATTTGACGATAGATCTCTCAGTACCAGAACTATGATGGAGTCTTCAGCATTGTAGAGTTTTTTTTTGGGGGGTGATCTCAGCATTGTAGAGTGGAGCTAGTCCGTTTGCACACAGCACACATATGCCATCTTATATGGCTGGGGTTTGAGACCCTATTTACTTAAAAAAGTCCTCAGCATAGAAACATCAATAGTGTGGTGTGGACGTGTGGTGGAGTCGTGGGACTCCAACCATCAGAACAAAAGCAGGCTGTTGGTATTTGCCGACTTGTAGAAGTTGTTGCTGATGTGGCCACAAAAAGTACTAAAAACAACAAGCGATCGAAATAAAACAACAGTTTAGGCAATATGCCATTTTTTATTTCCCTTATTCGTTTTCTCTTTGTACCTCAACTAAATTTTCTCACACATATGGAGAAATAAAAATAACAGATTTTTTCCATCTTAGTTCATAAATAGCTGTCACTTCCTGCCGACAAAGATGCCACGTGGGGAAAGGCACCTTGGAAAGGTTTTGAGGATTCAAACACTTTAACTTGTAAAGTAAATGCTGCAAGAGTCTAGGATAGAAAAACAGACCATACTATAGCTGAAAGTTGAAATATGGACTTTCCCTTCAAGAGCAAACTATAGCTGAGAGTTGAATTCGCAATGCTTCTCCATATAGTGAAGAAAAAGTTCTTTCCAGCGATTGTTCAATGGCTAGACGACTTGTTGTAATTTTTAGTTTTCAGTTGTAAAGTCTTCTATTTATTTGATAATAACTAGAAGGGGCTTGCCCCTCCTGTTTCAAAAGAAAAAGCAAAAAGAAGGAAATGCAAGGTTCTCCTCGGCATCGAACTATCACCTCGGTTTGGTTTCAGCCATCCAACTCCAAAACCAGGAATTTTTGGCCATCGTCAGTACCATTCATATTTGACCATTAGGCTCTTTTGTTGGGTGGTTTTGCTGAAATGGACCACACGTGGTGGTGGGGCCTGCATGTCAGCACATCTCTGTGTCTTTTCTCCCTCTTCTCTCTTCTCTCTCACGCCCAGGTGCCTGCATTCTTCCTTTTACCCCCTCTCTTTATTATTTTCCCTCTCAACTCAATCCACCAGCACATAGGCGCGGGCCGGTGACAGTTGTCTGGCCGAGCGGCTCGGTGAGCAGCAAGGGCGACGCAGTATGGTGGGTAGCTGCAGCATTGCTTGGGGTGTGCAGTGCTCCTCGCATAGGTGGGGGAGGGCCCAAGGGAGGCTTCCCTGAACGGCGACGCAGAGGCGGGAGAACATGGCTGCGTGGTCAGCGTTCTGACGGACTGATGGTGGCGGTGGGGGCCATGATGGGCACGGAGCTGCACAGGAACACTAGGGGCTCACCCATGGAGTCGGAGGTTGATGAGGAGCGCTGAGGCGGTTCTCGACGTGGTGGTGGGCGTGATGGAGGGATGAACGGTGGCGACTGGGGAAAAAAATTATGATGGCGGGATGAGCGGCGATGGCCATGGAAACAAATATTCTCAGCAATGGGATGGATGCCCAGGTCTAGGAGCGGTTCGAGGGGTGGTGTGGAGGATGTGTTGCAGCTTCGTGTGAGAGGAATCGAGCAATTGTTAAGTCTTTGGCCAGAGCGGAGCTCGGCTAGATGGAGCAATGGTGGAGGGAGGAGGAAGAAAATAGTGTCAAGGGGGATGATAGAAGGGGAGCGGGGCGGCCATGGCAGACGACAGCGAGTGGCGAGGCCATTGTGGGCGGCGATGCTCGGTGGCTGGAGTGGCGATGGTGGAGGGTCTAGCCGGCCACCGGCGCTGTGCTAGACAAGCTAGAGAGAGAGGAAGAGAGAGAAGAGAGAGAGGGAGGCAAGAGAGACATGCTGACATGTGCGCCCCACCATCACGTGTCATCCACGTCAGCAAAACCTCCAATCCAAACAGCCTAATGGTCAAATACGAATGGTATTGATCGATGGCCACAGATTCCTGGGTTTGCAGTTGGATGGCTGAAACCAAACAGTGGGAATAGTTCGATGGCAAAGAATTGACTTTTTCTTCTGTTTAAATAGGACCAGCTTTCAGTTTGACCAAGAACACCATATTAAGCCACAATATTTTCTGAGCGCACTTTCAATGAGGTGTTGCTAGCCTATCGCCCAATTTAAAGGGGTTGAATTTCAAGTTGTTTTTCTCTTGCGAAAGAAATTTCCAGCTGTTCTTTCTTAAATTAAGCGAGATATATTTGTTTTCTAGTGGTCGTGGTGGCCAAGGAAGAAAGGGAATCAAAACATTGGAACCCGCTTGGAACACAGGAATTTCTGTGGAAATTACAGTATATTTTTTCTGATGTAAGTTGTGTGCTGCATCAAAATTCATAAGGAATTCGAATTCAGGAACCGAAAACCAATTTATGTACCTCAGTATGGGTGACTGGAACCCTGACGAGAATTCAGCAGAAAAACAGAGAAAAGATTTGTGTCAGACGGATGCCTAAATAGACATCAGACCGCTGAGAACTTGAATTTTGTACTGGAGGAGTGTGGATTTGGCTGGACCAACCGTAGATGTCGGATGCGAGGACTACGGCTCGCTTGGAGCGGGAGGGGCCGGTGACGTAGGCCCTGTAGCCCCCTGGGAGGCCGTCCACGACCCTGCCAGCCTCGCCGCCGCGCAGCGACAGGTCCGGCGGGTTGTCCATGCACTGCAGGTGCTCATGATGAATGGTCGCCGCCGCGACGTGCACTGCAGCGAGGTAGAGGAAGATGAGCATTGCAGCGGTGCCCATTGCTCTCGGACAGGAGGTCATGCACAACGCTAGCAGTATAGAAGTAGAAGCCATCATGATAGGCCAGGCTGCTTCCACGTCACCGTTCGGCCTGCCGCTGGCTTGTTTTCAACGATACTCCCTTTGTCTAAAACAGATGCAAATATGAATTGTGTACCAGTTAAAGTGGTTCACGCTTGATCAAGTTTATAGTGAATTATATTCATGTTTATGGCTCTGAATAAATTATTATGAAAATACATTTTGTAATTAATCTAATATTATTTATATGTGTCACAAATATTGACTTTTTATCTATAATTGGTCATTAAGATACTAAAACATATCCCTGTGCTAGAATTGTAATCCTTTTGGGACAAATGGAGTATACGAAAGCGAGCCGAATGAGGGGCCAAATGCTTAAACAACAATTTGAGTGAAATCCTACATGTGATACATCTTTTTTTGATCTACAAGGAGGAGGACAAGGAAGTCATCTGTTGGGCCTGTCGTATGTTGGAGACCACATCCATGGAGATCTTCACCAAGCATATGGGATAAAAGTCCAAAGCTAGGATTTGAAATTTTTTTGTCTATAAAAAGGACTTGGAATTCTTAGGACTTTTTCCCTTCTTGTACGATCACAAGATTTATGACCTCATGCATGGAGTCCTGTTCATGTGCGATCCATGACGCAAGAAATTTGAGCCCTTCGATGCAAAACCTTCGCTGATCTTTTGTTTGCACGGAAATAGTAAGCTGAAAGATCATAAGCATATAGCCACGCTTGGGATATAGGAGTGAATTTTGACTTTCAGATCACTTCAAAAAGGTGAGGAAACTTGTACAATGTTTGTGGTTCCTTCTTCGTGGTACATTGGCACATTGGTTTCCTTGATTGTACTCCCTCTGGTCATTTAATACTTGACATTTTTGGACAAGCAAAACAAACTGAAACTACTCAATTTTCTTTGCCCAAATCGTCATATATTATCGAGTGGAGGTAGTATTAATTTTTCAGAAACGTGATTATTGCCTGTTATGAGATATACACAATGCCCCCCATCGACATTTCTTTTGGTTAACTGAAGGATTCATGAGGTAGCGGTGTTAGTGTAACTAGTGTTCCAACAGGTACGCTTATCATCCATATTATGCTCTGGTCTTTGAGAGCAGTTGCGAGGATGATCTTGCGACTTGGTGTCATGACAAGGCACAAATGAAGAAGGAGAGAACACAATGGCAATAAGCAAGACACAAATGAAGTTTTAACGTAGGGACCCAAGTATGAAACAAGAAGGCTAGGGATAGAACAAGATGGGTAGAGATGTGGGAGTAGCGAGCTAGGCGAGGAAGGTGGCCAAAGTGGGTAGGGAGAAGGTAAACACCCGTGGCTAAGTGGCCAACAATATGCACGTGATTGACTAAGAGAAATCGAACATCGTGGTTGGAGGGGATGCGAGGGATAGGGAAATGTATCAAATTATTGTATAAAGCTCCAAGTACAACCTTTGGCATTTCAAATTTGAATATTCTAAGAATGTCAAAGGAAATGAATTTATGAAAGTTTCTTCAAGATCAAGGACGAGACACGCTCCACCTCATTTGCAACATTAATTTGGATATTGTTTTAGGCCTTTGCCTTTCACCTTTTCATCCTTCTCCCTTATCTTTTTCGAGTGCCTAAATTGTTCGTGGCTCATCACTCATGTGAGATCAGACAAGGCCTATTTTCTAATTTCATAATTGGTGTTCTAATCAGGCTCTCATCATGATACGGATATAGCTTATGAATGTTTCATGATAGAAATTCTTATTGTTGACATCAAACAGGCCAAATGTTACATCCAGTTCATTCCGTGCACCAGAAATGGGTCAAATGATCATGGTCCTCTCCACTATTTCCAGAAGAATCAATTCAACAATGTAGGATTGCTGACATCTGGATAAGTTTCTCATTCACATATATTATATATACATTAAATATTTCCTTCTATAACTAATATGAAAAGAGACGATCCCTCTATCCTTATTAGACCGGGCATTGTGTTACATTCCAGCAGCCAGTGTAACTCTTGGTGTATCATTCCATTCTTTGAACCACAATTTACTTTGCTCCTCTGTTTAATTCCATATGTTTCAATTACAAAATGTAAGATGCCACCTTGTGACATTTATACATTAAAGTTCTTCCATTTATTTAACACGGTGATAATGACCAAGATACACCATGTTCACACCAATCCAAACATTTCTTTCTATTAAATATCTGTATAAACTCCTGGTTACCATCTTGTCTGACCATATAATCTCAAACTACATAATTTTCTAGAATACACGGATAACCAAGAAACAGCAACATACGAAATTCTTACTCTGTGTTTTACATTCCACAGAAACAGGCTATCACACATCAAACATGTCTATTGGTACGCACCTGAATTGACAATGAGCCTTTCCATTATTTCCATAAGAAACAATTCAACAAAGTAGCAGTAATTCAAAATGGAAACGTTCAGCTAAGTCTCTCATTCAAATATATATATTAACTGTTTCCTTCAACCAATATGAAAACTTCAAGGGTGATCCAACTCGTTCTGTATTAGATTGGGCCAGCGTACATCGTCTGACAGGCATCTTGGTGTATCCATTCCATTTTTGCACCACAATCAACTTCGCTCCTCTGTTTACTTCCATAAGAGTCAATTGTAAAATATGAGATCCCACCTTTGAAATTTAATCTATACATTAAATTTTTTTCCATTTAAGCAATACCTTCCAGATAAATTATTATTGTTTCCAGCTAAACAAGTACACCATGTTCACACCTCTCCAAACATTTGTGCCTAGTAAATACCTATATAAACACCTGTGTACCATCTTGTCTAACAACAATCTCAAACTACACAATGTTCTGGAGTACATAGATAGCCAAGAAACAACATGTCGACAAATAACGAGGAGATGGCGAAGGGTAAGTCGACCAAGGGTAGGAAAAAGATTGAGATGAAGCGCATTGAAAGTCTGGAGGCACGTCAGGTATGCTTCTCCAAGCGCCGCCCAAGCTTATTCAAGAAGGCCAGTGAGCTTTCTACCCTATGTGGCGCAGAGGTTGCTGTTGTCACCTTCTCCCCTGGTGGAAAGTGCTTCTCCTTTGGCCATCCATCTACCTGCTCTGTTATTGACCGCTTCCTTGCCATGCGCACTTTGCATGGCCATACCATGGGAAGTGGGAGTCATGGTAGTCAAGGGCTGACAGGTACAAGCCATGAGATGAATCAACAGATTTTGAAGTTGCAAGAATCAATGGAGGATGAGAAGCGGAGGAAGGAGAGGGCAATGGAGGCCATGGAGAGGGAGAGTGGGGGACCTGCAATGCAATTGTTGAAGGCTGAGGTTGGTGCATTAGGGATAGATGAGTTGAAGGAGTTGAGAAATGAGCTTTCCATGGTACAAAGTATGGTCAAGGAGAAGGCCTACAAGATCCTGCTAGATGGCAGTTTGACAAGAAGGCTACAACAACAATCTCATATGGATATGACTCTGCCTTAACAGGTTTTGTTTGGCGGCCAGAGTGCCGGTACCATGTATACCAGTTCGAGCAATGGCCCGTGTGAGGGGATTTACATCAACTCAGTGCTTGGTGATTCCCTTGATGGCCTTGGCAATTAATCCAATGGCCAATTTGGAGGGCGATCACCGACCGTGGTATAAGAAACTTTACCATTTCTTTGGCTGGAAATAGATATTCTGGCTATCTAGTCAATGATTTATTGTTTTTGTTGGTCTCTTAATTTACATCCAGATGCTATGATGTAGGATGTGGTTTCACATCCACAATTTGTTTTGAGAAATCATATAAAGATTTTATATCGAATTTATCATCTCTGATGCCTAATAGTTTGATATTGTATCCTACTATCCTCTACGTTTCTTTATCCATCCGTGACAACAGTTGTGTCCTTGCGCATCCATTGATGTTGCATGCCTTCGATTCACTGCGTAGCCCTTAGGAAGGTGATGGTTTTCCTCAAGGAGAGTTCATCCAAACTTTACATCTCACAAATTTGGACAAACTGCTATGGTTTCAAAAACAATATAGTTTGCTAATTTGTTACTGCTAGCAACACCAGTTCAAAAGTCCGACTGTAGTTATTATTGAAAATAAAGAACTATTTTTATGACTTGAACAAAGAATAAAATGTTAGAAATTTAAGTGGATCCAACTCTTGGGAATCCCATTATTACATAAAATTCAAAAAGGAAATAAAAATCAAGAAATAGAAATTTGATACTTATTTTATTTGTTTTTAACATGAGCATCAAAAGTTTCTCTCGACAGAGGCCACCATTGAACACGACTAAGGGCTGCTCAGCATTGAATACTCCAGACTTGGATATTGCTGCCCCCTGTTATGTGCACCCCACTCCCCTTCTAATCAAGTTTGAAAATTATATGGTTGTGTTCTTCCTATAATAAAATTTTAGGAGACTTGTGCAGCCAGCCTAGTAATCTTCTAACGCTTGTTGCTTTTATTATTGCTTATTTAGTGGGTATGCAATGGTTACAGTCCTTGTGGTTTTGGTGAATAATTTGCAAGCTACAATTTTTAGATGCGCACAAGCACAAAGAACGCGCAAATATGATGACAGGGTGTTTATTCACCTTGTGTAGGTGCCTATTTCAAAGTTTTTGGGATTCAATATAGATCAACTTGACATGGACAAAGTCAGAAAACACTGCATATATATTCTCTTTCGCTGGCGTGCAGAAGTTTTACATTCCAGATGTAAGAAAATATCCTTATTCAGTCACAACAATAGTGGACACATAAGACATGTCTTCACTTCAGGTATTTGTGGAACCAGTCGAGCATGTAAGCAAGAGCTTGTTCAGCGCTTTTGACTGCGAATGGGTCAGTGGAATTGTATCTGCAAGCAAATCCATGGCCAACTCTTGGGAAGATCTTGACAAAGTACTCAATCTGTAGGAGGGGTAAGGTCAGTGCAATGCTTGCTCCAATTCACGCACTTGTTGTGGCGGTGTGATTATATCGTTCTGAGCTCCAAGGATCTCAATCGGACATTTTACCTCTGGGTTTTAGAAGAACATGGTTAGCACACGAACACACGGCTAGTCATACACAATTGTACCACCTGACTTTGGTATACTGTGAGGTTGCAACCGCGGTAAAAGAAACACACACCTTTCATATCGTCAACAGTCACATATGCAGGGTGAGAAAGGACAACTACTTCTATATCGTCAGTTTTTGCCATCTCAGCGGCAAATTTTCCTGGCAATTATCAGCAAAAAGGTAGGAATTAGCAATGATTTATGCCTTTCTGGATTTTGAAAAAATTATAATCTGACTAAGCTCTTGAATTGTAGTGTTTCCTGTGGATTTTACTCACCACCCCAGCAATAACCGCCAACCCCAATGGATTTTCCTTTGTTTCTTAAAGAAGTGACGAGTGGGATGGCATCTTGAGCAGCTACCACCTGTAAGATTGATCCAACATGCAATTGATTTGTTTGCAACTTATAATGCGATGCAAGATTCTGTTTAAGAATTGACTACGTTCTGATTTAATTAGAATTGGAAATCAATTATATGATAGGTGAATACGAACTTACTGGGGAGTGAAATTTGATCCACTCTGTAAGGATTTTACTGTCGTTGTAAGGATCACCATGGAAGAAATCAGGCACCAGAACGTAGTATCCTGTTGCAGCATGTAACACCCTAATTTTCATCACAAGAAATTGTAGAAACATTTTCATAAATTTCTAGGATTTATTTGAGGGTTGAATAAATTTCTATGTTTTAATTGGAATTATTTAGGTTTTTATTGAATTAAATAATCCATTAATAGACTCAACAAGTGTATTGTGGCTTTTGTGGTGTTGCATTTGTTTTTGTTTGGTTGCTTTTCAAATTTGAGTTTAAACTCTTTTAAACTCGAATTTGAATAAGCATTTGTTTGAGTAAGTTTAGTTGTTCTTAATTTAAGTCCAGCTTTTCTCCCTGAGTTCTCGTAAAGTCCATTTCTCCTCCCTCAGTTTTCCTTTCTCGGTCATTGTCTCCCCTTCCGGCCCAGCTTTGCCCCCTCGGCCCATTTGAGCCCAACGCTCTTCTCCCTCCTGTCGCTGACGCCGTGGCCCCCATTTGTCATCTCCCTCCCCGGGACGTTTTCAACCGGGACTCTCGATCCCGAGTCCGACCGAGTCCGAGCCCCGCCGACCGTCTCCGTGGCTTACACGCCTAGGCGCCCGGCCCCTGTCTATAAAGACACGCCGTCGCCGTACCTGACCTAGAAACCCTAGCCCTTGGAGCTCTGTGTCCGAGCCGTCGAAGCCACCGCCGCCCGAGCTCGAGTCCGACCGGGGAGAGCCGTTCTCGCGGTGTCTCGGGAGCCCTGGGCCCGCACGCCAAGGCACCCCACTCCTGCCTATAAAGCAAGCCCCGCAGCCCGTCAGCACCCTCCTAAACCCTAGCCGCACCACGCACAGCAGTCTCTGCAGTTGCGTCGCCGTCTCCGAAGACCGTCGATCACCGCCGCCGCTGTCCGGGCTCGTCTTCGCCCCTCGGTACGGTTTGACGTCACCTGGAGCACTGTACGGACGTAAGGAAGCTCCCCGACCTGCTCTCGTTCACCTTAGCGCTTTGTGCCTCGCAGAATCGCTCATCGGAGTATCTTGGTGCAGGCCGAGCCGCCACCTTCGAGCCGACCGTCGTCGCCATCGTCCAACCGCCGGCGAGAGCACCCAGGGTGGATTTGCCGCTCCTTCCCTATCGTCCTGGTCCAAGCGCCGCTCGATTTGGTGCACCGTAGCTCCAAAACCGAGAACGCCGGCGATCTTCCGGTGAACTCTCCGCCGCCGCCGCGGACGACCGCCGCTACTGTCGGTCTTGGCCGCCGAGCACCATCCGCCGTCCATCGCGAGATCGACGCCCCAGATCTAGTCAACAGAAGAACATACCGGTCAGCCGAGCAATTTTGCTAAAGAGACCCTCAAGTTTTCAGGAATAAATCCGCAGTCCAAGGTCAGTTGAAAGTAATTACAAGAAGATCCTTTAATCTTTCGGTTTAACCCCTGTTCTTTCAAGAATTAGAACCCGCCGTCCAAGCCGACACTTTTACGAGTTAAACCCCAAGTTTATATACATAATTATGTATATGCCCTCGGATTTCTTCAATCTAACCCCTGAAATTCCTGTTCTTCGCAGTTAAGTCCTTGGAACACCGTTTTGGCCCTATCTCGATCGTTTCAACTCCGATTCGAGTGATTCTTCAGCTCACGTGACCGTAAGGACTTGATCTATACCTTTATACCATTCCTTTGTACTGTTGCCCATGTTTGGTGTATTGTTTCTTATTTGTTGTATTGTTGTTCTTGTATGTGACCCTGTGCTTCGAGTAGAAGGTGCAAAGTTCGTGGTATCCAAGGATCGTTCTTGGTGTTTCGAGTTTTCCGTTGAGGAGACCCTGAGCAGTAGCAGTTGTTAATTTAAGGCAAGTGTATTCTTGATCATACTTTTTGTCCTAATAACCATATGACATGCTTATACACCGTAGTTCGCTATTGCTTGCATGCTTATAATCATGATGGGTCCCATAATTAGGATGACTAGTTTTCTTTAATCATACCTTGTCAACCTGGGTTTAATATTAATGTTGGGTAGTATTTGCTTAGTTGCTATACTTGGGTTTGGTTTACACTAAATGTGAAGATAATAATATTGTGATATCTTTTATATATGATATACATGATCTGATGAGAATGTTAAACCAAGACCACATTGATTAATCGGAACATGGAGAACCACCCGGGATTTTCCGTACAACCACAATGCCACATGGCTCTGGTCTTAGCTAAGTAATTAGAAGATCCCTTTGTTGTGTGGAGGCACTGCATGTGTGGTATGGGCTGGTTGCTACCGGCAAGGTTTGTGAGCAGAGGTGCGAGGGCAGGAAGGTGCGCCTTTTATAGACCCGTCTGGCAAGGGAGCACACACACATTGGGAAATTCTTTGGAAAGGCTTCGTAGTGATTCTCTGGCCCCTCACCAAAGGAAGTGTTGAAGGGAGTAATTAACCCGGGCATAATGAGAAACACGAATTGTGGGGAAAGCTGTACAACCTCTGCAGAGTGTCTAAAATCTATTGCAATAGCCGTGCTCATGGTCATGAGCGGCCTGGACCCTCACATGATTAATATATCGAAAGAAGAATTAAATTGGTTTGTTTATGTTGTTGATGATGCTTATGGGTTACCATATGCTTAATTGGGTTGGTATATACTTATACTTTAGTAATTATGATGCTAAATAAAATTTGACCAACTTAAGTGCTTAAAGCAATTTAATTAGAAGCCAAACTATTTCTTTGTTAAGCCTTTGCATGTCATTATGCTTTTGCTCTACATTTGCTGAGTACCAACCATAAGTGTACTCAACCTTGCTTTATCTGCGGCTCAGGCTTAGACAGAAGTTTCAGTGGAGTACTTTGGAAGTTTCTAGGCATATGTGTTTCCCCAGTCAGCTGCCTGTGGAGAAGTTTTGAAGATTCCGCTGTTAGTTATTCGCTTCCGTGAGTGTAATAATGGTATTTAATATTATTTACGTTTTGCACTGTCTTTTATATCACTGATGAAGTCTCATATGTGTGTAAACTTGATCCTGGCGCACATATGATGGTCATTCGGTTTTGTTTACAAAATCGGGTGTGACACAGCAACTTTGTCGGCTATATTTCTGCATTGTCATTACAAATGCATTGGTACCAGTTATGTTTAACTAGCAAGGGAGGGTGAAGTGCCATGCCATTTTAATTATGCCAATCGAACTAAGCATCGTTTAAGCAACTGAATCAAAGTAGACTGGTGCAGTAATGGATAATTTCTTCTACTTTGGTCAGGGATTTATTTACTGGTAACCAGTTTAAGAGCAAGGATATCCCTGTGTAAAGTCTATATATACTTGTTAGATCACCAAAATTTCATCGTAATGCTTTTATATATTCTGTCTTGTTCTAAACAAAATTCTCTGGTTTATCATGTTTCAAGAAAGAAAAAGGTACAATTCTCAACTCTAAATTATTGCCATGCTCTGTTTCTCAATCTCATCGTCATGTTGTTGAAACCGTCTAAACCACTGCCTTCAACTCTAAGAACAAAACCAGGATGCTTTGTTTTTGGGATGATGTGGCTTGGTTTTGTGTTTCCTCTGCCGTTGTGTCAATACATGTGGCTTGGTTTTGTGCTTCCTCTGCTGTTGTGTCAATACGTTTCTGACAGTTTGCCGTCAGGAGTATCATTCTGATGGTATTCTGGTCTATCCTGATTGTTTTCGTTTGTCAAGATTTTGCTGTTTCCTAGTGGTGACGTGTCGTAGTAAATGCGGCGTGGCAGCACAGATCAGAACAACATCAGCAAGCCGTGTTTAGTTCCATTAGATAAGTTTTGCTACAGTAAATTCGAATGTTTGGTTACTAATTAGGAGTATTAAATGTGGATAACTGACAAAACCCATTTCACAACCCGGGTAACTTTGCGAGACGAATCTAATGAGCCTAATTTGGCCATGATTAGACAACGTCGTGCTACAGTAAACAATCTCTAATGATGGATTAATTAGGCTTAATAGATTCGTCTCGCGATTTTCCGTCCATCCGTGTATTTAGTTTTATAATTAGATCATGTTTAGTCCTTCTAATCTTCGATTTAGTTTTGCTACAGTAAATTTCGCAATAAGTTCTTGTGAATCTAAACACGGGGGCTGGCCTGCTGGGACAACACACCATTCTCCAATTTCCCTTCTTCCACCCCTCTTTCTCACGCGCGTGAACAGAGTCAAATCAATTTTTTAAACCAACTTTTCGTCCACAAGCCTACTGCTTCTACATTAATTACATTATGCTATTTGTGCTGGATTAAAAGTCATATGAAATTTGAAATCAAGAACCAAAAATCAATTCATGTACCTCAGTATAGGTGCCTCGAACCCTGAAGAATATTTTTGTCGGAAAAAGAGCAGACAACAGATTTCAGTCAGACGGACAACAAAATAACCATCAACCGAACTGAAGATGAATTTGCACTAGAGAGCAGCAGTGTGGAGGTGTGACTGGACCAACCGTAGACATCCGAGGCGAGGATGACGGCATGTTTTGAGCTGGAGGGCCCGGTGACATAGGCCGTGTAACCCCCCGGAAGGTCATTTACGACCTTGCCAGCTTCAACGCCGCGAAAAGACAGGTCCGGCGGGTTGTCCAGGCACTGGGAGTGCTCATGAACGGTTGCAACCGCCGCCGCCGCCGCCGCCGCCGCGGCAAGGCAGAGGAAGAGCAGCGCAGCGGAGCCCATGGCGGTTTCGGACAGGGAGGCTCTTATGCTAGCTTGTCTCCACCTCTGGTGCGTTGCGTTTTGTTTTATAGCACCAGAGCGGCCAGCGTGGAAGGTCAGGTTGCTTCCACGTCGCCGTCCGAATGCTTCTTCTCGTACATGAAAGCGAGCTGAACGGAAGCTGAAATTGCTCGATGAATTTGAGTGAAATACTCCATGTGCTATATATTTGATCTACCATTCCGGTACTATTACGGTCCTTTTTAATATACTCCTGTAGTCCTTCTCATGCGTGATCCACCACGCAATAGAAGGGATTTGAGCTGCTCGAAATCGCTCTTCGCTGATCTCTTGTTTGTACGACAATAGTACATCAAAGATTATAAGTTCGGCCGTGCTTAGGTTATCAATTTGAACGACTTTGGGTGATCTGATAAAAAAGATGAGGAAACTTATAAAATGTCCATGGTTCGTTGACATTCCTGATTATTTTGGCCATGGTCTGACCATGACATTTCTGGGTACGTTGGGATTCATTTCTTGCGTGGTGATTGCCAAATACTGAGTCATGACATACGCCGACAAACAGGAAGACGAAGTGTTGGTGTTCAGATGTAAACTAGTTAGTTTTTCAATGGTTATTTAAGGGCATAATTGTGATTTTGGTGATTAGATGACTACATAGTCATTAGGACTAACATATTTGTCAAGTGCATATTTGTATTTGTTCGAGATCCCAAAGATGAAATCCAAATCAAAGAATCCATGTCACCCAGATGACACTAAGAAGAAAAATAAGAAAATATCACGCATCGGATGTTCTTGACGTTAGCAAGCAAAAGGCATCGGACAAAGCACCAAATAAAAGGATTAGAGAAGATTTAAATCATCAAGTGAAACTGCCCGTGGGTCACCGGATGATCCGATGCAAGAGAGAAGGAGCATCTAATCAATTTGAGGAGCTCAACAAAAGCATTGAGAAGGCAGTTAAATGATCCAACAAGGTGCAATTTGGACAGGTCGGACAAATGAAGCTAGCAAGTGTTGAAGGTAGAAGAAGTGTGAAGACCAGATGATCCGACACTAAGAAAAGACGGATGGCGTAAGAAATCACAGACAAAGGTACATAGAGCATGTCGGCTGGATGGAAGCAGAGAAAGGGCGATGGAATGATCCACGCAACTTAGGATTAACGCATAAGACAAATGGCACAGAGGGGTCTAACGGATATTTGGTTCAAAAGGGGGAATCAAATGATCTGACACTACCCTAGGTTGATCGCCGGATCATGTGACACTCAATACTTTTACTAGCCGGTGGAGGAATGGTTCTCTTCAGTTGTTGGGCTATTTATACCCCCTCTACTTGTCCATTTGGAGTTGTTGGATGCTACTGAAGACAAAGACACATCAAGACTATATCCAAGCCACCAAAGTGCTAAATTGATCATCAAAGAAGATTAGCACAAACTTAGTGTGTGATTAATGCTAGATTAGACCTTCAGAGTGAGATTGCGAGGTGTAGCTTCCTGTGCTTGGTTCGTGAAGTGAACCAATATTGTAAGTTTGGTACGTCGGCCTCTTGAAGCTTTTGGGTGGTTCATCGACAAGTTTTCTAGTATCCAGTTTAGTGTGGAGTGGTGTCGTCGACCGTGTGTGGTGGACGAGAAGACCCCCTTCACTGGTGGAGAAAATCCATAGTGGAGACGACATCAAGGTGACCGGAACAGAGGTGTGGTGAGCCTTTGTTTTGAATCCATGACTATGACCAAGATAGACTTGGTGATCGAGAGCATATCCTTGGTGGAGTTTTAACATTGATTACATTTCCACATTTGATACTTGTATTTTGTGTGCCACTCTTTCATAGAGTAGCTCTTGTTAGGATTGGCTCTGCATTGTGAAACTCCCTTTGGGTGGGTGTTTACATTGAGAAACCTTATTTGCACATCTTTGGGTGGGTGTTTACACTTAGAAATCTTAGTTACACATCTAGATAGTATGATCTAGCTTTATGTTTAATGCAAACTATGAAAGCCATAGGTTAATACTTTATAAGTTGTCTAATTTATCCCCTTCTCCTCTTAGGCTACAAGCACCAATTGTTTCACGTGCACACCAAATTAAATGAAGGACATGGTGGATTGGAGTTGGCTATATATTGCTTTTTTTTTCCATAAGGCAAATTTTATTATATTCAAGGTTTTACATCAAGTTGATATAAACACTTTGAACCATTTTTAGCCTCTGCATTACCAGGATACACACAGCCATAAAGAAACAAATTGATGAACCCGGACACTAATAATGATCAATCCGTAGATTAGACCACCACCCATGTTATCTTCTCGGTTATCCTTTCGCTCCATTCATGAATTATATTACAAAAACCAGCTTTACATGATTTGATTGCAGTGGCGTCACAACACTTGGCTCAGGTGGCCAATGAAAATGATGAACGAATCCATGAGGGCGTTATATATTGCTTGATGCTTACTCAATCGCTTAAATATCATTGAATCGGCAATATATTGTCTAATTGGCGTCCTGAGGAGCAAGCATGGAGCTCACTTTATTCTTCGAGCTCTTTTACGATACTCCATATTACTGATGAGTGGTGTATAGTATAAACCCTCATGAGTAAGGGGTAGTTTAGTAATTTCACTTGGATGAAAATGAAATTGGAGATTAGAGATGTAAAAAGAATATATCAAGAATCAAAGTGATTTTTCAAAATATAAATATTTCAATTACGACATTTATTTTTCCAAAATGCTCATATACTACCATACTACTCACCGTATACTTGTATACTACAGTCAAAATCTTGAGTAGTATACAATTAATCTCGACCATGCGATCTTTTTATACTAGTCCTTTTTAGACACTGGTATAGAGTAGTATAGAATACCGCAAAAAGAACTCAATTCCTTTTATACATTTCCTCTGAATTCGGAAACCTCCCTTGGCTCTCTGTTGTGCGTTATAATGATTCCTCACATTATAACGCCCTCTTGCATGCGTTGCTTAAAATAGGGAATTTTTCAATTAATCTGTCTTCCAGAAAAAACGCCCTCTTGCATGCGTTGCTTAAAATAGGGAATTTTTCAATTAATCAGTCTTCCAGAAAAAACGATACTGGCAAACAATGATAAGTCAGTGATTCCAAAGTTTCGACAAGCCGGCCAGAAAAAAAAAACTTGTACATTCTGAGTTGGTGAGTCAGCCGGTTTATACCTCAGATTTTCAAGTATACTGTTTAATAAATTTTCTGGTGCTTTTGAGGCGGAAAATTAACGGGAAAGCCGAATATTATAAGTGGGGTAACAACAAGAAGGAACTTCAAATCCAGGAAGTGCAGTAAAAGAAACGCAGAGACTATACTGTGAAAAGCACAACCAAAGACTACAATGATGGCGTAAAAAATGTTTGTGCAATTTCTTGTAGTGTTAATAAAAAATGTTTGAATCCTGATTGTTGTGTGCGTGAAGTGTCTAAAATTATTTGATACAGGACAGAAGAAATACACATATATGCAAAATTCATCCAATGGAAAGTCTGAAAGTTTACAATTCGATTGCAGAGAAATATTGTTCTCTTTAAATCAATCTGAACAACCTTGGACAGGTATGTTCTTCAGTCTTCACTTCAAGTATTTGTGGAACCAATCAAGCATGTAAGCAAGAGCTTCTTCAGCGCTTCTGACGGCGAAAGGGTCGCTTGTATTATATCTGCAAGCAAATCCATGTGCAACTCCTGGAAAGGTCTTGGCAAAGTATGGAATCTGCAAGAAGCAATGTCACAGAAATCCAATCCATAGGTGTAGATTGTATCCAGTGTTATGGAAGCCAGTAAGAACTCACATGTTTTCTCTGACGCAAGACATTCACAAACTGGTACACTAGTTTTGGTGGTGTCGATGTGTCATTCTGAGCTCCAAGGACCTCAATTGGGCATTTGACCTCTGATTTTTCAACAAACTTTATTAGTTTAGCAAAGGAAATCAATAACACAAGACCAGACGAAAAAGAAAGGTACACACCTTTCATATCATCAGGAGTCACTTTTGAAGGATGACTAAGGCAAACAACTTCTATATCATTAGTTTTTGCTACTGCGGTACCAAATGTTCCTGTCAACGAGAAGCATCATTGTAATAACATGGATATGTTTTATGTGTTGCCTGAAAGGATTTTGTGACATTGATGCCAAAAACTAAATTTCACTTGGGTAAAGCTTGCCGATTATTAGTACTTCACTCACCACCCCAGCAATAACCTCCAACAGCAATGGACTTTCTTTTTTAAAGCAGCAAATAGTGGCTTGGCGTCTTCGGCAGCTTTTACCTGTCAGATCTCGATCAATTTATTTCTACCCATGATGCAATGTTCTAGAAGATATTGCTAATCATAAATTCTCATTATGATGATCATGAGATGAAAATTCAAAAGGGACATGGAAATTAATTTTGACAGTGGAACAGACCGGGGAGTGAAACTTGATCCACTCTGAAATGTTTTTACTTGTGTCGTAAAAATCTCCATTGAATAAATCTGGAACCACGACGTAGTATCCAGCCTCACCAACTTTATCTGCTATCTTTCTGCATTATTAAACATCAACCGGTAAATTAGCCTTCAACTAGATCAAGGAGAGTAATTGTTGTGGATAATATTGTTTCTCAGATTGAAAAACACTTGTGCAGTATCCCACAAAGAAAAAAATTTCTTTAATGGATGTCTTTTCCCCTTTGTAAAAAATCCCAAAACATGGTTAGTTTATTTGAAAACAGAATGAATCATTGTTGAAATATTAATTTAGAAGCACAAACTGGGTGTTGCTTTTTCCTTTTCTGGTGAGATTTGATGAACATTTGAAATTACTAAAGATCTAAGTAATATTTACTTAGATGAAGTTTTACCAATTTATTGGCCAGTCCTAATGTTCATTGGGGCCCACCTAAAGATTTCCGTCACTTTTTCAACAAGCTGCCCTGCTGGATGAGCACATAAGAACATGACAGTCCCCAAAAGTTGTGATAACATCCTTTTAACTATTGGACAGTTTCTTTTCTCGAGAAAAGTATGTCAGATAATAATTAATGCAATCCTTTTGTATCTAGAAATGATTCAGTAATAATGCAATCCTTCAGTTGCAGCTGCAAGCCTGGGACCGACATTTGCCAATGTGTATTATTTGTAGGTCAGCTTTAGTATGTATCTATATATCTATATATATATATATATATATATATATATATATATATATTATATATATATATATATATATATATATATATATGTATATATATGTATCCCTCCACATAACCATTATAAATTAGCAAAACGGCATTGTAATGTCTCTTGTTCATGACGCCAACGACCACCCTTTCTATAAACAAGAATAATAACCAAGCAAAATCAAATGCAAGTTGGGCCTAGTTGATGCCTCAAAGCCCCTTAAAATCGGGGATGCTCCTGTTTTTTTTTTTGAGACCCTTAAAATCGGGGATGCTCCTGTTGACCAAGAACATTGCCTCTTACGTATTTTTTTCCTTGTTTTTCGAGATTGACAATAAAGCCTTTTGTGAGCCACGGTATTTTGCCTGAATGTAGTCTTCTTCTAAAGTTCCTCGCTTATCGCCCAATTTAATCCCTCAAATTATTGAACTATACTACTATTTGAACAAGATTTTTTTGGTGGTTTTGAAGCAGAAAATTAAAGCGAGGCTGAAGATAGTAAGATGAACACAATCAAGAAAAACTTCAAATCCAGGAGCGGAAGTGATGGCGACGTATGTTTGTACCTGAGTATAGGCGCCTCGAACCCTGAAAAAAAAACCAAAGAAAGAAAAGAGAGACAAGTTTGCTATCAAAACACACACCCGAGCTGTGGCTGTCAATGGCAACGTGATATGTATCGATGCACCAACCGAAGACGTCGGAGGCGAGGACGACGGCGCGGCGGGACTTGGCTGCGCCGGTGACATAGCCTCTGCTGAAGACCCCTGGTAGGTCGCTGACGACCTTGCCGGCCTCGCCGCCGCCCAGAGACAGGTCCGGCGGGTTGCTGAGGCACACTGCGAGTGCTGAGCTTGAGCGGCGGCCGCCGCCGCAGCGAGCACGACGGCGAGGCCGAGGAAGACCTGCGCTGAGTCCATGGCGCTCAAACCGGAAGCTCAGCAGCAACACTTGTCTCTGCACCGCTGCAGCCTGGCGTGTGCTTTTGTAGCACAGGAGATGGCAAGCTAGGTTAGGTGGAGTGAGGACAGAGAGCGCATCACACGGACACGGTAGTTCCGGCGTTGCCATCGGAAGGTGGCTTATACTGGAGCTTCGAGATCTCAATGGCAGGCCAGCTAAAGTAAACGGAATGAAGCTGATGAGAGCTCGAGATAGTTATACTGTAGTCTTTTTATTTTTCCGAACGAACGTGGTGGCTGCCACCACTTGCCACGGAACGGTATGATATGCGCTGCACGTTACCGTTTTTCTCTAGCTATATCTTCTTTAGAACCCATAGGTTGTGTCGTTATTGTACCAAAAAAATTGTTAGGATACCGTTGTCCGAATGAGACGTGGCAGTAGTACCTCGCCATCCTTTAACTAACAATACTACAGTTGCAAGAAAAAACTCCTTTCGTTTTAAATTTTAGTTCACTATTAACTTTTAAAATATAATTTTGATCATTCGTCTTATTAAAAAATCAGTACAGATAATAATAGAAATGTCAGTCGTACTTAAAGTCCCTTTGATAACAAAACAAGTAATAACGAAATTAATGATACTGATGTAATCTTTTGAATAAGATGAATGGTCAAATGTGTATTAAAAAAAGTCAACAGAGAACTACAATTGAAGCGGAGAGAGTAGTGGAAAAAGTTACTAGCATATCATAGGCGAATCTAGCATAAACGCACAGGTACAAATACAGATACAGTATACAACAGCCGGCCTTAATTCCTCCTCTCACTATGCTATAGTAACCCTAGACATTGTCGTCTTGTTGAGGCATTGCAAATGTGTAGGTTGAGTTCCGCAGCAAGCACAACAGCGAGCTAGAGGAAAACCTGCGTGGAGCCGATGGCCCTCACCGCTCAGACCAGAAGTGACATGACATCTAGGCCCTTGAGTGCAGGAACTAGTTTATTTGAGATATGAGCAGGAATTTATTCTCATGGTTTATTTGTGATGATTGTGCTCATGAATCAAGCAAGCAAGTGTGAGATCTTATAATGCAAAGTGTTAAATATGACACTACTACACAAAGGGGCTTCGGTCCGGGACCTTTAGTCCCGGTATCAAATGGATCCGGGACTAATGAGTGCATTAGTCCCAGGTCCAAGCCTGGGGTGCCTAGAGGGCCTTTAGTCCCTGTTGGTGGCTCAAACCAGGACTAAAAGGTCCTTTTTAGTCCGGGCTGGAGCCACCAGCCGGGACTAAAGGGAGCGCTCCCTTTAGTCCCGGCTGGTGGCTCCAGCCCGGACTAAATGGGTTAGTCCGGGCTGGAGCCACCAGCCGGGACTAAAGGGGGGCGCTCCCTTTGGTCCCGGTTGGTGGCTCCAGCCCGGACTAAAGGGACCTTTTAGTCCCGCTTGGAGCCACCAACCGGGACTAAAGGCCCCTATACAAATGCTTCTTCTTCCCCCAACCTGGCCGAGAGCCATGAACAGAGCTCGTTCATGGCGCCGGCCCGAGCTAGGGGAGGGGCTGTCCATTTTTTCTCATATTTTGAAGATTTAGCTCCTCCAAGTAGTCCAAAAGGACCATATCTTTATCCTCTCATCTTTCACGGTTAGTATTTCTTGTTTCCTCCTTCATACATAGAGAAAAAAGAGTTTTAGTGGAATGGAGTAATTGATTAGTTTTTTGTTTTTTTAGCACAATTGGGATATTGATTTGTTAGTAGTTTGCAATAGTATGTTTACTTGTTACATAGAGAAATTCTTGCTTAGTATTTAGTTTTTTATTTTAGTTTTTTAATTCATATTTATACTTTAGTTATTATTTATCCTAATTAAATAGAGAATCTTAATTAGTGTATTGTATAATTCATTTCTTGCAAGTTTACATGAATAGATATTTCTTAGTTGATGATGTTGCTTTATTAGATTTTATGATTTTAATTTATAAATAGACCTTAATTTTATTGCTTCATGGTAATTTTCATTTATTGCTTAGTGAATTAGCATGATAATTTTTATTTATTGCTCAGTGAATTAGCATGGTAATTTTCATTTATTGCTTAGTGAATTAGCATGGTAATTTTCATTTATTGCTTAGTGAATTAGCATGGTAATTTTCATTTATTGCTTAGTGAATTAGCATGGTAATTTCATTTATTGCTTAGTGAATAAACTTACTATTTGTACTAGTTATAAAAAATGCCTAAACTTGCAGATGGATCGGCAATGGATGTATAACGCCGACAGACGTTCGGGTGTCTTCATTCAAGGCATGCATCATTTCCTAGATGTGGCTGAGCAAAACAAGAAAAACGGTTTCATGTGTTGCCCTTGTGGGTCTGCACCCAGGACTAAAGGGCTTTCCCAACTGGGACTAAAGGCCGTTTTTGCAGTAGTGTGACAAGCTATTGGTGTTCATGTTAGAGACATAATTCTTTGTATGATTGCTGGTCTCTAATTATTCAGAAACCTTGTCATCAAGAATTGGGATGATAAATTCAAAGGTAGTTTGTTTTGATTTTTATTGGTGTTATTCATTGGATAGTCTGTGGATGATCCTCAGACAATATTGGCATACATCAATATTTGAAGATATAAATTTATTTGGGAATTTATTGTTGATGCAAGGCAAATCTTAACTTGAAGTGGCAAGATATGGTGAAAAAGATAGCAATGAGGTACTAAACAAAGGTGGTCAAGTAATGACTTGTGCCAAATAACAAACATTGCTAGGATCAATTTAGGTAAATACTTGGAGGAGTTTGAGGCACCAATCAAGCCAAAGTAAGTACGGAAATACTAGGCATCAAATCATTTGGTGAAGTGACTTATGGATCAAAGAGTGTGGTATTGTTCATGTGTTATGGAAGACTCTTAGTCACATGCTCAAGGTGGATATGCTCAGCTGATTTTCAATGTTGAAAGCCCTCAATATATGATCGATCAAGTTACGATATGGTTATTGACATACATGCTCAAATAGTTTAATTGTGATTCCTTTTCTTGTCTTTACTACATGTATGCCATTCTATCAAGTAGGATGAAACATTGATTGTATGACAACAACAAAAGTGCTCAATGTGAATCAACGTGAGAATAACCTTAAGAGTTTCTAACTTGGAGGGTTTTCTTGGCCAAAAATTGGTTAGGAATCAATCTCTGGCCTCTAAGCATATAACGACTAGTTTATTTGAAACATCGGCACGAGCGATGTTGACTGACAACATAATGGCTAGTTTTAAGTGAGTTGGGTATTTATACCCTTGACCTCATCTTAGAGGGTTTGCTAGTTCTTCTTGACTTTGAAAAATTCTCGAGGCTCTATCCAACCTCTATTTGTGAGACTTGCATTCATAAAGTGAATCTTTTGAGTTAGGTTGAGAGAGTAACTTCTGTGTGAGAACTTGAGAGAAATCCAAACCTTCAACACATGTGTTCATGCTAAGAAACTTGTGAAATATTTGTTACTGTTCAAGGCTGGCCTTCATAGGCCAAAACCCATCGGACACTTAGTTACGACAGACGGTTCTTTTTCCACCATCAGCAACAAGCTCTCCAAAACTAGTGTTTGCGTATCCATTGTCTACTTTTGATTGAAGAGACATTAGGACATTTAGAGAAACCATCCGCAAGGTGAAAACCGATAGCTCTATTTTTATTTGGGTTGGAAATATCTACCGGGACTCCAACTACGTCTCCCTAAGTAAAACTAACTTTCTGGAGCCGTCTATTTATGCCTGTTGATGGAAGCCAGGCAGACTCCTAAAGATGAACTGCTTACACTCCCTCCCTCACCGACACTTAGCGCCACACATGTCTTGAAGAAAAATCACTTCCATAGTTTTGGGCAATAAGAGGTACATCCCCATGCACAAGGGAATAACGTCTCGATTTGGAAAGTAGGGTTAGGGTACTATATCATGTCTTTCCGTTCATCTCTCTTATTTCTTTGCTTTGTTCGATTTTGTACTTGACTAGATCGCAATTGCTCTTCCTTCCTTTACTACTAACTTAATTCCCAATTGCTTTTGATAGAGGGAGATGCTCCTCCATCAAACCATCATGGAAGAGAGAGCTTGTCAGATCTTATCATACACCCGATTCATCGAATTACTAACAACGTCACGAATTCAAAGATTTCATCAGGTTAAGAGCGGTCCGCAAAGGTTGTTTCGCTATTCCTCATTCTCCTACAACACAGACATTTGCCCCATTGGATTATAAAAACCCAAGAAGTCGAACGAAATGGAAAAGTGCAATCATAATCATGGCGGACAACCGACTGTTCATTATCACCTTCATGCTCTAGTTAGAAAAGATTTATCGGGTGCTCTAGGTCGGGTTGCCTTCTTGCCACTGATAAGAAGGAAGCGGTGCCACTGCTCTTGAATCTACTTTCCCTCAAGGAGCACACTGCCATGTGCTGCCTCTCCACATGGTGCCTTCAGTATCTTCTCCAAGCATGTATCTTGGGCTTCAAAGCACCGGATGGCTTGAAAATATTTCTGGTGTTATCCAATTGGTGGGTGATAAGATCCCCATTTGGGGCACCATCCTCGTGTGTGTGAATCTGGCACTTGGGAAGCAGTCTGATTGGAGCACCATCCCTTCAGCAGAGTTTTGGCCCTCATCGTCTAAACACATGTGGAGGTTCTTTGGATAGCAAGGACCCCTCATTGGTGAGCGGTTACAAGAGGTATGGGTTGCTAGGATGGCCGACTCTTCCTAACTTGAAGGGGATGACCAAGTATACTGAAGAGGCAACCTCCATGGACCTAGGACTTGGAAGAAGCAGAAAGCCACCATCAACCGCCTACTGTCTCGTCTACCGTGCATTCTTTTCATGGCAACATCTGGGTGCCAGTACCATCGGCATGACTTGCAGAATATATCATCGTACTCAGCACCACAAGCATCTTGTTCTACCCATGAAAGGACATGGTTGTCTTGCCAGCTTGATATAGAACATGGTATACTTCATAGTAGAAGACGAGCGATGGTCAGAAATGTCGTATATGCTCTTTTAGTCAGGATGAAGTTGTCCATTAGATGGGGACGACTACGATGATGATTGTTGGCATTTTATACGACCACAGATAAGTCTGCAAGCGTATGGATACTAATGTAGCTTTCACCCGAGAGTATTCTAGGGTATCGAATCCACATGGAGCGTGTGTGTACTAGTGAAGAGTTAAGAATGACCAAGGACAAGAGAAGAAATACAAGTGCAGAGGTAGAGAGGGTAGCTCAGGGTTCTGGATAGCAAAAGGGTTGATCAGACTTGTATTATAGTGCTTGCTTCGGGACGCCCAACCATCCTAGCCTCAAAAAAGGATGACAAGGGGGCTAGGCAAGCCAAGCAATGGTCCTACTGTACTCTAGTGCTGCCCACGTGGTGGACTACATAGGCCGTCAGGGCTGTCACCACTTGGGGCTACCACTACAAATCTGTGGCACTAGGTGCACTCCAAGGTATTCGCAAGACCAGACACCACGTATATTCTATTGAACACTATCCTAGCTTCATGACAACTAGGACACTTATCATAGCAAGAAGCCCACAAGCAAAGTATAATAAAGCTGAACGTTTTTCAATAATAGTAATGCCAGAATTACCTAAACAGACCCGGATGTACTCGAAGAGAGGGCACCGCCGAGGTACAAGAAGAAGAGAGGAAGCCGACATCCCCGGCTTCTCCCGGATTCTCGCCTCACCCCTCACTATTTACCTAAGCACTACATTGGATCTGGCTTCGCCTTTGAGCTCTTGCTTCTCTGTGTGTCGAATGAGGGAGTGAAGCCCTCTATTTATAGTGTGGAGTAGACTGGGAAAGTGGAGATGCTCCTAGGATCAAAAGGAATATTCTTTCATCTAATTTATCCCCTTAATCCACCTGTCCATGGAACCGCCTCTAGGAGTCGGTTGGGCGACAGAACCACGCCACCGACCTCGTCATAGGCGGTGGGGGCGAGAACCAGGAAAAACCAGAGGAAACCAATAGTCCATGGTCAAGAATTGGCCTAGAACCGATAGTCAGGTCGGTGGAAGAAAATCGGAGGCAGACCACAGAAAACCGACGAATACCGCTGCCTCGGGAGAAAACCCACGCCGACCTGCAGGTGAACCGCGCCTGGGCCGCACGTCCGCCCATCACCAAGCGCCATGTGTCCTGGCGGCAGTTCCCGCGTCCGCGGAGCGCCACCCCTCCGCGCTCGCGTGACCGCGTGGCCGCCTGGGCCGTGTCCGTGGGCCTGCTGGGCCCCTATGATGCAGGCGGCGGTGCACTGGTGGCCGGCCGTGGGTCTCCTTGGCGTTGACCCGCGCCAGCGCTCGGCGCGGCTGCTGGGTCCGCCTGGGTGGGGCCCGGCCTGGTGGGCCCATCTGCACCCTGACGTCACGATCCCTCTGTATTTTAATTCGAGCTCCAAAATATATGAATATTATATCCATTTTGATCGTCTCAATGAGCTCTTCATAATGGTGAACTCCAATTGGTCATTTGAGATAATTTATGATAATGATATATTTGGATTTATCTCAAAGCCGTAGTGTCATTTTTGGGCATTTCCTGCAAGACAAGTTAAAACACCAACACTCGTAGAATTCATTAGTATTAAACCCTATCACTATGTTTGATGATTATGTTTCACATGTTTCTTGTAGGATTTGACGGTCAAAAGTAGCACTTAAGGGCCGTCAACAATGATGATGTTGCAATCGTCACTCTGCAACTAGCTAAGGACTGTAGTTGGGCATCGTCTCCGGGGAATTGAATCATCCTTGGCTATCTTGAGACTAGTTAAATTTTTAGTAGTAGATGAGTAGTTCTCAAATGGTCTTTGCTTTTCTGTTGAAGGTATAAACTAATTAACGTGGCCAGTTATTTTCATGATTTTGGAGTTTTTTATGTCCACTTTTGTACAAAATTGCTCTTGTGTATTATTTAGAAAAGCTCTTACTCCCTCCATCAAAAAATACAATGTCAATTTGTTCTATTGTTAATCTTATTGCCCTTATCTCTAAATTTGGTCAAACTTGGAATAGTTTGATTTGTTTGGATGGACGGAGTAGTATATGATAGAACATACTGTGTCTATATTTCTTGAGGTGGTTCTTTGAAAATCCTAAGGTTCTAGCAAATTTTGGCATGAGAATCTGAGATAAATACCATGGTTCTTTAGGAATAAACATCTTATTTTGTTTACAAATTGGCTAACGCCCACTATTGGAAAACTCGCCATCGGTACCGGTTGATAACCCCATAGATACCGGTTTTGGAACTAGTACTGTCCAACCAAGACTAAAGACCTCGATCTTTAGTACTGGGTCCATAACCGGTACCAAAGGGGGTCTTTGGTACCGGGTGGTAACACCAACCGGTACCAAAGGGTGCGGCCATGTAGGCTTCGTGAAGGACCCTTTGGTATCGGTTGTTGTTACCACCTGGTACCGAAAGGTATTTTTTTCTTTTTTTCTGTTTGCTTTTATCAACCTCTGCCTCACTCTCGCAAGAGTGCAAGACACTATCTACTGAAGCCAGTTCAGCTCTCAATCTCCCTTCCATTAATGCGTCATGGCATCCTCATCTTCTCCCTCACTGTTCCCATTGCTCGATTCACTGTTGCTCATCAAGGCTTGGCTGTCCTTGTCTGACAGCGATGATGGTGAAGTGGTGGATGGGCTCTCACCGGTGACAATGAAGTGGTGGAAGTGGAGGAGGCAGAGGTGGATGACATGGAACTGGAAGCCTACTACTCCATGGAAGAGATTACTTTGAGTTGTCCAAAACCAAGGATGGCGGCGATGGAGAAATCATCTCTGCGAATGACAAGGATGAGGAAGAGGAGGACAGCAACATGATAACGATGGAGAGGAAGATGTTCACTTCAAGATGGAAGAGGATGCTGATGGTGAAGAGGATGCCACGCCGAGGAGGGGGGGGGAGGGGGATGGCGCTGAAGACGAAGACATGCACACCAAGGACGAGGGTGGTGCTTTTGAAGACAATGAAGATAGCCACACCAAGGAGGATAAGGAGGAGAAATAGCCCATGATGAATTTGATGAGTACAACTATGTTGAGGAGGAAGAGGAGCTTAAGGATGAGGATGATGGTAGTAATGATGAGGAGTGCATGGTAGTGGCGTCTGTTACTCTCAATGAGGACCGCCCTTTTTTTGTTCCACTCGATGAGAGCTCACATTTGTCCAGCAGCAGTTTAGTGATGACAATGACGAAGACACCATAACCTCCAAGAGGAGGAAGGAGACATATGCCCATATTAGGAGAGGCAGAGAAAGAGATAGGAGCATGGTGGCTTCAAGTCCCCGGGGGAGGGATATGGGAGGTGGGACGGGAGGGCAGTAGAGGGAGCTAGTGAGTGGGAGAGGGAGAGAGTGATTGTAGGGAGAGGGAGGGGATCGGGCAAGGAGAGCGAGAGAGGGCCTGTGGCATGTGGGGGTAAAAGATGTAACTGTGAGCTCTCCATTTCAAAAACCAAGTTGGACAAAAATATCGGGTTTGAACCAACCATCACCATGGCTTGTCCACCAGTGCAAGTAACACTGCATGTTTGTAAATAGAACCGGTAGTGATACTCTGTTATCACGGCTGGTGTTTTAAAAATCTGATAGTGATGAGTTCTTTTGTATAGGATTGGCAGTGGTGCAACATCAGCAATGGTTTCATTTGAGCCGGTAGTGATATGACGCTTGGATAAACCATTTTATGTAGTATTGATCGTTCAAATGTAGACTTAGAGATTACTTCATTTTTTTTGTAGTAGTAGGGTTGCCTAATTTAGGTATAGAATCATTTGTTGCTTTAAACAGTATTTTACAATGGGAAAATTGAGGTAATATTTTTTTACAAAAAATAATATAAATCCAATGGCTATTAATGTCAATAGTGACTAGTGTTTTCGGTTTTGTGAGTGTATAGGAATGTACTGTTTTCTAACATCTTAATGGGGGCCTGTAAAAAAAGTCTCTAATTTGTAAAGTGAGATGTTATAATGGAAAATAAAACAACTAGTTTTATACCTACCTTTGGAACTGCACTATAACACAGACCCTCATTTGTGCCGGCTCAACAACCGTGCCAGTCGTCGAACCAACGCCACGAAGCAGATGCAAACGAGATGGTTATTTGAGCATCAAAGCCGGCATATATATAATGACTTATTTGTGTGGCGGTAAATGGGACCCACATGAATAAGTCATAATCTGAAGCGGTGCTAATCCTAGCCTTCAAAGATAGTCAGAATAAAAATTTAGAAATACAAAATAGCAAAAAAATTATATAGACCTAGAGGGCTACCTCGAACTATGTACCCATGAGTCACAAATCACGCATTTCACAGGAAATAAGTGCACGTGTTGTATCCAGCCTACAAATCCATGACCTCCTTTGCCACAGAAGCCTTACTTACCATCCCACCTATACATCGTACATGCACACGATAGGAGTGGTAATCCTTTTGACATTTGTTGTCTTAAATTTAAACCTACTATTTTGGCATAAAAAAGGCTTGAGATAAAAACATTGAACTACAAAGTTGTAGATCTTATCGAAACAGACATTTTCTGTACAAAGTTTGTCTTCATCCTAGGTCATATGCAAAAGCTAAGAATTTCCAAATACAACCTGAATTTAAAATTGCATAGACGGAAACTTGTTCGTGTCGGCACAATTTCAAGCTGGTGTAAATAGTTGAGATTTCACGCCGGCACCAAGAATCGTAAGAGTATTTCTGTCGGTGCAATTTTGAGCTGGTGCGAATAAAAGAGTATTCATACCGGTGCAATTTTGAGCCACGGTATAATAGGTAATTTGTGCCGGCTTGAAATTGAAATTGTATGGACACAAATAGTTATTTTTTTGTGCCAACTCAAAATTGCAATGACATGAATAACTTATTCATATCGGTTCATTTATTATCAGCACAAATGATCCGATGGGAATGAGTGTTTCTTTGGTAGCGGTTCCACCATCGTCATTTTTCCATGAGAATGAAACGATGCGACCATTAGAATCAAGACTCAAACATAAGACCTCATTGCTTTATACGGAGTGCCTTATCCCCACACCAAACCTACTATCGGCGTATAAAACATAGCATGGTTATATTTCATATTTAGTTGGAGGGATATGATAATCTCTATTTTTTTGTTAGGTTGGACGGTGGAATTAGTCGCAACTGAAGAAAGGGACTATAGTTCTGGTTGGGAAAGGGTTTTAGTCCGGGTTGCCCAATGTGGACTACAAATCCGACACTAACGGATGCGACTCTTTAATCCTTATTGTTGTTGTTACCACTAAGGACTAATGTCTAGATGATTTTTAGTCCTGCTGGCTTGAGTAAAAAGGCCTCAACGCCCACATAATTTAGACCCAGGACAAGACCTTTACTTGACCGAGACAAATATAAGAGATCGATGTGTTTTCTCTACTAATGAGCCCTGATGGAATAATCACATTTCTAGTTGGATGGAGGGATGATGTGTGATAAAGTAAGGGCCATGGCCATTCATCTCTATTTGACGAACATGTTATTTCCATTGATGAGGAATGGATCTAGAGATTGNGCTCCGCCCCTGCCACTAATTATGTTGTCATTAATCTCCAAAGAAGCATGCACAATCTCAATACAACCATGCTAACAAGTATAAGAACTAACAATACATCAAAACAATAAGAAATAATCAAATGGGGATCAAATCAGATGTAGACACACAAGGACGATGTGCACATCAGTAGAAGTAACATGGATGCTGTGTGTACACTTTTGGCGACCCATCTTCGATCCATATTCTTTGTAAGAATTATCTTTGTCAAAACCGTACATAGCTAATACCACTGTTTATAAAAACAGTATGTAACATAGTACCATATGCATATGAATCTGCACGAAGTATAGTGAACACGAAACATAGTGTATATAATATTGTGTACGAAACTGCACAAATGTATTTTATTTTTCAACCAGGAAGTTCAACAAAAGTTTGCCCACAAAAGGCACACAGGTCTAGTTGTGTCTCCCACTTTGGGTATGTGCAATTACTCATTAATATCTTTTATTCAATTTGAACAACCATGGCCAGGCAAGTCCTGTATACAGTCTTCACTTCAAGTATTTGTTGAACCAGTCGATCATTAAAGCAAGAGCTTGCTCAGCACTTTTGACCTCAAAAGGGTCGGTGGTATTATATCTCAAAGCAAATCCATGTGATACTCCTGGAAAGATCTTGGCGTAGTAGGGAACCGACTGCAACGAATGCCACAAAAATGAGCTGTGCAACTGATATATCTAGTCTCTGAATCAGTAGGAACTCACCTCTGTTCTTGTACGCAGTACATGCACAAACTGGTACATAAGTTTTGGCGGTGTGTTTGGATCATTTTGAGCTCCAAGGATCTCAATTGGGGATTCAACCTCTGTTATGAATGGGCATAATTAGCATATGAAATCAACCACTTAATGTCAGTACCAATGTCATATCAGTTGGTCCTCTGTAAGGTTGCAAACACTCAAAGAAAAGGATCAAACCTTTCATGTCATCCGTAGTCACATTATAAGGATGAGAAATGCTAACTACTTTAACAAAATTGGTTTTGCCCATCTCCACACTGAACTTTCCTGTCAGTTAAGCAGCCGTAAAATGGTAAGCATTATTATGTTCTATGTTGGCCAGAAGAAGCATTCTGAGAAAACTAAATTCCAGTTGGGGTTAATCAAAATTGGAATTAATAAAATTTGGTAAGATGATATGGATTTATAACTCACCACCCCAGCAATAACCTCCTACCCCAATGGACTTTCCTTCCTTTTTTAAAGCAGCAAAGAGTGGTTTGGCATCTTGAGCAGCTGTTACCTGTAAAATCGATCGGATCCTCACAAAATTGTCAGCACTTAATTTTGTAATTCGACGCAATATTTATTTGAATAATTCATTGCACTATCCCACAACAAGTTGAGGAATGAAGGGCATGCAAATTAGTTGTGACAATTGAGTGGTACAGACCGGATTGTGACGCTTGAGCCATTCTATATATTTACTTGGATCTACTAAATAATCTCCATCGTAGAAATCAGGCACCACAACGAAGTATCCAGCCTTGCCAACTTTATCGGCTATCATCCTGTATAAAAGCATTAAGCGCAAAGCATTGTTAGCTTGATCAGAACGAATCCAATGTCGTTCAAATATTAAGCTAGAAGAAAACTTTAGTCTTATAAAACGTAGCTTCTCCTATGTTGGAAATGGAATCAGCATGCAGCTGACTTTTGTATCGACTCTGCTCTGTTCCATTGTACAGAGCACAGAACCAGCCAACAAGGATGGGGTCTACCAGATATTTTACAACTCACTTTCAATTCAGAATATTGTTATCCAGAAATGTTTCAGTACTGCCAGAACCATGGATAAACGGCTTGAGGTTCAGCTGATGCCGTGTCTTAATGTGTAGCTTTCATAGGGCAGCTATTGTGTCCCTTTCTATCACTATATTACGACCACTCATTTTATAAATTATAAATAGTGGTCCCTCCGTCCCAAATATGCGAATCATTTAAATATTCAGTCATTTATTCCTTGACAACAATAGCCTTATGTCCTTGCCTAATTTTTTTTTTGTAGAAACAATATCATTAGTTGACATTCAAATACAGTTTGTATCATGAAGAATTAAGAGTAAAAGGGTAGTTTTAACACTATCAAATCATGCCAGAAGGGGTACTAAGCATGGAAATTCAAAAGCAAGCTATTAGCCGAGTGCATGCTCAGTTGTTTGAAATCTCCTAAAGGGGGTACACTGCCGTTTAAACTAGAATGCTATGCCAGAGCAGAACGAGAAAGAATACAAAATAAAGGAACAAAAAGACGCTAGATATATATGGTTATGTACCTGAGTAATGGAGCCTCGAACCCTGGAGAAATCGATCAAAAAGGGAGAAAAATCCAATCAAAACGGACGCCGAGATGACTATATAAACTGCAGAAGTTTAGTATGGTCGATACACCAACCGTAAACATCGGTGGCGATGACGATGGCGCAGCTTGAGCTTGCGCAACCGGTGACGTAGGCCCTGTAGCCTCCCGGGAAGTGGTTGATCGACCACGCCGGCCTCGCCGCGCAGAGACATGTCCGGTGGGTTGTCGAGGACGTGCGAATGCTTAGCATGAGCGGTGGTCGCCGTCCCGGCAAGAAGGACGGCGGCGATGCAGAGGAAAAGCTGCGCGGAAGCCATGGCGCGGCGCACCGACAGCAAGCTCTGGACTGCTTGTCGCTGCTGCCGCTCTGCTGCATCCAGTGTTCTTGTAGCACGTGCGCAAGGTTAGGCTGACCGCAGCGGCTTCCGTTACCGCGTCCTTCAGGACGGCGACGGCAGAAAAATCCCCGCAGCGGTGTCCTTTTAGCCATACGGTAAAGAAACGGATGGAATCTCGTCCGGGACAGCGAGCGGACTCCAGGACAGCGAGCGGGACAGCGAGCAGGCAGCGCGCGGAGAGAGAGAGGAGAGAGAGTGGTACAGTAAACGTCCTCAACTAACTAAAAAATGTTATAACTCACAAACCAAAAAACCAAATTAAATTCCGATTGCACCATTAAATTCGTTGCAATAAATTCTTCAAAACAAGATCTCAGATGGATATATTTTGATAAAATTTATAAAGAAAAGAAAAAAAGGTGAGAAAAGAGATGATATAGTAGTTGGGATAGATGGATAAAATATAGTAGAGTTGGGATAAAGTATGTGATTTGAAGTATGACGGGTGCGGGAGAAGTTGGTTTAGAGTACGGAATCTCGATGACCAGGACAGGATATTCCTTTTAGAGGATGCATTTAGAGGACGACGAGTGCGGACAGCCTTAGGTGGGGTGGAGACATCACACTATCTGTCTGAACAAAATTAACCTGAAGAAAATTAACGAGCGATCGAACAAAATTAGCCTGAACAGAATTTCTCTGCTGCTCCGCTTGGTCAGTGCTTGTAGTAAGCCACTAAGCTTTAAAAGAGCTTGACATAGTGATGGAGATAGCGTTAAATGAATTCATAAAAGTTTGGTTTGATAATTATATGCAAAGTTCGCTGTGTCCACTGCAAGAGAAGTTCTTATTGACGTCATTGAACACGTCGTGATTCCTAACAGAAATACTAATACACGTAACTCTTTGACTGCGTATTGACTTGCTGAATGAACGACGTTTTTTTTTTGATGAAACAGGAGGGGTTTTGCCCCCTACTGATTATGCATATATATATATATATATAAAACAAAACAAAGTATTTACAAAGGAGCCTCAAGAGACAAAGAAAGAAACAAAGAAAATGAGGAGAACTAGGAAAGGTTATGCAGCCATTCCGAAATCCTAGGCAGGGTTCTGGGATCCAAAAGCTCAAAAATTTCGGACCTCACCGAATTATACGAAATTCGGAAATTTCAAAAAATTCGGGCTGGGATTCAGTTGAGTTGACCGGTCAAAAAATTCATATTTTGATAAAATTTGACAGAAATCTAACCAAATTTTGATGTACATCACAATTATTTATTGATTTGATTGACAAAGATTCCATTACCAGGAATCATGAAGGATCGAATCAGGCTAAAAGTACTTGCAACCATTCAACCAAGAATAAGATTGAACAACACAAGTATTCATGACCTCTGTATACTGCACTCAATAAACAGCAAAGGCTGCCGTCGGCCCGTAGCAATGCAACTCTTGTTGCCTTGCTGGAAAATAATCACCAACATGGAAGCTACCTACCAGACTACCACCAACAGCACAGATCGAGTTGATGGCAGGGACGAACCAGCACAGATCAAGTTGATGGCAGCGATGAACATGGATTTGAGAGGAGATGATGGAGGGGAATCAACCAGGGCAGGGAGAGGAGAGAACTGGGAGGAGTCCGACGGGAAGATCCGCGCCTCCGCAGCTGCGTGGATTCGACAGCCGCCGGCCGCCGCCGCCACCACCGAGCAGAGGAGGAAAAAAAATGAAACGTTTAGGGTTTCCAGGTAGGAGTTCATGCTTTTATACGTAGGAGGGCTATTGGTGGGCTGGTTCGTTCATTGGGCCGGGCTAAAAATTCAAACGGGCTGAATTATTTTGTCCGGTTTGACTTTGTCTCGGGCTGGGCCGAAACGGGCGAATTTCACCGAATTTCGGCTCATTCGGTCCGAATTGATCCTAGGTAGGTACTTCTGTTTTGCTCTGAGAATAACTAGAGCAAATTCTTTCCGAAACACAGCTCTGCATGACTCAATTGAAGGCGCAACATCTCTGAAGATAAAGTCATTTCTGACACACCAGATCGTCCAGTTCATTAGGATAACTATTTCCATAAAGAAGGGAACTCCTAACTGAGTTCGAAAGCTGCTTATAACTTCCTGAAGATTCATTTGCTGGGGTGGGAAAAGATTTAAAGACACCCAACATGCCTGTGCAAAATCACATTCTAAGAATAGATGCTCCACAGTCTCTTCTAATTGATCGATGCATAGAACACAGTCATAGGAATCCAATTCCATGGTTCTTCTTCTTTTTAGAATGTTTCTTGTACTCAGTCTGTCTTTCAGGAGGAGCCACATGAAAACTTTATGCTTGTGCTGACAACATGTTTTCCAAATCCATTTGAAAGCTGGGTGAACCTGGGCATGACCGCATAAATGCTTATATGCTTTTGAAGAGGAGTATAAATTTGAACCCCAAATGTAACTCCAAACATCCTGATCTTCAGTTAAAGGAAGAGAGAGTAATTTCGGTTCCAGTTCTCCAAGCTGTGAGAAAGCCTCTGCAGATATGGGTAAATGAAATAAATTGAAGAGGGCGTTACTCCTCCGCGCTTCAAAGACAGTAATCCTTTTGTTTCTCGCAAAGGAAAACGGCTCAGGAAAAGCATTACTTGGAATTTGATTGTCCCAGAGATAAGTCCACAGGTGACATGTTTGCCCATTTTGTATAGTAACTGCTGCTAAGCCTTTGAAAGAGTCTAACAACTTCAGCATATCTCTCCACCAAAAAGAGCCCTTTTTAATATGACTGGGTAGTTTGCCATTGTGGTAATGTTTCTCCCATATCAAACTTACCCATGGAACATTCACTCTGTTGAAGAATTTATGAAAATTTTTGAGAAGCAAGGCTTCATTTTGGGTTCTCAAATTGATAACCCCTAACCCACCCTCATCTTTAGGTAAACAGACTATTAGCCAGGCTGCCTTTGCAACATGTCTGGAGTTTGGGTCAGCCCCTCTCCATAAAGCAGTGCTTTCTATATTTGTCCACTTGCTCTATTACAGTAGAATGCATGAGGAACATGCATAGATGAAACATAGGTAAAGAAGTGAAGACTGCATTTGTCATCTGGAGCCTGCCAGCTTGCGAGAGGAAAATAGAGGTATTGACCAGTCTTCGTTCACATCTAGTAACTAAAGGCAAGAAATCCTCAACCTTAGGTTTAGTAATGCCCAGAGGTAGACCCAGATAAGTGAAGGGCAAGGTTCATTTTGAACAGCCAAATGTGTTAATCAGAAGATCAAACCTTTCAGGAGAAACATTAATTGGGATCATCATTGATTTTCCATAATTGACTTTCAAACCTGTTGAAGTTGCAAAGGAGTTCAGGATTGCCTTTAATGCCATGAGTTGTCTGCAGCACCCTTCCATAATTATTAAGGTGTCATCAGTGTATTGAATTATAGGGAAGTCAGGATTGGAGGTGCAAGGGATTGGCAGGTGAAAAACTCCAAGATCCTTGGCCTTGTTTAGAATGGTCTGCAAGAAATCTGCTGCTAGTACAAACAAAAGTGGAGAAAGGGGGTCACCTTGTCGTACCCCTCTTTTACAGTGGAATGTTTTGCCAGGAATACCATTGAGTAGAACAGCAGAGGTGCCTGATTGAAAGATTGCTTGCATCCATGATAACCAAGTCTGCCCAAAGCCTTTAGCTCGCATTAGTTCCAGCATAACATTGTGTTCAATCTTGTCAAAAGCTTTCTCAAAATCTAGCTTTAGGATAACTATTTCTTTTCTGGACTGATGACATAAATGCAAGTATTCAAAGCACCATGCTAGGCAATCTTGAATTGTTCTGGATTTAATGAACCCATATTGATTTGTATGGACAAGTTTCACAATCATCATTTGGAATCTGTTGGCCAGCAGTTTTGTTATCAATTTGATGGATGAGTTTAACAGAGATATGGGCCTATAATCTCCCACATGCGTAGGTGTGTCTTTCTTTGGCAGTAGAGTGATGTAAGAACCATTGATACTCTGAAGACAGATATCCCCTCTCTGAAAAGCAAAGCAAAGATCATAGAAATCTGGAGCAATGACAGGTCAGCATCTTTTAAGAAACTCATTGTTAAATCCATCTGGACCTGGGGATTTATCAGAGGGCAGATGTGTGACTATATCATCTATTTCTTCCTTGGTGAAGGTTTCTTCCAATAGGTTCAAGTTTTCCACTGCATGTATCAAGGATCCTAGATCAAAATGAATAATAGGCTGCTCAGAAGAACCTAACCTCTCCTTGTATGCATTCCAGAGGAGTTCTGCCTTTTCATGGTGTACTGAGATCTCTTCACCTGAATCAGTAACTAGAGATGTTATTAAGTTTTTCCTGCATTTTATGATGGCATTGGCATGGAAGAACTTTGTACCCTCATCACCAAATTTAACCCATTTAATAGTGTCTCTTTGCTTCCAATAAATCTTTTGCTGTTGTAAAAGACTGGATGACTTATTTCCCAGAATCTCTCTGAAATTCCATTCCTCCAAGGTTAAATCTCTGTATTCCTCAATGACATCTAAGAAAGCCATAATAATTTTGACATTTGCAATGCTAGCTGCCAATCTACAGAGATGAGCTTGCCAAGCTCGTAGAACCCTCCTTAAGTTCTTGAACTTAGCTATAATACTTTTTGCTATATCTGTTTGAAAAGTAGGCAGAGACCACCATGCTGCAAGACTTGCATGATGTTCTCATGTTCCAACCAATAGTTCTCAAATCGAAAGACTTTACCCTTTGGGATCTCAGTTCCAATGGTAATAACACAAGGTATGTGATCTGATGTCTCCATTACTAGAGGTGTAGCTAACGTGGAGGGGTAGCTAAGAGTCCAAGAATTGGAAGTGAAAAACCAATCTAACCGCTCTAGTAAGGGTGGATGCTGCTTGTTTGTCCAGGTGTATTTTTTGCCCTGCAGAGAAATTTCTACCACCCCTAAAGCACTAATGGCTTCATTAAACAGTAACATTTCATTCACGTCTCCTCCAGGTCGATTTCTGTCCTCAGGCTTCCTCATAAGGTTAAAGTCTCCAACAATTATCCAGTCTTGCTCATCAATATTGTGGAACTAGGTGATGAAATCCCTCTTCCCTTCTGCTGTACATGGCGCATAAATATTTGTTAAGACCCATGAAGACCCATTGTGAAGAGATGTGAAGTCCACTGACATGGCAAATTGGTTTTGAAAGACCAAAGTGCCATCAAACAAATTACCCTTCCAGGCAACTACCATGCCACCTGAAGCACCATTTGAAGGGAGAAATTCAAAGCTATCAAAAGTAGCAGGGCATATTTTTTTAACAAATTGAATATCAAAACTGCTTTTCTTGGTTTCTTGCAGACAGACAATGTCACTTTGGCTTTCACAAATCTTATCCCTTACTAAGTCCCATTTCTTGTCTGAATTAATTCCTCTGACATTCCAGCATAAGATTTTTCAACTTCTCTTGTTAGTCGACTGATTCATTTGATATAAGAGAGAGGGAATACAGAAAGCACCCTATCACATAGGGGCATATCACAATTTCAAAGGTAGGCAGCTGAACAGATAGGTGCATCACTAGGAAACTGTATCTAGATAAGCACTCCAGCTTAAAAAACATCTTAGTAACACAAATACTGAAACTTCCAAAGTTCACAAATTCAGGAAGCATAAGTACTTCACAAAATCCAGGAATTAAACATGGAGAAACAAAAGGGAAAGTAGCAGATCCCTTGTTTCCATCAGCACTCTTACTTCTTGGGTTTCTTGTTCTTTCCTGTGGCATCTTCATCCTTATCCTTAGCATCCTTCTTCTTCTTGAGCTTGCTTTCCATAGGAACAGCTTCTTCACACTCCTTGGCCATCTTTTGCCTTGCCCCTACTGGTAGCAGTTTTTTCTTCTTCTTCTTTGCGTGGAGTTGATCATCTGTCAGCTTAGCAGGATCAATTTTACAGAATTGCATACCTAATTTCTTGATGATTGATGGAGAAATAGTGGGAGGCTCTGCTGAGCAAGCCAGGCAGTTTTTGTCTCTACAGCTAGCATTTTATAGCCCTTGTTCTGCTCTCTCACTCTTTGACTTCTTCTAAGTTCAGTATCCACAATCACTTCTTTTGCTCTTTTCCTGCTGACTTTAACAGGGCTGTCCGAAACTGCTATGCTGGGAGAGCCAACAGAGGTTGCTGGGAGAGAAATGACCTCCTGTAGAGTAGCCTTCCCCTTTGCGGCTGTTGAGAGACTACCATTTCCTTGTGACAGAGACTCACAAAGAAGATTGTGAGGTGCTGGACATTTACTGGGAATAGAGAATTGAATCTGACTCTGACCCAGATTAAAGTAGGCCCAAGCTTTTGAGAAGAGCAGGTTGTGGGCCCAATTAAAGTGAGATGGAGACATCAACATAACTGTAAAAAAGTTAGACCAGTCTAGGGGGATGTCTACCTTTGACAGGCTATCATCAGAACCTGAAAAGTGCCTTGCCCAGAGCCTAACTGCTTCAGCATTTTCCATACTTGCCCCTTTTGAGCTGAGGAATGAACGACGGTTGAGTGCCAGAAGCTCTGGAATACTAAAGAATAGCTCACGCGAGCGCTGACGTAACAACCCCGTCTCAACCTGGTCATGGTTGAATGTTGAGGCTGACTCTGATCAATTCTCGAAATATTGTGATATATACCTATTACCTAATGTCCTAAGTGGTGGAGCAGTGCCAAAGCTAGTCATTCAGGTAACATCTACAGAAATATAGTTGCAGAGGAAACATAGCTATAGGAAGACAGAAGACCTTTAGAGAACAAATCTGCCTATTGTGACCAGAACGCACGCATAGGGAAACCATGTCATGTACAAAATGTACAATTTCGACATGTTCCCTAGTGTTGCATGGGGTTATCAGATAGATACTCCCTATGTATGAACAAAAAATGCAATCAATCAAAATTTTCCCTAAGTCAAACTTTCTCAAATTTAACCAAATTTCTAGAAAAAATATTAACGTCTATAATATCTAATGGTATACTATGAAAATATATTAACATTTATCATTTCTCTAGTGATGTCGTGGGGTTGATGGGTGGATCATGTGAACATCCATGTGTAGAAATACCTAGCTGAACGTGTCCTAAAAATGACATCCAATTTGTTGGCTTATTATCTTGATATAGGGGGCACTAGAAGCGTGCAACCCAAAACATCTTAAGGGCTAAATATGTCAAAACCAAATTGGCTTAGTGTCTTGATTGGAGGCAAATGTTCCCTACGTGTCCTAAAAATGGATTTCAAATTTTGTCCCAGCTCAAACTATCTCAAGTATAACCAAAAGTTCTAGAAAAATATTAAAGTTCATAATACCAAATAGCTATACAATAAAAATAAATTTCATAATAAATCTTCTTATACTTCTTAGTGGATCAAATATTGATACTCATCTCTATAAAATTGGTCAAACTTTATATCATTTTGACTAAAGACAAAACTAGAATTGCATTTTTCTTGGGGCGGAGAGAGTATGTCTCATTTATGTTATTGCAACATAGAGCAATGGATCAATAGGGTCATCTTTGGGACGACGTGGTTTCATGTGGTTTAAGAAGACGATGACTCACCAAGTGATCACGAAGCAATGACTCCCATGCTTATCAAGTAAGTTAACTATCTAAGGAATATCATCTCTCTCAAGGATGCAATCATCAAAAAAAATGAAGATTGAGAAGATCAAGTACGAGAAGAATAAGGAGGCAAAGAAGGAGAGAAAGCCCAAGCATCAAGCCTTCACCACATTTGGGGAATGGGTGAGTGGTGACCAATTCTACACAAAAACGACACCTCCTCCTCATCACATGTATGACTCATGGACAAAGTTATAGAAGGCGATGTAAGTGATTATGAGTCTGATGAGCCCTTAAGAAACAATCTATACCACATAAAAACTTGAGGCCAAGAACAAAGTGAAGAGCAACACCTATGTCATCAAGAAGAAGACTAATGGCAAGGTGGTTGCACACAAAGGATGGTAAGAGGAATGGGGTTAGAACTGATCCATTTGTGTGCCCAAGGAAGTCATTACCAATATGAAGGGGCCCCAAAAAGTTTGAGTCCCAAAGTATAATTGAATCCCAAGAATTGGCTTAGGGTGATTTGGAGGCTTGGCTCACAATATGAAGTGGAGGATTACATCAAGAAGCCAAGCTTGCAAGATTGGACATTCATTTCCCAAATACCCATACAAAGTTAAATGACCTAGTGGTAATGCAATTCATATCTCTTTTACTTCTTTGGCTTGCTAGAGTTGCATGTGTGTTCTATGATTATCTTCAATTTGTATCTTTTGCAATATATATTGTTTTTTCATATGATATTTTCTGGTGCCATGAATCCTAATCCATGAACAACTTGCAATGTTTGATAAATTTATGTAGGGTTCCTACATTTGGTTCTTTTCGTGTTACATGGACTTCATGAGGTATGATTTCATTAAGTATCATGAGCACATGCTCTAGGATTAGCTTCCCAAATTGTTGTTTAAAACAATGTGCACATATTTTGCTAGTGGTTCAAACAATAACTGCACACATTTAGCAGGAGGTTGCCCTATGGATTGTGATATTAGAGACTAACTTGTTTACTAGCTTATTCTTCATAGTCTTTTAAGGCATTCTTTCATTGTTGATACCATGCTTAGAGAGTGTTTTTCATCTTCTATGTGATCCAACAACTCATCGATAGGATTATAGAAATTGGTTTTCATGCATATTGAGTCAAGTCCTATCGAATTTATGATTTCCATATCTATGTTCATAGGCTATGTGCTCATACATATCCTTGTGGTTAATTATCATTTTGGATCTGTATTTGGTATCTGATTCAAGTGGTATTAATCATACTCCATTGAACTAACTTCGTAGGCTACTAATCTTTCCTCTGAGATATCATTCTTTGATAGGTTCTTTTAGGTGATTTGGTTAGTTAGGATCAAAGAGCATGTCAGCTTGTAGTTTGAGGAGTTTTCCATGTTGCTTGTTCCAACGTTACATGGCAGAATTTCTGACATCATTTGAGCATTGAAAAGGGATGTAACCTGTGGGAAAAGGAACACACCGGAAATTCTGATGATGGGGATTAGGCACACAATAATTCATCCGACATTCATAGATTCTGTGTGCCTTACAATGGCTAGTCCAATGCTATTGGCTATATGGGCACGTTTGGATCTGAGCCCGCGTCGGCCAGGCCAAATTTTGGCCGTTGACCAAGGGCGAGGTCCACGTTTGCTTCGAAGCCGCGATTTGGCTGGTCTGGGCTCTCCTGCCCACGACGACGTTGTTTTTTGCGCCCAACTGCGGCCAATTCTGGGGCCGTCGATTCGACAGCCAAACTTTGGCCGGCCGATGCTTTGGCTTGGCACTCCAACACTCCCATCCAAACGTACCCTATATACCAACCACATTCGGCCATTTCCACTGACTAGAGTCCAAGAGAAGTTCATGCACACTAACAAGACATCCAAGACACCCAAGTGCGTAATTGATCTCCCAAAGTCAATTAGCACATCATTTTTGAGTCATTAGTTCTAGGATAGGCCTACAAAGAGAGATTACAAGAAGTTACTGCCTTATTCTTGGTTCCTTGAGTGAACCACCATTGTATGCTTGGTGCGTTGGCCCCTTGAAGTCTTGGTGACTCACTAGCAAGTCTTCAACCTTCCGCTTAGTTTGAAGGGACCACGACAACTTTGTGCGGTAGACAAGGAGACCCCTCCTAGGTCGGGAAGCTCCATAGTGAGACTCTGTCAAATGTCCACAATAGTAGGCTGATGTGAACCTTGCCTTAGTGGCTAGGTGAGCATCCATCTGGAGTAGCCTTAATGGCGATACCAAGGCCTTGACCAGGAAGCAAGACTTGGCGACCTGGAGCAGATCCTTTATGGAGCTCCAAAATGTTGTATTTTTTAATCCACTCCATTTTCGCATTTTGTACTTGCAACTTGTGTGCCTTAACTTTCATAGAATAGTATCTTAATAGGATTGGCTCTAGGCTGCAAAAACTCTTTGTGGCTAGGTGAAAAAACATATTGGAACCATAGTTTCACATCTAGATAGCATGTTTTAGTTTTCTTATATGTGATTAATGGAACAAAATTAGCTAAGGTTCAAGTAGCCTAATTCACCCCCTCCCCTTTTAGGCTAATGCGAGCATCGATTTCTCTTAGTTATAATATGTTTTAATGTTCTTGTTGTTTTCCTGGAAGGTCTTTGGTAAACAAAGGGATGTTTCTACATGCTAGTTTTTTGGCGACTCCTATGCATTGTCATGATGAGATTATTGGGTACACAGGCACAACACATGACGCCATGAGGGTATAAGATAAGGTCAGGTACATGTGTATTTTGAATTCAAGCATTGCCGCTGATGGACCAAGATCCATGGGAGTCAGGGGTGGAGCCACGTTGGCCCCTGTGGGTGCGGCCACACCAAGGCCCAAACCAAATTCAGTTAGTACCATCAATTTTTTACCCACAGCCCAATCTTACGCACCCACAGCCCAATCTTACGCACCCAGCCCAATCTTACGCACCCACAGCCCAGCTACAATAGCCCAGAGTGCAGCTACAGCCCACGGTCCAACCTTGCTTGCTCTTTCTCCAATCAGAATCCTCACGCACGCAGCAGGGAGAGCGGCTCCTTGACTCATTTCCCCTTCCGTCCGCCCACCTCTCTGTCTCGTATCTCCCGCCCTCTCCCATGGCGCATCTTGCCCCTTCGATTCCCCACTGATTGGAGGAGAAACGCAGGAGGATAGAGCGGCGCAGGTCACAGGGGGCACACGGAGGAGGCTCCTAGCTGGGTGCCAGGCAGCCGCCGACCCGCGGCAGGGGCAGCCAGAGGCGCGGCCGTGCAGGTTGCAGGCCGCTATCTCATCAATTCACATTCTTCTATCATCAATCGATCACACGGCAAGGCAAGTACCCTCACTGACCCTCTCAGTTATTTCATTTTCCATCAAATTGAGCATCCAATTTTGTTTCAATTGTTTTGTTCTTGTCCAAATTCTAGGGTTACTGTGTTATATTTTTTAGTTGTAATTTGGGGTTTTCTTTTTCTAACAATATATGATTGCAACTACATGAGCAACTAAATATGAATATTCTTGCAAAACGTAGGTATACATGGAAAGATTTTTCAAAAGAAAAGCACCAGACCAAGATAATGTTAACAGGAGCTCATGTCTACCTGAGATTAATTGGGAAGAGGAGATTAAATATGATCCAGGCTTGAGGAAAGAAATTGATTCTTATCATCCAAATCATAGAGAGAAGGTGAGAAGGAAATACTTAGAGAATGGGCCTTGCCAACCTCGCACTTGCATTTTCCCCACTTCACAGATTGGAGAAACAGAAACACCAAGAAGGTTTCAACCAGAATGGTATACTGAATTTGGAGATTGGCTTGAATACAGCGAGTCCAAAGACAAGGCATATTGTTTCTTCTGTTTCTTATTCAGAGAAAAGAAGGATGCAGGATACAAAGCATTTGTTGTTGATGGCTGGAATGGTTATCATAGGAAAGAGAGGCTAAAGACACATGTTGGTGATGTTGGTGGTTCCCATTATATTGCAATGAAGAAACGCGATGATTTGTTACAGAGAAAACAACATATAGATGTTGCTTTTCATAAGCTAAGTGATGCAGCTAAGAAGGCTTATTTTACTCGATTGAATGGATCAATTGATACTACTAGGTTGCTGTTGAAACAAGGGTTAGCTTTTTGGGGCCATGATGAGTCCAAAGAATCCAACAACAAAGGGAATTTCTTGGAGGTCTATGACTGCTTAGCAGAGCATGATCCAGATTTACACAAGGCGGTGGGTACTGCAGGTAATAGTTGTATGTTGGCTCCTGAAATACAAAGGGACATTGTTCAATGTTTTGCAAATGAAGTTCTACAATCTATCCTTGAAGAACTTGGGGATGATGTGTTTTGCTTGCTAGTTGATGAGTCAAGAGATGTTTCATGCAAAGAACAGATGGCTGTTGTGTTGAGGTATGTAGACAAATGTGGAATTGTAAAAGAGAGGTTTGTTGGCCTTGTGCATGTGACTGAGACAACTTCTTCCTACCTCAAGTCAGCTATTGATGCTCTGTTTGCAAAGTTAAAGTTAAGCTTAAAGCAAGTTGGAGGGCAAGGATATGATGGTGCTAGCAATATGCGAGGTGAGTTCAATGGGCTGCAGTCATTGATTATGAGAGAAAGTGGTACAGCTTATTATGTTCATTGTTTCGCTCACCAACTTCAGTTAGTCATTGTGGCCATTGTGAGAAAGCATAAGGGCATTAGCAATTTTTTAACCAAGATTTCCATCTTATTAAATGTGGTGGGTGGATCAGCCAAGAGAAAGGACATGATGAGAGAGATCAATCATGAACAATTGACAAAGGCATTAGGTTGTGGACAACTTGAAATTGGGAGAGGGTTAAATCAAGAGCAATGCCTTCAAAGACCCGGAGATACTCGTTGGAATTCTCATTATAAAACACTCAAAGGTTTGGTTCACATGTTTTCTACAATAATTGAAGTGCTGAAAGTTGTGGAAAAGGATGACAGAGATTGGAGAATCAGAGATCAGTCATCAAATCTTCTAGTTTATTTTCAATCTTTTGACTTTGTCTTTTATTTGCATCTCATGTTGACCATACTGTCCATAACAAATACCTTGTCATTAGCATTGCAATGCAAGGATCAAGATATTGTGAATGCCATCAAATGTGTGAGAGCAACTAGACTCTGTTGGAAATAGTCCCACATTGGTTGTGGGGGGAGAGTTGAACCAACTTAAAATTGGGGGGAGTCCCTCACCTCTTGGACTAGCTTTTGGGGTGCAGCAAGGTTTCCTCCTGGTGTGGGCCGGTTGGGTCAACTCTCCTAATTTTGGGCTGACAATTGGTATCAAAGCCAGGGCCGCAATCTCTCGTGCCCGTGCATACTTGGGTGGTGTAGGCCCGAATCTTAGTGGACCGTGGGTGTGAGGCCTGTGTGTGCTCGTGTGTGGAGCCGGTCAGTGCTAAGGACCGCGGGTGTGAGGCCTGTGATCGTGTGTGGAGCCGATCAGGGCTAAGGGGCACCAATGTGTGACGGGGGAGATTGTTGGAAATAGTCCCACATTGGTTGTGGGGGGAGAGTTGAACCAACTTAAAAGTGGGGGGAGTCCCTCACCTCTTGGGCTAGCTTTTGGGGTGCAGCAAGGCTTCCTCCTGGTGTGGGCCGGTTGGGCCAACTCTCCTAGTTTTGGGCTGACAGACTCAGTTTGGATAATCTTAAAAGAGATGGGTGGACTGAATTATTAGATGAAGTGAATGAGTTTTGTGGAATTCATGATATTACTAGATTGGAAATGGAAGAGGCATATGCTGATCCCCAACAGCCTAGAAAAAAATCCGGAATCACAAACAAGCATCACTATGAAGTGGATTGTTTTAATGATGTCATTGATTGGCTAGTTCAAGAGCTTGATAGCCGCTTTAATGAGACAAACTCTTAGCTGCTTGTTTGCTCAGCTGCATTTAGTCCAAGAGACTCATTTCATGATTTCAATGTGGAGAGTTTGATGAGCCTAGCAAAGCTATATCCTGATGATTTTAGCTCTAAGAAATTGAGGGATCTTAGGGACCAACTTAACATGTACATTACAGAGGTGAGAGAAGACAATAGATTCTCCAACTTAAGCACTATTAGTGAGCTTGCACAAAAAATGGTGAAGACAAGGAAAAATCTTTGTTATGCATTGGTTTATCGACTTTTAAAGCTTGTACTAGTGCTGCCTGTTGCTACTGCAACAGTAGAGAGAATCTTTTCAGCCATGAAGCTTGTGAAGACATATTTGTCAAATAAAATTGGTGATGAGCACTTGAGTAATAGACTTATTTGATATGTGGAGAAAGAACTATTTAAGAAGGTTACCAATGATGCAGTGGTTCGTCGTTTCATGAACATGGAAGGAAAAGGACGAAAATATGATCTCTAAATGGTAAGCTGTCTTTTTTTTTCACTTTTGCCATATATTCTAATGTTTTTCTCTGCTTGAAAATGATATGTTCCTTAACCTTTCTTGAAGCAGGGAGGATCTTGAGGTTGGACTATATATTTTGCAAATGCAAGATGTGAGATGTCTTCTGTTGGTGATTTTGTATGCTATCACCTGCTACATTTGCTTATTTTGGTAAATGGTAAACACTTTTAGTCCACTAATTCATTGCTACTGTACATATTGCACTATAGTTTTCTACATTTTTTTGAGATGATCGCTTGAACATCTTTACTTAAGATGAAGTGTTGCACCCCCCTCAAGTTTACTCTAGCTCCGCCCCTGATGGGAGTCCTTATGGGCTGCAGGCCCACGAGGAGATTGGGCTGCCAACTCTGACAGATACATGGAAGAGACGTATAGATTAAGGGGGTGTTTAAATCCTCTAAGTCACCAAAAGTTTTCACACTGACAACCGTACCCCCTCTCATAGGACACGCTTTTCAGTGTCAAAACTTTTCACCACTTTTCACCAATTCACCGGATTTAAACACCCCCTAAGGAAACTAGTCGGCTGTTGGGAAACAACTCGGCCTACTCATGTTAGGACTCTATATCTAGTATCCGACTAGAATCTTTATTATTAGCCTTGTAGACCCTGTCTCATGAGTATATAAGGTGAGGCACGGACCCCTTGTGAAATCATAACCATCAATACGAAGCAATCCACCATACAAGATGTAGGGTATTACGCTCTCCGTCGAGGCGGCCCGAACCTGTCTAAATCGTGTCGTGTTCACCATCGTGATTCTGGTTCCGGCGAGGCCCTTGCGAACAACTCGACTACTTTGAGAACCCCCACAGTAGGCTAGTCGGTATAAAAAACCGACAGCTAGCGCGCCAGGTAGGGGGCCAAGACAACGACCTCATCAATTTCATCGAAGGGCCAGGGCTTACCGACGTCAGTCCTCCAAAAGGAGATGGATTTGTCCAAGAGACAGTCCTGATTGACCAATTGCTGCACCATCTCTCCAGTTGCCTTATATGGCTTCTAGACTATTGCGGCGGCGGGCGCAGTCTTGAACACAAGCATTCCCGTGATGGGAATCTTGGGCTCCTTCTTGCTCGAGGCGCCTTTCTTCACCATCTTGCTGATTGGGGATCTTCTCGCGCAAGCGCAGATCACCATGTATGGCTTGAGTGGATTGGACGGCGCGCGCGGGTGTGGAGTTTTTTGGAGAATGGTGAACTGGAGCATATGTGAATACTAAGCGGTTCCTCTTGTTTTTATTAACGAAAAGTTAACCCTAGGTGTATTTTGAAGAGTACATTTTCACAAGAACAAAGGCAGTTATGTACTCGCGGTATTTACCAGATGCAAACCTGTGTGCTCAAGTCCAAAAATAAGTTAGTTTCTTTGTGGTGGCTTTGCCACGCTCGGGGGCTCACGCTCATTGGGATAATTATTTCTGAATCAAAGAATATTTATTTCCTAAAAGTCTTTAACAGATTAAGAAAACTAGTTGGCTGTTGGGAAACAACCCGGCCTACTCATGTTAGGACTTATGTTTAGTATCCGACTAGGAATCTGTATTATTAGCCTTGTAGACCCTGTCTCCTGAGTATATAAGGTGAGGCACGGACCCCTTGTAAAATCATAACCATCAATACGAAGGGATTCACCATACAAGACGTAGGGTATTACGCTCTCCGTCGAGGCGGCCCGAACCTGTCTAAATCGTGTTGTGTTCACCATCATGCTTCTGGTTCCGGTGAGGCTCGTGCGAACAACTCGACTACTTTGGGAACCCCCACAGTAGCCTAGCCGGTATAAAAACCGACATCCACTTTCTCCATTTTTCAGGTAGGTCCTTTCATGGCCGGAGATAGTGCGCTCAAAACCCAAGTTAATATGTGGAGACAATGTATGGAGACGATACCATTGATACCAACTACAAAGGCTAAATTTAGATACGAATGAACTATTGTAGTCTTATGAGCAAGTAGATTCATAAATGTATAACTACTCTACTTGCCTTTTAGGGGATTAGGTTTTAATATAAATTGAATATACAGTCTTCAAACATATTTAAATTTGGAGAGACTGAAGTATATTTACATTAATTAAAATTTTGTGGTGAATATTTAGAAGGATTCCTTATGAAACCGCCTATGATATATTCTACTTGCATCATGGGATTTGCATAGCAATTTCTTAAGTGAACCATCCATAGAAAATGATTTTCAAATGTTATTGTTTTATTTCTACAGTGACAGTCGACCGCCACAGGTTTTATGTCACAGGCAGGTGGCTAATGGCTGTGAAAATGGGTTATCAACAAGCTATAAAAATGTTTTACAATGACAATGACAATGACAATGACATCAATAGAAGTAACTTGGTTGCCGTCCATACAATTTTGCAACAGGCCTTCAAACATTACATTTGTCCAAACACTACATTACTAAGCATACAATTTATAATATTAGTGTATAATAGAATATAATATGCATATGAGTGCTCCACAAATTTTATACCAGGAATGTAGAAGTATAATGTGTACAAAACTACATATATGTGTTTTGTATTTGAGCCAGCGAGTTCAACAAAAGTATACCAACAAGAAAACACATTGGTCTAGTTGGAGCACTACGTTGGGTCTCTGCAATTGCTTATTAATCTGTTTTATTCAATTTGAACAACCCTAGATGGCAAGTATTTGTCGAACCAGCCGATCATTAAACCAAGAGCTTGCTCTCCAGTTTTGACGGCGAAAGGATCCGTAGTATTATATCTGCAAGCAAATCCATGCCCAACTCCTGGAAAGATCTTGGCAAAGTAGGGAATCTGCAACAAACAATGCCACAAAAGTGATCTAATAATGCAATGCAACTGACATCTACACTGGCACTGGTACTGACAATCAGTAGGAACTCACCTCTGTTCTTTGACGTAATACATTCACAAACTGGTAGACTAGTTCTGGCGGTGTGCTTGAGTCATATTGAGCACCAAGAATCTCAATTGGGCATTTGATGTCTGTTTTGAATGGATATAGTTACCAAATGAACTCGAGCGCTTAAGGTCAATTCCAAAACCATTTTGATGGGTGATATATGAAAAGTTGCAAACACAAAGAAAATGAGCAAACCTTTCATGTCATCAGCAGTCACAATGTAGGGATGGGAAATGGAAACTACTCTAACATCATTGGTTTTCGCCATTTCCACACTGAACTTTCCTGCCAGATAAGAAGCAATAGAAGGAAAAAAATAGTATGTTCTATGTGTTGCCCAAAGAAGCGTTTTGGATAGTAAATTTTAGTATGGGGTTAATCAAACATGTCAATTACCCAGTATTTGCCAAGAAAAGTGTGATTCTGGCATATAAAAGAAGTTACACATATAGTGCCATCTTAGAAATTGGATCACCTTTGTATTCTCATGGAAGTGGTCAAATCTGACATATCATCTTAACTACATGCATGACTAATATCTACATGGCAAGCAGTCAAATTTAATTTCTAAACAACAATCAAATGCATGCTGGTTAATATGCACCGAGAAGGCAAGCATTCCGCACCATATGGAGGAGTCGATCTAGTAAGAGCACCATGACCATTTTACAATGGTAATATAGCTGTGCTTTTTTGGGACGGGGGAAGTAATAACATTTGATAAACTGATGGGTTTCACTCACCTCCCCAGCAATAACCGCCAACCCCAATGGACTTTCCTTCTTTTTTCAAGGAAGCAAGCAGTGGCTTGGCATCTTGGGCAGCTTTTACCTGTGAGATGGATCGGATTCTCAATATTGTGATGCAATGGAATATATTTGAATCATTCATTACATTATCCCGCAAGAAGTTGAAGGTTTCAAGCAAGGGACATGCAAATTAATTAATTGTGGCAAGTGACTGGAACAGACCGGAGAGTGACGCTTGAACCATTCTGTAAGGTTTTCAATTGAGTCTAAATAATCTCCATCGAAGAAATCAGGCACCACAACGTAGTATCCGGCCTCCCCGACTTTATCGGATATCTTTCTGTATCAAAAAGCAATAACTGGTACGTACCATCAATGTTCAATTGAATCCAGGGCAATAGACGAAATGCAATCTTATAAAAGGTCTAACTTTTCACTGGTATCTTTTACATTGTACACTTGGTTGTCATTTTAATGTATTTTTCCCATGGTTACGTCTGTCACTAATGGACAAACCACTTTCCATCCTCTACATTGGTACCGGTTCTTAAAGATCCAGTACCAATGCAGGTCCAAAGACCCTTAAGAACCGGGTTTAAGGCGGACTGCACTGCATCCTCGAGGACAGTATAGCGTAAAAAACGGCTGCAGCGGCGTACTACAAACAGCATGCCATTTTCCAGATGCCTCTTGGATACGCTATTTCCAGCGCAATAGCGGCCTTCCGTTATCAGCGACGTGGCGCGGGGACGACGCGCCCACGAAGGGGCGAGGGGAGGAGACGGACGAGCACGGCCTTGGCGGCGAGCGGAGTGAGGGGGGGGGGGGGGGCGGCGGCGAGGACTTCCTCGCCGACGCCGCGAAGCCGCCATGGCTGGTAAAGCCGTAGGTGTTGGTCAGCACTGGGACGCCATTGGCAACCACCCGCATGCGCGCAACCTGCCCAGCGACGGACCATGGTGCCGATGAGGCCCCGCTGGCTTCGAACGATGAGGCCCAGTGCTCGACACCGCCCTGCTGGCTCCGGACGACGAGGCCCAGCGCCCGCAACCCCGCCCTCCTGGCCGGCCTGCCCGCGCCAGCGCGCCGCCGCCGCTGCCACACGCTGGGGCTGAGCCGCTGCTTGGCCACCTGCATGCTTGGACGCCGGAGAGAGAAGGGAAGGGAGGGAGAAGGGGCGGTGGAACAGTGGTGGAACTGGTGGGCGGTGACAGTGGAAGAGATATGGTTGAGCCAGGTGGGTCCCACTCATCAGCTACTGTAGATATAAGTAGCAAATGTAGATGACTAGAATATAGAGTATGAGACATAGAGTAACGTGGGTGCGGAAGAAACGGATATAAAGGAGAGAATCCTGATGACTAGGACATAATATTCCTTTTAGAGGATGAAAATAGAGTATGACGAGTCCGGATAACCTTAATTTAGTGGGCCCCAAAGTCCCTTTAGTACTAGGTTGTAACACCACCCGTTACTAAAAGGTGACTTTTGGTTAGGGTGATGTTACCACCCGATACTAATGTCTCTCGTGGCTTTGGTACCATGTTATAACACGACCCTATACCAAAAGTCACCTTTTAGTACCGGGTGATGTTATGACCCGTTATTAAGTGGTCCTCCACGGGTTAATTCAAAATCTAGGACCTATTCAGCTGTGTTGTGTAGGCGAGATTAAAAGTAAGCAACGCACGAAGCAATAGGTCTCGGGTTCAAACCTGCGTCGTACGCAATCGCCTTTCCGCCCGAAAATTTTACGATAGGTGAAAAAAATTATGCGTTTGTATGGGAGCCTCTCCACAATTTAAAATACTTTTTTGAACATAAATATCTTGGTACCAGGGACGCCCTTTACTACAGGGCGAGGAGCCGGTATCAAAGGCCGGCGCACCGAGACTTTTAGTCTCGGTCGAAGGTACGAGACATTACAAACCGGTACCAGTGGCTAATTTTCTAGGTGTGTTCCGACTTCCTACAAGCATTAAAAATTAAGGATCTGTTTAGATCGGTGAAAAACTTTGTGAAATTTACGGTAGCAATTTTAAATCAAAGATTAAGATGACTAAACATGATCTAATTATAAAACTAATTACACGGATGAACGGGAAATCGCGAGACGAATCTATTAAGCCTAATTAATCTATCATTAGAAATTATTTACTGTAGCACAATATTATCTAATCATAGCCTAATTAGGTTTAATAGATTCGTCTCACAATATCACCCGGGGGTTATGAAATGGGTTTTATCAGTTATCCACATTTAATACTCCTAATTAGTATCCAAACATTCGAATTTACTGTAGCGATGAAAAAAGTTGGCGAACTAAACAGGACCTAAGAGCTTGAGTCTAGATTTTGGGACCATGCCATGTAAGAAAGATTTAAAGCAAGTTAGCCGAGTACATGTTCAATTGTTCGAGATCTCGTAAAATTGGCATGCTCTTGACCTTTTTTTTAGAGAACGTGCTTGGCACATATTTCATTAAGAGAAAAGAGAGTTATACAAGTACAAACAACAAGAAAACCAAAGGAACACAGACGACACAAGGGGGAAGGGACGACAACAACAGCAACACACACAACCAACAAATAAACTAGAAAAGAAAGAAAAAATAACAACTAAAAACTAGGCTTCAGCGTTCCACCGAGGAAAGAGAATGAACCGCAGGTCCCGAAAGCCAGCCAGCGACCAAACACGCGCGACCTCCAAGATGCTTTGCGTGAGAGCGAACGGCTGAAGAGCCGATCTGTCGAAGACTCCGCGGTTCCTTTCCTTTCAAAGGCTCCAAGCGATCAAAAGGACTAGAGTGTGAAAACCTTTTCGAGCGACCTTAGGGACCCTCTTACGCATGAGCGACCACCATTCCACAAGAGGCATTTTCCTAGAAGGGGGATATGTTTGATAGGTTCACTCTCCCCAGGACCCTGAACCACATTTCGCGGCTGTTCACGTAGCCAACTAGAAGATGGTCAATTGTTTCAGGCTCTTGTGCACAAAGCGCACAGGCATCGTCCTCTCTAAGACCGTGACGACGAAGCCTATTGGAAGTCCACGGGCGACCAAGCAATGCCAACCAGGTAAAGAGCCTGCACTAGTTAGGCGCCTTAACCTTCCACAAAAGCTTGCAGCCCGGGATGGAGGACTGCCCCAGGAAGAAAGCCCTATAAGCACTCGCCGAGGTAAAGACCCCGTGCGAGGTCCACTTCCAGACGAAGCGATCTTCCTGCGAGGGGTCTAGGGTGCGACCTACGATGATTCTCCAGAGGTTGAAGTATTGTAGAAAAGCGGCAGAAGAGAGTGCCCCGGTAATGTCCTTAACCCATCTTTTTGCGACCAAGGCTTGCACGACCGTTCTGTTTTTAATAGCCCTCGGTGAGACTGCCAAGACCAGATTAGGTGCGATGGTAGCTATTGAGGCACCCCCAGCCACTTATCAGTCCAGAACCGAGCAAGTAGTCCATTACCCACCTCAACGGTAATAGAGGACTCGAACAAAGCAAGAGCATGAGGGTCAGTCTTGAGGGGGATAGCTGCCCAGGATCATGTTGGATCTGTTCTTTGGAGCCAATTCCATCTCAAACGAAGTGACCATCCTAGAACAGTTAGGTTTAAGAAGCCCAGGCCGCCCATCTCCAAAGGCCTGCACACTCGAACCCAAGCGACTGCACAATGACCCCCCGACACCACCTCCGTACCCCTCCAAAAGAAGGCCTTCCGAATACGGTCGATGGAGTCAATCATCTATTGCGACAAGTTCATAGCAATGGACATGTAAATGGTAGTCGAGGTCAGGGTGATCTTGGCTAAAATCATATGACCACTTCAGTTAAGCAGTTTACCTCGCCATGCAGGTAACCGATCCACGACCTTATCGACCAGAGGCTGCAGGTCAGCCTTAGAGAGCCTCGAAATGGAGAGCGGCAAGCCAAGATAGCGGCAAGGGAAGGTCCCAATCTCGCAGGGCAGTAGGGCTCGGATAGCCTCAAGCTCATCCGCCGTACAACGAATCGGAAAAAGCTTGCTTTTATTGAAGTTGGTACGCAACCCAGAGACCTCCTCGAAGACCCGCAAAATCTGTTTCACTACGAGAACAGAGCCGTTTGGAACCACAGTGCTAGCTATGTCACAGCAGAGCGAGAAATAATGGAAAATAAAGTAATTAAAAGGCGATAGATATATATTTGACGGTGTACCTGAGTAGAGGTGCCTCGAACCCTGAGGAAATCAAATAAAATCAATGAAAAACAGGAGAAAAATTTCCTGCCAGACCAGACGACCACAAGACTATAATTAAACTGCAGAAGTGTAGTAGACTCAAAGCACCAACCAAAAACATCAGAGGCAAGGACGATGGCGCGGCTAGAGCTTGCAGCACCGGTGATGTAGGCCCTGAAGCCTCCCGGGAGGTCGTTGACGACGACACCGGCCTCGTCACCACGCAGAGACATGTCCGGTGGGTTGTCCAGGCACTGCGAATGCTGACCCTGAGCGGTCGCCGCAGTCCCAGCAGCAAGAAGGACGGCGAGGCAGAGGAAAAACTGCGCGGAAGCCATGGAGCTCAGACAGGAAGCTGTTGAGCGCTTGTGAGCTTGTGACTGCTGCTCTGCTGCGTCCAGTATAGTTATAGCACATGAGCCATGGTAAGCCGCCGGCTGCTTGGGCAAGTATAACAAGGGATGTGGACAGGCTGAATTAACTTCCATATCAGCTTTGCGCTAAGTTGGAAAAGAGAGGTGCGCGGAGAAGATAAGCGGGCTGCAAACTTACAGCCTCCTTTCTGCTGGCTGCAACACAGAGTCCAATAAATCTGGTGAAAGAATAAAAGAGAAGAGATGCACCAAACATTAATGTGCAGCCTACACATGGAGTCAACTATCATAGTTGCATATATAATAAGCTTACAGATGCCGGAATCTATGGTTAATGAATTGAAGTAGGGACCATCGTCCCTCCCGGTGTTTTTCGTAAAAAAATAATGCTTGGCATGACACGAATTAATAAAAGTTTGGTTCTAAAATTTTATTCAAGTTATAGTCACGACAATCAAGTAAATGGATAATACATCGTCATTTGCGTTACTGAAAGACTGCACATAACTCTTTCCTTTGTATGGACATGCCTTAGTGAATGAACCTTGGAGCAGTGCCAGAGCTGGGCCAAGGTGACGCCTGAAGAATAGCTCACGACAGCACGGAGAATTGGTCTCCTCAGCACTGAAAATATTTTTTATGGTGTGGTTAAGGCTGTCTCTCAATTCCATAAAAAACATTTTTTTGCTAGGATCGATCAATACCTTATATATTGTGGCGCAAAAGTCATAAACGGGGGAGCAGATGATTTTTCAAATATATAAACGGGCGCAGAGATGGTCGCTTAGGTCACGCCAGTACTGAGGAGTAGGTATCGCCAACAGTCCCTCTGGTCAAATGTTGAGGCTGTCTCTGAAATCCAGAGCGAAATACAGTTGTAAATATCTGAATATTTTGATGCGGAGGGATCATCTCTAGTCTCTAGAGAAAGAAATCCGGCAGGAAATCGCTAATCTCGTTGCTCCTCGTCATTATGTCGTCATTACCACCATGTAAACGCTCACATCTCAGCCATCCAATCTGCTATGTACCGGTGTGCTCTAGAAGAGTCGAGACAATGGCAGTGGCCTTACAGAATCCTTTTCTCTGCACTTGAGAATCTATTCTTCTTGTCATTCGAGGCGCCTTTGGCGGCCAGACACAAAGTCCACGTCGCTAAAAAAATCAGCGCCATACGATTTTTATTTGACGGCAGACAGCATTGAACGCTGGTTGGTTCTGATAAAAAAAAAATCCACGTGCCAACTTTTAGTTTGTCAACGGTAGAAATGTCTGGATTGGTTCGAGAAGCCCTGAATCTCCTGCATACCCTAACTGCATATAGTGTGCCAACTTTTAGTTTGTCAACGGTAGAAATGTACGTACCCTAACTGCATATAGTGTGTTCCGTTCTTTATTTTTTCTCTGTACCCTGGCCGGTCCCTTTTCTTGTCTATTTTTGTTGGATTGTGTTTATGCTATTTAGGGTGTGTTCGGATATATCCTTGGCTAAAGTTTAGTCTGTGTTACATAGAATATTAGGAGGACTAAACGTGACACTAGTAGAGAAACCACATTCGGTACCCCCCTTTAGTCCCGGCCATATTTGGCACCGGGACTAAAGGGAGCATTAGTCCCGGGTCCAATTGGGGGGGCGCCTGGGGGGCTTTTAGTTCCGGTTGGTGGCTCCAACCGGGACTAAAGGGTACCATTTAGTCCCGGCTGGAGCCACCAGCCGGGACTAAAGGGTGGCGCGCCCTTTAGTCCCGGCTGGTGGCTCCAGCCGGGACTAAAGGGGACCTTTTAGTCCGGGTTGGAGCCACCAACCGGGACTAAAAGGTCCCCTACAAATATCATCTTCCTCCCCCAGCCCGGCCGAGCCATGAACACAGAGCTCGTTCATGGCGCCGGCCGGAGTTAGGGAGGTCATGCCCAATTTTTCTCTCGGATTTTGAAGATTTAGCTTCTCCAAGTGGTCTAAAAGGAGCATATCTTCATCCTCTCATCTTTCACGGTTAGTATTTCTTGTTTCATCCTTTATACATAGAGAAATTTTAGTTTTAGTGGAATGGAGAAATGGGGAAGTTTTGTTTTTAGCACAATTTAGTTTTAATTCATTTTTTACTTTATTAATTCATATTTGTACTTTAGTTAATTAGTTAATTCATATTTATAATTTAGTTAAGTCATAGCGATACTTTAGTTAATTCATATTTATACTTTATTTAATTAAAATTTACAATTTAGTTAATTCATATTTAAACTTTACTTAGTTCATATTATAAATTAGTTAATTCATATTTAAACTTTACTTAGTTCATATTTATAAATTAGTTAATTCATATTTATACTTTATTTAGTTCATATTTATATTTGAGATAATTCATATTTATACTTTAGTTAATTCATATTTATACTTTAGTAAATTTATATTTAAACTTTACTTAGTTCATATTTAAAATTAGTTAATTCATATTTATACTTTACTTAGTTCATATTTATATTTGAGTTAATTCATATTTATACTTTAGTTAATTCATATTTATACTTTACTTAGTTTATATTTATACTTTACTTAGTTCATATTTATAATTTAGTTAATTCATATTTAAACTTTACTTAGTTCATATTTATAAATTAGTTAATTCATATTTATATTTTACTTAGTTCATATTTATATTTGAGATAATTCATATTTATACTTTAGTTAATTCATATTTATACTTTACTTAGTTCATATTTATACTTTAGTTATTTTACTCACTATGATTATAATTTATTGCTTAATGAATTAGGATGGTAATTTTCAATTATTTCAAAAATAAACTCACTATTTGTACTAATTAAACATTGTCTAATCTTGCAGATGGACCGGCAATGGATGTATAACGCCGACAGACGTTCAGGTGACTTCTTTCAAGGCATGCATCATTTTCTAGATGTGGCAGAGCAAAACAAGAAAAACGGATTCATGAGTTGCCCCTGCGGGGTCTGCAAGAACCTGAAGGAGCACAGTTCAAGAAGGGTCATTCACAGCCACTTGATTAGACACGGTTTCATGCCTGGCTACAGTTGTTGGACCAGCCACGGAGAAAGAGGTGTTATAATGGAAGACGGAGAAGATGAGATTGATGACAACATTCTCGGATTTGCTGAATACCCTGCTTTTGCTGATACTACAATGGGTGATGCTGAGGAAGAGGATGGAGAAGATGCGCCTGCAGATGATCTTGGTCAGATGTTGCAAAATGCAAAGGATACAAGCGAAACTGAGAAGGAGAGGTTGAAGTTCCAGCGCATGTTAGAGGACCATCGCAAACCTTTGTACCCGGGTTGCGAAGAGGGACTAAAAAAACTCGGGAGCACATTGGATTTGCTGCAATGGAAGGCCAAAAATGGTGTATCGGACAAGAGCTTTGGTGAGTTACTAAAAATAGTGAAGAAGATGCTTCCAAGGGACAACGAATTGCCCTCGACAACATACGTACAACACGCTGTCAACAAAAATGTACAGATTACATGAATGGTACCTTCAGGCGTCGGCCCAAGGCCAGAACATGGTGGGATTGAAGATTAGAGATGATGACTACTTTCGTGGCGATAATGTTATGTATCTGGAATTCTCAGAATTTTACCAGATATACCATAGGGATGCCCTTGACGTGTCTCTCCTCAGCTGCTGGGTGCTGTAAGTGCTTCATTTATTTCTATATTTAACGTCTCCTATGTATTGTCAACCTATTATTAAACATTTATTTTTTTAAATTGTATCCTGTAGAATGGAGATTGAAGAATGCAGGAAAAACTCATACTTCCACTTGGGCTTCATCGACCCAAAAACTGTAAACCAGCATATGTTACTAAATTTTTATGAAGACACAATGAACAACATTGACAGATTCTTACGTGTACAACATTACAAGACAATGATTCTATTTCCTTACAACTTTGGGTGAGTACTTTTACTGTCTTGTGCATCTTTTAGTTTTCTTCCTAACATAATTTTTATTTCAATTGACGTGACTCTTGGTACAAAACTTGCATGTAAATAGGTTTCATTGGATATTATTTGTTATACAACCGGACATAAGCTTGTTGACCATCATGGACTCATTGAGGGGACCACGGGACGCGTACCAACCAATGATTGACCTCCTTCAAAAGTAATTTTTGTCCTCGCACTATTATTCCTCTTTAGCTCAGCCAAGAATTCCATTTATTTCATATGGTGTGCGCAGGTGTTGGAAAAAGTTTCATGCAGAGCAAAAAGGTCCATTCAAGGAACAACTTGGTATCAAGGGAGACTTTCCGGTAAATACTACTATACATAGACCAACATCTCTTTTTTTTGTTTCATTATCATGATTATGCATGTAATGACTTGACCATTTCTCCTATAAAGTGTTATAGGCAGAATCAAGGCACCAATTTATGTGGATATTATGTCTGTGAGTACATGCACACTCTTGTAGGGCATAAGACGATCGTCACTAATTGGGACCTGACGGTATGTTCCATTTCCATTGAAATCTATATGTATGTATGCATGCATGTGAGTCATAAAAGCTATTATTTATATTTTTCTATTAACCACATCCTCAGATGATGCGTATGAAAGATGAGATCTTACCGGACCAAAGAGTCGCGGCGATTCAAGAGACACTCTGCGGATTTATAATCGATGAGGTCGTGAGCAAGACAGGGGCGTTCTGGTGGGATGGACACGAGCCCGATACAAGGAGCAAATATTAGGAATTTTGTATATGCTCCTTTGAAATCTTGGTGTAAATATTAATATTGAAATCTTGATGTAAATATTAATATTAATCTTGGATTTATCAAAATTTGTTTTATTTAAATATATATAAGTTTAATATTATTACCGTATATATTAATATCAGTATTAATAGTTTAATGCATTAGTGACGTATAACTAATACATATATGGACATATACGTATATTATTATACAGGTATAATACGTATCTCTGTATAAAAGAAACCAGAAAAGAAAAAGAAAAAGAAAAACAGAAAAGAAAAAAAAAAGCCCTTTAGTCCCGGTTGGTAATACCAACCGGGACTAAAGGTGGCTTTTAGTCCCGGGTAAATACCCGGGACTAAAGGCTGGGACCTTTAGTCCCGGTGGCGTAGTCCCGGTTGGATAACCGGGACTAAATCCAGTTTCCAACCGGGACTATATCCGGTTTCTCTACTAGTGTGACTTAATTATAAAACTAATTGCAGAAGCTCTGGGCTAATTCGCGAGATGAATCTATTAAGCCTAATTAATTCATCATTACCAAATAGTTACTAGCACCACTTTGTCAAATCATGGACTAATTAGACTTAATAGATTCATCTCGTCAATTAGCCTCCATCTTTGTAATTAGTTTTATACTTAGTCTATGTTTAATACTTTTAATTAATATCAACAAATCCAATGTGACAGGGGCTAAAGTTTAGCCCCTGGTATCCAAACAGGGTTATTCTTCTAGGGATTTTGTCCCAGTTTACATGCCATATCGATTTGTCTTATGACAAAATTTACTTTGGGTCAATAAACAAATGTCGCTCCAAATCTCATATGGTGTTGTGTCCCTCCAGTGTGGTTGTTGGTTTGCTGGAACAATAGACATTGTGATGCTAAGATAAATCTGTGTTTATACGATTCACTGTTTAGTTATGGTCCTTTATTTCAGTTGGTTAGTGTATACTTATATTTTCTTGACTATTGTTTATTATCTATTTGTATGGATTTTTTACCCCTTATCTCATGGTCATATTTTTATTTCATGCAATACATAATATAAATAGTCAATATTTTGCGCGCATGGGCGCGCGCCAACCACTAGTATCAAAGAGTGCAGACAATGGCCGCAGCCTTACAGAATCTATCTCATATAGTAGCAGCCCAAAAGAAAAAAAAAAATGTGCCTAGGATTGCCAGAAGATACAACGCAGGATAATCCACTCCTACTACTCCCATTGAATTGATGGCGTGTTTAGTTCCCTCAATTTTGCATAAAGTTTTTACCTTGAGAACCGTGTCAGTTCATTTCCTCTCTGTACACGCGGCTCAATGCATAAACTTTTCATCATTTTCATCAATCTAAACACCCCTGAATATCAAAGAGTACAGCCATAGAGTACAACCATGACACACCAAAAAGATATGAAAATGATGAATAGTTTGGACCCTGACATCGTAAGCTGAAGAAGAACGTCACTTCCAACAAACTTCTTTCGCACAGTAGTGTCCGCATATCTTATATATTTTTTCATAATAATCCAAATATGTATTAATTGTTAGGGCCCCTCCTGACATTAGAGGGGCCCGGTACCATTTATAAAAATTTGGGACCGAAAGAAACAACTCGGTTCATTTGTACAATGCATATTTTTCACGTGAATGCCAGTTTTAATTAATAAATTAATTGTAGCTCAAAATTTGGCCCTCAAGAAACAAGGTATTAAAATAAACAAAGAGAAGTATTTTTTATATAATAAATAGTAGCATAATCATGTTCATAAGTAAAAAGCCACAAGGTAGCTTAGTTGTTTGGGTTCATTGTGGCAGACTTGTCCACCTAGTTGAGTCCTCGGCTTGGCACATGTGTTCACATTTTTCTTGATTTATTCTAAAATTTAACCGGGCGCAGAAGGACTTGCTAGCAAAAACATATGTGGTGACTTTGTTCCGGTTACTTCGTTAGTTCGTTGTGGTACCTGATTTCTTTATTTTGACTCAAGTAAAAACTACACAGGATGGCTCCACTACTACACAAAACACTTTCGGTTTGGGCCTTTAGTCCCGGTACCAATTGCACCCGGGACTAAAAGGAGCATTAGTCCCGGGTCCAAGAACTAGCTCACGGAAGAGGACATTAGTCCCGGTGGGTGGCTTCACCCGGGACTAAAGGCTCTCTTTTAGTCCCGGGTGAAGCCACGAGTCCCGGGTCGTGGCTTCACCCGGGACTAAAAGAGAGCCTTTAGTCCCGGGCAATACTACAGACCCGGACTAAAACTGATCCACCGATGTCTATATTTTTCTAAGTGTTGGCTCTCTCTCCTCCACTCCTCAACCTTATCTTCTTCTCCTCTCTCTCCATCCTTATCTTCTTCTCCTCTCTCAAAATCTCTCTGGAAGCTGAGCCTGGCCGGCGCACGGGCGGGCGCCGCCGCCGCGGCCTGGCCGG
>CM014275.1:47805503-47824780 GCA_004135705.1 Alloteropsis semialata | reverse complement strand
TCTTGTGCTATAAATCTAATTGAAGTGATGTGAATTACATTTTTGTGATTCTGTGATGGATTGAAGATGATATGTTTCATGCTTCAATAATTTGTGAAGTGTCAAATATTCATTGCGCTGATTCTATCTGTGGAGAAATGGAGCTTGAGAGAAAATGGAGCTAGAGCGAGCGGGAAATTCTGGGCGACGACACATTTTTTTATTTTTGCGAAAAAGTTTAGTCCCGGTTGAAACTACTGACCGGGACTAAAGGCCCCTTTTAGTCCCGGGTAAATACCCGGGACTAAAGGCTGAGGCCTTTAGTCCCGGTGCCGTAGTCCCGGTTGGGCACCCGGGACTAAAGCCAGTTCCCAACCGGGACTAAAAGCGCTTTGTGCAGTAGTGCTCAAGTGTCACTCTCTGATCTGTTTCAAGCACTTGTCCCAATCAGTGTTATCCTAAACGCTAAATGCTAGACAGTCATTCACCCTCCGTTTAGCGTTTAAACAGTTTAGATGATAAATTAAACGGTTTAAACGGTTTGCACTGTAGCTGTAAATATATATATAAATTATAATTTCATACTATATTTTTTGGTAATTGCAATTTAGGATATGCATATAATACATAATGACACAACATTCTCATATTATACATAATACATATATACTCGCTACTCTAACTCCTATTTTTTTTCTTAACACGCACTTATGGAACCTATATTCCACCGCCAACAACCAATTATCCCACCAAAATATGTTCCTTATTGCCTAAATGATCGTTTAAATGTGTGTTTATGTGTGTAAACATGTTTAACTTCAGTTTAATTTTATTGTTTACACCGTTTTTGACCAAGTTGACCGTTTACACGTGTTTAGCGTTTAATTCGGCGACTAGGGCCTAAACGACACGCATACCCTCTGTTTACATTTTAAACACGTGTAAATGACGGTTTACACGCGTTTAGACGAAAAATGGTCCCAATTGATTTGCAAATCCCAATCAACAATAAATTTCTAGTTGGATAGTATGTAATGGTTGATGCTTCAAACTATATTGCAATGCATTACAAAACTGAGGATCCGATCGATCTTACAGGTAAAAGCTGCCCAAGATGCCAAGCCACTGTTTGTTGCTTTAAGAATGGAAGGAAAGTCCGTTGGCTTTGGAGGTTATTGCTGGGGTGGTGAGTGAAATACATCGGCTCCCTTAGAAGGGTGCAATTGCATTTTCTTAAAAACATTAATTTTAGCGTAAAATGATCATGGTCCTTTTAATACTAACTAGCTTGCACATTTGACTGCGTGCCATGTACATTATTAGGCAAGTATGAGATTAAGATATGTAATCAAACTTGACCATTTGCGTGCAGAAACTAAGGTGTTCCAGTATCTAAAATGGCATACTTTCTGTGACTTTTATGTAAGGATCGATGGCTCAAGAGGGGGGGGGGTGAATTGGGACTTTTTCAAAAACTATGAAAATCAAATCCTAACCTATCATGCTAGTGTTGCCCAAACCTATAGTTCAAATGGAATGCCAATCCTACACTAAGTAAGAAACCTTAACAAGAAAGAACAAGCAACAACAACAAAGTAAATGCTTGAAAAGAAATGCGGGAAAGTAAAGAGAGTAGGCACGAAGACAACCGGATTTTTTTCCCGTGGTATCGAGGAGTTGACGCTCCCCCCTAATCCACGTTGGAGCACTCACTAAGAGTATTGCTCCATCTTGATCCACAAAGAACCAAGCGCTCCACTAAGAATACCCTTTTTCCATCTCCAGAACGGCGGGCTTCAAGTACCGTGTACAACCTTGTATCTTGGGGCTCCCACAATCTCCAAGAGCTCATCAAGAACTCCTCCAATCACCAAGACCGGCTAGGTGCCGTCAAACACCAAGGGTAACAAGCCACCAAGACTTCACTTGATCAAAAACTAAACCCAAGCTCAAGCTAGATGCACACTAAGTGGATGAACTAGCTCAAACTCACTCAAGTTCTTCACTATTCACTCAAGTGGCTCCTTGCAACTCTCATGGGGTGTATCAGGTGGTAAGAGGTCCAAAGAGCAGCCATGAACTCGACCAAGGAGGTATATATAGGCTAGACACAAAGAACTAGCCGTTACTCAACAACTCCCCTAAAAACAGCGAACGGCGTATAATCCGCCGCGTACAAAAGTATCAACGGCGTATCATGTGGCGCTACCTTTTCAAACGGTCGAAAACCTTTTCCAACGGCTACTTCCACACGGCGTATAATCCATCGATACACAAAGTACCAACGGCTTATCATACGGCGTGCTTAAACCCCAACGGTCAAAACCACTTTTGAAAGCCGACTCAGCCAAAACATATACGCCGACCCACGGCGTATCATACGCCGTAGCTTTTCCTCGAACTTCTCCTTGACATGCTCACTGCATAACATGTACGCCGATAATCCGCCGTCCATCGGCGTATCATACGGCGCCTTGGGTATTGGTGACCCAACTGAGCAGCTTCATGCCTTGTACGCCGTATATTCCGCCCTGTATCAGCACAGTAATAGCGGAACATACGCCGTTTCCTTCATTCGAATTCCGTCGCACGCCGTAAGCTTCTTGAATTGTACGCCGATGCCCGGCGTTTCATACGCCGCTCACTGAGTTTGCAAAACTCGTCCAATTCAAGTCCATTAAGTTTTGGCTTTGCTTGAAACTTGACATAGGATGTATTTGGGATGTTTTGGGCTAGGTTTTGGGATGTGTGCATCTAACTCAAGCATAGACCTAGCTTTGATCAAGCTACTAACTTAATGACCCCCCTTAATAGTACGGTCTATCTAGAAAACTAGAAAACCTAACTAAACTAAGTGTCCTTCATCTCCTTGTGACACTTAGATCTAGAAATTTCCTAAGCCTTCATGAGAGATCCGATTTGAGTCCAATTGAGGGGCCTCCTTTCATACACTCCATGCGACTTTAACATATTTATAATAGATCCTTTAATGCACATGTTAGTCACATAGATGGTATTGTCATTTATCACCAAAACTCGCCATCTAAGATGGCCTAGATGCTTCAATCTCCCCCTTTTTGGTGATAGATGACAACACACCCAATAGAGATATAGAATTAAGTGCAAAGGGTTTGTGGTTTACCAAATTCACTCGCCACAAGGATTGCATAAAGTAAATGCGATAATTAAATGACAATAAATAAACAAGCATTACTTAAGCAATCCACTCACAAGGTATATAGACATGTCAAACCATAAGCAAGCATAAGTACCAAATAACATGTCCATACACGAAAAACGCATGAAGAAGCAACACATTCCCTCCCAAGCTCCCCCTATCTCTATCCCTCCTATCTATCTCCCCCTTTGGCATCTAAGCACCAAAAGGAGGTCCTCAAGGGTCCTGCGCTGGAGGCGAAGAGGCGGGAGGAGACTTCGGGCGACGAGGCACTCTAGTGAACTGCTCGGTGTCGATGTCCTTGTCGGTGTCGGAGTCGGAAGCGGTGCCGGCGGTCTCGGACTCGGCTGGAAGAGAAGTAGAAGCCGTCGGGAGTCCAGACGTCGTCGCAGCAAAGGGGTCCTCAGCAGCCATCATCTCCCGCTCGATCTGGGTGGTCACCGACTGAAGAGTCGAGTCTGGAGTCTCAGAGAGAGAGAGGCGGTGACCTGCGAAACTGGAGCGGTGGAAACTGGGAGAGTCGGCTGGGGTGACTGCTCGAAGAGAAGAAGTCCTGAAGAAACTGGAGCTGTCAGAGAAGCCGTGGGACGCGGGAAGTGCTGGTGAGGCTGAGAGAACTGCCCCGAACTCTGAGGATCCTGCTGCTGTGGCTGCTGCTGCTCGGGCACTGAAGAGAGAACTGGACGGGGAAACGGCCCGGTCTGGATCAGCGGGGAGATCGGAAAGGTAGAGATCGGAGTGAATTGGTAACCACCGACTGAAGCTGGTAAAGGTGTAGACGCGGTCAGCGGGGGCCTGAGATCGGGCACCACTGGAGCAGGAAGTCTTGCGTGGTCGTAGAGGGTGCTGATCGTCCCGTGCAACCAGGTGAACATCAGAGCCGAGGTGTGCTGCTGCTGCAAGAGCGGTGGCCTGCTGCTGCTGGATCATAGTGTTCATCATCTCCGTCTGCCGGGTCACCTGACGAGCGAGCTCGTTCTGGAGAGCTAGCTGCTCCCTCCGAAACGACTCGTGCTGCTGACGCCTCAACTCGGCCTGCTGCTCCTCAAGTCTGCGGGTCTGCTCGAGCTGGGCTGCATGGGTAGCTGCCAGTGACTGAAGAATAGCGGTCAACTCTGTAGGCTGGGTCACGGCGGCCTCTGAGACAACCGGAGGCGGTGGCGGAGGTGGAGCTGAAGGTCCGGCCTCGGTGTTGTGAGCACGAGGAGGTGGAGACAAGGGAACTGGCTCGAAGTCACTGTCAGCTGAACTGTCGCTCGAGACCATGAAGTACTCTGGTAACTGAGCCTCTACCTGTGCTAGAGCTGCGTCCTCCGTGGCTGCCTCTGCTCTATCCTCGGGCGAGAGCTGCTCTGTGGCCTGCCTCATCGCCCTACGGCCCCGACGTCTGTCATCCGGCTTGGCCGGACCGTAGGTGGCAAAGCGGGTGGCCGTCTGCTCGTAGACCTCTCTGAAGCGGGGTGGCTTGTAAGTGGAGAAGATCCGTGAGAGAATGTGGCCGTAGAGCATCCTGTGTCCGGCTGGCAGACCGTCTGTGATGACATCCTGAATCTCGCAAATCAGGAAGTCGGCTATGTCAAACCTGGTCTGTGTGAGAAGAGCTGCCAGTAACCACTGCTGAACGGACGAGACTGCCTCTCCGTAGCTTGACCGCGGAAGAATGGAGACCCGTGTTGCTCTGAGTAGGGCGTAGGCTAGCTGCATCATAGCATCAGGAACTCTGGGGGCACCAGGTGGCAGTGGAGGGTCAAAGAGCATCGTGACCTGCGCGTCACCAAGCTGGCTGCAGCGGGGAGGAGTGGCACCGGGGTGAGCCATCTCGTGAAGACGGTACTCACACTGCTCTAACTCGAAGAACTCCCTGATCTGCTGAGCTGTCAATCTGTGCTTCTCCCCCTCAAACATGAAGATCATGTACTCTCGGTCCGGGGAGATCCACACAATAGAGTAGAAGACGTGGATCCACTCCTCGATATATCCATTATGCCTCAACAACTCTATCAGTCCGGGTTGTGCCTCAAAGTATGGCCTGACGTCCTCCCCTGCAGCCTCCCTGATCCGGTCCACGTCTAGCCTGCGATGATCAAAGATCTTGATCCCGCGCTTCCTGTAGGAGGCATAGAAACTATGCTGCATGTATGTCCAGAAGCGTTGATCAACCCCGGGCTCCCTCACAAGAATGAACCAGTCCCGATCCTCTGACAACCTGAGCCGCTTGTGACCGGCTCTGACAGAAGTGAGATCCCATAACCTGTACTGGTCAACTTCGGGGTACTCCTCGTCCTGCTGGGGCTGCTCCCCGTGCTGCCCCTGAAGCACCTCAAGCTGGGTGCCCTGACCATGGCGACCGCGCTGGGTACCGCCACCATGAGTCCTAGGACCCTGTCGTGGGGCTGTACTCTGCGGAGTAGTGCGAGCGCGGCCGGAGCGGCGTAGATGGAGCTCCTCCTGTCCTGCCTCTGTATCTGCTGTCCCGGAATCGGCTCCCTCTGCCTGTGCTCCCCCTGCCTCTCCTGGCTCTCTGATGAGTAGAGGGCGCTGCTGGTGGGTGTCTGGGACTGCCATGGCTCTCTCAAGCTCGTGCTGCTCGCAAGTCCTCTTCTTACTCGGCTTCGGCTTCTGAATTGCCTTGCCTTTTCCCTTGTCTCTTCCCATCTATCGAGAGATATGATAGAAGATAAAAGAATGAGCTACTATGACATGATCTCTTAGTGAAAAGACAAGATATGAGAGATATGAGCCTAAGCAAGAACTCTAGTGGATAAGATATAGATTGGCATGACATCTATGATTGGGGCAGAAATTGACCATATGAAAGACATTGCTAAGCAAATCAGTGATGCACTAAGCATTGGCCTCAATCTACTTAGCAAAAAGAAATGCATATGGTGCAAGGCATGAATTCCCATTGAATTGATTAAGACAGCATGGATGGAAACACTGATTTGGAAGAGTAACTCATACATATCATGGGTAAGTTAGGGATTAAAGAGCATGAAACCATGAAATTGACATAGAGAAAGATCACACCTTGAGATTTCTATGACATATAGGAGATCGAGAGCGGATTTGGGGCAAGACAGAGGAGATTTTGGGGAGAATGCTCACCACTGTGGGATTGAAGTGGAGAAGATCTTGGGCAGTGGAGAACCGGAGCGTGAGGGGCCTTCTTCCTCGAGGCCGGCGAAGGTCGATCGGCGGTGCACGACGCCGGAGAAGGCGGCGGGCGGCGGCGGGGGCTGAAGCCCTAGGGCGAGGCGCGTGGGGCACGAGTGCTGCGGTGGAGGCACTGCGCGGCGGCGGGGCAGCTGGTGGAGGCNGTGGGCGGCGGCACGGAGGTTGCGGGAGCGAGCGGTGCGGGGAGGGGGGGTTAGGTCAAACGGAATAGGTCAAACATCCGACGTCATATATGACAGGTGGGGCCCGCGAAAGATGCCAACGGCATACAATCTGCCGGACCACGGCGTAGTAATGCCGTATGCTTTACGCAGAGAGCATGTAACTCGGGCCGGCCAAGAATGCAACGCCGTATGTTCCGCCGGGCATCGCCGTACCAAATGCCGAGATGAGAAAGATTTCGAAAACAGGGCGCCGTATGATCCGGTACTACTGTGTGGATAAAGGGCGGATCATACGCCGGTAGAGGATCATCAGGGGCACCAGATTTGTGAATGTCGTATGCTTCCTGAATGTCCACCGTTCACTGTTTAAAGCATACGCCGTTCAGAGATCGAGATCGGGGAGTGGATAAACCACACGCTGTATCATACGCTGAGGTTCGGCGGAATATACGGCGTACAGAGAATTTTCAGGCTGAACTACGATCTCTTAACTAGCCCAACTTTTGAACAAACAACAAGAGCAAACACAAGTTAGGGCTAGTTTTGAGTGACATCCTCACCCCTCAAACACTCTTTTGAAAACACCTAAGGTAGCTCAAGAGCTTTACATAACAATATTTTTTCAAAAGCGAATTAAGAACCAAAGGGGAGGAAGTCCAAACAAAGAAATGTATGAGTCATGGCCTTTGAACTTAGAGATTGAGACTTTAAGCTCGTTAGGACGTGACTCAAAAGGCAAGAAAGCACAACATTGATTTCATCATTCTTATGGAGTTGTTAAGTCACATTGAAAGTGAAATAACTTTCTCACAAGATGATTTCTCCTTTGTGATCTAACGCATGCAAGATGCAATGCAAGACAAGTGCATGAAATTAAACATGAGTGCAAACCTTACATGACAAGAGAGATGCAATAGCGGAAATTAAATCTATCTTGTCAAGTTTGAACCCTTCTCAAGATTGTTCATGATGAGCCAAACTACATGCCTTGAGAGAAAAGGAAACCACCGGCTCAAGCAAGACCCATGGTCATCACTATCTTGACAAGGTTAGACAAGCCCCTAGCATATATACATATGAAATGCATTCTATATGACAAGGAAAACCTACATGATGTTAGAAGCATCTAAAATGTTAAGCTCACTTCGTAACCTCGAAAAAGTTGCATCATCAAGAGGTTTTGTGAAGATATCCGCCAATTGATCTTCCGAACGAACACCACAAAGTGATATATCGTTACGGGCCACATGATCACGAAGGAAGTGATGGCGAATATCTATGTGCTTTGTGCGAGAGTGTTGAACCGGGTTATTAGCAAGTTTTACGGCACTCTCGTTATCACAAAGGAGGGGAACCCTATCTAGTACCACACCATAATCCAAGAGGCTTTGCTTCATATAAAGGATTTGAGCACAACAAGCCCCGGCGGCAATGTATTCCGCCTCCGTGGTAGATAAGGCCACGGAATTTTGCTTCTTAGATGACCATGAAACCAAGGAACGCCCTAGCAAATGGCAACCCCCCGAGGTACTCTTACGGTCAACACGGCATCCGGCAAAATCCGAATCCGAGTAACCCAAGAGAGTGAAAGAAGCACCTTTGGGGTACCACAAACCTATGCTAGGTGTAAAGTTAAGGTATCTAAAGATTCTTTTTAAGGCACTTAGATGGGATTCCTTAGGATTAGCTTGGAAACGAGCACATAAGCAACACTAAACATGATATCCGGCCTAGATGCGGTAAGGTAAAGAAGCGACCCAATCATAGAGCGATAAAGCTTTTGGTCAACCGATTTACCGGATTCGTCCAAGTCAAGATGTCCATTTCTTGGCATTGGAGTCTTGATCGGCTTGCATTCATCCATCTTGAACTTCTTGAGGATGTCCTTCATGTACTTTTCTTGATGGATGAACGTCCCTTCCTTCAATTGCTTGATTTGAAATCCGAGGAAGAAGTTGAACTCGCCGATCATGGACATCTCGAACTCCTTAGACATCATGTCACCAAATTTCTTGCAAAATTCTTGGTTAGTTGAACCAAGGATAATATCATCAACATAAATTTGACAAATGAAGAGCTCGTTGTCGATGATCTTTGTGAACAAGGTGGTGTCCACCCTCCCGATCTTGAATCCCCAGTTGATGAGGAAGTCACGTAGGCGTTCATACCAAGCCCTTGGCGCTTGCTTGAGCCCGTAGAGTGCCTTGTGCAACCTATAAACATGGTTAGGATATCTAGGGTCCTCAAAACCGGGAGGTTGTTCAACATAAACCAATTCATTGATATAACCATTTAAGAAAGCGTTCTTCACATCCATTTGATATAACTTGATATTATGATGTGAAGCATATGCAAGGAGGATACGAATGGCTTCAAGTCTTGCCACAGGAGCAAAGGTTTCACCGTAGTTCAAACCTTCTACTTGTGAGAAGCCCTTGGCGACAAGTCTTGCTTTGTTGCGCACCACCACACCATGTTCATCTTGCTTGTTGCGGAAGACCCACTTGGTGCCAATCACGTTCTTGCCTTGGGGGCGCTCTTCAAGGACCCAAACTTGATTGCGGGTGAAATTGTTGAGTTCTTCTTGCATAGCCATCACCCAATCCGGATCCTCAAGAGCTTCACCTACATAAGTGGGTTCCATACAAGAGACAAACGAGAAATGTTCACAAAATGAAGCATATTGACAACGACGAGTCCTTGTACCGCCACTTGGGTCTCCCATGACTAAGTCAATAGGATGGTTGGTGGAGGTATGTATACGCTTCACTTGTGGTTCTTGAATTGATGCTTGTGGTGGGTCAACGTCTTGTGCTTGAGCTTGAGCTTCCTCTTGTGTGATGAGGGTGTCGTCGGAAGGAAGTGGCTCTTGTTGATCTTGATCTTCATGATCTTGCTCATCTTGTTCTTGGTATTGAGTATCATCCTGAGCTTGATCATCTTGTTCTTGAGTTTCTTGATCTTGATCAACTTGGGGAGCCATGAAGTTGGATGAAGTAGTTGGTGTAGCTTCCTTCTCTTCATCGGACGAGTCGAAGCGGTAGCATGATGTACTGTGTACAACTCGTCCTCTTGGAGAAGGCTTCCTTTGTATGGATGTAGAAGGTACATCTTCATCCTCCTCCTTTGGCTTGATGTCCCCAATAGCCATCTTCTTCATTGCATCTCTTAGTGGTTCATCCCCTACATCATCACAAGAGAAACTCTCCCCTTGGGAGCCCTTAGTCTCATCAAACTCCACGTCACACGTTTCTTCAATCATGCGAGTTGCATTATTGAATACTCGATATGCCTTGGAGTTGGATGAATAACCAACAAGAAAACCAACATCACATCTACTTTCAAACTTGCCTAGGTGTTTTCTCTTTTTGAAAATGTAGCACTTACAACCAAACACCCAGAAGTAGGAGATGTTGGGCTTCCTCCCAATGAGAAGCTCACAGGGCGTCTTCTTCAAGAAGCGGTGAAGGTAGACGCGGTTGGAAGCATGGCACATCGTGTTGATAGCTTCCGCCCAAAACCTTTGTGGGATGCCATAGTCATCCAACATGGCCCTTGCTATAGTGATCAAGGTCTTGTTCTTCTTTTCAACAACACCATTTTGTTGCGGCGTGTAGGTGGATGAGAACTCATGCTTGATGCCGCCTTCATTGTAAAATTCTTCAACTTGGGTGTTCTTGAACTCGGAGCCATTGTCACTTCGGACCTTGACCAATATAGACTTGAATTCAACTTGTGCTCTCTTGGTGAAGTTCTTGAATATGCCGGCCGTCTTGCTCTTGTCATCTAGAAAAAATGTCCAAGTATATCTAGAATAATCATCAACAATGACAAGACAATAAAGATTACCACCAAAGCTCTTGTAAGTGGTTGGGCCGAAGAGGTCCATGTGGAGGAGCTCAAGAGGTTGAGTCGTCGACAAGTACGCCTTCATGGGATGTGAAGTTGCAAATTGCTTGCCGGCTTGACATGCACTACATGGCTTGTTCTTCTCAAACTTCACATCCTCCACACCAACCACCATTCCTCTCTTGAAAGCTTTCTTGAGTTGGCTCATTTCAATATGAGCAATGCGCCTATGCCAAAGCCAACCCTTGGAACTCTTGGTGAAGAGGCATGTTGACAACCTAGCATCATTAGAAGAGAAATCCACAAGATAGATGTTGCCATGTCGAAAGTCTTTGAAGATAACATCTTTATGTTTCTCGCTTGACACGACAACATCGGTATCGCTAAATGTGCAAGTTAGTCCAAGATCACAAAGTTGAGCTATAGAAAGTAAATTATAACTAAGAGACTCTACATACAAGACATTGGAAATAGAAAAATCATTAGAAATTGCAATCTTACCCAAACCTACCACTTTACCTTTTGAATTGTCACCAAATGTTACTTGCTCATGATCTCCCACATCTTCATCTAGTGAGGTGAACATCTTTATATAGCCGGTCATATGTTGTGTACATCCACTATCCAACACCCAATGGTTGCCGCCGGTTTTGTAGTTCACCTACACATAGGAGATTAAGCTTGAGGTTTGGGAACCCAAACATACTTGGGTCCACGAATTTTAGAACAAAGAGTCTTAGGAACCCAAAGTTGCTTGGGACAAGTGCCTTTGGGTGGAAGGGTCAAGAACTTGGCCTTCACTTTCCCATCTACCTTACTCAACCAAAAGTGATGTTTATTGTAAGTGCATCGATAATTAGGTGGTAAGATAGGTAGGGGTTTAGTGGGTGAAGGGCGCTCCCTTGTATCATGGCCTTTTTCCTTGCAAAGTTGGCAATAGGGTCCCTCTACATCATTGAAGCACCCATCAAGTTGAGGTGATCTTGGGGCTTTTGACTTTTTCTTTAAGAAGAAGTTGCCAAGACGACTTCTCCCATGTTGCTTCATGTTGTGGAAGAGGATGTCTTTGAGAAGACCCTTTCCCACGACCATGACATCCAACTTGGTGGCAATGCTTGCAAGTTCTTCTTCAATTTCTTTCCTATCAAGGTTATCACAAGAAGAAGAAACATGGTTTGATGGCAAAGGCACTTCCATGAGATCATCACAAGATGTAGATGCATTGACCTTAACACAATCATTCTTACCATATTCTTGCATGCTAGGGTCAATGGCATCATAGGCAAACTCAAGCTCTTGATGTTTCATCTCTAGGTTCATGAGATCAATCTTAAGCTTTCTATTGTGAGCCTCAATAGCCTTGTTAACCTCAATGGTTTCCTCATATTCAATGAGTAATTCATTGTGCTTAACAAGAAGAGTGTTATGCTCATCTCTAAGTGACTTGTTAGACACAACAAGGGTATCATGAGATTCAATAAGTGTGTTGTGTTTAACAAGCAACTCATCATTAGAAAGCTTAATCTTGACATAGGAACCTCAAGAGTTTTAAGTTTGATTTTTTGCATCTTGATCATTTTGGTGTACTCATCAAGAAGTGTCTTAAGCTCATTAGGTAAATTTTCATCATCACTATCACTTGATTCATCATCACTCACCTTGGTGTTACCTTTTGCCATGAGGCACATAGGTGGTGGAGGAAGAGGGGGTTCATTATCTTCTTCATGCTTGATGGCAAGCCCGGCAAATCCCTTCTCTTCCTCATCATCATTTGAATCATCACTTGAGCTCTCACCACCGGAAATCCATTCTCCAACAATGTAGGCTTTGTTCTTGCCTTTCTTGAAGAGTTTCTTCTTAGCCTTGTCGGAGACCTTCTTCTTGTACTCATCATCATCTTTTCCCTCCTTGTTCTTCATCTTGCGCTTGTCGGGCTTGGGACAATCATAGGAGAGGTGATTGTACTCCCCACAATTGCAGCATTTCTTGTTTCCATCCCTTGAGCAGAACTTGTTCTTCTTAGGGTCATAGTTGTAGCCCTTTTTGCTAAGCTTGGAGAGGAGCTTGGTTGTTTTCCTCATAATGAGAGCTAGCTTGATGTCTTCTTCTTCATCATCATCTCCTTCACTCTCACTTGATGATTCTTGGACAACAACCATCTTTCTCTTCTTCTTGCTTGATGATGATTCCTTCTTGGCCTTGAAGGCAAGATCATTGTTGGTGAAGGTAGAGTCTTCCACACCAACACCCATCATGAAAATTTTATGAGAGCGAATCTTGCCAATCACTTCCGCCACTTCAAGCTTGTCAAGATCATTCTCAAAGAGTAGAGAGGTGATGATGTTGTAGTCGGGCTTGTGAAGAGCTTGCAATATGTTCCGGATGATTGCACCTTGAGACAAATTAGCAGTGTTAAGTGCATTTATATCCTCAATGATAACATTTATCCTAGTGAACATTTGTTCTACATTCTCTTTGGGAAGCATGGTGAACGCTTAGCACTAAGGAATTGGTACTTCTCCTCACGGATTTTCTTAGATCCGACATTACTCTTCTCTAGAAAATCCCACACCTCATGGGCGGTTTTCTTGGTGTACACTTGGGAGAAGATGTCACCGGACAAACACTCAAATATGGCATTTTTGGTAGTGGCATTCCATGCGGCTTGATCTACGGTGGGTGTATCTGGTAAAGGGTTAATGGCAACCGCCAAAGCAATGGGAGAAAGTGCCTCCAAGTAGCACTCCATGTGAACTTTCCATTGAGGATAGTTTCTCGCATCGAACTTAGGTGGACCATTACTATCTCTTAGAGCCATTCTCTAAGCTTTTAAGCCTACAAAAGAGAGCCTATGCTCTGATACGACTTGTAAGGATCGATGGCCCAAGAGGGGGGTGAATTGGGACTTTTTCAAAAACTATGAAAAACAAATCCTAGCCTATCATGCTAGTGTTGCCCAAACCTATAGTTCAAATGGAATGCCAACCCTACACTAAGCAAGAAACCTTAACAAGCAAGAACAAGCAACAATAACAAAGTAAATGCTTGAGAGAAAATGCGGGAAAGTAAAGAGAGTAGGCACAAAGACAACCGGATTTTTTTCCATGGTATCGAGGAGTTGACGCTCCCCCTTAATCCACGTTGGAGCACTCACTAAGAGTATTGCTCCATCTTGATCCACAAAGAACCAAGCGCTCCATTAAGAATACCCTTTCTCCATCTCCGGAACAGTGGGCTTCAAGTATCGTGTACAACCTTGTATCTTAGGGCTCCCACAATCTCCAACAGCTCACCAAGAACTCCTCCAATCACCAAGACCAGCTAGGTGCCGTCAAACACCAAGGGCAACAAGCCACCAAGACTTCACTTGATCAAAAACTAAACCCTAGCTCAAGCTAGATGCACACTAGGTGGATGAACTAGCTCAAACTAGATGCACACTAAGTGGATGAACTAGCTCAAACTCACTCAAGATCTTCACTATTCACTCAAGTGGCTCCTTGCAACTCTCATGGGGTGTATCAGGTGGTAAGAGGTCCAAAGAGCAGCCATGAACTCGACCAAGGAGGTATATATAGGCTAGACACAAAGAACTAGCCGTTACTCAACAACTCCCCTAAAAACAGCGAACGGCGTATAATCCGCCGCGTACAAAAGTATCAACGGCGTATCATGCGGCGCTACCTTTTCAAACGGTCGAAAACCTTTTCCAACGGCTACTTCCACACGGCGTATAATCCATCGATACACAAAGTACCAACGGCGTATCATACGGCGTGCTTAAACCCCAACGGTCAAAATCACTTTTGAAAGCTGACTCAGCCAAAAACATATACGCCGACCCACGACGTATCATACGCCGTAGCTTTTTCTCGAACTTCTCCTTGACATGCTCACTGCGTAACATGTACGCCGATAATCCGCCGTCCATCGGCGTATCATACGGCGCCTTGGGTATTGGTGACCCAACTGAGCAGCTTCATGCCTTGTACGCCGTATATTCCGTCCTGTATCAGCACAGTAATAGCGGAACATACACTGTTGCCTTCATTCGAATTCCATCGCACGCCGTAAGCTTCTTGAATTGTACGCCGATGCCCGGTGTTTCATACGCCGCTCACTGAGTTTTCAAAACTCGTCCAATTCAAGTCCTTTGAGTTTTGGCTTTGCTTGAAACTTGACATAGGATGTATTTGGGATGTTTTGGGCTAGGTTTTGGGATGTGTGCATCTAACTCAAGCATAGACCTAGCTTTGATCAAGCTACTAACTTAATGACCCCCTTAATAGTACGGTCTATCTAGAAAACTAGAAAACCTAACTAAACTAAGTGTCCTTCATCTCCTTGTGACACTTAGATCTAGAAAAGTCCTAAGCCTTCATGAGAGATCCGATTTGAGTCCAATTGAGGGGCCTCCTTTCATACACTCCATGCGACTTTAACATATTTATAATAGATCCTTTAATGCACATGTTAGTCACATAGATGTTATTCTCATTTATCACCAAAACTCGCCATCTAAGATGGCCTAGATGCTTCATTTTATGAATGCCAAAATTTCTTTTTTAAGGACAGAGAGAGTAATTGATACGATTGATCAGCCCCAACTGGAATACAGTGAATGTTTGGCAGGTGTAGAGTTCAAGTTTTCAGCTCCATATATATGTATAATTCCAGAGTGGATCGGATCCATAAACGAATTTGTAGCCATGCGAAACAAAAGCAGTTCAAGATCCAATAGGTCCCACTTGTCATCCACTCTCTCCAACTCTCCAAGTCCTTTAGCTCACGTCATCTAATCTCTCCCCGTTACTCCACTCCCTCCTCATTACTCTATCAAGAGGCGGTGGCAGCCCTTGGGGGCGTTTGAGATCGAGGTGGTGGGACAGGTCGGTGGCCCTCAGGGTCGTAGTGATTGCAAGCAGAGCTAGGGCCAGTGGAGCTTGAGTCAACGTCAGCCTAAAGATGGAGCTCAGGTCAGTGGAGCTCGAGGTGGTGGTGTGATGAGGCAGCGGCACTCAGGGCGGTAGCAATTGGGGGCGAAGCTCAGGGCGATGACGTGTTGATGATGCAGCATTGGCTAGTGGAGCTTGTGCATTGGAGTCGGAGCTCACGCTAGGGGGCGGTCAGGAGCTGACTGGTGTCATTGGAGCCTGTGGTAGCTGTCGCCTATCGGTTGCGGCATGGTTGGGGAGTTGGGGCAGCAATGCTCTCGGCAGACATTGTTATTAGTGTGTGTGTGTGTGAGGGGGGTGTTGGGGGGAGGGGGCTCGCGGCAGACATCATCATCAAGGTAGAGCTCACGATGATAGGTGTGCTAGCTAGGAAGGAGATGGGCATCGATGTGGGGGGATGAGGGATGCATTGATCCAAATTTGGAGCTACGTTTCAGTGGTTCCAGGAAACTGAACTAGACATCCTTTGATTTGCCTGATTCAATAAATCTTGAATCTACCCTATTTGGCAGGGCTTCACCCAGATCATTCTAGATCTTGGGTCTGAAACACTGTCAACTTGTCAAGCAGGCCTAAAGTTCTCAAATGATTATGTATCCAATACATAGAATGTACTAATTATTACATTCCAGTGCTTCTTATTTGATAGGAAAGTTCAGTGTGGAGATGGCGAAAACCGATGATGTTAGAGCAGCTTCCATTTCCCATCCTGTCGATGTGACCGCTGATGACATGAACGGTTTCCTAACTTTCTTACTGTATTTGCAACTTTTCATGCAGCTACGATTAAGATGACTTTGGAATTGCACTTAAGTGCTTGATTTCATACAACGGCGTGTTTGTTTCCGCTTATAATCAGATTATCAGTCAAAATAAGCGAGAATCCAACCAAACACCTTGATTATTTTAGCTTATTCTCGATTCTCTGATAATCCATTTCAGAGATTTGAACCATAATAATCGGGAATCGAGAAAATTTTTGCTTATGTTGGAATCTAAGCATGGTTGAGAGAAGTGGAGACAAACACGCCCTATATCCATTTAAGACAGGGATCAAATGCCCAATTGGGATCCTTGGAGCTCAATATGACTCAATCGCACCACCAAAACTAGTGCAGCTGTTTGTGAATGTGTTGCGTCAAAGAACATAGGTGAGTTACCTTTCATTTAAGTGGTAGTGGATATATCAGTTGCACCAGCTCATATTTCTGGCTTTGGTTGTTGCAGATTCCCTACTTTGCCAAGTTCTTTCCAGAAGTTGGGCATGGATTTGCTTGCAAATATAATACAACTGATTCTTTTGCCGTCAAAACAGGAGATCAAGCTCTTTGTTTAATAATTGGTTGGTTTGACAAATACTTATTGTCCAGGGTTGTTCAAATTGAATAGAACAGAGATTAATAAGCAATTACACACATCCAATGTAGTGCTCCAACAAGACCCATGTATTTTCTTGTTGGTGAACTTGTCAAACTTGAACAATCATATATGTAGTTTTCTACACATTATACTTCTATGATCCAGATAAGATGTGTAGATGATGCTAGGCCTGTTTGTAATGATGAGCTTAAAATTCTTTATGACATTGTCAAGAAAATTCGTGTTTCTACTGTTCTACCCATGATTGCACAATGGTTAGAAATGTTAAGATGTCTGGACCCACTAAGTGTACCTCTTTGATTACTCGCTTTGCTTCCAAGCTTGGGGTGTTAGAAAGTTTTAATGTCCCTTACATTTAAACACCCCGTGCTTACATAAATGAAACATATCTTGTTCAATGTCACACTCTTAAACATGATGCACACTAGAATCTTGTGTTTTTCTTCCCCGAATATATAAATGAAATCTCATTACCTAACCCTGCACTTTAGTTGTATATGTGTCGGGAGCTAACCCTCCCTCTTGTCCAACAAGAGGAGCTGCACAGGAGTAGTGTTTATAACAGGATGACACGAAGTTGATCTAGGGACGAGACACCTACATCACAATACCTGCCATTGGCCACATCACCACAATACCAGCCGCCGCACTCCCAGCACATCGCGCAACAGATGTACCAGTCAGGGTGTGTTTCGGTTGGGCATGTGCCAGGGTATGCACTCCGGTATCAGCCTGGCTAGGAGCAACCCCCACATCCACACAAGGTTGGAGGGTCGGGCTGGCAGAGCACAGGAAACGCCGAGTGGGAGCAAGGACCATTTGCTCACCACTCGACTTCTAGCTCCAACGGACTGCCACCGCTTTTCAGTGCACGTTGCTTCTATTCAGCCCGAGGACACCATGACCTGGCGGACCTCACTCGTCATATAGACAAGCTCGACGTTCAGAAAGGTGTGATGCAAAATACAATTAATGCACATGTCAAGGGCACCAGTGAGTGGTAGCAGCATGTGGATGAACAACTCCACAGTATCAAGGCCATGCTGCAGCAAAGCCAGGAAGTGCAAAATACAAAAGCATGAGAGAAAAAAAGAAAAGAGATAGATGGCCGCTATCCAAAAGAAAGAAAATACAAGAGAGAGACTCACACAAAAAGGAGCTCAAAAAAAGTTCCACAAAATCCCACACATATGCACTTTTTGATTAGGTTCTATGACTTACATATCCTCGGATGCGGTCTTTGACTCAGAAAATTATGAGGTGCAAGGATGCCTCTCTCAAACTCCTACCCAAAGCTCCACAAAAAGACTCATAGAAATAGGATGAAAAAGAGGCAACTCATGCCTTGGTAAGGATCATACACGTTGAGCGATCGAGAGCATCATACGAGGAACTTGATTTATTTTGAAGAATTTATCAAAACCTCTGGAATAAAAGTGGAATAAGGAGTAAGTAAAAAGCGGGTGGGTGTTGGCGGTTCTTAATGACAGATTATTATTGCCAACAAAGATATAAAAAGTGCTAAAACAAATAGACTTAGGGTGATTTACTAATGAATTCCACGAGTTTTGGTGCTTATGTGCTCACAGGAGTAAAGTGGAGAAAGGAAGGCTAAAGTGGGCCCAGAGCCAGGTCGCCCGACCTACCCTGGTCGGCCGACCTGGGTCCAGGCCCAATGAGGTCCAACCTGAGCCCAACAGCAAAAGCACACTTAGAACTGATCAGGAACGTTGAGATCATGACGGTGGGAATGAAGAGATGGGATTGGTCCACATGGCAATCACATGGATTCATGGGCCCACATCCCCAACTAAACTGACACATCTTCACATTACCCACCGGAAACCGACCAAAGGACCCACTGGGAAGTGACCCTGACAGAGTGGGGCCGAGGGGCCCTGGGTCGGCCGACCTGGCCAGGTCGGCCGACCTGGCCGCGCGCCCAAACCGCCACCGCCTTCAGGACCAACTGTAAACCGCCTCCAGGAGTTCATCTACGCCGTGCATCATCGACGTCGGTGGAATGGAGGGTCGGCCGATCCCCCATAGTCGGCCGACCTGGGCCCACCTCCGGACCGCCTCAACCGCTGCACACCGACTCTAAACCGCCTCTCCAAGCTATAAATAGCTGGACTCGGGGCAGGGCTAATCATCATCGAGCTGAAGTGAAGATCCAAGGCGAAGCCCTCCTCATATCCAGAGTAGAAATAGGGAGAGAGTGAGGGAGAGTCTGGAGGAGTCCCGGCGTGTCGGCGACCCTCCACCTGTACCTCGACGGATGCAAGCTTCTTAGTAAGTATCCAGGATTCAACTAGTAGTTAAGACTGAGTTATAGATAAGTTAATTTCTCTATTGTGCTTGTGGATTCGTTGCTTTCTTTATAAAGTATTCTAATTTCTGATCAAGGTTAGGATAGCTGATATTATCTTAGGCGTGGTGCTTAGGTGTATATCTGCCCTCGTTTGCCTCGTAGCCCCACGGATTAGTAGAGGTAGGCGGCAGGTGGTGACAGCCCTGTCCGTCCTTTGTAATCCTCCACGTACGGGTACGGCGTAGAGCTGTTGGCCGGCAATTTCCTAGAGGCCTAGGAACCCC
>CM014275.1:47770269-47799536 GCA_004135705.1 Alloteropsis semialata | reverse complement strand
ATAGGCCCCAACCCTTTGGTACCGGGTGATGACATCACCGAGTACTAAAAGGGCCTTTGGTACCGGGTGGTGACATCACACGGTACCAAAGCTTTTAGGGTTTGACCTTGAACTTGGAGCATAAGAAACATTACAGGTGGTAAAAAACAATTGGTTCATGGTAGGCATGGAACCATGGGACACACCCAGCCCAACCATCACAACCGATTCGTTGCTTGGGCATGGATGTATCCCATGGTTTGATGACAACCATGAGAAGCATAACTATACAATACATGCTCAAGCTCAAGGTCATCATATGTTACCCAGCTAGAAAACTAGGTAAAATTTGATATCATCATAGGCATGCCAAGAGTTGGATTGTTTTAGTTCAAGATATTGACAACCATGAGAAGTAAAATTGAATTTAAAATCTAACTAAATAAGAATATCATTTATAATCTCAAAAAATCCTAATAACCCTAAATATCAACGTCATTTGAAGCCTCTAAAAGATGTAATTCTAAATTTCGTAATAAGCCTAAATATGAATTTCATTTATAATCTCTAAAAATCCTAATTAACCCTAAATATGAATATCATTTCTAATATCTAAAAATCATAATAAGCATAATATGAAAATCATTTAAAGTTTCTACAAATAATCCAAAAATCTAAACAATGTCTAAAAATTTGTGCATCATCTCCACACATGCAACAACTAACTATATATTGATTCTCTATTACAAATTCATAATAAAAATGAAGATTCAATCTAAATCTCTTATTTCAATCCATTCCACAAAACACAAATTACTCAAAACATAGAGCATGAAATAGACTATACTAAACGTCAAAAGAGAGAGGATGAAGTTGCTAACCTTCTAGCGGACTTGGTTTGCAAAATCTCCAAAAGTTATGGAAAAATCGGGCATGAGCTCCCCCAACCCGAGCTCAATGGAGGATGAAGAAATGAGCCAAGGGGGATTGGCGCCAAATCCCAGCCCTTAGGTACCGGGTGGTGCATCACCCGGTAACAAATTGGCTTCCCAATTTCATTCTCGTCATTTGTGTTTCCTATTTGGTTTTTTCTATTTTGTATTTTCTATTTACCTTAGGTATAATTATTTCCTTTTAACTTCTTCACTAATTGGTATTTTCTATTTACCTTATTTAAAATTTAGTATTTGCTACAAACTTATTTACTAATTAATATCTTTGGTATTTTCTATTTACGTCTATTTATATTTCTATTATATATTATCTCCTTAACTATTAACACTTCAACAAAAGTACTACATCAAGATGGAAAATATTAATAAAATAATACTTGAACATAACTATTACATTACATACCATCATTCTTGAACATAGTTCTTCATTACATACCATCATTCTTGAACATATGTACCATTACATAACATCATGCTTAACATAAGTACTACATTATGATTGAACAACAATAAATGTTTTCTTTACAAGAGCGCCTTCGTTATGATTGTTGCGAACGTAAGTGTTGACAACCAAAATTGGTACTTGGACCAGAAGGATTGCAGGAGACAGCGCATAGAGAAAGACAGAAGATGGCGCTAGGAGCAAGCCGTGCCTAGGCCGGTCTGACCGGTTTGGGGAACCGGTCAGACCGGTTTACCCTATAACCGACTAGGTTTAGGAGTCCGAGATTGTAACGAGTTGTAACTTGGTTTCCTTGCGGGACAAGACCTACCCTCCCTATAAATATAAGGGGATTCGGCCGATTGAGGACAGAACAATCGAATCTATCAAATTTACTAATATTACCTTTACTTTTTCGTATCTCTCAAACCCTAGCTTTTTCAACCTCTACTTGCTGTTCTTCCTGCATCTTCGCGACGTTTGAAGACGTTCTAGGTGGCCTGCCGACCCTAGGACACCCCTATACACGTTCTCCCCGACGGATCCTTCCGGGAGGCGTGTTTAGGGTTCGCTCCCATTCTTCCTGGAGGAACCGGTTTGACCGGTCTGCGCAGGGAGGCTACAAGCAGTTCATTTGCATGCTGCGCGAACTAACGCTTTCGTGTGTTGGCCTAATTCTGCGTCAACATACTTTTGGCAACTCCGCTGGGGAATTGGAGATCTGGTTCGTGCAGCCGATCTATCTAATTCTATCTAGATGGGTTCCAACACCGAGTTTGATCTCGAGAACATCATCGTCGTCAAGGACGATGAACTTTCTGCTGAAGATCGCCAAGGGCTCGAGGAGTACCTGAAGAAAAAGGCAGAAGAAGAACGCATCTACTACTTGTCGTACTTCAAGAAGGACCACAAGGGCATGGTCACCAAGATCAAGGAAGTAGATCCAACTGCTACATCTTCAGCAGCACCTCCCAAGGTACAACCTGATGAAAATGCTCACGAAGTTTTTCTTAAGTACATGGAGGATAAGATGGCTGAGAACAATGTTAAGTTGGTTAATTGGATGCATAACAAGTGCTTAGAATCGAAAGGCAAACAACTTATGGTTGAACAATCTGCTGTCGATCCTAGTCTTTTGATTCCCAAAATTCCTGTTGTGCCTGATTTTAAAACATCGGTAGCAAAGCTCATAGAACAACCTACATATGGCCTGCCGTTGAATTATTTTGAAGGCCAATCTGTTACACCATCCAACCCAATGTTGACTCGGCCTGCTGCACCTCAGTCATTTGTAAATTTGCCTAATTCGGTTAATCATGGCCGAATTAACAATGAAGTTGTGAATTTTACCCGCAAAATCCAAACTATGAGTATTCTGTACCCCCATCAGTACAAAACCTATTTTCACAAGGCCCAGTACCTTACGAACTTTTCGGAAGGTTCGGCCAACAGATGCAGGAACAGGTGTTGGCCAACCAATCTGGCCAACACCAACCGGTCAGATCGATCACCGTGACCGGTCAGACCGGTCCTGGAGGGTCAGATGCGGCCAAACAGCTCGTGCCGCATCAACCGGTCAAACCGGTATTGGGAACCGGTCCGACCGGTCCTGGGGGAGCAGACACGGGGAATTTGTTTCCTACTCCTGTGCAAAATACTCAACAGCCAAATCCACAGGATAATTCATTAGAATATTTAGAAAAAATATTTTCTAAATACAAACTTGATTTGGCTTCAGCTCTTAAAGAGAATTTGGGAGTAGATGTCAGGGATAAGGCTAGGTTATACCAAAAGCCTTATGTTCCTCGATTTGATTTAGTTCCTTTCCCCACTGATTCTAGACTTCCTGATTTTGTCAAGTTTAATGGGGAGGATTCTAAGAGCACTTTTGAACACATAAGTCAATACATGGCACAACTAGGCGATTCTGGTTCTAGTGAGGCTTTAAAAGTGCGTTTGTTTTCTTTGTTTCTAACTGGTACTGCTTTCCCATGGTTTGCATCATTGGCTCCTCATTCTATTACTTCATGGGAGCAGTTAGAGCAAAAATTTCATGATCACTTCTTTTCAGGCAGCAATGAGCTTAAATTGTCACATCTTACATCGGTTAGACAATCAAGTGATGAAACTATTAATGAATATATTAAACGTTTCTGTGATACTAAAAACCGTTGCTTCGATGTTAATATTGCCGAAAAGGATCTTGCTGATTTGGCTTTGAATGGTTTACATTCTCGCCTTAACGAAAAATTAGAGGGCTTTGATTTCTTTAATGTGAACCAAGTGCCTCAAAGAGCTTTGGCCGCTGAAAGCCGAAGCAAAGATTTAAAAGAAAGCCATAGAACTCATCGGGCTAATGTGCATAATGTAGAATATGATTCTAGTAGTTCCGATGAAGAGTCTCATGATGTGTTGGCCGCTGAATTTGTATGGCCAGCATCTAATAAAGCTTTTACTTGCACATCTCTTAAGCCGACTCATAGGAATCGGCAGGAGGAGATGAAGTTTACTTTTGATGTATCTAAATGTGATAAAATTTTTGATGAATTGCATAAGAATGGATATATCAAATGTTCTTTTACTATTCCATCACCCAAGGAATTAAAGCAGCGTGCTTATTGCAAATTTCATAATTCTTTTTCTCATGCGACTAACGATTGCAATTTCTTTTATCGGCAGATTCAATCGGCTGTAAATGATGGACGATTGAGTTTGAATGAGATGCAAGTTGATAAGCGCCTGTTTCCAGTCAACAACATGGTGGTTAATACCATGGATCTTCAGGATGCCAAGATGTTGGTTCGGCCAGACAATGCCGATGTAGCAGGAGGCAAGAATGTTGTGATTGGAGAACCAAGGAAGGTGATGGAATATGACAAAGTGCTTGGGAGAGAAGTAGTGCTTAAGCAAGCTCCTGATGGAAAGAAAATCTTGACTATTACAGTGAAGACTTCTGAAGTTGGGGGGCAATCAAGCTCTCAAGCGCGGGATCAAAGGCCGGTTGTCCCTGCCCAGGGCAAACCGGTCAGATCGGTTGCCATAACTGGTCAGACCGGTCTGGCCCAGAGGCCAGTCCGAACGTTTGTGCCTAAATGTCCCGAAGTTGGCACTAGAAAGACTAACCAGGACAAAAATCAGGGGAAGGTTTTCAAGCCGAAGGCGATCTTTGTTCAAGTTCTGGCAAAGCATATGCAAAAAGCGGCCGTTCAACAAGATCGGCCACTAAAAAAGAGACCAAGATCGCCACCAAGGGATTCTGGTGTGAAGGAGGCGCCAAAGAGACAGTGGGGTCAAGGCCCAAGCTCATCCAATAGTGCTAGTCCTTCTAGGCCATGGAGGACGTATCAACCTCTCTCTCCACAACCTATTTGGAGAGATATTATAATGTACGTGCCTTACTGTCCTGCACCAAATCAACCATTGTCTGGGGTTCTTGTACATGCCAGAATAAATCCTCCGCAGCCTAGGCCTACAGGTTTTCAACCAAGACAGGTGTCTGTGCCCCAGCAGCACAGACCAGTCAGACCGGTTCCTCTGATCGGTCAGACCGGTGTCCAATAGAAGCTGGTGTTTGTGCCCCAGCAGCACAGACCGGTCCAACCGGTTGTCGCAACCGGTCAAACCGGTTTCCAGAGGAGGCCGGGCAAGGAGCCGGCCAAGCAAGAATATTGTCTCATTCCAAAGAAGGAAAAGCCTGCACCTGTTATTCTGAAGCCAGTTGTGAAAAGTGTGATTCAAATTGGCTCTATGGCTGTTAATCCATCAATGGCCGACGCACCTAATGTTATTGGCACTTTGGCCACAAAAAAGGTTCCATTGCCTCAGTACACGCAGCCAAGGTGGTGTCCTCCTGGTTTATCTCATTCTCAGAATAGGAGGTTGCAGCGGTTGCATACTCAGAAGCAAAGGAAGGAAGAATCGGCGAAGAAGAGGGAGGAGTGGTTCAATGAGGCTAAGCCGATGATTCCGCTGTCTGGTCAGAGCTCCAAAGATGGTTCTGGTGTTCAAGATGTTCAAGCTAAAGAACCAGAAAAGGCCGAGCCATCTGCAGCAAAATCGGCTGATTTGGCCGCGACCGGTCAGACCGGTGTCCCTGACCGGTCAGACTGGTTACCCCCTGTTCCAGTTCCGGCAACTGGAACCGGTCAGACCGGTCAGGAGGAACCGGTCAGACCGGTGTCACCTGGAGAGTCAGTAGCTGACGCATTTTCTTCTTCGGCTAAAGTTTTGATTCCGCCTGCTGTTGTTTCAGATGTTCAGATGGGCAATGATGACGAAGCTATTGACTTTGAGCCTTCACCCAGCAGAATAGACATGGAGGTCAACGTTATCTACATGAACGTCAATTATTGCTTTATCGGAGATGATGAGAGGGTGGCTCAAGTTGATTTTGCTCCCAAGAACGTTGTGTTTCAGAGGCCCTCAGAATCGGATAACCATCTAAAGGCTCTTTATGTTAAGGGGAAGCCGATTTCTAGGATGCTCGTTGATGGTGGTGCTATTGTGAACCTCATGCCATACACTTTGTATAAGAAATTGGGAGGTTTGGACAGCGAGCTCATCAAGACAAGCATGACGATCAGCGGCGTTGGAGGAGGGGAACCGATAAGTGCCAAGGGAGTTGCATCATTGGAGCTCATCATCGGGAGCAAGACGCTAGCAACTGCTTTCTTCGTCACAGAGGTGCAAGGTAACTTTAGCTGATTTTGGGGCGCGATTGGATTCATGCAAATCAATGTCCTTCTACCTTGCATCAATGCTTAATTCAATGGGTTGGTGACGAAGTTGAGGTGGTTCATGCGGATTCTTTGGCATGTGTTGCTATGGCCGATGCATCCATATTGGGAACTCATGATAATGTCAAGTGCTTAACCGGAATTGATATTTCAGACTTTGAGTTCCTTGCTTGTACTAAGGATGGTTTGTGTCCGCTGCTCTAAGGCCGGTTCAAAGATCGGTTGATTCAGATAATGAAAGTAGATGGATGCAAGCGAGAAGTGGTTGAAGGAAAGGGTGGAGCATTATCGGTCAAACATGAACGATGCATTGAAGCCATTAATGATTTTGAAAAAATAGAGAAGTTAGGACAAGGATTTACGTCGGCTGATCCTTTAGAAAAGATAAACATAGGTGATGGTTTTGTACCAAGGCCGACTTTTTAAATCAAAATTTGAAAGCCGATTATAAAGTTGAATTAATCGAGTTATTGAAAGAATATTCTGATTGCTTTGCTTGGGAGTATCATGAGATACCTGGTTTAAGCCGCGAGTTAGTTGAACATCGGTTGCCAATTAAACCTGGTTTTAGGCCATATAAACAGCAATAGACGATTTAATCCTTATTTTATGATCGAATAAAGGAAGAGGTTAATCGTTTGCTTGCAGCTAAGTTTATTCGGCCGTGTTGTTATGCTGAATGGATCTCTAATATTGTGCCAGTTGAGAAAAAGGGTTCTAATAAAATTAGACTGTGCATTGATTTTAGAGATCTTAATAGAGCAACTCCCAAAGATAAATATCCTATGCCTATAGCCGATATGCTTATTAATGATGCTTTTGCACATAAAGTTATTAGCTTTCTTGACGGCAACACGGGATATAATCAAATTTTTATGGCCGAGGAAGATGTGTACAAAATGGCCTTTAAATGTCCCGACTTTGATGGTTTGTTTGAATGGGTTGTGATGACTTTTGGTTTAAAGAATGCGGGTGCAACTTATCAAAGAGCAATGAATTTGATTTTTCATGACTTGCTTGGTGTTATCCTAGAAGTTTATATTGATGATATTGTTATCAAATTGGCTGGATTAAATTCTCACTTGGCTGATTTGCGTCTTGCTTTTGAAAGGATGCGTCGGTATGGTTTAAAGATAAACCGATTGAAATGTGCTTTTCGTGTATCAGCTGGAAGATTCTTAGGCTTCATGGTTCATGAAAGGGGCATAGAGATAGATTCTAAGAAAATAAAAGCTATTGATAAGCTTGAAGCGCCTATTTGCAAGCATGATTTACAGAAATTCTTGGGCAAAGTTAACTACTTGAGGCGATTTATTTCTAACTTGTCCGGGAAAATTAGTGCTTTTACTCCTATACTTCAGTTAAAGAATGAAGCCGATTTCACTTGGGGGGCAAAGCAGCAAGAGGCCTTTGAAGAATTCAAGAAATACTTATCTTCGCCGCCTGTGCTTAAAGCGCCTAAGAATGGGGTGCCATTTAGGCTTTATATTTCGGACGAAGATAATGTTATTGGGGCTGTTTTGACTCAAGAAACAAATGGCAATGAGCATATTATTACCTATTTGAGTCGACGGCTTTTGAATGCGGAAACAAGATATAAACCTATTGAAAAATTATGCTTGTCTTTATATTATGCTTGTACAAAATTGAGGCATTATTTGTTGTCTACTACTTGCATTGTGGCATGTCAAGCCGATATTATTAAGTATATGTTGCATAGACCGATTTTAAGCGGAAGGATCGGTAAGTGGGCATATGCACTTATTGAATATGATTTGGCTTGCGTCATAATATTAAAGAAAGATGGAGAAAATATCATCTCAAGGCTGATAAGGCTTTGGGCCACATCATCCTGCAATCTTGCTAGATTACTGAGATCGATTGCCTTCTGGTCGATTGTATTTAGGAAGGCACATAGCTTCACAATAGTTGTTCGGACATTAACGGGTACAATTCCCCTCAACGCCACCGGAAGCAATTGTATTAGCAGCACATGGCAGTCATGAGACTTGAGGTATACAAATTTCTTCTCTTTTATATTTACTAGACTCAATACATTCGATGAGTAGCTGGACGGGACCTTAATACTGTTCAAGCAATCAAACATGTTGGTCTTCTCCTCCTTGCTTAGAGTGTAGCTAGAGGACGTAAGTTTCAACGCCCTTTCTCTCTCTTCTCATGATGCAGGGGGTCTCGTTGTTTCATACGTTTCAGGTCCTGTCGTGCTTCTAGCATATCTTTCGACTTTCCGTACGTACCAAGAAACCCTAACATGTTTACGCAAAGATTTTTCGTCAGGTGCATCACATCAATTGCGTGGCGGACATCTAAGACCTCCCAATATGGTAGGTCCCAGAATATTGACTTTTTCTTCCACATGGATGCCTTTCCATTTTCATTTGCAGCTGGTTCGCTGCCAGGTCCCTTCCCAAAGACCACCTTCACATCTTTTACCATAGCAAATACATATTTTCCATCCCGATGCCTTGGTTTTTTACGAGTTTCTGCCTCAAAATGCTTTCCTTTCTTTCTTAGTGGATGTTTCTCAGAAAGAAATCGACGATGGCTCATATACACACACTTTTTACAATGTTTCAAATAGATGCAGTCTTTGTGATCTAGACAATGTCTGCATGCTTTGTATCCCTTGTTTGACTATCCCGATTACCAAGTGTAGGCTAATCTTTGATGGTCACAAACAGTAATGCTCGTTGGTTAAATTCCTCTTGCTTATGCTCATCCCACGCCTTTACTCCGTCTTTGTCCCATAACAGCAATAGATCGTCAACCAGTGGCCTTAGATACACATCAATGTCATTGCTAGGCTGCTTTGGCCCTTGGATTAGCACTGGCATCATAAGGAACTTCCGCTTCATGCACATTCATGGAGGAAGGTTGTACATACATAGAGTCACGGGCCAAGTGCTGTGGCTACTGCTTATATCACCGAAAGGATTCATGCCATCCGTACTTAAACCAAATCTTATGTTCCTTGCATCTTCTGCAAAGTCTGGAAATGCTCTGTCGATTTTTCTCCATTGGGACCCATCAGCCGGGTGTCTCAACATATTATCTTCTGTCCGATCCTCTTTGTGCCACCGCATCAATTTAGCATGCTCTTTATTTCTGAACAAATGCTTTAGACGTGGTATTATAGGGAAATACCACATCTCCTTGGCAGGGACTCTCTTCTTGGAGGGCTCTCCCTCAACTTCACCAAGGTTGTCTCGCCTGATTTTATACCGCCAACAATTGCAAACCGGACATGTATCCATAGATTCGTAAACCTTGCCGCGATAAAGGATACAATCATTGGGGCATGCGTGTATCTTTTCTACTTCCAGTCCTAGAGGGCAAACAATTTTTCTTGCCTCGTATGTTGTTTCAGGCAAGGTGTTGCCCTCTGGAAGCATCTTCTTTATCATTTTCAATAACTCTCCGAAACCCTTGTCAGACAAGCCATTAATTGCCTTCCACTACAACAGTTCTAGTGTGGTACCCAACTTTGTCAGGTCCTCGTTGCAATCTGGGTACAACAATGTATTGTGGTCCTCCAACAAACGCTTGATCTTCTCGCACTCTTTCGCACTTTCGCAGTTTCTCTCTTCATCACAAATCATGCCACCTAAGGCATCATCATCCTCATCTTCTGCAACAGCTTTACCCTCGCCCATTGCAATATCATCTGCAAAGGCACTGTATTGTGCAAAGTCTGGGATGTTGTCATCACCGTCTTCATCAACGTCTTCTAATATAATCCCCTTTTCGCCATGTTTGGTCTAACAAATATAGCCAGGCATAAAACCATGCCTTAGCAAGTGTGTGTGAACCACTTTCTTTGAGATGTAGTAATCCTTGTTGTTCTCACAGACCTTGCATGGACAGCATATAAAACCTGAGGTCGAGTTAGCCTCTGCTAAGTCGAGGAATTGATAAACGCCATTAATGAAGTCAGATGAGCGTCTATCCGCGTTGTACATCCATTGCCGATTCATCTATTCCCAAAATACAAAGAAAAATTCAGAATTTAGCGCGTCCACAAAGATTCAAAACTATCAAACATGAATATACCATTTGAAGCCCCAAATATGAATATCATTTATAGTCTCTAAAAATCTAAAATTCATAATAACCCTAAATATGAACATCATTTGAAGCCTTAAAAAAGATCTAATTCTAAAGTTCATAATTATAATAAGCCTAAATATGAATATCATCTATAATCTCTAAAATTCATAATAAGCATAAATACGAATATCATCATTTATAGACTTTAAAAATCTTAAATTCGTAATAACCTTAAATATGAACATCATTTGATGCCTCCAAAAATATGTAATTCTAAAGTTCATAATTAATAAGTCTAAATATGAATATCATTTATATAATAATCATTTAAAGGTTCTACAAATAATCAAAAAAATCTAAACAATGACTAAAAATTTGAGCATCATCTCTACACATGCTACAACTATCTATATGGGTCACCTTTACCACAAAATCATAATAAATTGATCTATAATTCTAAAATCTCCTATTCCTATCTATTCCACAAAACACTTAAATACTCAAAACATAGAGCATGAAATAGACAATGCTAACGGTCAAAAGAGAGAGGACAAAGTTACTAACTTTCTAGCGGACTTGTATTGCAAAATCTCCAAAAGTTATGAAAAAATCGAGCATGACCTCTCCAAGCCGAGCTCAATGGAGGATGAAGAAATGAGCCATGGCTCGGGCTGGGGGAGAAAGAATGGGCTATATACGTAGAGCCCCTTTGGTACCGGTTGGTGGCACCAACCCATACTAAAGGGGCACTCATACACCAACCGGTACCAAAGGCTCCCCGGCTCATAGGTACCGGTTGGTTATGTGAGCTCATTGGTACCGATTGGTGCCACCAACCGGTACTTATGTGCTCGCAAATTTTCTAGCCGTTGGACCAGGTACCAATGCAAGCATTGGTACCAGGCCGAGCCCTAAGCAACTGGTACCTATGAGGAGTGACCGATAGAGCGTTTTCTGGTAGTGACTCGGCAAAGATATTGTTTGCCGAGTGTCAAAAAATACACTCGGCAAAGATATTGTTTGCCGAGTGTTTTTTTGACACTTGGCAAAGATAAATTCAAAACACATTTTGAAGTAGTAAATCAATTCAAATTAAAAAGTTTTAAACTACAAAGTTGTATAACTTCTCAAAATGTACAACTTTTAGTTTGGTCATATCTTCATTCGATGAAATGATAGTAATATTGTTCACAAAATTTATGTCTCTCGTATATTTTCTTGAAACTAAAAGAGAGTTATATAAGATTTGTGAACAATGTTACTGCCACTATATCGGATGAATAAATGACATACATAAAAGTTATAGATCTTCAGAAGTTATACAACTTTGTAGTTGAATTCTTTTTTATTTGAATTAATTTTGACCACAAAAAGTACGTTTGTAGTTCTCAAAATTTAAAATTTGAGTTTTTTCAAACGACCTCGGACGAAGAAACAGTCAAAATGAGAGTTATAGATCACAATAAGTTATGAAACTTTGTAGTTGACAACTTTTTCATTTGATGTCATCATGTCAACGAAAACTAAGTTTGAATGTTGTCAAATTTGAAATTCAAATTTTGTGAACGACCTCGGATGAGAAACTACCAAAATAAAACTTGTAGATTCAAAAAGTTATGAAACTTTGTAGTTGACAACTTTTAATTTGAAATCGTTTAGGGCCTCAAACAAGCAATTTACACTCGGTTTAGTATAATATGGTAGGAATCAAAACAGCATCTAGTCACATGTGAGAGTGTGATGCAGTGGTAGGGGAGGTCATGCGCGAGGGAGAGGTCGTGGGTTCGAATGCTGCCGGCGCGCGTAGCGCGCGCGAATTTTCCGCAAAAAATGATGGGTTGCGGTTGGTGGCCTTTCCACATTAATTTTTTTTGCTATTATTTTCGATTTTTCAGTTCGCAGGAAATAAACTTTGCCGAGTGCATTTTAGCACTCGATAGGCACGCGGCAAAGCCTTTGCCGAGTGCCCGACAAAGGACACTCGGCAAAGGGCTGTTTGCCTAGTCTCCTGTGTCGAGTGTCCTTTGCCGTGGGCCAAAGGGGCTTTGCCGAGTGCCCCAGGCACTCGGCAAAGCCCCGGTTTCCCGTAGTGAAATGTAGCTGATTACACTTTCATGTTACAAGCACTTTGTAATACAAAGATTACAAGTGTACTCACAAACCGATTTTCATCTCTATGGCACTCATGCAACATATATATAGCTCAAAATCTCAATTCCAAACATGTATGAAAAATCATATAGATGATCGCACGGACAAACACTCGGCAAACAGGCTGAGAACAGGTGCGCAAAATATGGCGGCCAACATCAACCCCGCGTCGACGTCGTAGTCCGGAAACCTAATTCTCCATGCCATCATGCCAAGGAAGTTGTTGATGCCGTAGTTGCCGCCATCATCTTCACCGGAGTCACCATGAAGAGACCAAATTCACCCTATCTCCTCGCCCTCACCGACAAGGAGGAGAAAACAAATCTCCAATACCAAAAAAACTCGGCATGAAGAAACCCTAACCCTAATTTAAACTTGATCTAATAAAAGCTATTAAAAAGATGGATCTCCGCTCCCTGGGGACCAACTGCGGTGAAGGCGAGGGAACCGACGGCGGCGGCTCTCTGGTCGCGCGTCGCGACTTCGCGAGGGGGGACTGGCGAGGGACAAACCAGCGGGCGTTCCTTGTAAACACACGAGTCATTCGAGCAAGTTGGGATGACATACAGATCATGACTGGCACTCGCGCACGAATACTGTGCGAACAGTAACAGTAAATCCAACGACTGCATACATTTATTCATGTCTCGATTGTATCTTGGATTCTTGGGACATTGTTTCTGTGTAACGACCGAGATCATGCATGGCCACATCAATCTTGCATCATTCCTGTGGGAAAATGAGTACTAAAACTACTACAGGCCTACGGCTAGCATGCAGGCAGATGTATAATAATGCTAGGAGCACACTTCGACAGAGAATCATATCCTAGGAGAGAAGCTAGCTAGGCGTTGCAGAATTCGATCGTGTCCAATAACGCATGACTGGCTCACCGAGACAATGACAATTAATGGGGGACTCGCAGGAATTGGTTTATCCGACCAGGCAATAATGCAAACCAATAATGCATGTGCCCAAAATTCCAACTGCCTAACGTTCTTGCTGCAAGCCCTGTTGCTGGCTTGCTGCTCCACCGATTATATTCCTGCCGTGACATCATACATATGGCGAACGCCATCAATACCAAGACCCATGCATGCAATCGTGCCATGATGCACGAATCTCAATGCACGAGTTTGCCCGTGCATGTAGAGTAGAGGATGGATGGACTACTGCCACAGTACCACATATATATGTGATATATATGCCTCGCTCCCGGCTCTGGGGTCGTCAAAACTTATCAACTTGAATTATTGAATAAGCAGCTGTGCTTGTGACGAAGAGATTACTGGGTGGTCGGTGGACGGTGGTCCGATGATTAGTAGAGCGCGATCGAGCCTGTGTCACATGCTCTTATATGTTCTTTATTGTCTCTGCCCCTTTAGCGACAAATAGTACATGACATTTTTAATGACAACCCATCAACGTCAAACGTTCGGACCTTTGACTAGGCTTTTAAAATATTTAGTTTAAAAACAAAAAAAAAACCATGGGTCTGACTAAACCGAAGGGGAGCTAGCTAGGAGTGACGGGCACTAACCACCCTGGCCCCTTCACCCATAAGACCTCCAACACCAAAGAATAATCATTTTCCAACCAGCGCCACACCAAGGAACATTACTTTGGACTGGTTAAAAGTGGCAGAATTTAACAAAACCCGTTACTCTCCTAGTAATATATAGGCGACAGTCTATCTTGTAATAACGGGACATGTGCTTGCGGTCTGTTGGTTGCAACAAAAAGGTAGAGGTTCAGCACGCACAACAACAACAACACGACGTCCGAGACGGGATAGTGGTTCACTGGGTCTCTCACGATCCGCGGTCATCATGATATGCTCGATCATAAGTGTGCATGGCGTGACCCGCAAGGGACACCGGCCCTACCGGCGGACAGCTCCACACCGCCGCCGCAGCCGCCCTCCACAGCTTGCTGCCACTGCCACGTACACGGCCCACCGACTCCTGCTCCTCCCTCAGTGTACGTCGTTGCTGCGCAAAAGCGAGGCCTGCCCCCGTGGAAAGACAGCGACGCCGCAGCAGCAACAAACAGAACAGGAGTCGTCGGAGCTAGCCGAGCCGCGAGCGCGCAACGACTCGCCAACCACCGCCGGCTCCTCCGATGCGAGCGCGTACCCGTCCATGAAACTTGCGAATCCAAGAGTCAGGAGGAGGAGTGCGAGTGAAGATACCTGCCACCAACCGTCTAGACTTGTTAACCAGTCATCAGAAATTCAGGATAGGATCATCGTTATGCATGCTGCATGCATCGCCTGATTTGATGGGTGTGAGCCCGAGTGGTTAACCAACGGGCGGGCGCGCAACTAACGCAATGATTCGGCAGAGATTAGTGAGCATCCATCATCAGTGGCGGCACCTAGCTAGGGGGCACTACTTGGCTGCAGATTATATTCCTCCTCCGCTTTATTTGAACTTTTTGCTTTGCCGGTGATGAGCACCGGATGCGGTGCGTCTCCACCGTTGGATTGACGTTGACATTGTTACCGGTTTAGTTTCATGTATAGAAAATGGGCAAATTGAACCGATCGGACGCGCTTCTTTATTTCGGAAAAGAACGGTCGACCGACACAGCGATAGTGTACCTAGACATATATGTATATCTAGCGTATCAAAAAAAAAACAAAATAGGACCGATACCCGCTGGAAAACAATGTTGCAATGAACTATTTAGAACGTATTCCCCTCGTTCCAAATTAACTTTAGGTTTTTCCTGGCAACTCAAAAAAATGTTTTTACGCAATATGCCAAATAAAAATAATTTAACCAGTCATTAGTTTTATTGAATTCATGTATTTAAGGGTGAATTCAATAAAACTAATTTGATGTCCATACTTTTTATCCTCTTGGCTAATGACAAAGCTAAAGCGAACTATGAGTATGGAGTATATATGTATATATGTAAAAGTTGCAATGAACTAGTATTTGGAAAGGACTCCATTGCTTCCAAATTATCTATAGCTTAAATCTCAAACAATGATTAATTTTACTCTTAAGAAAATAAATAGCGTATGCAATACCAAACATGTTCTAAATGGTGAATTCAATATAACTTATTTGATGTTTTTGATGGCCATATTTTTTCCTATAAACTTGTCAATCAAAGTAAGAAAAAATCGTTCATGACAACATTTATTGGCACCTGGCATGGCATCGATCTAGGTGGCAATGTTTATACATTTTTCTGGTAATTATTAGGACATATATACTTTTATTTATGTAAGATGCTTATCGGATTTTATGTATAACTAACCGCACAAATGATAAGTTAGAACAATTCAAAAGAAACCCCCAAAGTGACTGGCCCTAGCTTCAATTTCGGACACCAAACTCTTGTAGGGCCCACAATTATCTAAGGGCCTGTTTAGCTTGGAAAAAAAGTTTGCGAAAGAAAGTTTCTAATTCTAAATCGAAGATTAGGAGGACTAAACATGATCTAATTATAAAACTAAATACACGGATGGACGGGAAATCGCGAGACGAATCTATTAAGCCTAATTAATCTGTCATTAGAGATTGTTTACTGTAGCACGACATTGTCTAATCATGGCCTAATTAGGCTCATTAGATTCGTCTCGCAAAGTTACCGGGGGTTATGGAATGGGTTTTGTCATTAACACACGTTTAATACTCCATGCATGTAAGATTCTCTTTGATGAATGTGGAGTTTTAAAGTTTCAAAAGTTTCGTGGTGATCTAAACAGCCCTAAGTGTTTCTTAGGACACCGCACCAAACCGCCAATGTATGAACCCAAGATTATCGCGACCTAAGTTCATGCGCTGGCCGTAGCCGAAAGATCCGAACCTTCGCGCTCACCCAACAGGCCAAAAAAAAAAGGAAAAAAAAGGGCCCCACGCATCACGAAGACGTGTGTGTGCCCTGTCCTAGCACCAGCCGGAGCAGACCAGTATAAAGCCGCGCCACTTCTCCGTGCTTCGCCGCACCACAGACCCCAACAACCGCACTCCACTGCTCGATCAAGCTCCATTCCAAGAAGCTCAAGGACGGCGGCCATCATGGCGCGGCGGTGTGTGCTGCCTCTGCTCGCCTCCCTCGCCCTCGTGGCGGCCGTCGCGTCGGCCGACTCCTGGCTCTACGAGAAGTTCAACACGGACGGCACCGTCCGCACCGACTACGACGCCTCGGGGCAGCAGGTGGCCATGCTCAACCTCGACCAGAGCTCCGGCGCCGGGTTCAACTCCAAGGAGCAGTACCTCTTCGGCGAGTTCAGCATCCAGATGAAGCTCATCCCCGGCAACTCCGCCGGCACCGTCTCTTGCTTCTACGTAATAAGCTAGCCAGAAGCCTTTTGACTCTTAATCTAGACCTTGATCTCAACCTAACGCTCCGTCCTGTGCACATGGATTCTTACTATTGCAGCTCTCTTCCGGCGACGGCGATGACCACGACGAGATCGACATGGAGTTCATGGGCAACTCCAGCGGGCAGCCCGTGGTGCTCAACACCAACGTGTGGGCCAGCGGCGACGGCAAGAAGGAGCACCAGTTCGACCTCTGGTTCGACCCCGCCGCCGACTACCACACCTACACCATCATCTGGAACCCCGCCAACATCATCTTCAAGGTGGACGGCAACGTCATCCGCTGCTTCAAGCGCTACTCCGACCTGCCCTACCCGAGCTCCAGGCCCATGAAGCTGCACGCCACGCTGTGGGACGGCAGCTACTGGGCCACCGAGAAGGGCAAGGTCCCCATCGACTGGTCCGGCGCGCCCTTCGTCGTCTCCTACCGCGGCTTCTCTGCCGACGCCTGCGTCAGCGGCGGCGGCGCGTGTTCCGCCGGCGGCGTCAGCTGGATGAACAAGCAGCCCGACGGCGCCGAGTGGGGCACGGTGAGGTGGGCGGAGAGCAACTACATGCGCTACAATTACTGCGATGATGGGTGGCGGTTCCCGCAGGGGCTCCCCGCCGAGTGCAGCCGCGGCTGATCCATCGATTCGTTGGCCGCCGTCTGATGATCCAGCCAGGCGTCTCCATTTGTTATATAAGTTTTTGATTTATTTTTTCTTGGATATATATGATTCTTGATCTGCTATACTACTGTGAATTTGTGAATTGTGATTATGTAAAAAGCAGCCCCACAGCAACGCGAGGGCGACAGCACGAGATTACACTAGTTTTCTTGTAAAGAAAAAGCTTTGTTGCTACTTTTGGATAAAGGGATATATATGGATACTTCTATCAGTTGTGAGATTCCTTTTCATTTCAGTCATTGAAAAAATTCGTTATGAAAAAATAAACTTTAAAAATAATTTAAAACTACGGCAGATGAAAATATGGTAGCAAATGTACATTCAGCTATAACGGGACGGAATCAACTAACACCATGTGTGTACCAACCAATCTTGAGTAAAATGCGTAACCGCCAGTCCTGTGTGTACTTCCACTCTTGCGTTCAATCAAGAATCAACCAGATATGCGTTCCCTTGTCCGCAAAGGCACAACAAAGCGTACTCGAATTGAATGTGCAAAGTGCAAGCCCTAATCATTTGGCCTGCATATAGGGCCTGTAACCACTAAAGTACTGCTCCGGCACCGCTGGTCATGCTTTTTGTGCTGTCCGTAAGCGATACCAGTTGGTGACACAGCCGATGGTAGTGGAGACATGAGGAAGTGGTTGTAGACTGCACCTGCAGTGCATATCATCAATATCATCATTCATCGTCGTTTACGACTCGACAGTCGGCACTTCTTGTGTTGGGATCGGGAGAATTGGCGGCGCTTTTGCCGAAGTCTTCGCCATCTTCGCTGGAGAGTGGAGCTAGCGAGACCGCTGCTTTTTTGCAGGATCTTCATGTGCTTTCACATCATTGATTTCCTTGACATGAACGGTGTGGCAACGCGCGTCCGTCGTGAGCGACGCGCTCGCCAATCCAAAAGATGGATACCAACTGCTTGCAAGACGCGGCAAGTGTCCCGGTGTAGGTGGCCGGGCGGCCGAGCGGTTGCGCAAAGGAGACACCAGCTGCCCGGCATCTGCATGTGCATGTGCCCGTGCATGTCCACCTACCGCCGCGAACGCGCGAGTCAGAAGTCAGAAACGCCTGCAATGTGCATGGTAACAAACAAATTTTTAGAGTTTTGGGGATTAATAAGTCCCTAGAGTACATCATTTTAGAAGTACAAAATATATTTAGTTGGAGATAAAGAAGATATGAACAAACTTTAGAGATAAGATAGAGTCTTAGAGATAGGATAGGTTTAAACCTAGCACAACTTATCTTGTACTTCAACTCTCTCCCTCGTACTCATATATGCCCCCCAAGGGTCAATGCAATCAGTACAACACATTATTAGGGTTTCATCCCATTCCAATATTGCAAAAGACCAACGTCATTAGATCCTTAGTCATTCTACAGCTTCTGCTCGCGCCGCCCTGGGGAGATCAATCCCTATAATCTCCCTGGGGCGTCGCATGAATAGATTACCCTCCAAATAATAATAGATTAGAGTAAATTAATTTTTTTTAATCGACCGGGCGTTAAGCGCGGTGCGGCGGACGTGCCGGGCGACGAGGGACGAGACGCAGGCACCGCCCCAGCGACGACGTCAACGTCGGGCTTGGCTCGGCATCCAACTCCTCCGTGTGAATCTCTTCGGGGCGGCGGCCACTGCAGGAGGGAGCGCACATCCTGCATGTGGTGCCGGCCGGCTACCGTTGTCTTCGTCGAGCACCTACGCATGCCGCCGCGAGATGCACTATGCACGCAGGGATTGAAGGATTCGAAGCGCAAGGAGATTGGATCCATGCATCTGCATCTATGCAAGTTGGCATGAAATGCATGGACGAAATCAAGGAAATCCATGCATGTACGCATGCATGATGCATGGCATGCATGCCATCTCACGGTGTCTAGAGGAAGGGACATACTCATATACGATCTACTTCGAGTCTACGATCAGCACTGCATCCATCGGTTGTACGACTACATCAACAACTTGTTCGTCATCGCCGACTTTTATCGCCTTTGGTCTTCACCAGCATGGTCTTCGTCAAGCTGCCGCGCCACTTCGTCTACAAAGATGGACATCCTACGTCAGACAACACTGCAAGACGCTTCATCGACCGCGGCAACGACCACGTCATCTACGGCAATAAATACTGCATCAACATCTCGTCCTCTAACATATGCAAGACAAAATCGTCCTCGGACATATGCAAGACAACTCGACGGCATCCTCTGACATGTGCAAAGTGTCTCTTGTATGACTGCAGCTTTTGCTTTACAACAAGCGTAATTTTTTTTGCACCTTCGGCTATATGCGGCTACCTCGACCATGACTACCTCGACCACGGCTACTCCATTATCGTCGGCAAGAACTCCAGTCAAAAGCATCCGTGTCATCACTATCGTGTATGACACTCTCGCTATGACTGCAGGAGGGAATAGAGGAGAGACAAGGGACGGCACCAGAAGGGGACGCAGGAACCGCCTTAGGTGTCGGACCATCCATCAGAGACGCAGTTGATGATGGTGGAGCGAAGAAGACGGTGGAAGCACAAGACTTCAAATCCAGTCGCAATTGTTCGCTTCACTCCCGCTATGACTGAGGGGGAATGTTAGAAGTACAAAATATGTTTGGTTGGAGATAAAGGAGACATGAACAAACTCTAGAGATAAGATAGAGTCCTAGAGATAAAATAGGTTTAAACCTAGCACAACTTGTCTTGTACTCCAACTCTCTCCCTCATATGTACTCATATATACCCCCGAGGGTCAATGCAATACACAACAGATTATTAGGGTTTCACCCCGTTTCAATATTTTCCACACGTCGAGCATCGCAAAAGGCAAATATATATGCAGTATAGAGCCCCTTAATGGCCACCAAGTACAAACAAAGACAAAACATTTGGTTTCTGCTTCTACATAAGGATAAACAAACAGTGTCCCATCAAACAAAGTATCACCAGTAAATGTATGAGTTGTCACTGAACTTGTTCTATAGTGTCATTCAGATCCATAAACTCATAAATATACAATACAAGAAACTACTTAATCTGTAACTAATTTTCCATGACGTTTCCAAAGAACGTCAGGAACGGTACCTAGTACAATAGCAAAGCCATCCTTACCACTGCACCACTTGTCAATTTGTGCCAACGGCGGACGTATCGCTGCACCACTTGTCAATTTGTGCCAACGGCGGACGTATTATTTTTAAAGTTATATTACGGTTTGTCTGGATTTTGAAATTGTTGCGGTTTGTCCGGATTTTGGAATTGTATCGGTTTGTCCGGATTTGAAATATATAAAAAAAGTTGCTGTCCAAAAGTATCAAACCCACAACCTCTCGCTTGTGACAACAAATTTTACCACTGCGCTACTTGCACGTTTGTGATTACATTGATGAAAGATTTCTATCTTTAATCTAATAGAAGATCTTGCCCACCACTTGAAGCTAGGCTGAGTGTGGGCACGAGGACTAGTGGTAGCATGCCACGTGGCGGTGCCAGCTTGCTGGCCACATGAATAGTTTATTTTTCTTTTTAATCCATAATTAAAACTTGTAACTAGTATTTCTTCGTCACAAGAACTCCAAATTTGTTAGTTCTTTTTTATAATGTTTTCTAAAATCACGATTTTTCATTTGGTAGTGTTTGTTCGTATGTTAATCGCTATTTTTTAGATCTTTTTCTTATGGTTCATTTTCTTCCATCATGTAGAAAATTCAAAAATATATTTTTATAATAATTTCTAATGTAACTTCATATTTCTAATGCTAAGGTAAACAAAATATTGTGGCCAAATTGAGGTGCATACGAGCTTGAAATAATTTTTTCAAGATATGAAAAATACAATGTTTGAGTTGAGATATACGAAACTATGTTAGAGATGTATCCCATTTATGAACAATGTATACTCCAAACATCACAAAAACCTATGAAACTTTTAAGTCAAGATTATACATTCATAATATGATTATATGACAATTTACATGATTTTCGGAGAAGTTGTAGGTATTATTATCATTATTTTATAATAAGATTGCAAGTAGAAGTTTGATTTATGCTTAGAAAACATTTGAAATTTTCATCTATTTTCTGGATATGAGATAAATAGAACTGAGAAAATTTAAATATATTTTTATGTATTTTTTCTAATCTTATTGGTCTATCTTGGAATTAATTTCGATAATTATGCAGAAATTCATTTAAACAATAGAAAATACCAAATCTATTCAAAAATTCTTGAAACTGTTACATGACAACCTAGATGTCGTAAAAATGTATTATTATATATAATATAGTTATATTTATGTGTAGCTTCACACACCTCATGCTAGGAAGAATGTGGGATCATTCTGGTGGAAGGACATCATGTCCCTGAGCCAAAATTTCTTTATGATTGCTAGCTGCAAGGTTTTGAAAGGGGATTTTGTTATCTTTTGGAGTGATCTCTGGGACTTTGGCATACTTTAGTGGAGGTTCCCTCACTCGGCCTCCTTTGAAAAAAAGAAAACATCTCTAATAAGCAATTTTGCTTGAATGATGTTGGGCACAACTTCTTATTGTCTTTATCACAGCAAGCTGTGGTTCAACTGCCCTTTTAGCCAAGCCTGCTGGATCTTTTTGGATATTGATTGGGACACAACTCTTCAGCCCTTGAATATGATCATTAAAGCAAGAGAAAGTTTTGGTGCCATGATTTTCAGAGATATTGTCATAGTAGACACCTGGTCCATTTGGTGCCACAGGAATGACATCATTTTTGATGGAGGTCATTTATCTTTTGCTAAATGGAAAGTAATTTTCAAGGAGCAAATGAGTCTGGTAACCTTAAATGCAAAGCCAGTGCTGAAGATGAAGCTAGAATCCTGGATGAGTTGTTTGCTTTAAGTTTTTTTCACCATTTTTCTTTGAGGCTTAAAGTCTTGTAACTATGTACATATCCTTTACATATATATAAAAAATAGAGGTAGGGCCTCCCCTGCCGTTTTCCTCAAAAAAAGAAAAATGTTATGCAGATAAGAATTGAAAAAGGCCCATTTTGGCCCAAATGACCCAATCATTCTGGCCATCCATCGCCGATCTTATGGTTTTGCTCGTGCTACCATAGTATAAATTCGCGCCCACCAGAGATAAAGTAACCCAAATCTCTTCCTCCCCCTCAGCCTCCTCCGTCCTCATGCACCTAGATCCACAGCCATGGGTGCATGGTGGTGAGTGGTCCCCGGAGGGAGATGCATGGGCGCAAGCGTCATGCACTCGTGGCCGAGGGGTGTGCGCGTGAGGCCGAGGGGCAGGCGGCACGGTGCCTTAGCCCTAGGGCATGGATATCTTGCACGTCCCAACTAATATTATATCCTCCTATCACAATCAGGCCTGGCCCTGGGGGGGAAGGCGAGCGGGGCGGCCGCCCCGGGCCACTGACACCCAGGGGCCCCGCGCAGGTTCGCAGAAGCACATATGGCGAGGTTGCCAAGAAATTCGCGTGATTAATTACCCATTCTACCATCTCGTGGACTATACTACCGAAGGGCTGGGCGATAGCTGACGACTGGACTTCGTGTTCGAGGTATTGGCTCATCGAAGCTAGCCCCTGCTAAACTTGTCCGCCGTCTGCATCTCTGCGCAGTCGCTAGATCAAGACGAGGCCGGCCAGAGCCAGACCGCCGGAGACCATTTCGCATCCGCGCAAGGGCAAGACCTGATGTGCTGACCACGCCGCAATTCCTCTATCCATGATCGCCAGACTCCAAATCCCTAATTAGGGGACCAGGTATCGTACAGGTAGACTATTGCCTATGACGAATTGATCTTTGATTTACTGATGAAATGATCTATTTATTACCACAGTCCACTGACAATTCATGGATTGGACTTTGGCAATATCAGATAAATAATATTGTAATATGCGAGTTCACTTTGGTAGATGAGATTTCCGTGAGTTGATTTAGCACCTTTGTGGCTTTGCACTAGTATTCCATTGCTACCTTTTAAATTCCATTTAGGGTTTCTTAGAGTAGCATGAGTACTTCAACAAATTCAGATGAGTTGTCAGAGTTGTTGATATAGAGTAGCATAATAGGTAGATGAGTTAAAGATATTTATTGGATGAAATTGATAATGATTTCAATATGTTCACATCTAGAAATGATAGTTAAAAATGTACATTATATATGCAGACACAAAAAAATATGTTTATTTAAGGGCCCTTCGATTTTGCCTCGCCTCGGGCGCCCGAAATCTCAGGACCGACACTGATCACAAACAATGAGCGTGACTTACAGTATTTAAACCATGCAGCCCTGACTCCACCATGCACCTTCTGTTGATTGGTCGTCGCCTCCCGTCCACATATGCTACGGTTGCCATGATGCTATCCCAGGTCTTTCGAGCTCTCAGGATTACAATGAGATACTGAGTACATTTGGCCAGCATGGTATTTATAGGATTAGCTGCTGTCATGCAGTGCTGATGAGTGCCTAGTCCTAATACAATTTTGTTAGGTTGGTATTATTCTTCTCTCTAAATCAAACCAAGCAAGATCTTGAGGTGACAGAGTTGTGAGCCAAACAAAGGAAAATATACATTGAAACATCGGTAGAAGACAAGAACTTCTTGAAAATATTATCCATTTCTTAAAAAACATATGTCCTTTGTTCAACCTTCAGCATTGAAACAAATGGAAATTATGCTTGGAAAAAATCTAATTATGAAATGACAAATAAAGCTAGGAGAAATCACTGACGAAAGGCTTCTAGGGGTTAGGGGTGGACATCAATAAAAGATAGCCGAGAACCAAACCGGAAGAATTGGAACCGAAACTGAACTAACTGAAACAAAAAAAAAAATCGATTCCTAGTACAGTTTCAAACAACATGGAACCAAACTTTTTATGTTTGTTTTGTTTCTAGCTCTAAATTAACCATATAACTAAAAGAACATGAACTTGTACTTCACCTATTCAGTCATTTATATTTTGTAAGATTAGATTTGACATAAATGTGATTTATCATGTTTGAAGTGCTATATGTTTGTTTTATTGTATTGTTACTGTTTCCGTGTCAATTGTTGTTATCTAAAGAGTAATTGTAACCCAAATTTTCTTTAAAACTAGCATATTTTTTTGTTGTCTTAGCCTCTGCTGATAGTGTTCAGTTAGAACCGAAACCGAACCAAAAACACCAAATACTAAAATGCTTGGTTCCTAGAATTTTATAGAACCGATCGGTTCCCATTTTATAGTAACCGAATTTTGTCAAAAACCAAAGAACCGTACTAAAACCAAGCCGAGAACCGTGCTCACCCGTACTTAGCCTAGGCTTAGTGTATGGTTTGGTTGGACTATTACCAAGACTAGAAACTAGATAACTATCTCTGTTGAGTGTGATGAGGATGAAATTGTTCTCTCATCTAATAAAACTCTTTTCTTCTCTTCTCTCTCCTTGTCAAGTTATCAAAAATACTGATGTGATATTAAATTTAATTGTCATTAAACTCTTTATCAAACTCCATTGAGAGTTTGAGACTGACCTTAGACATTTCTTTATTTTTGTTTGCTGACTGAAAAACATAGTGGTTGCCCACACTATGGTACTAATTTCATGCTAAAAAGTTTCAATTATAATATTCCTTAAAATTACGATCAATCTGTGGTCCATTTGCATCATATGTACTATTTATAATTTTTATACCATCAAAACAAGATATATGTTTACATATAAATACATATGGACCCTAGATGTTAATCATATGCTCACAGCCTCACAGTACTGACAAGGTATGAGTGTATGACATGGTACTTATTCTAACACCAGTATTTTTCATACCAGTTTTTGGCAGTGCCTATGATTTGGCAAACCTACGTTACAAAACGACAAACAGACTCATATATACCCAACAGGCTGCACACACACGACCCTTCCCTGCGTCAAATGGTGCTTTACATGGAATGGGGCATTCAACATTAAAATACTTTTTAAGGCTGGGAGCCGTCTTCGACAGGAGCCACGGCGACTACTCGCGGGTTGTGCCGGTACCTGTACCTCCTGGCCCAGTAGACGAAGTTGAGGAAGCCGATCAGCGACACGACGGCGACCACCCAGTAGAAGAGATCGAGCCGGCTGCTGTTCAGGCCGGCGCCCTCCAGCCACCCGACGCCGCCGCCGCCACGCCGTGTGACCCTGTTGACCACCTGCACCAGCAGCGTGCCCAGCCACGACGCGAGCCCGACCTGGCACCAGAAGAGCGCCACCCCAATGGACTTCATCCCCGGCGGCGCCTCGCTGTTGAAGAACTCGAGCAGGCCGACGAACGACGTGGTGTCGGCCACGCCCAGCAGGAAGAACTGCGGCGCCAGCCAGAAGAGGGAGATCCGGTGCCCTGCTCGCCTCCTCCTCGATTCCACCGCCGCCGCGACGGCGGGCGCCACCACCATGGCCAGGAACCCCACGCCGACGCGCTGCAGGTGGGTGATGCCGGCCGCGTACCCCGTGCGCTGCCGGAGGAGCGGCACGAGGAAGCGGTCGTAGGCGACGAGCATCACCATCTGGAACGTGGTGGGGACCAGGAAGAGCATCGCCGGGGAGACGTGCATGCCGCCCAGCCTCGTGTTGGTCGTCGCGCCCTGCTGCACGGTGAAGGCCACCAGGAGAGGGCTCGATATGTAGCCCACCATGGAGCTGATGAACACGGGGAGCATGCGCAGCACGATCTTGGTCTCCTCCACCTTCGCCACGCTGCAGACTGACCATCCGCCGTCTTTGCCCGTGTTTATGCATGCTTTGTCCAGGAACCTGACAACGCGGCCCGATTCATCAGCGCAAGGCAAACACGATGAATAATCATCATAACATTAAACCTGTCCGCAATTTTTTTCTACTCCTATCATTCTAGATATATATTTTTTGAGGGGTCATTCCAAATATATATGTAAGTGTATAAATGTATATAGTTACAAATAGAAAGAATTGTGATCTAGTAATTTTCTATGGTTAATATGGTAAGACCATATTTTGAGACAACTATTTTTTATTTTTAATATAGATTATCTTGTGAGGTCTTATATTCGGGATCCGATTTCATAGAATGTTGTGCTCTGGAATCATACATGGCCATATGGGCTGGCCAAGTCGGGCGGCCCAAGCCCCTACACATTTTGGCACGGCACGCCCCGGTCCAACTTGGGTTGGGGGCCGATATGATGAGCCGAGCTTCGCGCGGGGGGTGGGGGAGGGTGGGTGAAGGAGGGGTATAGCCTGTTCAAACGGCTAGTCCGGTATTGTAGATGTATATTAAAATCTATGATCTGTGATGATGTGTTGAAATAATATATAACGAACTGTGAAGTTAGAATTTTGAAAATTAGAATCTGACTATTTATAAAACTTTGTATTTGTATGTTTTGAAGATTAATTTGGTTTGTGGGCTGATGGGCGGTCCAGGACACCATGGGCCGATGGGCCAATGGTCCAGCCTGGCCTGTACTTGTGGCCAGGCCAGGCCGCCACATCCTGGGCCAGGCTGGTTGGACGGCCCATTTGGCGCTAGAAATAGATCTTACTTTAGGCTGTTTGTCTGAACAAGACTGGGCACTTCATGGCAATCTGCTTCGTCAATGTTTTGCTGTGCTTCCTCCACATTCTCAGGTAGCTCAAGCTTCCTGTTCTTGAATGCAACCACCAGTACCTGGCCACAACGTTGCATCAGGAAGAAACAACAAAATAAGTAATAAGCTCTTCACTTCATCATCTCGAGTATCCTTCAAAACTTAAACAATTGAGTAGCTATAAAATTCTTCTGACTTTCCTTTTTTGAACGAACAAATTCTTCTGAATTTCATGCACTACAAGAAACACTTGCTACATATTTGATGACATCCGCCAAAAGAAGATGCCTAACCTGGAGTACCCTTGTTATAGCACTCCCTTGAGGAACGCGGTTCCGGAAGAAAGGGAGACCAGCCGCGGCGACAAGCAATCCGAGCAGGGTCAGGAAGGCACTCACGCCAAACCCAACGTCCCATCCCTTGCTGCTCTCAAGCCACACTATGAGGACCAGCCCGGCGAAGCTGCCGACAGAGAGGCAGACGGTGAACCAGTTGAAGAAGCTTGACTGTTGGCGAGCTTCAGAGGGATCGTTGCTGTCGAACTGGTCTGCTCCGACGGAGGGCATGCAGGAACGGATGCAGCCTTCGCCGAAGGCGATGGTGTACAGGGCTATGTACAGTATTCCAGCCCTCCAGCCATGGACCTCCTCTGCTGGGTGTGGAAGAAGCGAAGGCAGGTGTGCTTGAAGTGCTAGCAACGCGTATCCCTTGAGAAATTAAACGTAATGTCAAGGTTATCGTAGATATTTTATTGAATAAAGTCACTGTAGAAGCAGTAAAATCTTTTTATGCATCATCATGCTCATCAACATGGAAATTAGTAGAAGTACTAATTTATACTAGTTTCCTGAACTCGCAACAGGGAAGGACTCAGTAAACTATATGCAGAAGTCAGGCCTATGTGCAGAGATTACCAGAAACAGAAATGGGCCGAAGAGGAGTATGGTTTTGGACCCGGTGATGTAGGAGTCCGAGAGAAAAGCTCCCAAAAGAGCAAACCCACACATGGCACCGAGAAAGTCGGTGGTTGTGGTCGAAGAACTGGAGACCCCCATGTGCATTACTTGATGAAGGTATGTGACCAAATTCATGAAGTTTGGGACATGCACCATGAAAGTCATCACCACCTGAACTGTGAAGAAGAAAACTTAAACAGTCTTTAGACTTCAAGTTCTGAATTCTGAAACAAATTAATGGTGAAAAGGGCATGGATATCTCTTGCACGTCCCAACTAATTTCATCCTCGTATCACAAAAAATGAGGGTGACTTACAGTACATAAACCATGCAGCCCTGACTCCACCGTGCACCTTTCTGTTGATTGGTTGTCCCCTCCAGTCCACATAGGCTACGGTTGCCATGATGCTATCTCTATCCCAGGGCCTTTCAAGCTCTCAGGTCTACAATGAGATACTGACTACATTTGGCCAGCATGGTATTTATAGGATTAGCTGCTGTCATGCAGTGCTGATGAGTGCCTAGTCCTAATACAATTTTGTTAGGTCGGTATTATTCTTCTCTCCAAATAAAACCAAGCAAGATCTGATGTGTTGGAGTTGTGAGCTAAACAAAGGAAAATATACATTGAAACATCACTAGAAGACAAGGACATGTTGAAAATATTATCCATTTCTTAAAAAACGTATGTCCTTTGTTCAACCTTGAGCATTGAAACAAATGAACAGTATGCTTGGAAAAAGAATCTAAATATGAAATGACAAATAAAGCTATTAGAAATTAATGATGAAATGCTAGAGTATGTCATTTTCAGGTGCACAGTTGAGAAAAAAAGAGAGTAATCTCTTTCGTGCATAGATGTGGATTACATTCTAGGCTGCAAGACTAGAGTATGTCATTTTCAATCCGTTTACATACAAATATTTTTAATTACAGTCATGACAAAATCAGAACAATATACATATAGCGATGAGTTGAACACGTCAGCTGGTTTATATCAGAGAGGAAAAAAACAAAACCACCTACGGAAGATGCCAATTGCAGGACAACCAATGCTCCTTTAGTGGGTGATTGAGATGATCATCAACTGCAGAGCATCAATTATGTTTTGAGACAATTAATATTTCACTTCTCAACTGCAGAGACATCATATAAGCTTGAAATGCACCAAAAATATATATCACAGCTGAAACAAAAGAAAATAGAAATTGGGATTAACATACATGTAAGAGAAATATTTTGTTATTTGTTTTATTTGTTGAATATAGGAAAATTTGTTACATGTGCAACTTTTCGTTTGGATTCAACATGGGATCTACATATTCTGAAACAAATGCAAATGGCTTATAAAATCTACATTCCAATACGTGAAAAATCTCATAATCGGTAA